>JAJHSJ010000007.1:76060979-76469776 GCA_021015155.1 Magnolia officinalis
TCACAACAATCAAGTGTGATTCTTTAGGATCAGATTGATAATCTTGCGCAAATACCAACACTTAGAGAAATATCAGGTCTACTAGCAGTTAAATATAACAAACTACCAATCATACTCCGATAAAGTTTTGAATCAACATTTTTACCATTATGAGTCTTTTGAGAGTTTCAGGATAGTACTCATAGGAGTATCGAAATTCTTGCCATTCTCAAATCCAAAATCTCTTGATTAGATTCAAAGCATACTTAGATTGAGGGATGAATATTCCTTCAGGTTGCTGCTTAACTTGCAAACCAAGAAAATAAGTCAATTCCCCAACCATGCTCATTTCAAACTGTGATTTCATCAAGTCTGCAAACTCAGTAGTCAAGTTAATACAAGTTGAACCATAGATGATATCATCAACATAAATTTGTACTATTAAGATATGATCATTATGTTTTTTTTAACAATAGAGTTTTATCACAGATCCCATTTGAAAATTGACTTCAAGAAATTTTTAGTTTCTCATACCATGCCCCTAGGTGCTTGTTTTAATCCATAAAGTGTCTTTTTAAGTCGATACACATGATCAGTATTTTTGGGATCTTCAAAACCCTTGATTGTTCAACATAGACTTCTTCATGTAAATCGCCATTTAGAAAAGCATTTTTCACATCCATTCTGATAGATCTTTATCTTTCTAAAACATGCAATGGATATAATAGTCTGATAGATTCAAGACGAGCTACTGGTGCAAAAGTTTCATCGAAATCAATTCCTTCAATTTGAGTATAACCTTGTACCACTAGTCTAGCCTTGTTTCTAATTATATTTCCACATTCATCAGACTTACTATTTTTGAAATCCATTTTGTTCCAATGATGTGTTTATCTTTAGGTCTTGGTACGAGATACCAAACATCATTTCTTACGAATTGGTTAAGTTCTTCTTGCATCGCAACAATCCAGTTCTCATCAGCAAGAGCTTCTTTTACATTGATGGTTCTATTTTGGGATGTAAAACACATAATTAACATAAATCCTAAGTTGTCTAGGGTGTGAACACCAGTGAGAGGGTTTCCAAGAATTTGAGTGTTGGATGATCTTTAACAATCTCCAATTCAGATTCAGTCTGATTTGATGAAGTATCGGGTTTATCAATGATTAAAACTTCATCATTATCTGAATTAGAAATAGGCTTATTTAAAGTGATCATAATGACAACATTGATGGATTCTTGAATTACACCAGTCCTTTTGTTCAGAACCCTATAAGCACGATTGTTTAAGGAATATCCTAGGAAAATCCCTTCATCACTCTTTGTATCAATTTTTCCCAAATTTTCACGATCACGTAAAATATAGCATTTGCTGCCAAAAACTCGAAAGTATTTAACAGTAGGCTTTTTATTGAACCACAATTCATAAGCCGTTTTTTATTATCTTTGCTAGTGTGGACTCGTTTAATAATATAGCAAGCTGTGTTGACTGCTTCAGCCCAAAGATTTTTAGAAAGCTTCATGCTATTCAACATGACATTAGCCATTTCTTGAAGTACTCTATTCTTTCTTTCAACAATTCCATTTTGTTGTGGAGTTTTGGGAGCGAGAATTCATGTAATATTCCTTGGCCGGTACGAACTTCTCAAAATGCTATTCTCGAATTCAGATCCATGATCACTACGAATCTTACTGATTTGAGAACATTTTTCAGTTTGAATCCTTCTGAGAACTTTTACTTACTTCTTCAAGGGTTTCAGATTTATCCCTTAAGAAGACTACCCATGTAAATCTGGTAAGTCATCAACTATCACCAAGATATACTTTTTCCCACCACGACTTTCCGTTCTGGTAGGTCCTATCAGATCCATGTGGAGGAGTTCGAGTGGTCTTGATGTGGTATTTGAATTCACCTTTTTGTGTGAGTTCCTTGTTTTGTTTGCCTATCTGGCACTCACCACATATTTTATCTAATTTCTGAAGTTTGGGTAGACCTCTTATAAGTTCTCGATTGCTCAATCTATATAAATTTCGATAATGTACATGTCCAAGACGTTTGTGCCATAAATCAGTCTCGTCTGTATGGACCATGTGACATGTTTGATTAGATGAGCTGGATTCGCTAATAATCTAGCAATTTTCAGATGTTCTATGTCCAGTTAATATTACAGAACCCTTATTGTTTAGTATTTCACAGCTTTGATTAGAAAACCGAACACTATGGTTATTATCACATATTTGAGATATATTAAGCAAGTTATGTTTTAAGCCTTCAACATATAAAACATTTTTAAACACAGGAAGATTAAAAAGTTGAACCGTACCTTGGCCTATAATCTTGCAGTTGCTATCATCACCAAATGTGACTGAACCATCAGTCATATCTTTCAGATCTGTGAATAAAGCTTTGTCCCCTGTCATATGCCTGGAGCATTCACTGTCTAGGTACCATTTTGAATGACTTGTTGCTTTGAACACAATGTGAGCAACCAAGCAGGTGACTTTTGGAACCCATTTCATAACTGTTTTAGGTTTAGGAACATAGTTGGTCTTCTTATGTTTATAGTTGTAAGAATGATCTATAGAGTTAGATTTTAAGAGCTCCTTGAGTAAATCAACTATTTTTTCAGCTAGTGGATTTCGTTTCTGATTAAAGTTGACATGACTGCTTCTAGGTTTTTGAAAAGTTTTTGAATTTCTAGAAAAATCTTGATAAGTACTTTTCCCTTTTGAGTTTGAGGACTCTCCTTTAACAAACATGGGAGGAGCATACTTTCGTTTAGGAGGTAGATTTTTATCATATCCCAATTCGAATAGATCGCCACATTTTCTTGATCCGGATAAAAGTTTTTCTAACTTTGGATCTCCTTGGGCATATTTCCATGTGTCCTTTAGACTCAGAAGAGAAGATACTTCAGTTTTGAGTTTCTCAATTTCAAATTTCAAATCAATAATTAGGGAGTTCTTGAATTCCAAATCGCATCTTGATTTTTCAAAACAATCTGAAGTTTGTAATTTTTCTAAGACAAGCGAATCAAAACATTCTTTGAGTTTAGAAAACTTTTCTTTTTGAAGTTTAAGTTTGACAGCAATTTTACAACTTTCCTTATATAGGGCATTGTAAGCATCTTGAAGATCATCTTCATTTTCACATTCACTACTCAGATTTTCTTCACTTGTTGAGTCATTATCTGAAAATGTGAATTTGGCTAGTGTCATAAGAGCTTTAACCTCATTGCTCAACTCAGTTTCAGAATCTTCTGATTCAGAAGAAGCTTCAGAATCAGATGATTCATCCCATGTAACCAACATACCCTTCTTCTTGGGTTTGTCCTTTTTAGGACATCTATTTGCTAAATGCCCATATTCTTGACAGTTGTAACATTGACTATCTTTCAAAGATTTTCAAAATTTAGGTCTAAACTTCTTTTTATCATTTGATTTTTGAAAATCAACCCTTTTCTTGCTTTTGAAAATCTTGTAAAACTTTTTAGCTAGAAGAGCCATATCATCTTCTGAATCAGAATTTTCTTCTGTATTATATTTAGAAGATTTAAGTGCGATAGATTTACCTTTAAGAGCTTTAAAGTTTAACTCGTAGGTTTGTAGAGAACCAACTAGTTCTTCAACCTTCATATCATCTGTATCACGAAGTTCCTGGATTGCGGTTACTTTAGAATTGAACCGTTCAGGAAGTGAACGTAATATTTTTGCACACACTTTATTTTCTGGAATTTTATCGCCAAGACCCCACATTGAGTTTACAATGTCATTCAATCTAGTATAAAAGTCCATAAACATTTCATTTTCCTCCAAATGAATTTCTTCAAATCTGGTTGTGAGGAGTTGGACTTTAGATTTTTTGACAATTGTAGTACCCTCGTGTGTCATTTCTAATATATCCCAAGCTTGTTTTGCAGTATCACAGGAAATGATTCTTTTGAACTCATCTGGTGATAGTGCGCAAGTAATTGTATTTAGTGCTTTAGCATTAGCATTACTCTCACTTTTCTGAAGAGTGGTCCATTGGTAATATGGTGTGACTTTCATAGATTTTGAACCATCAACCCCAGTAACTTCCATGACAGGAGGTTTCCATTCAGTCACTGTAGCTTGCCACACATTTTCATCCATTGATTTGAGGAAAATCCTCATTCTGGCTTTCCAATAGGCATAGTTGGAGCCATCAAAGGGTGGAGGCCTTGTGACTGAAAGGCTATCAAAATTTGACATCTTAAATAGCTTAAATCGTTAGCTCAGGAAATAAATTCAAATAAATAGCAATAAGAACGAGCTATTAGGCTCTGATACCACTTGAAAAGGCCTAGCTATATGTCCTAGAGGGGGGGTGAATAGGACAATGCCAAATAAAACTTATAACAGCGGAATTAAAAAGAATATGATAGCCAAATTAAATCACAATGCAGGAAAGTGAAACAACCTCACAATTTAGATCTTGAGAGGTTGATACAAATGTTGTTCTAAGGACACTTTTCACCAAAAACCAAAGTTTATGGTAGGACAACCTTATTTCTAGAAAGATCTTTGTATCAAATCTCAAACCAAAGAGGAATAAAGAAATAAATACACACTGAATTGAAATAAATTGTAATTACAAATGTATTGTTCTAGGGACAGCCATACACCATAAAAATGGCAGGGCAACCTCGCTGGAACAACTTTAAAGGAAATTTAAATTCAAGTAAATAAAGGAATAGCAGAAAGTAAATTCTAAACTATTACAAAATTCTCACAAAGCTTGAATTAAATGATTACAACATTCACCACATTCATACATCTCACAAAAGAATAATTAAAGATTAGAAATGTAAATCATTCAACCATAACACTAGGGATTATAGTGGTTCGCCTGTGTGTTCACCAACTGTTAAACAACAGCCACACAAAATGCTACTCCACTCCTAATATTCTCACACAGGGGATATTAGCATTCACTAACAAAATAGGTTTTCCAGGTTCACCAAAAACCTTTACAATTGTGTCTTTGTCTATGGGCTTACACAATAAAAAAAACCCCTCTTCTGAGTTTTCCTGGCTCTCCTCAGATAACCAAAACAACAAGATTTTTCTGGCAAATCTTGAAAGAAACCAAAACAGAAAGGAATTTATAATTAAATGTAAAATACCTGAATATCTCCTTCGATGTAGCAGCCCGGCAGAACCAAATCAGAGTAGATGATTGAATGTCCAAGTTCAATGTCCAGTACTCAATTACAATGGTTCTAATTCTAATAGATTTTAAATTTAACCAAGTAGGGCTTGCCTTAATTGATTTTGATTCCAAAGAAAGGGAATAGCGATTCCTCTTATCAATTTAGATTGGAATAGCAGAAACAAAATCAATTAAATAAAGCTAAGGAAAGATAATTAAATAAGCACACTTAGCTTAGATGGAGCACAAAAATATCTCTCAAAAGTTCGACAAAGATTGGCTTGAAAGGATTAATTAATTCGATCATTTCTTCTGAGATTCGTGCTCTATTTATAGGTGAGTACATCGCATCTTCGACTGGTCTAAGGAACCCTTCGACTAGTCGAAGAAATAACAAATTTGAAAAAAATCGGGCGCGATAAGCTTTGACCGTTCTACGACTGGTCGAAGACCTCCTTCAACTGGTCGTAGGTGACCTTCGACTGGTCGTAGGTCTCCTTCGACTGGTCGAAGACCTTGTGAATTTATCACTGGACTTTGTGTCGAAGAATTACGACTGGTCGAAGAACCAGTCGACACTGTTCCTTCTACCGGTCGAACAGATCCCTGGACTAGTCGAAGAATAACAGAATTTATCCGATTTTTGTAACAAACTTACGACTGATTGAGGATTTTCTTAGATTGGTCGAAGCAACTCTAGGACTAGTCGAAGAAGGTATAGGACTAGTCGAAGAACTGACCAAACTTATGTAAAATAAACATTTGATTTATGTATCCAAAGTGACCTACTTCTAAGGTCAACCTAAGGTCAGTCAAACCTCAACCATGAAGTCTGGACATTGAAATATTTAGAACTAGCAACCATGAGTCTTGAAGTCTTGCTATAGCTCAATCTTGAAAGTGTCTTGAATTCTTCATGAACTGCCTTGTACATGTCTTGAGTTCTTTATGAACTGACTTATACTCTTCTTGAAGTCTTGAAGCTTGAGTCATGTCTTGTGAGTAGTTCTTGCATTCAAATTTGATCTTTATACTTGTGAGCTTAGCTTGCTCATGAATGTTGATCTTTGAGAGAGCTTCACTTATGCAAGATATAAAACAGAGATTTTTGGCACCACAAATTTGACAACAAACAGGGATATAAAATATAGCACTTACACGGCCCTCCCGAAATTCTGTACATTTCTCTAATCAATGAAATTTCAGACTTAAAAAAAAAAAAAAAAAAAAAAAAAAAAAAAAAAAAAAACCAAAACCCTTTCTCTCAAGGAAGTTCATCCTCCAATCCACCCTCATCATTGATATTCAATAAAGTGGATTGAGGAATGAACTTCCGCATTCAAGGATCCTCCAGCTACCACCATAATGGCAAATCATTAAGCTGGGATGCCTTGAATGCATACATGACCGGAATGACTCTATCTTCCGTATAGGAAAACATTTAATATAGTAGGATTCCGTCTTAACCTTGACCCAACCCGTCACCATGTATTAGTACATCATTTGAGTTACGGATCAAGGAAGCAGAAGATTCTTCGTCAACAAAGGAGGAGATCTTCGTCAACATACTGAATGGGACTCATCCACTTATCTGTAAGTAACTAGAGTCATTAGGACCCTTGTGATCATTCCTTCTTAGGTTTGGGTCTAAGGTGTTTCTCACCCCTTGCAAGCCCTCGTAGGAGGCCTCTGGTGGGAGTGTACATAGTGGGTACGTTGTGTTGACCCTTGCTCTGTGGAGAGCATAAACAGT
Organism: Magnolia officinalis; assembly: GCA_021015155.1. Lineage (NCBI taxonomy): Eukaryota > Viridiplantae > Streptophyta > Magnoliopsida > Magnoliales > Magnoliaceae > Magnolia > Magnolia officinalis. Next base: position 76,067,885 of record JAJHSJ010000007.1, read on the forward strand.
TAGGGTCTTGTAGAAGATCCTTGGCCAGTGTTCCTAAAAGTGAGTGCGTTGTGTTGACCCTTGCTCGTGAGAGCATAAACAGTGAGGTTCCTTATGTGGATCCTTGGCCAGTGTGCCTAAAACCGGGTGCTATGTGTCGACCTTTGCTCAGGGAGCATAAACAGTCAGCCTAGGTGTAGGTTGTAAAGGTTGAACGTGAACCTGATTTAAAACCTTAGGTTTGAGGTGAACCGCTGTGAAATTCGGCACACTCAAGAGTTGAGTGCGTCTGCCGGGAGTGGAGTAGACAAGTATTCGAACCACTATAAAATGACTGTGTTTGTGATTGATATTTGTTCTTGATTATTTGTGTGATTTCATTAACCGCCTTCATATCTACTCACACCTCACACACAGTCACATCCATCATAAGCTATAAATTGTTTCATGTTTATCATTCAAATAGTTTTGTGATTGGATCCTCAATTTGGCTTGGAAGCCATTTGAGTTACTCTAATGATATTCTGATGCTTTTCATGCCTATTTACTCAGGATTAGATTAATAGGATTTTTAATAAGCATAAACTTTTAAAAAGTCCTATTCACCCTCCCTCTAGAACATATTGGCATATTCCTACTTCAACTTAAGCGGTTTCTACCACAATTTCAGACCTAGCCTCTCGCTGGCCGTACCTATTTAATAATTTTCAAACAGAATTTCTGATGAGGAGGGGACGACATGCACAAGCCTTCAAAAATGAAATCCCGATTAGGATTGGAGACGACTTACCATCTAGGATTGCCTTAATCCACCACTTGATGTGGGTGATTGAGGACGACACTTTCATGGGGCTCTGCTCATATCTCACCTCATTTTTGGAACGCTACAACTCCCATAGGATGAGAGTGGGGATTAATCTGTGGGTAAGCACTAGCACACTGTCAGGGGCCGACACTCTTCTCCATTACATCATCCTGGTTACAATTGACTGGTGAGGGATGGGGGGATATCCCGAATAGTGAGCTAAAATGGTGCCAGATCTTGGACACATGGTGCCCATGGATGAACAGGTGCTGTAAAGATTCAACCTCTGGTCTGACGGTCTATGGGTCCTCACAACAGTTACATCTAGAGGCTAGATACACCCCTTTAGACTGCACTCTCTCATCCACTGGGGTCACTCCCTGCAACAGTCTCTAAATAAAGACTGACATCTTAGGAGGGATCCAGCTGTTCCATAACCAGGTTGATTCCTTAGAGGCCGGGGACGAGCTTTTGTTGATTCTCTAGGAAGATTTTAGCATTAAGGAACTAGACAGGTTATGAGGCCAAAAGCTCTTCGATCTGTCGTCAAAAGTAGCAAAGCCTCCCTGAATGATTACTTTGAGAGTTTTGGGAGGGAGATAGGAAGGGACCGACAAGGGAGGGAGGGGCCCTGCTGGCCCAATGAATTAATTAACCTTCAAGAGCGTATGACTTCCGAAATGGGGCAGACTGCTAGTTGGCGGAGAGGGCCCAGCCCTGTCCAGTTGATGTCCCATAGGTTCAGCTCCCCCGCTCCCACCAGCCACTGCACATTAGCGTCCAACAATGGTAGGAAGGATCTAATTTGCTTCCATCATGGAGAGGCAATGCTTGACCTCGTGCTTTTTGCTGTAGTCTTCAGATCGGTGGAATGCTTAGCTCTCATGAGAGCCACCCACGGCCTGAATTTTTCACTACACTTTACGTCCCATGCCAATTTCATCTACAAAGCTGTCATGACCTCTTTCAGACGTCTAACCCCCAGCCCACTTTCCTCAATAGGCCTGGTATTTTTTTCCATGATATCCACTGGCACGTGCCTTTACTATCAGCCCATCCCCAAAAGAAACATGCAAAGATACGCTCCATATTCACGATTACCTGGGCTGGAACATGAGCTGCTGCCAGGACGTGGAGTGGCGAGATACCCAGAACATGCCTGATGAGCGTCAATGTAACACCCCGTACTTTAAGTACTCGGGTGTTACCCTTAAACCGTAAGAAGTATTTAGGCGTGTGGGGATCCAGGATATCATCATCAGATAATTCACAAAGCGACCACCTTTGTAAGCCATGAACAACTCAAAAAAATTTCATTAGTTACAACTCTCATCGAATCAGGCCTAAGATCATTCTAAGAGTCCATTGAAACTCAAGACAAATCCTACTCACCATCCACTTTATAAAATAAGAAAATATAAAACAAACCAGCAATTCAATATCTACATCGTAGTATGCACATCTACCTAGCAAGATGTAAGTGTTATGGTCTCATGCTCATTTGGTTGTCAAATTTTGTTGTGCCAAAACCTCTATCTGTGTCTTCTATTTGCATGTTGATATATATATATATATATATATATATATATATATATATATATATGTTTCAAGACATGACATCATAATGCTTCAAGTCAAGTACGGTAATCGACTTCAAGAAATGCAAGGTCATGTATTTTGTCCTCTTCTGTAAGCGTCAATATCCAGAGCTACATCGATAAGAAGAGTGTTTGTTCAAGACTCAAGTGCAACTCAAGATGAAGTCTAATTTCAAGTTGTAGAAGATCTCAAGCTCAAGCTACATCTAGTAAAGATCTCAAGCTTCATAAGGTTCAAAGGTTAACCATCATCTGATAGAATGGAGTTTCAATGTTCATACTTCATGTCCCAGGTATGATAGACCTTAGTTTGACCTTAGGGTAGGTCATTTTGTATACATAATTCAAGATGAATCTTTTTACATGAATTTGGTCTGTTCTAAGACAAGTCCTAGCACTGGTTCGACCAGTCTAAGAAATTCTAAGACCAGTCCTAAGTTGTTTCAATTTTTCAGAATTTTTTGGTTATTTTACGACCAGTCCTGGAAACTGTTCGACCAGTAGTAGGAATGGTCATGACTCGTCCTTTGACCAGTCATAGATCTTCGACTCAAACTCTAGCGACTAAACTTTATGTCTCACGATCAGTCGTGGGTGGTTCACAACCAATCGTAGAGTGCACACGAACGACCAGTCATAGAGTGCACACGACCGGTCGTGGACTACGTACCTTCGACCAGTCGTGGAATGGTTTTTCCAGATCGTGCTTAAATTTTCAAAATGCAATTCGTCCTACAACCAGTCGTGGTGGTCACACAACCAGTCGTAGACACGATTTCTGCAACTATAAATAGAGCATGAATTTTAGAGATTTATAACTCAATTCAAGAAAATTCAAGGCATCACTCAAAGATAAGTTAGTGTTCATTTTAAGCTACTCTGTATATATTTTATATTCTCTTTTATTAGCTTTGTGTATTTGATTTTGTTTCTATATTCCAATCTAAATTGAAAAGAGCAATTGTTGTATTCCTTCTTCTTGGAATCAAAATCAAATCTAGCTAGCCCAACTGGTTTAATTTAAAATCAATTAGAACCTAGAACCATTTTAAAGTGAGTATCAGACATTGAACTTCTACATTCGAACTGCTACTCCGATTGGTTCTTCCGGGTTGCTACAAAAGGAGAAATCCAGGTATTTTACTTTATTGTAAATTTCCATCTTTTGATTTTGTTTGAGGTTAAGCCAGAAAAATCTCAATTTGTATGGTTATTTGAGAAGAGACAGAAAAACTCAGAAATGGGGTTTTTGAATTGTGTAAGCCCATTTGAAAGACACAATTGTAAAGGTTTTAGGTGAACCTATGAAACCTATTTTCATAGTGAACGCTGATATCCTCTGTGTGAGGATATTAGGAGTAGAGTAGCAAGCTGTGTGGCTATTGTTTAACAGTTGGTGAACACACAGGCGAACCACTATATATCAGTGTGTTTTGTGATTTGAATGTTTACTTAATTTATATATCTTTAATCATTTAGATTTGTGGAATGTATATGTGGATGTGAATGTTGTAATATTTACATTTCAAGCAAAGTGGGGAATGTTGTAATAGTTTAGAATTTATTTCTAGCTATTTCCTTTATTTCCTTTCTGTTTGAGTTTTGATATTCAATTTGTTTTAGTAAGGTTGTCCTGCCATAAACCCTTGGTTTTTATGGTGCAAAGGTTGTCCTTAGAACAACATTAGTATCAAGCTCTTTATTTAAGGTTGCTTTACATTTCTATTCATTGATTTATTTAAAGTATTGTCTTTTATTTATCTATTTATAAGGCTATCTTATTTTTTATTGAATTCCACTATTAAATTTTAATTTGGCATAGTCCTTTATCCCCCCCTCCCTAGGATATATAGCTTGGCCTTTTCAAGTGGTATCAGAGACTAATAGCTTGTTTTAATTGCTTTATTCTTAGATTTATTTCCTGAACTAACGATCTAAGCTATATATAAGATGTCAAATTTTGATAGCCTTTCAGTCACTAGGCCTCCACCCTTTGATGGCTCCAACTATGCCTATTGGAAAGTCAGGATGAGGATCTTCCTCAAATCAATAGATGAGAACGTGTGGCTTGCCATAGTGATTGAATGGAACCCACCTACCACTGAAGTGACTGGTATCAATGGTTCAAAATCAATGAGAGTAACACCATTTTTCTCATGGACCACTCTTCAGAAAAGTGAGAGTAGTGCCAATGGAAAAGCACTAAATGCAATCACTTGCGCACTATCACCGGATGAGTTCAAACGAATTATATCCTGTGATACTGCAAAGCAAGCTTGAGATATATTAGAAATGACACACGAGGGTACTTCGATTGTCAAAAAATCTAAAGTCCAACTCCTCACAACCAAATTTGAAGAAATTCATATGGAGGAAAATGAAATATTTATGGACTTCTACACTAGATTAAATGACATTGTAAACTCTATGTGGGGTCTTGGTGATAAAACCCCAGAAAGTAAAGTGTATGCAAAGATACTACGCTCACTACCTGAACGGTTTAATTCTAAGGTAACCGCGATCCAGGAACTTCGTGATACGGACAATATGAGGGTAGAAGAGTTGGTTAGGTCTTTACAAACCTACGAGTTAAATTTTAAAGTTCCTAAAGGTAAATCTATTGCCCTTAAGTCTTCTAAACATATTTCTCAAGAAAAATCCGATTTAGAAAATTCTGAAGACGACATGGCTCTTTTAGCGAAAAAGTTTTACAAGATTTTTAAAAGTAAAAAGAGGGTTGATTTTCAAAAATCAAATGATAAGAAAAGATCTAAACCTAAATCTAAAACTTAGAAATCTTTAAAAGATAGTCAATGTTACAACTGCCAAGAATATGGGCATTTAGCAAACAAATGTCCTAAAAAGGACAAACCTAAAGAGAAATGAATGTTGGCTACTTGGGACGAATCTTCTGGCACTGAAGCCTCTTCTGAATCAGAAGATTCTGAAACCGAGTCGGGCAATGAAGTTAAGGCCCTTATGACTCTAGCCAAAGTAACTTTTTCAGATCATGATGATTCAACTAGTGAAGAAAATCTGAATAGTGATAATGAAAATGAAGAAGATCTTCAAGATGCTTACAATGCCCTATACAAGGAAAGTTGTAAAATTTCTGTAAAACTAAAACTTCAAAAAGAAAAGTTTTTAAAACTTAAAGAAAATTTTGAGTCTCTTGTTTTAGAAAAATCTCATATTTCAGATTGTTTTGAAAAAACTAAGTGTGATTTAGAATTCAAAACTTCCCTGATTGAAAATCTTAAATCTGAAAATGACAAACTTAAGCTTGAAAACTCTTCACTTTTGAGTTCAAAGGATACATGGAGGTATGCCCAAGGAGATCCGAAGTTTGAAAAACTTTTATCCGGATCTAGAAAATGAGTTGACAGATCTGGGTTGGGCTATGATAAAAATATACCTTCTAAACAGAAGAATACTCCTAAGTTTGTAAAAGGAGAAACCTCTAACTCAAAAGGGAAAAGTATTAATCAAAGCTTTTCTAAAAATGCTAAAATTTTTCAAAAACCTAAAAGCAATTATGTCAACTATAAAACTCAAAACCAAAACCCTTTAGCTGAAAAAATAGTTAATTTGCTTAAGGAGCTCTTAAAATCTAACTCAGTGGGTCACTCGTACATCAATTACAAATACAAGAAGACCAACTATACTCCTAAACCCAAAACTGTAATGAAATGGGTTCCTAAAGTTACTTGCTTGGTTGCCTACACTGTTTCAAAGCTACAAACCATTCGAAGTGGTACTTAGACAGTGGATGCTCAAGACATATGATAGGCAACAAGGCTTTATTCACCGATCTTAAAGATATGACTGATGGGTCAGTCACATTTGGTGATGGTAGCAACTGCAAGATTATTGGCCAAGGTATGGTTCAACTCTATAACCTTCCCTTATTTAAGAATATTTTATATGTTGAGGGGCTAAAACACAACCTGTTAAGCATATCTTAAATATGTGATAATAATCATAGCATGAAATTTTCTAATAAAGGTTGTGAAATCTTAAACAAAAAGGGTTCTGTAATATTAACTGGTTGCAGGACTTCTGAAAACTGCTATATTGTAAGCGATGGTAGCTCATCTAATCAATCATGCTACATAGTCCATACCGATGAAACAAAATTATGACATAAATACCTTGGACATGTACACTACCGTAATTTATACAGATTGAGCAAGGGAGAACTAATAATAGGTCTACCTAAATTACAAAATGTAGATAAGATATGTGGTGAATGTCAGTATGGCAAGCAAACAAGGAGCTCTCACAAAAAGGTGAACTCCAATGCCACATCAAGACCACTCGAGCTTCTCCATATGGATCTTATAGGACCTACCACGATGGAGAATTGAGGTGGCAAAAAATACATCTTGGTAATCGTGGATGATTTTTTTAGATTCACTTGGGTAGCCTTCTTAAGGGATAAATCAGAAACCCTTGATGAAGTTAAAAAGATTCTCAAACAGATCCAAACTGAAAAAGGTTCTCAAGTTTGTAAGATCCGTAGTGCTCATGGATCTGAGTTCGAGAATAGTAGTTTTGAGAAATTTTGTAATGATAAGGGAATATCGCATGAATTCTCTACACCCAAAACTCCTCAACAGAATGGAATTGTGAAAAGGAAAAATAGATTGTTTCAAGAAATGGGAACAGTAATGTTGAATAGTATGAAGCTCTCTAAAAATCTTTGGGCTGAAGCAGTGAATACTGCCTGCTATGTTATTAATCGGGTTTATATATGTAAATCTAATAATAAAACCGCTTATGAAATGTGGTTCGATAAAAAGCCCACTGTCAAATACTTTTGAGTTTTTGGTAACAAGTGCTATATTTTGCGTGACCGTGAAAATCTGGGAAAGTTTGACGAAGGAATCCTTTTAAGATACTCTTTAAACAGTCGTGCATATCGTGTACTGAACAAAAGAACCAGTGTTATTCAAGAATCAATTAATGTGGTCATAGACGATCATTTGAATACACCTTCCCCAAGTTCAGATAATGATGAAGTTCTTCTAATTGACAAACCCGATACTTCATTAAGTCAAAACAATTCTGAATTAAGGACTGTTAAAGATCATCCAACCGCTCAAATTCTTGAAAACCCTCTCACTGGTGTGCGCACTCGTAGACAACTAGAGGACATATGTAATTACGTGTGCTTTACATCCCAGATTGAACCGGTAAACGTAAAAGAAGCTCTTTCTGATGAAAACTGGATAGTAGCTATGTAGGAAGAACTTAATCAGTTTGTTCAAAATGATGTTTGGTATCTTGTTCCTAGACCTAAAGATAAACACATTATAGAAACTAAGTGGATTTTCAAAAATAAGTCTGATGAACTTGGTAATATAATTCGAAACAAGGCAAGACTGGTTGTGCAAGGATACACTCAAATTGAAGGCATCGTCTATGATGAAACCTTTGCCTCAGTAGCTCGTCTTGAATCAATCAGACTTTTTATATCCATTGCATGCTTCATAAAGTTTAAAATTTATCAAATGGATGTTAAGAGTGCCTTTTTGAATAGTGATTTACATGAAGAAGTATATGTTGAACAACCTACAGGGTTTGAAGACCCTAAGTTTACTGATCATATATACCATCTTAAAAGAGCTTTATATGGTCCAAAACAAGCTCCCAGGACATGGTATGAAAAATTGACTAAGTTTTTACTAAGTCATAATTTTCAAATGGGTAGTGTCGATAAGACGTTCTTTGTTAAGAAACACAACGATGATATCTTAATGGTTCAGATATATGTTGATGATATTATTTATGGATCTACCTGTAATAACATGACTATTGAGTTTGCAGATTCAATGAAATCTAAGTTTGAAATGAGCATGGTTGGGGAATTAAATTATTTCCTAGGGTTGTAAGTAAAACAACAACTAGATGGCATTTTCATTTCTCAAACCAAATATGCTCTAAACTTAATAAAAAAAAGTTCAGATTTGAGAATGGTAAGAATTTTGATACTCCTATGAGTACAACTTTAAGACTCTCAAAGGACTCTACAGGTAAAAATATAGATCCTAAATTATATCGTAGTATGATTGGTAGTCTGCTTTACTTAACTGCTAGTAGACCTGATATTGCTTTAAGTGTTGGGATTTGCGCTAGATATCAGTCTGATTCTAAAGAGTCACATCTATTTGTTGTCAAGCGAATTACGCGATATGTCGCAAGTTCTGCTAAAATGGGTCTCTGGTATCCATATGATACTAGTGTTCAATTGGCTGGGTACTCAGATGCTGATTGGGCTGGTAATATTGATGACAGAAAATCAACCAGTGGTGATTGTTTCTATATTGGAAACTGTTTGGTTTCTTGGTTTAGCAAGAAGCAAAATTCTATATCGCTTTTAACTACTAAGGCTGAATACATCGCAGCTGGAAATACATATACTCAACTTGTTTGGATGAAACGTATGTTAAGCGATTATGGAATTGCACAGGAATCAATGATACTATATTGTGATAATTCCAGTGCTATAAACATATCAAAAAATCCAATCCAACATTCACGTACCAAGTACATTGATATTAGGTATCACTATATTCGTGAGTTAGTGGAAGATAAAATAATATCTTTGGAATATATTCCGACCGAGACTCAACTTGCTGACATTTTCACTAACCCTCTCGATAAAAGCAAGTTTAATAAATTGAAATTTGATCTCGGTATGTGCATTCTAAATTGATTATTCATGCATATTTGTATTATAATGTATATATATTTGATAATTTGTTAGTTTAAAATTCCAATTTTTATGAAATATGCCTGTTTTTATAGGTACACGACTAGTCGAGGAAATGCTCGACCAGTCGTGGTACGACCAGTCGAGAACGGTCCTTGACCAGTCGTGTATCGCGTTGGAACCTTTTAAATTTGGGAGAAATCTCATCTTCTTCATTTCCTTTTTCCTCTCCAACAAGCCGAGGCACAACTAGTCATACCCACCTTCCTAGATTTTCAAGGTTAGTGCATCATTTATATTTCTCTTGTAGATTCTAGTTCCTATTACTTCATTTTCACTCTTGGAGTAATCTATTTTGAGATTCATTGCAATTTTGGAGCTTTTTCTTGAAAAATCTGATCTAGCAAAACTCCTTTTTCACATCTTTTGTATTTACTTGATCTTTTGATTTTCATACTAATAATGAATGCTAGAGGGAAAAAGAAAACTTCACATGGTCCATCTTCTTCTAGATCAGCTCCTATCTCTAGGCGCTATCTTCGTTCACCGGAGGATGATCCCTCTGATGTCCGGGATTTGCGTATGCGTAAAGTTATTGTTGAACGGTCTGTCTGTATTGAACACATTGCTCCTTTTGGTATCCTTCCTATTCTCCAAGCTGTAGGATGGGATAACATCTTACTTTGGGGTGAGACAATATACCAGTCTATTGCTCAATCCATGTATGCTTGCATTTCTGATTTTTCAACTGAAAATTTAACGCTTAAAATTGCTACTAGAGAAGGTCCATTTGATGTTGACCACCATCTGATTTCGGTGCTAATGGACGTTCTTATCAATGATGAGGGTATTCCAATTCATAGTTTGACTAAAAAACCCTCTGAATCAGAAAAATGCATGCTCACTAGAAACTTATGTAAGTTGAATGTGTAATGGACTCATAAAGGGAATGTGCTCCCCTCAAAATACTTGTTACCCAGATACAGAGTTCTTCACCGAATTTTCATTTCAAATGTGTATCCACGTTCTGGAAATAAAACAGAACTGACTACCTTTATGGTTTGTGTTTTGCATTCTGTTATCTCCGGTTATAAAATATGTCTACCTTCTTTAATTTGTCATTTCATTATTCAGTTTCATCTCCATCCCGGTCATAGTGATATTCCATTTGCCTACCTTATGATTGTTTTAGCCACTCACATGTTCATGGCTATGCCTGTTGAAGAGGCTCCTATTCATCATCATATTTTTAACAATTCAAATATTAACAAGATGAAGTTGGAATTAGTTTCTAGCCAAGTGGATGTTGATGGTAGTGGTGCTGAAGCAGGAAATGAGGCAAATGCTTAGAATCTTCCTCCTGACGATGTTGATATGGATGATATTTTTGATGAAATTGGTTTAGATTCTGGAAATGATCTGGACTATCAGCCTTCTGGCTTTGATGAGAGGTTGCGTTCTCTTGAGGAACAGGTGGCTGAAATACGTGTAACCCAAGCATCTCAGTTTGCTTATATGCGCAAGTATATGCGGCGCGTTACTAAGGGTTTGCACAAAATTGATCCATCTAATCTTGTTCCCTCTTCTGGATCTGATTGATTGATTTTCTTTTTTGGTCTGTATTAATTTTAATACTATTTTACTTTAGTCGATCTGTTGACATTGATTTTACCTCTGTTTGGTTGACTGACTTTTGGTTAAACCGGTTAATGGTATGTGGTCTTTTACTTATATTTTGACTAGTTTATCAATATATTACTTTCCTGATTATTCTTCTGATCCATTTATTTGTTCCCTTTGTCATATTGTGACAAAAAGGGGGAGAAGATTTCTCATGAAGTTTGTTTGGAATGGTAATGGAGATAATGGTAGCATTATTATTTTTTTATATGATTGCTACTCAGGGGGAGTATATAAATAATGAGTTTGTGCTAGTTTGTGCTACTTAATGACAACTGGTTCATGATTCTTTAAACCAGGTCGTAACTGGTTTTTCTCTTATATAACTAGTGCATGATTCGTTATTGTGCATGTTGTGCTTCTCTTATTTTATTGGATTATTGGAATGTGTTTTGTCACAAATTTGACAAAGGGGGAGATTGTAAGTGCTATGGTCTTATGCTTCTTTGGTTGTCAAATTTTGTTGTGCCAAAACCTCTATTTGTGTCTTGTGTTTGTATGTTGATATATATATATATATATATATATATATATATATAATATATATATATATATATATACATGTTTCAAGACATGACATCACAATACTTCAAGTCAAGTACGGTAATCAACTTCAAGAGTGTTTGTTCAAGACTCAAGTGCATTTCAAGACTCAAGTGCAACTCAAGATAAAGTCTAATTTCAAGTTGTAGAAGATCTCAAGCTCAAGCTACATCAAGTAAAGATCTTAAGCTTCATAAGGTTCAAAGGTTAACCATCATCTGATAAAATGGAGTTTCAATGTTCATACTTCATGTCCCAGGTATGATAAACCTTAGTTTGACCTTAAGGTAGGTCATTTTGTATACATAATTCAAGATGAATCTTTTTACATGAATTTGGTCTGTTCTAAGACTAGTCTTGGACCTTATTCGATTAGTCCTAGCACTAGTTCAACAAGTCCAAGAAATTTCAAGATCAGTCCTAAGTTGTTTCAATTTTTTGAAATTTTTTAGTTATTCTATGACTAGTCCCGGAGACTGTTCGACCAGTCGTAGAAATGGTCATGACTCGTCCTTCGACCAGTCCTAGATCTTCGACTCAAACTCCAGCGATTAAACTTTAGGTCTCACGACCAGTTGTGGGTGGTTCGCGACCAGCTGTAGAGTGCACACGACAGGTTGTGGACTACCTTCGACCAGTCGTGGAACGGTTTTTCCAGATCGTGCTTAAAATTTCAAAATGCAGTTCGTCCTACAACCAGTCATGGTAGCCACATGACCAGTCATAGACGCAAATTCTGCAACTATAAATAGAGCACGAATTCCAGAGATTTATAACTCAATTCACGAAAATTCAAGGCATCACTCTGAGATAAGTTATTGTTCATTTTAAGCTACTCTGTGTATATTTTATATTCTCTTTTGTTAGCTTTGTGTATTTGATTTTGTTTCTATATTCCAATCTAAATTGAAAAGAGGAATTGTTGTATTCCTTCTTCTTGGAATCAAAATCAAATCTAACTAGCCCAACTGGTTTAATTTAAAATCAATTAGAACCTAGAACCATTTTAAAGTGAGTATTGGACATTGAACTTCTACATTCGAACTGCTAATCTGATTGGTTCTTCCGAGCTGCTACAAAAGGAGAAATCCAGGTATTTTATTTTATTGTAAATTTCCATCTTTTGGTTTTGTTTGAGGTTAAGCCAAAAAAATCTCAATTTTTATGGTTATCTGAGGAGAGCCAGGAAAACTCAGAAGTGGGGTTTTTGAATTGTGTAAGCCCATTTGAAAGACACAATTGTAAAGGTTTTAGGTGAACCTGTGAAACCCATTTTCATAGTGAACGCTGATATCCCCTGTGTGAGGATATTAGGAGTGGAGTAGCAAGCTGTGTGGTTGTTGTTTAACAGTTGGTGAACACACAGGAGAACTACTATATATCGGTGTGTTTTGTGATTTGAATGTTTACTTAATTTCTATATCTTTAATCATTTAGATTTGTGAAATGTATATATGGATGTGAATGTTGTAATATTTACATTTCAAGCAAAGTGGGGAATGTTGTAATAGTTTAAAATTTATTTCTAGCTATTTCCTTTATTTCCTTTCTGTTTGAGTTTTGATATTTAATTTGTTCTAGTAAGGTTGTCCTGCATAAACCCTTGGTTTTTGTGGTGCAAAGGTTTTTGATATTTAATTCCGCTGTTAAATTTTAATTTGGCATAGTCCTATTCACACCCCCCCCCCCCCCCCCCCTGACTCATGCATTTCATGTCTGTATCATGTCAAGAAGTCATGTGGACAATCAAATCATATTTAAAACAAATCCTAATATAGAGTTGGGCTCTTTAGATCAACATTTTAGTTGACCAAATCACGGACCCCATATTCGTCACTCTGGGCCATGTAATTCTTCTCAGATCACCACCTCCAAGCTCTGTTCATGGAAGAGAAACCATACCTATGCCACCTCTATCTTCCATCACTCCCAAACAACTGCGAAAAAACTCCACTGGCCATTGTTTCCAAGCTCCCATTACCATTTGAAGACGGATCATCACTTTCTAACTGCACACTCCTTGAAGGAACGCGTCGAACATTTGGTAACGGCGGCCCAACTGCACTGACAGTACTATCTTCATATGCTTCTCTATGAACTGGAATGTCTTGAAGCTGCAATACATACTCCAAGTTCCACAACACATCTCCAATTGTAGGCCGATCAGTGCTGTACTCAGACAAACACATCTGCACCGTCTCCATGAATTTTCTCAAAGAGTTAGGATTGATCTGACTGACGAGTCTACGATCGATGATCTGCTCGAGCAACCCCTTCTTTAGGCTTTCTAAGGCCCACTCAGCTAAATTCACCTGATCCCTTGGAAGTGAAACATAAACAGCGGGCCGTGCACAGAGGACCTCAAGAAGGACGACAACGAATGAATACACGTCCAACTTCTCGGTTAGGTGGCGCCTCTTGTAATACTCTGGATCAAGGTACCCAAATGTGCCTTTAACCATGGTGGTTATGCGGGACTGATCAAGAGACAGGACCGGCTTTGAAAGACTGAAATCGGCGACCTTCGTCGAGTAATTCTTGTCGAGGAGAATGTTTGTCGTCTTCACATTGCGGTGAATGATTCCATTTGCAGACCCGCTGTGAAGGTAATGAAGGCCCCATGATGAATCGATACATATCTGGATCCTCTGCTTCTAAGACAAGCTCGGAAAATTCGAACCATAGAGATTCCTTTTCAGTGGACTGTTTTCCATGAATTCATATACTAGAATCATCTCTGACTGCTCTTCGCAGTACCCAATCAAGGGAACGAGATGCCGATGCCGTATTTACGAGAGGACTGTGATCTCAGCCACGAATTCGCTTAAACCTTGTCTGGACTCGGGCTTTCCCCGCTTCACTGCTACTATGGTGCCATCTTGGAGAACACCCCTATAAACGTTACCGAATCTGCCCAAACCGATGAGAGAAGTCTCATGGAAGTTTTCGGTTGCAAGCCGGAGGTCGGTGAGTGACATCTTTAGGCCTAGATATTTATTTGGATGGTCTGATCCGTTGGTTCTTTCAGTCAATGTAGTATGTGAACTCCTTTCATGTACAGACACCGGCAACTACGACACGCTTTCTTCAAATCTGAGCTTTGCTGTTGTTTTTCTCTGGCATTTAAACACCAGCACTGAAACTACCACAAGCAGCAAGCTGAAAGCAGAGCCTCCCACTATGGCACCGACCAGAACACCGATTGACAGTTTCCTCGGATTCTTTCTGGAAACCCCACTATCATTTATCTTCATGATCTCCACCCCATTTAGTATTGCATTTTGTTTCTTAGACGTCGTTTTTTCCGATGGACCGACGCCAATTTTTATTTGGCTCAAATTGTCGGGATCTGCGACAAAGTCTGCATGGTAAGGTGCAGCAAGCTCAGAGACATAATCATGGAAATGAAAATCTCTAATTGCAAATGAATCTCCGATGTAGACATGGAAATACAGCTCATCCAGCTGTTCACTAACAATGTCACAGAAATGCAACCTAACAAGGTATTTTGAATCAGAGCTCACTCTAAATCTCCAAGTTATATTGAAATTCTGCGAAAGTGAATTGTTATCCCGATTCATTTGCTAGGCAGTATTATAAACATTCTCAGGAGCGATATCACGGGTCACCATTCCCCAATTAATGATTGGTGCATTACAAGTGGCCGGCTTTGCTGCCTGAGGGAGTACTAAGAACTGTTCATCAGGAATCCAACTTCTCCACAGATTGTGTTGGGGCCTTGCACAAAACCGTAGGATCTAGCCCTCTAGAACAAACCAGAATTATGGATAATAAAGCAATGAAAATAATCAATGCATCAATCACACACCACACAAGAGAATTTTACGTGGAAAACCCTCAAAGAGGTAAAAACCACGGGACCTCGTCCAGATCAACAATCCACTATGAAGTAAAATGTTTATAATCTTCTTCACTCACGCAGGAGTGGATGAACAATGAAAGAATAAAGGAAACCAGAGAGATCTCACCGATTACGAGGACGTAGGAGTGCTGAGATATAGACTGCACCGTAAATCACCTCCACGAGCATAACCTCCCTTCTACAAGCTTTCTCTCTCTCTCTTTCTCCCCCCCTCTCTCTCACCTTTGATAGCCCTCTTGTGTTTTTCTCATCAACACAACATACCCTAGAAAAACCCTAGGGACCCTTTTTTATAGTTTTAGGAAACTCCTTTCTGCATCCTAGTTGCGAAAGGACTTGCGCATCCCAGTTGCGAAAGGACGACGGGTCAAAAAAACCCATCAGATTGGAGTCTGATTTTTTGACCACCAACGTTAATTCGATGGATGGTCTCTAATACTTTTTCGAACAGACCATTGTAATCCAGTCTGCGTGTGGGACCAACAAGCTGGGCAGTGTCACTGATGAGATTATCAGGTGCCGGAAACACTTCGACTGCATTAACGAATGCGAAAGACGATTTCCATGTAGGAGTAAACAAGATTTCGAGCTTAGTAGTCTTTACCTTGAGGAAGTGCTCCTTGAGAATAACATTTTTATTGGTATCAGCTGTGAAATTTCTAAACAGGAAATCCCCAGAAACCGAAACATCGAAAACAGCAGAGGAGAGATTGTAGCCATGAGAGATGAATGGGAAGAAATGGAGGCGTACTACATGGGTTCGGCTGCTGTTGATTGGGAACTTATTGGAAGATGTTCTTGTGAAAACACGGGCTGTGTGGTAGAGAGAATTTGAATTTGAATTTGCATGTCTTTGAGAGCATTATCTCCATCACCAGAAAGGTATGAAGATTTGAAATCGCCGGCAAAAGCACGACCATAGTCGACGGTGGAGTTGCCATCGGATCCACAGCTGATGAAATATCCATCTTGAGTTAAAGCTGGTGAAGGAAACTGAAGGAAGAAGAGGAAGAAAAGGAGGGAGAGAAGAGGGAGAAGCAAAGACTCCATTGATAGTTGCAGTGTAATTCATGTATGTTCTGTTTCTGCTATGTTTATAGATGAAGAACCTGTTCTACATGGGTCCCACATCTATGTCAATCGCAGCCGTCCAGGTTGCTTGATCGAGATTCTTTTCCAATGGAAGGTGGACAAGGTTATGGTTTCGTTTGATGTACAAATCATCAACTATAGAAATTCGGATAGAAAAATTTCTACTGGTTGGACAGTTACTGTCTTCTAATCAATGTAGTTTTTGGGTTAAACCCAACCAGTAATGAAGATTTCCTGATATGCACGGTTTGGATTGAGATGTACATGTTCCACGTGTACAGAAGATATCATCTTGCATATGATAAACCATGCTCTGGCAGAGTATGGTTACCGAGCCGCGTTGAATTATCTTCCAATGACTTCGTTGACTATGTGGAATTTTAGCATGCTTCCAACCAATGACAGCATCCGGACATTGGAAATTTTAGCAACCTCAACTTCCAAGATAACCCTGCCACTGGCTAACTAGCATATCACTGTAACGAACACCGGCCCAAGCCATAGCGCCAAAAACTATAGCAGGTGACCTCTAACAAAAAAAGAATCAGCGTCAGACTGGCTGACAACAGCCACAGATCTTGCATCATTTCACTCAATCAGGCTGCCAACCAACCATAATAATGCTAACACAATCGACCATGCCTGGCATAACCATCTCAGACAGATAATTAGATAGAGACTTGGGAAAGACCTGTAGAAACAGGGATAGAGTCGAAGGATTTGAAGACAGAGGACAGGGCCTCACTTGGAGCCAAAGAGGGCCTAATACTGATGTGAATCCAGCCTTCCCACATGACCATAACCCAGAAGAAATTTGTTGATTCGAAGGCAGACAGGAAGCAACAGGATCCACATCCTGCATACACTACCTTTCAGTCCCATCTCACTCTATATGGATAGCCTACCCAGATTTCATATTCGTGGGGAGAATAGGCTGAATGCCATAGGAAGATCTCCATCCACTTGCAAAAGCTCTATCTTGTCTTGAACATCATTGGAGGGCCTAGCACAGGAGGGTGGAAAACCCAAATGAGTATAATAAACCAAGCAGGCCGTTGGCCACGAGCCGCCATTAGGTCATATCCCAAAAGCAGAAAAAAAAACCCCAGCGAGAATCAACCCACTCCCTTCTTGGATAGGTCTTCCTAATCATGCCCATGCTAGCCATGTCCAAAACTAGGGACCCCCAAACTTTGGTAGGAAGGTTAGCTCTTGAGAAATATAGCTGTCAGGACAGCCGCTACTAGCAGTTTTAGCAAGTTCGTCTACTACCGAATTGTCTTCGCGAAAGGTATGAGAGAAGAGGAGATTGAGAGGTTCTATAAGGCTGAGGAGAGCTCCTAGTTGGTACTAGGATTTCCAACAACATGATGATTCAGGGGAGGATATGGCTTCAATAATAATGCGAGAGTCAGACTTAACAATAATGTTCGATAAACCCATATCTTTGCAGACTTGCAGGCCGTCTACCATATCTTGAGCTTTTGTGAAGGTATTTATAACCATACCATAACTGTAATGGATGCAAAAATGAAAGAGCCCATGTGGTCTCTGCAAATTCCCCCTCCTCCTCCTATACTAGGGTTCCCCCTAATAGAACCGTCTACATTAAGCTTCAGCCACCTTGCATAAGGTTTTATCCATTTAACTACTTGGATTCGATCTGCTATGACTGAAGGATTATCGGTGATGCCCAATGCATGCATGATGAAATCTTCTTGAGCACATATACTTGTTGAGGAAGGGAGATGGTAACCCACTTCTTTCAGCCAGCTAGAAATTTTGACTATTATTTGATTTGACGACATCTGCTGGTTATTGTATCTTTTAGCATTTCTGGCTAACCAGGTTTCCCAAATGATGAGAGATGGAGTCATACCCCAAAGGAACTTCCATCTAGATTATTTTCTCATTGAGTCACTCCATTGGAGAATCCGGCGGTGAACGGATTGGTTGGAGAGCAGAGGGACTTGGAATAATAGAGCAAAGTGAGACCATACTATGGTAGCAACCACTCCGTAGCAAAATAGGTGATCCAAGACTTCAACGTTGTCGGAATAAGCCTAGGAGGCTGAGGAAAAACTTAGCTAGTGCTGGCGATTGCACTGGCTGATAGGGAGGGCTGTGAACTGGTGGAGATCCATTCATTACTAGGAGTTGAGTAATCTGAATAGAGTCCTGCATTAGCTGAGATCAGTCCTGCTGCAAGGTAGCACCATGCTCTCTGATGGCTAGTTGTGTGGGAGGAAGGACTGATGTAAACTGATTGATCTGAGGAAGATTTACCAACTCTTGACTCGGAGCTGAACTTTGAGAGGCATCTACCTTTCTGAGGGAGCGAACTATAGAGGGATTCTTATTACAACATTCACACTTAGAGGCCAAACTGATGCCCACTTTCTGGATTGACGAATCCATAGGGACTGCATGGAGAAGGACATTCCAAAAGAAAGTAGCAATCTTCATAGGGAGATATTAGTTCCATACCCATTTCGGCCATCTCAGCTCGGGAAGTTGTATTCTGATAGCATGCCATGCAGATTTCAGGGTGAACTTACCCAAGGTAGATAACTTCCAAATTAGGTAGTCTTTTCTGGTTGAAGGATAGACTCCACTATTGTTGATAGCTTGAATGACTGATTGGGGAAGAAGATTTACAATTGAGGATAGGTCTCATGATCCTGAGCATGTCCAGAAGGCTTTCACCATTTTGTCTTTATAATGGGCTGGAATGGGGTAGGATGATGCGCATGCTAGAAGTCCTCCACCTGACCAATTGTGAATCTAGAAATTTACCGTACCTTCGCCGATCAGCCATTTCGAATTATGAATGGTGAATAAAATGATCTCCACCGCATCTTTCCATATGCTAGATCCTATAATTCTGACAAGGCCATTGTTGGTTATGAATTTTTGGAAGTACTTAGCAACAAATAGTTTAGCCCATTGAGAGCTTCCTTCAATGAACCTCCATGACATCTTACACCGAAAGGCTTACATTACATCTTGTGTTCGTCTAACTCCAAGCCCTCCCTCAGAGAGAGGGTAGCATATGTTGGACCATCTAACCCAGTGCCTTTTGTTACCCGCCTCTAATTTTCCCCAGAAGAAGTTAGTGAGGGTTTTCTCTATCTGGTTACATGCTTGTTTTGGGATATTGACTGCTGTTAGGAGGTGCATAGAAAAACTGGACAGGACGTGCTTAATGAGAACTAGCTTGGTAGCCTGATTGAGGAGAGATATCTGATTTTTCCTTTTATCAACCGAATGCCCAGGTAGATGAGTGGGAGAAGTGCTTGTTTGAATCCTGTGAGTTGGTAGATGGCGAGCCCTAGCAGCTGAGGCTCTCTTTAGAAGAAGGAAGGAGCTTTTTGGTCCATTAATCTTTTAACCTGACTCTCTTTCATATTCTTTAATGTGCAACGTCGTGTACAAGATTTTTGCCAATATCATCTCGGAACGGCTAAGTGTTATCCTCCATATAAGGTGGTTTCCCTAGAGCAAGGGGCCTTTGTGAGGGGTCGTTCAATTGCGAAAAACATCGCACTTGCCCAAGAGCTTTTCAGAGACGTGGACCGGAAAGTGAGGGGAGGGAATATTGTGTTGAAACTCGATATGGAGAAAGCGTACAACAGGGTGGAATGAAATTTTATGCAATAGGTCTTATTGAAATTTGGGTTTTCTGCTTCCTAGGTCAATTTGGATCAATCTTGTTGGAAAAACAACTAGTTCTCGGTTCTTGTCAATGGAATCAGTTGCGGTTTCTTCCAATCCTCACGCGGTCTGAGACAAGGAGATCCTCTCTCGCTGAGTCTTTTCATCCTTGCTTCAGAAGTCTTCAGTAGAGGCCTTTCCAAGCTTAGCTCGAGCGGGTTATGCTCCCCTTACAGGGTGAAACAAGGCTGCTCCCATATATCCCATTTACTATATGTGGACAATACAGTTTTATTTCTTAACGACTCTAAGCGATCCCTTCTAGCTGTTAAGAAATTCCTCTCTGATTACGAATCCCTGTCTGGGCAAAGGATCAATCTCCATAAGAGTTTTTTTTTCTGCTCCTCCAAATTATCAAATGCGAGAATTAGATGCATCCAACAAAACATTGACATAAACAAATCAGCGAGTAATCTCGTCTATCTGGGGGTTCCTACTTTCAAGGGCTGAGCTAAGAGATCTTTCTTCGTCCCTCTCTTGGATAAGATGGCAACAAAGATTCAAGGCTGGGCAGCCAGAATTCTCTCCCAAGCGGGCAGACTCACTCTGATATCTTTTGTCATGAACAGTATCCCTATTCACTCCTTAGCGGCCGTAATTATGCCAAAGAGTATCCTGCAGGATGTGGAGAGGATGTTTGCCAATTTCCTCTGGGGCCGGAGGGATGGCAGGCCGAACCTCCATTGGTGAAAGTGGTCCTCCATTGTTAAGCCAAAAGCTGAGGGTGGTCTTGGAATTAGATAGCTGAAAGGCTTTATGGCGGGTTTCCATTTAAACATGGCTTAGAGGATCAAGCAGAAGGATCACAGCAGCTTATGGGGGCAATTTATTCACTCCAAATACCCACTCTCCTCTCATCCCAGGTCGGGCAGCCAGCATGCGCTGTTGTCTCCAATCTGGAAAAGGATGATGGACCTATTCCCTGTCATTGACAAATTCGCCCTGTGGATCCTGGGGCGTGGGGATTGCAATAGTGGAGTGCCAACTGGACCAGGCTGGGCCCGCTTGATTCTCTCCCTTCTCTTCATATCTCAGATTCCATGAGAGAAATGAGAGTGGTCGATTTCATTGATAGTGAGGGTATTAGATTGGATAAAACTGATTTTCTCCCTAATTGGCTCAAGTCTCATATCGTCAGGGGCAGATTCTACACCTCAGAAGCCGACGATTCTCTCCTCTGGCCTCTGGAGCCCTCGGGGCACTTCCTAGCCAAATCTGCTTGGAATATTTATAGGATTCAGGCCAGGTCCTCCTTGAACTAACAGTATTTGGAATCCCAAAATTCCCCCCCCCCCCCCCCCCCCCCCCCCCCCCCAATCTCTGTTTTTCTCAGGAGATTGTTTCACGATGACCTTCCTGTTGATGATTTGGTGTAGTGAAAGGGAATTCAGTTGGCATTGGCTTGCAATTGCTGCAATGTTGCTTCTTCTTCTGGTCCCCAGACGAAGCATCTTTTCCTTCGGAGCTCCCTCGCTGACTCGGTGTGGCATCAGACCGTTGCCTTCCTTGGGATTTTGCTCTTCAGTCATCTCTCCATCGCGAATAGGCTTCATTAGTGGTGGTAGAGACCCCTCCCCCCCCCCCCCCCCCCCCAGAGCAAGAAACCGATCATTCGTGTGTCCCCGGGTTTCCTTCTATGGGAGATTTGGAAGGCTAGGAATGCTACCAGATTCGACAACCGACTGTGCTCCGCTTCAGCTATTTTCCAGAAGGTCTGGTGGTGGTTGCATACCATCTTCTCCCATCTGGATAATATGTTCCTCCTCCGGCCCCTTTCTTCTCCAGCTTCAGCATCCCTCGCCGGCCCCACCATCCATCTCCCTATCTGTCTCTCATCAATTGTCAAATGGACCAAGCCTAGAGTTGGCTTCCTCAAACTGAACGTAGATGGATCAGCTCTGGCAAATCCTGGCCCCGCTGGTGGTGGAGGGATCTGCCGGGATCACCACGGCGACCATATTTTCGCCTTCACATGTGGAGACGGCACTGCCTCCAACAATATGGCTAAAATGTGTGCAGTGCATGACGGTATTAAATTCTATTTAGCTCTCGAGATCTCTAACGTTATCATCGAATCAGATTCTAGTTAGGCAGTGTCCTGCCTAACCAAAGCTTCCTCACTTTCTGGGAAATAGTCTTACTGGTTGACAAGAATCAAACGTCTCTCCTCTTAGGGGAACTTTCGAATTCTCCACGTTTTTAGGGAAGCTAACAACTCGGCTGATAGCTTGGCCAAGATTGGCAGCTCGGAGCAGACTAACTCTTTCTTTCATGGTCTCGCCTCCCTCCCCTGCCTGATTAAGGGTCAGGTTATTTTGGATAAAACTGGTCTTGATTACATTAGAAATGGTTCCCACATTTTACATGTATAGCTCATGATAGGCAGATCTTCTGCCCGAAATAGGCTTGTAATTTTCCCTCAGGAATGAAATCGTTATTTTCCAAAAAATATATATACATATTCTTTAACGAACTTCAATAAGGAGGTCCTACCATTCAACAAGATAATAGTGTCATCAACAAGTAAAATGTGGAAAATATTTGGGCAGTTTCTGGAAAGCTTATTTGGATGGCAAGTGTTGGCAAGGATGAGATAGTTTAGTCCTCTATTAAGGACCTCGACTATGATTATAAATATAGCCGGGGATAGGGGATCTCTTTGGCGTAAACCTCTAGAAGATTGGAAGAATCCAAAGGGGCTTCCGTTTATCAAAATAGAGAACCAGCAATCCGTCCAATATCGTTGAACCATTTGAATCCAATTTGGATCGAAACTTAAGTTGAGGAGAACCTGACGAATGAAAGCCCACTTCATACAATCATAAGCTTTCTCCATGTCCATCTTTATAATGATGTTGCCTCCTCAAACTTTTCTATCTATCTCATAAGCTATTTCCATAGCTATAGATACATGTTCCGCTATAGATATGCCTTTAACAAATGCACCTTGTTCTTTAGATATGATCGAGGGAAGGATCTTAGCTAGCCTGTTAGCTATGACATTGGAAAAGATCCTCTGGATACAATTGCACAAACTGATGGGTCAAAAATCCACAAACTGGGAGGCATTATTCTTCTTGAGCGCAAAGAAAATTGAGGTGCATCAAAAAGCTCTAGGGATAATACCTCCCTCAAAGAATTCAGTCACCGCTTCAAGCAAATCTACATTGATGATGTTCCAACAAGAAGAGTAGAAATTTCCTGAGAATCCATCCGGGCTTGGAGCGCTGTCCAGCGGGATCGCAAAAATCACCTCCTTAATCTCATCCATACTTGGAGGTATGAGCAAATCTCAGTTTATAGCAACTGTGACTAGGTTGGGAATGTTGTCCAGGAGATGGTCTTCCTGATGGGTCGGCTCCGATTTGAATAGCTTACCAAAGTATTTTATTACTTCCTGGCCCATCTCATTTATTGATTGGGTTGAAGCACCTGAGGGAAGAGTAATTGATCTGATAGTAGCTGCCCTTCTTTTGTCCACGATCGAGTTGAAGAACTTTGTGTTGCGATCTCCCTCTTTGAGCCACGGAATCCTAGATTTCTATTTCCAATAAACTACTTCCTGGGTATTGGCAGCCTTGAGGGCAGCCAAGGCTTCTTGCATGCAGTCTTGCATTATCCTCCTCCAAAAACTAGACGCGAACAGGTTAGCTTCTGCTCTAGCAACCTCATCTTCAACTAACTTCATATTTTGGAAGACATTCCCAAATATTGAAGTATTCTAGCTTTTATGTGATTTGAGATTCTTAAGTTTTAGGAAAAACTTAAGCATAGGAGGGGCCTGCACCTCTACTTCCAATGTATTTTTAACCATCTCCTAAAATTGCTTGTGCAAAGTCCACATGCACTGGAACTAATTGAATAGCCTAGGAGAGTTGGTTCGAACGTAAACCAGATTTAAGAGTAGAGGAGAGTGGTCAAAGTGAATTCGGGGTAGGTGTTCAACTTTGCTTTAAGGGAATGATTGAAGCCACTCCATATCATCGGAAGGATACCAGCAATGGGTTTTAGAGCTTTCAGCCTCTTCGTTGGCAACATCACCTTCGATACCAGCAAGGAAGACCTTCATCGCATCTTTAACAAATACGGTAAAATCGCAGATGTCTATACCCCCTAGAATGATAATCTCCATCGTCACAAGGGTTTTGGTTTCATTAGATTTCTCTACTCTGTAGACGCCTATGTTGCAATAGGGGTTCTTAATGGCAAGAGAGTAGATGGCCGCATCCTCACGGTGGCCCTTGCAAATCGGAAGCAGAGTCAGACCTCTCGTCTACCCAGCAGGCCGCATCAATTTGCCCCATCTCCAAACCCTACTTCATCAGATAACAGCCTTCCACCCCTCCATCCTTAACAACAGAGTCTGGTACCTCATCCGCACTCCAGGCAGCGTTCTATTGCCCCATCCCACAACCCATCTTCCAACCCCTTGCTTGTGAGACCCCAATCTCCCCTCCCATATCGTCCCCTTAACCCTCCCGAGTAGAGGATTGAGGCGTCGTTTAGTGATGGCCTCTCCTTCCGAGCAGATGAGAAAGAAGTCAGATCCATGAAGAATCAGCTCAATTTGGCCCTGGTGACTCACACAGCCAACAACCAGATCCCTATGATTCAAATCCTCTAGGTTATTGTTGGATCTAACTATGCAGCATCTGATATTGACGTAACACGCATTGCTTCCGATCGTTTTCTCCTGGCTTTCAAAACTAGAGAGGAACTATCTTCCTTCTACAGAGATTCCCACCTCCACTCCAGATTGGGCTTTTCAAAAGTGGATGCCTGGACTCCTGCTCCAGTCACCAACATTCAAGGAGTTTGGATCACTCTCTTTAGAATCTCTCCTCATGCATGGCTGGAATCAGTGTTTTTCGGTTTGGGGAGAACCTTCGGTAAAGTCATTGAGGTTGATAGATGCTCGTTACTCGGTTTCGTCAAGATTGGGGCCATAATCAGGGTCATTCCCTCCCCTGGGATAGACCCTCAGAAGATCAGGAATCTTATCGTCGACAGCATAATATACCCTATCTGGAGCAGTTTTGATAGTGGCTCTGAAGCTCCTCATCACGACTCCCAGAGTCTTCTCAGCTCTCCTCCCCGATCAACGAGACAATGGGTTGAACAAGTGTTTCACCATCTCGTTCGTCCTCCGGAACCAACCCATCTTGCTGCTATAGCTGCTACGTTCCCTCCAGCTGAGGCAATCGTACCTCCCGGCCTCCCTCAGGATAACTCTTCCTCATCCCCTCAACATGTTTGCACATATGCCTAGGAAAATGTCCATTCTATCACTGTTGTAGATGCTACTGAGAATGCTACAGGAACTTCGATTCGGATGGCCTCGGTGCCTCATCCATGGTCTCCTCTTATACTTGCTGGAAGTAGTACCCCTGCCATTATCCCCTCCTCTCCCACTCTAAACCCCCTTCCACCCTCCACATCTACCCCCCCATGACACAGCAGTTTCATCCCCTTGTTTCGAACTGCTGTCTGCCTTAGTTCAGTTCTCTCATTCTAGTCCTTCCTTCTGTCAACCTATTGACTCTATTAATCCTATCAATACCCTACATGCGTCTTCTAGGCTTCCTTCTCCCAGGTGTGTCTATCCCCAGCTCCCCTGCTTAAGTTTTCAGTTAGCCCAACTAACCCCCTTTCAGCCTAGTCTTCCCTCTCCCCTGCCCCATTGTCATGCCCCCTCTGCCCCTCCCTCTAACCTCTTCTATGTTATAGATATCGGTGGGCCCTCTCGGTCGGCAATAGCCCCTTAAGCTCAAACCACATTGATTTTATTGCCCCCGAGGTTATCCCCCTCTCGCCTTCGCCCTCATTGCCTGTCTTCTATTCCGACAGGAATTCTGATTCTAGAGACCTTAATCTCTCAGTTGATCTCTCCCCTTTCTTCCCTAACCTCCACTCCAAGATGTGTCATCCTCCCAACATCATGCAGATCCCCAATCCCCCCTGTTTGGACCCTCCACCCCCTCCTATTATCCCCAACCCTGTGACCTCTATCAATCCTAGCTCATCCCTTTCTCAGCCTCATTCCCCTGTTACCAAGAAATCCACTTCATCTAAACCCAGACTTGGCCGGAATATTGTGCGTAGATCCTTCCGTACCATTAGCCTTGAACTTAGGTGGAAAAGAAGACTTAGAAAGATGAAGAAAAATGGCTGACTTTCCAAATTGTTATCCCATGGATAGTTGGTTCATTTGGAATGCTCGCAGGGTTGGCAACTGTGCCACCATCAGATCTTTAAAGCGTTTGATTAAGCTATACAAGCCTGCTATAGTGGTTATCTTAGAGCCGATGTTGGTAGATTCCAAACGTGTGAAGACAGGTCTAAAGATTGGGTTCCACTCTTCCTATTTTAATGCTGCTGACGGCGGAAAAATCTGGGTTTTTAACTCGCCTTCGGTCTCCTTAGACCTGATTTCTTTTTCTAACCAGATGATATCTATCATGGTTCACTTCCAAGGTAGGTTGGAGCCCTCCCTTGCATCATTCGTGTACACCAAATGCTCCAAGATCCTCCGTAGATCCCTGTGGGGTCAGCTAGCCCTCCTAGTTAATGGCTCCTCTAATCCTTGGATCGTCACTGGGAACTTCGATCAACTCGGTTCTCAGCTCTTCTGAGAGGATAGGCCCGGACCTTTTTGACGCCTTTTCATCAACCGATTTTTCTGAGGGTCTGAACATAGCAGGGCTGTCCGACATGGGTTTCACTGGCAACACTTACACTTAGTGTAACAATCAGCGAGGCTAAGCCAGATCTTGAGCCAGGCTCGATAGGATTTGCAGCAATGCTAGTTGGATGTCCTGTTTTCCATCATCCCACGTGTCTCATTTTCCCAGGGTCTACTCTGACCATGCCCCGCGGCTGCTCTCTTTCCTTACTCAAGCAAGATCCTTCCCGAAATAATTCAGATTCCGACGAATGTGGTGCCATCGTGAATCCTTCCAGGACCTTATCAAGAATGCTTGGATTTCTGACATCGTGGGGGATCCTATGTATGTGCTTCATAACAAACTCCAACATGTCAAAGCAGCGCTGAAAATCTGGAATATCAACACGTTTGGGAACATCTTCCAGAACCTTAAGCTTACCGAAAATGAGGTCCAATTGCTGAAAGTTTAGCGCAACACTCTAAGGATCCTCCCATTCATCTCCAACTTCATGTGGTCAAGGAGAGGCTGGCCCACTTGGAGTTATGTGAAGAAATTTTTTGGAAATAAAAAGCTAGAAACAATTGGCTCAAAGAAGGCGACCGTAACTCCAAATTTTTTCACTGTCAGGCCTCCACTCGTGCTAGGAACTTGGCTATAACCAAAATCATATTAGATGATGGCATCGTCGCCTCCACCCATTCAGAAATTCAACAAGCGGCGATCCTTTTCTATTCGAAGCTTCTTAAGGCTGAAAACACTTCGGGCTATGCGGATGTCCTGGACTCTATCCAGCCACTTATCAGCCCGCAGGACAACGCTGATCTGCTGCATTCCCCTACTCTGAAGAGCTGGCTGCAACCATCAGCAACATGCCTGCTGACGGCGCCCTTAGCCCTGACGGTTTTCCAGCTGCCTTCTTCCAACAATGCTGGGAAATTGTGGGTTCTGACATCCTTGCGGCTGCTAGGTCTCTTTTCTTGGGTGGCCCTATTCCCAGGGCCTTTACTTCCACCCTCATCTGCCTCATTCCAAAACTTCCTTCCCAGAAAATTTTTCTAAATTAATTGCTGATAGACTTGCCAAGATTCTTCCAAAAATGATTTCTGCAGAACAAGGAGCTTTTGTCAGAGGGAGATCTATAGCCGAATGTTGTGCTCTCGCCTAGGAAGTTTTTCGCGACATCGATCGAAAGGTCAGGGGTGGAAACATCCTCATCAAGCTCGACCTAGAGAAAGCTTATGATAGGCTTGACAAGAATTTTCTAAAAGCAGTTCTTTGCAAGTTCAATTTTTCGTCCAATTGGATTTCTTTGGTTGAAAAATGCTGGTCTAACTCATGGTTTTCCATCCTCATTAATGGCGAACCCTCCGGTTTCTTCAAGTCATCGCGTGGCGTCTGCCAAGGGGATCCATTATCTCCTGCCCTTTTCATCTTAGCGGCCGAAGTCCTCAGCCGTGGCTACAAGCAGCTGATTGAGAGAGGAATCTGCCATCCATTTCACACACACAGTAATTGCAAGCCCATCTCCCATCTACTGTCTGCTGACAATACGGTGCTCCTTGCCAACGGCAGCAGTGCTACCCTCCGCCACATCAAGAGTTTCATTTCTCTTCCAGACTGCTTCTGGCATGAAATTCAATTCCCGTAAAAGTTTCTTCATATGCTCAGCTGCCCAATCTGAGCCGCGAGTTCGCTCCATCCAACGTATTCTTGGCTTCAACAAAGGTTCAGTCCCCTTCCTATACTTGGGTGTCCCGATCTACAGAGGCAGACACTCAAATCAATTTTCTAGCCTATTGCCAAAAGATTTCCCTTCGACTGACCGATTGGAAACGCAGAATTTTATCCCAAGCTGGCCGCCTGACCTTGATCAACCACGTCCTTGCTAGTATTCCTATTCATATCATGGTGGCTACGGTGGTCCCTTGAGGGCTGATTGAGGAGCTGGAAAAAGCCTTTTCCAATTTCTTTTGGGGCTGGGAGGGCTGTAGGAAACGTCACCACTGGGTAAGCTGGAAATCCATTTGTTGGCCTAAAGCTGAGGGGGGGCTGAATGTGAAGAGCCTGATTAGTGTTATGAAGGCGCTCTGTTTGAAGATGGCTTGGATGGTTTTGTTTAGAGGTAATGGTAGTTGTTGGGCTTCTTTCATGAAGGAGAAATACGCCCTCTATGTGTTAGTTCCAAGGGACTTCAGCAGTGCCTCATACACTTCCCCCCTCTAGAGAAAAATCTGGTCCCTTTTCCCCTCCATCCCTCCCCTCTCCCGCTGGCTCATTGGTCGGGGTGATTGCAATTTCTAGGAGTCAGACTGGTCTGGCCTTGGCCCTTTGAAAAACCGGAACCTCCGGCCTTATCATCTTCAACCCGTTCGTGTCTTGGACTAGATTGACCCAACGGTTTGCGAGACCCTCCTCATGCAAGTCTATTCTTTCCTCAGGTGGTCATCGACCACATAAATAATGAGGGTTTCTGCACCTCTTCTTCAGACGACTCCAGGATTTGGATCCCCTCTCCATCTGGGGAATTTACTACTGCTTCAGCCTAGTCGTGCTCTCGTCTCTCTGGTGTGAAACGGAGTTGGTCCAGATGGGTCTGGCATTCCATCCTTCCGTCTAAGTTTTCCCTACTCACCTAGAAGCTCATCCATCACGCCCTCCCCGTCGACTCCAGGATACAAGCGCAAGGCATCTCCATGGCCTCCAAGTGTGTTTGCTGCCTCCCCCCTTCCTCTCCCAATCTTGAGACGATTGACCATGTCTTCTCCACTGGCCGGTTAGCTTCTCAAGTGTGGGGATCATTCAAAGATCTCTTCCATATCCTAAAATCTTCCTCCCAGCTTTCAGCCTTTTCCAAAGCCTCAATCTGATGGTCCGTGGCTGGGCACGCTGGCCGTTTCCACTCCCTTAGAGGCTTGGCTCCGACTCTTATTTTCTAGGAACTTTGGAAGGCCAGGAATGCAGCCCAGATGGATGATCTAGCTATTGCTCCAGCCAGCATCATTTCTAACATCAGACATTGGATCAGGCTTCTCGTTTCTCGCCTCCCGCTCCCCAAAACTGCTCTCAGCTCATCCGTTGTTGCCCTACGTTAGTTGGGCCTGGACGGTGATATGACAAGGCCTCCAAAGATGCAGGTAGTTCACTGGGTGAGGCCTAAAGTTGGTTGGATCATGATCGATGTTGATGGCTCAGCTCTGGGTAACCCGGGCCCTTCGGGTGGTGGGGGAGTCGCTAGGGACAGCTCTGGGTCTTTCTTATTTGCCTTTTCTTCCGGTTATGGGATTGGATTTAATGGTCGGGCTGAGGCTAAGGCTATTTGGGAGGGCCTAGCCTTTTGTATTGAGAGAGGTTTCTCCAAGGTGGAACTTGTTAGCGACTCCAAGTCTACGGTGGACTTAATCACTAATAGGGGCTCCAAATCTTGGGCCCTGCGGTATTGCTTGATCAGAATTCGATCTCTCATGGACAACATTGACGCCTCCATCTCCTATTCTCATAGGGAGTCAAATACGGTGGCTGATAGTCTTGCCTGACTGGGTAGTGGGGCTCAGATCAACAAAGTCTTTCAGTCCATAGCTGATCTCCCTCCCATAGTTCGCGGTAGGCTGTTCCTGGACAAGCTCAGGCTAGGCTACATCAGAGAATAATAGTCATTTACTTTCATTTGCTGTATTTTTTTACTTTCCTTACTGGGTTGGCTGCTCCTTTTTTGTTCCTTTGACCCTGCCATACTTGTACATTTCATTTCTTAGGCATATATGAAATCTCCTTTTCATATATATATATATATATATATATATATATATATATATATATATATATATATATATATATATATATATAAGTCACTCCATATTGAACAACATTTTGTCCGGTCTTGCCCAACGGCAACTTTGACCAACCTTGTTGTTGCACCATGTGTATATGGAGCCCATGAAACTAGCATCTACTAGGCCTACATCATGAATAGCCTCTCGGAATTCCTCCATGCTGGGAGAATCGATAGGTTGGCTCCCTATTCTTTCATTGGCGCTCATCGTTGTGTTGAAATCCCCACATACTTGCCATGGACCGGTAACATTTCTGGAATGTGATCTGATAGTTTCCCAAAGATCCTTTCTCTCAATCCTCCTGCATGAGGCATAAACCACCGTGATATGATTGACTTGAGGATTGGAGTCTACTGAAACTCGAAGGGATATGCACTGTTTGGAGGCTGATATAGTGGAAATTTGGAATGGCGGGTTGTAGAGAATCCAAAATTTTCCCTCCGCCTAATCTTCAGCTAACATGTGTTGAAATCCCAGCTTGGCTGCCACTGCATCTCTTCTGGAGGGTCTATTCATAGGCTCTTGTAGAAGCAGGATTGCCACATTCTTAGCTTTCACAAGTCTGGAGAGATGTCTAAAGGTAGGCGAGTTACTTACGCCTCTCACGTTCCAACACAGAATCCTAGACATCAGATATCCATCCCTTTATAATAGCCCTCTTACAGAATTTTGCCAAACAAAAACTCCTAGAAGCCTTACTACTAGCCCTGCTAGCCGCAGCAGGTTGGGGCGAGCAGAAGATTAGGTCCAGTGGAGGATGGTTGGGACGGACTGAGTGATTGGTGTGAGGTCCCCTCATATCCAACCACAGCTCAAGGCCCTTAGAGGATATGCCTGGAGAGCCATACTGATGTGAGAGCTCTCGCTCCGGGTCTGTAGCCGAGTCACTAAACATAAGATCTTCGTCAG
This sequence comes from Magnolia officinalis, assembly GCA_021015155.1. Lineage (NCBI taxonomy): Eukaryota > Viridiplantae > Streptophyta > Magnoliopsida > Magnoliales > Magnoliaceae > Magnolia > Magnolia officinalis. The sequence goes on from JAJHSJ010000007.1 coordinate 76,099,298, forward strand.
CTGCTGAAGCTGTCTCTGACTCGTTTGGGTACCCTGTTCTCCTGTGTTTGACTCCTGGCCAGCTCCATCTTTCCAAATCTTCCATTCTGTTATCTTTGGTTTCAATGATTTGGGCTGAGACATCACCTGGAAGATTGGGGTTCTTAGCAAGCTGGCTCAGTGTTTCTTTAGTTGGAGATATTCCGAGGGTCTGGACAAAGGTTGAGGCATCAGTAAGGGAGTGTTGATGAGATTTCGACATAAGAGTGGGGAAGGGAATCTGGGACAAACATCCACATTAAGCTTACACATACGCACGCACACATACCTATGTATGCATGCATTTGAATATTACCATTGAGATATTCCAGCAGCGCAGATTCACCTGAATAAATCAATAGTTAGGATCAAGTTTTTGGCTTGATTTCTGGATTTTAGGCCATTAAAACTAACAGCCACAGGAACACTTCAGATTATCCAACCACATTTGCATGTGGGGGCCATGGGGCGACGAATGCTGGTGAGCTTGGGTCGACAGAGCCACCCTGGCTCTGGTTGCCCCTCAGTCTAATTAGAAGGTTGGAACTTGGGTGGGCTGAAAAATTGGGCCTTGTATTGCCATTTATAGACGTAAGGTCCATCATAATGGACCCAGAGAGGTTTGTTCTGACAGTATTATATAAGCAGTGGCGAGCTTCATTGTCATGTTGGGCCTTTATTGGAATCCAAACCCAAGCCCGGCTGAATTAGTTTTCAGGCATCAAACTTCATGAAACTTCATGGTCGAGCCCAGACCTTGTATTGTAATAAAGCCCACTTTTATCACTGCCATGTAAGCCACTCCACTCTATTGACCAAACTGTCACATGGCCTTGATCTGTCACACACGTGCCTCAATCTCTTCTCACATGAAAAGCATTTCCCTCACTAATGATATTGACCAAACTCCCTCCAATGTTAAAACTAAGAGTGTGGATCGTCTGTTTCCCGGAGGCAGGAACTCCCTGCCTCCAGCGTTTTCATTGGTCCACGTCACTGTAATTGCCACGTCATCAGTTTTTTTAATATATTAAAAAATATATATTTAATAATAAGTATAACGGAGACGTTAGACACGGAAACGGACGGGCTACTCCCCATGCCACCAGCCAATGGCTAGTGGTCAGTGCTCTGTGGGGCCCCATCATGATATATGTGTTTCATCCATGTTGTCTATCTGTTTTTATAGATAATTTCATGGTATGAAATCAACAATTATGCATATCCCAATCTTGAGTAAACCACATTGCAGGAAACAGTGTTGAATGAACGTGGACCATTAAAAAATTTTTGAAAGCCATACAAGTTTTTGATCAAGCTGATCTTTATTTTTTCCCTTCATATGGGTCTGTACGACCTAATCAATGTATTTGATGTCAAATAAGCAATACAGTGGGCCTTAGGAGAATTTTAATGGAGGATATACAATCACTACTGTTTTCGTGTGATGTGGTCCACCTGAGATTTACTTACCTCTCTTTTTTTTTTTTGAAAAAAGCCCTAAAATGACCCGTAAAAATGGATGAAGGGAATGGATGAAACACATACATAATGGTGGGGCCCACCGAGCACCAACTACAGCCACCGGGCTGGTGGCAGGGGAGTAGCCAATCCGTTTTCGTCGGACATGGGGACGCGGATCCACTGCCTCCCGGAGGCAGGAACTCCCTGCCTCCAGCGTTTTCATTGGTCAACGTCACTACAAGTGCCACCTCATCAGATTTTTTAAATATATTAAAAAAGTATGTTTGATAAGAAGTATAACGGAGACGTTAAACGGAAGCGGTTACGTGCTGAGTAAATCTGTATGGTAAGCGTGTTGAGGAAAGTCTGTGGAGCCCACCGTGCATTGTATGAACTCCATCCATCTCTTTTATCATCTAATTTTACAATTTTACAAAAAGAACTTTATCATATCCAAAGATCAAGTGGACCACACTACCCAAAACAATGTGAATTGAATTCTATCGTTGAAAAGTTGTTGCGGGCCCACAGAAGTTTTATATCAAGATGATATTTGTTTTTCCTATTCATCCATGCCTTTGTGATCTTATAAATAGTTTGGATGAAAAATAAACATCAGGCTTAGAAACATTTCAATGGTGAAAATCAATACTTCCCTTGTTTCCTTTAGTATGGTCTACTTGAGCTTTTGATATACTTCAGTTTTGCGCTCAACCCCTAAAATGATTTGAAAAAAAAGGATGGACAGCGTGGATAAATCACATGAATTCATAGTGGGCCTAATAGAGTTTACTTAGTACTATAAGACTTAGTACGCAATCCGATTTCAAGTGTCTAACGAGGACGCGGATTTCTTGCCAAAGCCTTTTGCAGTAAGATCCTGCGCAAGGATTCCAGATGGGCCCACTACGACGTTTGTGATAAATCCAACCCGTTCATCCATTTTTAGATATCATTTTAGGACATAATACCAAAACTAAGGTGTATACAAAACTCAAATGGGCCACACGAGAGGAAACAATGGGGATTTAGTGTCCACCGTTGAAATATTTAGATGGCCACAAAAGTTTTGCATCGGTCTAATATTTTGGGGTCTTCACTTCATCCTAGTTAAAATGACCTTATAAACAGTTTGGATGGCATATAAACGTCAAGACGCTTAGGGCCTGTTTGGCCGGGTAGATCCCATGGTATTAGGAGGGATGGGATCATTTTTAAGGTAATGATGGTGATGTCAGCTGATTGTCTTAAGATCCATGGGATTGCTTATATCCTAGGACAAGTTCACTGGGTCTGTTTGGCACGCCCTGCATATCCCGGGATTTTACCTTCCAATCCATCCAACCAAGGGATAGGATTAATTTTAAGGTAATGATGGTGATGTCAGTGGATTGTTTTAAGATCCATGGGATTGTCATATCCCATGGACAATCCTGGATCTGTTTGTTGTCTTCTATCCCAAGATATTGTCGATCTCATCCCTCCTAATACCGTGGGATCTGCCTGGCCAAACAGGCCCTTAGGAAGGTTTCAGCTGTAGGAATTTCTTTCTCCACTGTTTCATCTTGTATGGCCCAGTTGAGTTTTTGATCATCCTAATTTTTGGTTACATGTCTTAAAATGAGCTCTAAAAATGGATGAATCGATTGGAATTCTTATAAACATCATGGTGGACCCCACCATACATCCCAACGCTGGAACTTCATGCAAAAGGCTTTCCTTGGTGAATATTCGTCCACGGTTTCTATTGGAAATGGACTGGCTACTCCCCTACCATTCGATGCTATGTGGGCCCACCATGGTGTGTGTGTGTTTCATCCATGTCGTCCATTTATTTTTCTAGATCATTTTATGGTCTGAGACCAAAAATGAGGTATAACCCAATCTCAAGTGGACCACATTACATGAAACATTGTTGAATGAACGTTGACCCTTAAAAACTTTTTGGGGGCCATAAAATTTTTGGATCAAGCTGATCTTGTTTTTTCCCTTCATCTGGGTGTTTATGACCAAACCAATAGATTGGATGTCAAAAAAACAGTACGGTGGGCCTTAGGATGACTTTAATGATGGATATCCAATCACCATTGTTTTCCTGTGGTGTGGTCTATATGAGATTTATATCCCTCTCATTTTTGGGATCAACCCCTAAAATTATATATAAAAATAGATTAACGGAATGGATGAAACACATACATCATGGTGGGGCCCACAAAGTATCGACTACCACCACCACCGGGCTGGTGGTAGGGGGTAACTAATCCGCTTTCATTTCCATTTGAGATTCAGTACCACATTGAGCAGTGAGACTCGCTATTGAAGTGATGTCACCTATTTATACGGGTCCAACTATGATGTATGCTTTGTATCTACATCGTCCATCCATTTGGAGAGATCATTTTAGGGCATGAGCTAAAGAATGAATCAGATCCAAAACTCGAGTGGAACCCACCACAGAAAATAGTGGAGAGAGTCACGCCCACCATTTATTACGACTGAATCTAATCCAAACCTCGTCACTTTGTCTACTGAACCCCGTCACTTTGTACTGTAACCTCGTCACTTTATCTACTGAACTCTGTCACTTTGTGTTGGAACCTCGTTACTTTGTCTAGTGAACCTTATCGCTTTGTACTGCAGCCCCATCACTTTGTCTACTGAACCCCGTCACTTTGTACTGTAACCCCGTTACTTTGTCTACTAAACTCTACCACTTTGTACTGCAAACATTGTCACATTATCTACTGTACCCCGTCATTTTGTGTTACAACCCCATCACTTTGTCTACTATACCTCATCACTTTGTGCTGCAATCTCGTCACTTTATCTAGTGAACGCCGTCACTTTGTACTGCGACCCTGTCACTTTATCTACTGAACCCCGTCACTTTGTACTGCAACTCCGTCACTTTGTTTACTGTACCCCGTCACTTTGTACTGCAAACCTATCACTTTGTCTACTGAACCCCGTCACTTTGTACTGCAAACCCATCACTTTGTCTACTAAACCCCATCACTTTGTACTGCAACCCCGTCACTTTGTCTACTGAACCTCGTCACTTTGTAATGCAACATCATCACTTTGTCTACTGAACTCCATCACTTTGTACTGCAACATCATCACTTTATTTACTGTACCCCGTCACTTTGTGCTACAATCTCGTCACTTTGTCTACCGTACCCCATCACTTTGTGCTGCAATCTCGTCATTTTGTCTAGTGAACTCCGTCATTTTGTACTACAACCTCATCACTTTGTCTACTGAACCCCGTCACTTTGTACTGTAACCTCGTCACTTTGTCTACTGTACCCATCACTTTGTACTGTAACCCCGTCACTTTGTCTACTAAACCCCGTCACTTTGTCTACTAAACCCCGTCACTTTGTACTGCAACCCCGTCACTTTGTCTACTGAACCCCGTCACTTTGTACTGCAACCCCGTCACTTTGTCTACTGAACCCCGTCACTTTCTGATGTAATCTCGTCACTTTGTCTAGTGAACCCCCGTCACTTTGTACTGCGACCCTGTCACTTTGTCTACTGAACCCCGTCACTTTGTACTGCAACCCCGTCACTTTGTTTACTGTACCCCGTCACTTTGTAATGCAAACCTGTCACTTTGTCTACTGAACCCCGTTACTTTGTACTGCAAACCTATCACTTTGTCTACTGAACCTTGTCACTTTGTACTGCAACCCCGTCACTTTGTCTACTGAACCTCGTCACTTTGTACTGCAACATCATCACTTTGTCTACTAAACTCCGTCACTTTGTACTGCAACATCATCACTTTATCTACTGTAACCCATCACTTTGTGCTACAATCTCGTCACTTTGTCTACCATACCCCATCACTTTGTGCTGCAATCTCGTCACTTTGTCGAGTGAACTCTGTCATTTTGTACTACAACCTCGTCGCTTTGTCTACTAAACTTCGTCACTTTGTACTGTAACCTCGTCACTTTGTCTACTATACCCTGTCACTTTGTACTGTACCTCGTCACTTTGTTTACTAAACTCTGTCACTTTGTACTGCAACCCCGTCACTTTGTCTACTGAACCCCGTCACTTTGTACTGCAACTCCGTTACTTTGTCTACTGATCCCCTTCACTTTGTACTGCAACATCATCAATTTGTCTATTGTACTTCGTCACTTTGTGCTGCAACCTCGTCACTTTGTCTACTGTACCCTGTCACTTTGTATTGCAACCCCGTCACTTTGTACTGCAACCCCGTCAGTTTATACTACAACCTCGTCACTTTGTATACTGTACCCCGTCACTTTGTGCTACAACCCCATCACTTTGTCTACTAAACCCCATCACTTTATACTGCAACTCCGTCACTTTGTGCTGCAACCCTATCACTTTGTCAAATGAACCCGTTACTTTGTCTATTGAAACCCCGTCATTTTATTTGACAAGTCACTACTTTATCTAGTGAAATCCTCTCACTTTGCACAGTAGCATCGTCACTTTATCTAGTGGAACCAAGTCACTTTATTCGAAAACTCGTTATTTTATCAAGCAAAACCCTAATTTTCGAGAATCTGTAACTTTATCTAATGGAACCCCATTTTCTGTGTCTCATGCTTTAAAATGATCTCTCCAAATGAATGGACAGTGTGGATACAAAACATACATCATGGTGGGACCGACATAACTATGTGACGTTACTTTAGTAGTGAGTCTCACTACTCAACTTGTGCATTGAATCCCTAAATGAAAACTTAAATAAAAATCACAGTGGACCTTAAGTTAACATAGACATTAAAGAAGGGAAAACACAAATATAAGCTTGATGGAAAATTTTTTTGACCCTTTGAAGTTTTTATTGGCGGGCATGACTCCCTCCACTATTTCTATGTTGGGGTCCACTTGAGTTTTGGATCCAATTCATTTTATGGCTCATGCCCTAAAATGATCTCTCCAAATGGATGGATGGTGTGGATACAAAACATATATCATGGTGGGTCCCACATAACTAGGTGACATCACTTTAGTAGCAGTCTCACTACTTAATCTGTGCGCCGAATCCTCAAATAGAAGGTAGCTGATTGCGGGAACGGATTGGCTATTCCCCCTGCCACCAGCCCGATGGCTGGTGGTTATCCATTTTTACATATAATTTTAACGTTTTATCCAAAAAATTAGAGGTATATAAATACCAGATGAACCACACCGTAAGAAAAAAATAGTGATTGGATATCCACCATTAAAATCCTCCTAAGGCCCACCGTACTATTTATTTGACATCCAATCTTTTGATTAGGTCATACAGGCCTAGATGAAAGGAAAAAAAAAAAACAAAGATCAGCTTGATTCAAAACTTTATGGCCCTAAAAAGGTTTTTAATGGTCAACGCTCATTCAACATTGTTTCCTGTAATGTGGTCCAGTTGAGATTGTGATATACCTCGTTCTTTTTCTCAGATCATAAAATGATCTGGAAAAATGGATGAATGACATGGATGAAACACATACATCATGTTGGGGCCCACGGAGCAATGAATCCCAAATGGAAACGGAAGCGGATTGGCTACTCCCCCTACCACCAACCCGGTGGTGGCGGTCGGTGCTCTGTGGACCCCACCATGATGTATGTGTTTCATCCATTCCTTTAATCTATTTTTACATATAATTTTAGGGCTTCATCCCACAAATGAGAGGGATATAAATCTCATATGGATCATACCACAGGAAAACAATGGTGATCGGATATCCATCATTAAAGTCCTCCTAAGGCCCACTGTACTGTTTATTTGGTCATAAAGACCCAGATGAAGGGGAAAAACAAAGATCAACTAGATCCAAAACTTTTTTGGCCCCCAAAAAGTTTTTAATGGTCGACGTTCATTCAAAATTGTTTCATGTAATGTGGTCCACTTGAGATTAGGTTATACCTCGTTTTTGTTCTCATACCATAAAATGAACTAGAAAAATAGATGGACTGCATGGATGAAACACATACATCATGGTGGGCACACATAGCACCATTGAAACCTTCCTAGGCGTCTTGATGTTTATATGCCATCCAAACCGTTTATAAGGTCATTTTTACCGGATGAAGTGAAAACACCAAAAAATTAGACAGATACAAAACTTTTGTGGCCATATAAATATTTCAACGGTGGTCACTAAATCCCCACTGTTTCCTTTTGTGTGGCCCATTTGAGTTTTGTATACACCTTAATTTTGGTATAATGTCCAAAAATGATATCTAAAAATGGATGAACGGGTTGAATTTATCACAAACGTCAAAGTGGGACCATTCAAAATCCTTGGGCAGGAACTTTACTGCAAAAGGCTTTGGCAGGAAATCCACGTCCCCGTGTCTGACGAAAACGGATTGGCTGGGTGCGGATTAGATACTGACAAGGTCAGTAGCCAAATGGCTACTGAAGTGACGTCACCAAGCTCCGTGGACCCCACCATGATGCATGTGTTGTATCCATACCGTCTAACCATTTGTAGAGATCGTTTTATGGCATTAGAAAAAGAATGATATAGATCTAAAGTTCAAGTGAACCCACTACAGAAAACCGTGGGATCAGTCACACCCACCGTTGAAACATTTACAGGGCCCGCCATGATGTATTTTTTAGATCCAACCAATTTATAAATTAACATGGAGATAGATGAAGTGAAAACAAAAATATAAGCTTGATCGGAAACTTCTGTGGCCCCTAAGAAGTTTTGAACGGTGGATGTCACTGTCCCCACTATTTTCTATGGTGGGGTCCGCTTGAACTTTAGATCTATCTCATTATTTTTATCATGCCATAAAACGATCTCTCCAAATGGATGGAAAGTATGGATATAACACATGCATCATGGCGGGGCCCACAGAGCTTGATGACATCACTTCAGTAGCGATTTGGATACTAACCATGTCAGTATCTAATCCGCACCGGATTGGCTACTCCCCTGCTACCAGCCCAGTGGCTGTAGTTGGTGCTCGGTGGGCCCCACCATTATGTATGTGTTTCATCCATTCCCTTCATCCATTTTTACGGGTCATTTTAGGGCTTTTTTCAAAAAAAAAAAAAAATGAGAGGTAAGTAAATCTCAGGTGGACCACATCACACAAAAACAGTAGTGATTGTATATCCTCCATTAAAATTCTCCTAAGGCCCACTGTACTGTTTATTTGACATCAAATACGTTGATTAGGTCGTACAGACCCATATGAAGGGAAATAACAAAGATCAGCTTGATCAAAAACTTATATGGCTCTCAAAAAATTTTTAATGGTCCACGTTCATTCAACACTGTTTCCTGCAGTGTGGTCCACTCGAGATTGGGATATGCATAATTGTTGACATACCATGAAATTATCTATAAAAATAGATGGACAGCATGGATGAAACACATATATCATGATGGGCCCCACAGAGCACTGACCACTAGCCATTGGCCGGTGGCATGGGGAGTAGCCCGTCCGTTTCCGTGAGTTCCTGCCTCGGGGAAGCAGACGATCCGCACTCTAAAACTAATCATTTAGCGTATACATTTTTATTGAATCAATCGTTACATAGATGAACCAAACAACAAATATTCGAAAGCGTAGGCGGACATTCATGCATAGCTCTCCTAGCAGATCATGACCGTTGATCTGGGAAGGAAGCAATGACGTTCAGAGCAAATGCGCATGGAAACGGGTGATGAGTCCATGGATGCCAGGAGATCCAATGTGGACAGAAGCTTTGATAGGGCATTTTCCACCTCTCTTGGTGACGTGGGTGCAATCAGAAGCTTGGGAAGTGGGAGAAGAGCCTCTCTGGAGGGACTGGAACATGAGACCATTACTCAGTGACGGCCTCAGCCTCAGCCTCAGTCCCTCCCAAGGTCTAGTTGCTTCAAGAGATTGAGAATTCAGTATCAAGAAGATGATGAAGAAGAAGAATACTATGGTTGTTCTTGTGAAGATGTTTCTTTCGTAAGAGCCCATATGTGAGATTGAGAAGATTATAAAATAAATATATATATATATATATATATATATATATATATATATATATATATATATATATATATAAAAGGAGATTTTGTGATGTGGGTATTCTGGCAAAGAGATGGGAAGAAAGGCGTAGGTGTTTTAATGTAGGGTTTTGAGGTTTTTGGAGGGAAGGAGGTGGTGGTTTTTCTTCTTCTTGTTGTTGTTGAAGGTGATGAGAATGAGAAGTGGTGTTATATATAGAGTTGGAAAAGGTCCTGATCATCGAAACGCCACTAGTGTCCTGATGTATGAGTTTGTACGTGTAGGGTCCATGCATGAGTTTGTACGTGTAGGGTCCAGGCTACCGAGGTAAAGACCGTTTCGGACGCGGTTTGGCTCGTGACGCTGCCACTAGCCACCGAGGTAAAGACCGTTTTGGACGCGGTTTGGCTTGTGACGCTGCCGCTAGCCACGGGGCTAGTGGTCGGTGCTCAGTAGGCCCCACCATGATGTATGTGTTTTATCCACGCTGTCCATCCATTTTTCCATATCATTTCAGAGCTTGATGCCAAAAACGAGGGAGATCTAAATCTCAGGTGGACCACAGCGCAGGATAATAGTGATTGAATGTCCACCATTTAAATTTTCCTAAGGACTACTGTAATTTTTATTTGACATTTAACCTGTGGATTAGGTCATACAGACCAGGATGAAGGGAAAAACAAAATATCAGCTTGATCCAAAACTTTTGTGGCCCCAAAAAGTTTTTAATGATAGGCATTCAATCTACACTATTTCTTACATTGTGGTGCATTTGGGATTTGAATTTAACTAATTTTCGGGTTCATACCATGAAATGATATAGAAAAATCGATGGATGGCATGGATGAAACATATACATCATGGTGGGGCCCACAAGCCCAGACCACTAGCCATTGGCTAGTGGCAGGATCACTAGCCAATCGCGTCCGTTTCGGAGAAAGAAAGTACATTGGATGTGGGGACATGCCTTGAAAAAATTCTAGACCAAAGAGTGGTAAAAAAAAAAAATTAAAACGTTTCAGGAAAAAAAAAATCGGGAACTCATGCATCTGCAGTGGGCCCATCATACCAATGGTGTAGATCATAGAAACCTTGTTTCAATAATAGCTGCTCCGGACGATTTATGATGAACGAGGACCTTAAGAATTCCTCCACGCCGTCTTTGTATCGTGCTTTTATTTCTTTTTGGTTTGAAAGGGACTGATAATCGTTAACGGGAAACGGAGTAACGGAGAATGTCACTGAGAGAAACGCAGGATAAGTGTTATAAAGTCCTGACGCGCGAGTTTGAAAGGATAAATCTATGGTTCAGCTAACACAACCGTTGATTTGATGGAAATAACGGTCGATGTAAGACTAGAAATTTTTTATCATAATTATGAACATATTATCTTCGATCTTTAGTCTAAAAATAAACGGGTAGAAGTAAAAGATGGAAATGGTCTGGAATTACCGTCGCTGATCGCGAATATAGAATCAATCAATAAGTAAATTTTCAAGGAATTCTCAATTCCCACAGTTGGGACCATTTATTTACAGTCTGGATCTCCCTACTGTGGGCCCTTCTCGTACATAAATGGACGCTTCACGATACATAGCAACGTTGGTGCATCAGGATATCACCGTCCATCGCGTTGTAAACATCTGACAACGGAGGCGCTCACACGACGTGTAGAGCAAAGGCCCGCCCGTCGCTGTCTCTCACGTGCATCTCACCAACCGACCGTGGAAAGACGACCACTGATGTAGGGCGGGAAGAACCGGAATATCGTGGAGCCGTTTCTTTGTTACACATGGAAGGTTGATTTAAAGCTTGTACCGTCCATCTAGTTAACTCTTCTTTGGATAACAAACGGACATAAATACACGGATCAGATGTTCCTAACCATCTGATTAGTGGCCCAAAAAAATAACGGTCATAAATAAAAATTGTTGAATGCCAAATGTGGTAGGGTGAAAATTGGAAAAAAGAAAGAAAGAGATCGGTGTGTTCTCTCTCAAAATGGAAAAACAGGCAACGGTGGTGGTCCACAGAATTTGTCGGACTTGAGGCTACAGTTTTCGGCGACCCATATTGTTGTTGCTGTCACTCCTTTTTATTTTATTATTATTATTATTTTTTTTCTTCTTCTGCAAAGATGATTGCTTTCGGTGTGCCTCGCACCACCGACGATCTTTGGATTATATACACACCCTGTTCATTAGGGGAGGTGGTTTTAGGGTTCGAGCTCATAAACGAAACAGATTGAAAGTTCACGTGGAACATACCACGAAAAGCAGTGGAGACTAGACGTCTACTGGGAAAACGGATTGGCTATTCCCCCTGCCACCAACCCGGTGGCTGGTGGTCATTGCTTTGTGGGACCAACCATGATGTACGTGTTTCATCTAATCCATTCATCCATTTTTACTGGTCATTTTAGGGCTTGATATCAAGAATGAGAGGTATAAAAATCTCAGGTAGACCACACCAAAGGAAAACATTGGTGATTGGATATCCACCATTAAAATCCTCCTAAGGCTCACTGTACTGTTTATTTGACATCCAATGTGTTGATTAGGTCATACACACCCAAATATAAAGAAAAAACCAAGATCAGCTTGATCCAAAACTTTTATGCCCCAAAAAGTTTTTAATGGTCGATGTTCATTTAACATTTTTTTCCTGTAATGTGGTCCACTTGAGATTGAGATATATCTCATATTTAGTCTCGTACCATAACATGATCTAGAAAAATAGATAGATTGTATGGATGAAATGCATATATCATGGTGGGGCTCGCAGAGCACCAACCACCAGCCATTGGTTGGGGGCTGGGGAGTAGCCAATCCGTTTCCGTCTACTGGTGAAAACTTTATGGGTCCCAAAAGTTTTGGATGAATTTTGATATTATTTCCTTGTATCTAAGCATGCAAGACCTTGAATTGGTTTGATGGCAAATAAACATCATGTGAAGCATAGCTGCATTCTGAGGTGTGTTCCAATCTATCTCATTTTTGAGTTTATGCCATAAATAATTTTGAAAATTGATGAATGGTGTGGATATAACATGTACATTATGGAAGGCTCACAACTTTTGACGTCAACATGCCACGAGAGGTTTGGGTGAATCCGCTTCCAAATCTACGAAAGGAGATGTGCAGCATGGCCATCGACTTTGGTGGTGTGTTGACATCACATAAGTTTTGTTGGTCTCATCATTATGTATTTATTAACACGGTATATACATTTGATGGCATCCTAGGGAACAAGCTAAAAATAAGTCCCAGATCTCTAGTAGACTGCATCACAAAAGGCAGTGGAAACATTGATTTCTACTGTTGAAGGCTTCCTAGGGCCCACCATAAAGTTTATTTCCCACCATAAAGTATAAGGTTTTACACCTATATGAACCGAAAAAAAAAAAAAAAAAAAAAAAAAAAAAAAAAAACAAATATCAAATTGATCCAAAACATCTGCATCATTAAAAAAATTTCAATGTTAGACGTTCAATCTTCATTGCTTTATGCAGTGTGGCCCACTTGAGCTTTGGATCTGTTTCATTATTGGGCCGAAATCTTAAAATGATGTTGCCAAATGAATAGTTGGTTTAGATATAATACATGCATCATAGTAGGGCCATATAACTTGGTGAGTTCAGCACACCACCCAATCCACTTCCGATACTGCATGGCCTACCTGTCAGAAATTCATGGTTTAACTATCTATGTACCATCAAATCGTTCCACCATCATGTGACCCACCGCAGGTTTTTAGGAGGTTGTCCATTTTCTTCGGCTGGTGTGACCTATCACATTTGCTTTTATGCCATCAAGCCTACGCCATGAGGGAGCGAATCCATTCCTTCACGGCATGTGTACATGAAATCCATACTATATAAGTAGTAGCCCCCATTGCTTCAAGAGGACCGACCAAAAATTAGAATAATATAATAACACTGGCTAGACGGTCCTAAAGTATTCGTATTTTTATTTTTTTTCAAAAGAAGGGCCATGCCCCTATAACTTTGTTAAAATGATCAGTCAATGTACAAACAAGATTTCAGGTGAGCACCAGACAAAATAATGGGCCCATCTATATATACGCAAAACAAAACAAAAAACCAGAGGCATACAACACCAGACAATTCTCCAAAACCAAAACCCTCAAATCTGCAAGGCAGGACTTCCCCATTTCCACCGAGATTCCACCATCCTGGGGCTGCTAGAAGACCCCAGCACCGAGCAGACCATTTTCCCCTAACTGATGATACAAGAGAGCTTCAACCATGTGCTTGAATGTAAACGTTCGAGCGGCGAGATATCCCACAAACTAGCCACGTCCGCACATGTGCTTGAATGTAAACATTTGAGCATTTACATGTGCTTGAATGTAAACGTTTGAGCGTTGAGATGGACCATGTGGAGCTAGCAAACCTCTAGCTGTGTGTCACACTTTCAAATATACCGGCCTAGAAATACAAGCTTTACTTGGTCTGGTCGGCAGTCAAAACTATCGACGTGACTCGACTTGACTCGGTTCCCATTATAACCATACCGAGTTACGGTCAAGCCATCTCCAAGCGGACCAAGCTGAACAACACGCACCTGCACAGGAGAAAATAGCTCAAGACAAAAACTCTCTCTCTCCATGTCTATTAATAAACCTCCTGTCTCTCATCCGTCCCATCTTCACTAATTCTTCCGTACAAAAACCTAACATATATAAATAATAATAATCCTCTACTTCCATTTCGGAGATGGTCTCCTAAAGCCTGTTTGGACGGGTGGATTTTTTAATCCTCCCCGCCATACATAATAATTACATATTTTTTTATTATTTTTATTATTATATTATTATTATTTTTTTTATCCCATCCCACCTATTCCTTCACCATGTGCCAAACACCCCCGAGAGGAATTAGGGGGGATGGGATGGTAAAATCCTTGGATATGCCAAACGAGCCAAACAGACCCAATAAACTTGTCCAAGATATAGCAAAACCATGAATCTTAAACCAATCCACTGACATCACCATCATTACCTTAAAATTAATCTCATCCCTCCTAATCCCGTCCAATCGTGCCTGGGCATGTTTGGTTGGACGAATTGGAAAACAAAATCCCGAGATATGCTAGGCGAGCCAAACAGACTCAATGAACTTGTCCCCCGGATATAAGAATCCCATGGATCTTAAACCAATCCACTGACACCACCATCATTACCTTAAAATCCATCCCATCCCTCCTAATCCCATGGGATCCGTCCAGCCAAACAAGCAGTGCCTATTTTGGATGGACGGTTTGAATGGGATTAGGTGGGATAGGATCACGCGATCCCACCCCCTAACCCACGCGCGTGTTTGGTCCGTCGATTTGCTCCGAACTACCATAACCCATGGTTGTAAGGCGGTATTCAGCGAAACGCTTGGGAAACAGCGGAGTCCCATTCCATCTTCCTCCAGCCTGCTCGTTGTTAAGACGAGGGATTCCCATTTGCATTTTCGTTGTCCCGCTCATCCATAGGTGCCCGCTCTTTGCTCCAGTAGATGATACAACTTTGCATTCACAGATGCACCTATGTGATATCTTCCCAAATGATAATCATTCCAGATAGAAATGAGATCCTCAGGCGAGCAGGGATGGATGGTCTTGATCCTGTTTCAGGACCAAAATTGTCCCCACCGTTCAGCGGTTGTTTGAGGAAGATGGTTTCTATTCTAATGGTGGATCTGTCCCGACCCAGCCTTTCTTCATTCTGTCATCCCTGGACAATCTGGATCTTCTTTCTGCCACTCCCTAGTCCACCGAAATTGGTGGTCTGATCACAAACATTCGAAGTGCGTGGAACGTAAGTTCCATGAAAGCATTGGTGGTCTGATCACAAACATTCGAAGTGCGTGGAACGTAAGTTCCATGAAAGCGTATCTTGCGTGAAAACGGTGAATGCACCTCTTTCTATTTTATTCCTTTCTTCGTTCTGCCAGCTTGGGAGGGGTCGGTTCCCATGCTTTAGAAGAATGGACGGCTTGGATCAGGGATACAGTCTCGATCTTAATCGCACAATGAGCCGAATTTTCCAAGTTGTGTCCGGTTTTTCAGCCGATTGCATCTATTGCGATTCTGCCTGATATACGCTGTTGTAGCATGATCTCGAGCCACCTGTGGAAATAGCGGTTGATGTATATGCTTAATCCCATTCGTTCCCAAACACTCCCTGTGTTAGAGCTGCAGGATAATGCGATCCATCCAAACTGGTTCTGAACATCGTCCCGGGATTTAGCAAACCGATGGAACTCACGGACAACCACTGACAACTGCCATCATAACCTTAAATCCTAATCCCGTCCAATTCGGCTGGCCAAACAGGCCCTTAGGGAAGAAATTGGATCAATAAGCTCTTATCATTCGGAGTAAACTCAGTTGGGCCCACCTTAAATGTATGTGGTCTATCCATGTTATCCATCCATTTTTTTCATCTAATTTAAGGGGTTGAGCCCAAAATTGAAGCATATCCAAAGATCAAGTGGATCATACCACATGAAACAATGAGGATAATTATTTCCACCATTGAAACCTTTATAGGCCCTGCAGTGATGTTTATTTT
This sequence comes from Magnolia officinalis, assembly GCA_021015155.1. Taxonomy (NCBI): domain Eukaryota; kingdom Viridiplantae; phylum Streptophyta; class Magnoliopsida; order Magnoliales; family Magnoliaceae; genus Magnolia; species Magnolia officinalis. Next base: position 76,115,346 of record JAJHSJ010000007.1, read on the forward strand.
CCATCCAACCTATTTATAAGATCATACTGATATGGATGAAGGGAAAACAAAAATATAAGCTTGATCCAAAACTACTGTGGCCCCCAATAAATTTTCAACCATAGACATTTAATTCAATTGTTTCCTGTGGTGTGGTCCATTTGAACTTTGTGTATGCTTCATTTTTAGGCTCAAGCCGTAAAATTATCTGATAGAATGGATGGATGGAGAGGATAAAATATATAAATCAAGATGGACCTCACAAAGTTTACTCAGTACGCTAAGCGTACTGAGTTGCTCACTACACAATCCACTACTTCCATTAGGAAAGTAATCCCTAGCCAGCCACATCCTTCGTTATCATGTTTTTAATGACGACTTTATGATGTAGAGCTAGTTACAGATGGACGGGGATTGAGTCCTATGCAGTTTTGTGGGTGGGCCCACGGTGATGTATCTGTTTATCCATGCCGTCCATCCTGTTCTAAGATCATTTTAAGGCATTAAAACAAAAATGAGGCAGATCAAACGCTCAAATGGACCACACCACATATGACTCTCGCATTTAATGCAACTCACATTTAATGCTTTGTGTATTTAATGCAACCAAGCTTATCATTTGGTATAGTCCACTTGAGTGTTGGATATGTTTCATTTTTGTGTTAATGCCTTAAAATGATATGAGAAAAGGGGTGGATGGCTTGGATAAATAGATACATCATGGTGGGCTGGCCCACAAAACTGCGTGTTTGGGGATAGAGATGGGGGAGGGTAAGATGCAATCCGCGTCCATTACCGATGCTTTCATGGCAAGGATAGACTAGAGAAGGCCCGATTAGAGGCAAAAATGATCCGGACCATTAGAACCTCAAATAAGTCGTATCTTACAAATGGAGATAAGTTTTTTAACATCTTCTATATGATTTTGGATAGGAGAACCTACTCAAGCGAACCAACCCAGCTATGCCAAGTTTCCCATGCTAGATTTGTGAGATTATCAGATCGACAGTTAAAAGTTTCATTTATTTTCATTTTTACTATAAATAATAAATTTTAGTTAGAGTATAACTTTTGATCCTTTGAGTTGTAGAAGTCGTGCCCAACATGAAAAAGGCTTAGAAAAATTAGGAGAATAACATGGTTAGGACAAATTGGACACTTATTATTTTTAGCCAAAAACCATAAGGTTTAATAGGAATAGAGGTCATCTATAAATAGTAAGTCATGCTTTTAGTGTGTTTAAGTTGGAGTCTAAGTCTAAATATCAGTCCTAGGTTCAATATCCTTATTTAAAGAGTTGTAATTTCTTTCTTTTTATTTATTTAATTATTTAATTATTATTATTATTATTATTATTATTATTATTAATATCATCATCAATCAATTTATTTTAAATTTATTATGAATTATTCCTACTTTTATCCTTCATGGATTTGAGGAAACTTTATGAGGAGTCTAGAGAGCTCCATGAATTCAGAGTAGTTATTCCTTGAGAAAGATGGTGGTTGACCTCATCATGTCCCTCCCTGTGCCAAGTACTAATGTAGAGCGGGTTGTAGACACTTTCATGGAAAAGATGGGATATAGAAGGTCCGATCAGAGACAGAAATGATCCAGACCATCAGAACCTTAAATCAGTCGTATCTCGCGAATCAGGATGAGTTTTTCGACATATTATATATAATTTTGGGGTAGGACAACCTACTTAAGCCAATTAACCCCTCTACACCAGGTTTCCCACGTCGAAGTCGTGAGATTCTATCATATTGACGATCAAAAGTCTCATTTATTTTCATTTTTACTATAAATAGTAAGTTTTAGTTAGAGTATAACTTTTTATCATTTGAGTTGTAGAAGTCGTGCCCAACATGAAAGGAGCTTAGAAAAATTAGGAGAATAACTTGGTTTGGCTAAATTAGACACTATTTTTTGTCGAAAACCATGAAGTCTAGTAGGAATAGAGGTAGTCTATAAATAGTAAGTTTACTATTTATAATAAGTCATATTTTTAGGGTGTTTGTGTTGGAGTCTATGTCTAAATTTTCATCCTAGGTTTGAGATCCTTATTTAAAGATTTATAATTTCATTTTTTTTTTATCATCAATCAAATTATTTCGAACTTATTAGGAATTATTCCTCCTTTTATCTCTCATGGATTCGAGGAAGCTGAAGAGTCCAAAGAGCTCTGTCGATTTGGAGTAGTTATTTCTTGAGGAAGATGGTGATTGACCTCATCACGTCCCTCCCTGTGCTAAGTAAGTATCCCTCCTTATGCCACTTTCCAACCTCTCACGGCTTGAAGGCCTTTAGATGGAGAATGGGGATCAAAGAACGGAATCATCATGTTATTGTCCCTCCAGCAAGGCCCCGTAGCACCTTCTGGACATTCAGGGTGCATAAATGGATTAGGAAACAGTGCTAGTTGCCCACTCATGGAAAAGAACATCATGGGCTATGTCCATTAGACATCACATGACCCACATTCGACCGTTGTCCGGTTTGGCACTGATGTCGTTGATAATGAAACTCATAGCCATGATCAAGTTTCTTAATTTTCTCTATTGGTTGAGCTTGGTGCAAGTATTCAAGATCAACAACATTTGGAAGAAAGTGTGTGTCCTTTTTTGTCATTTTGGATATATTTTATGAATGGGAACAACCCTTCTTAAGGTGGATGTGATTTTATTTTTTTTTAAATGATAATTCATTTATTGTAATTGTGTAATTTAACATTATAATTTATCTAGGATTCAAGTTCTTAGCATTTCTGTTCTTCTTCTTCTTCCTCTGATCTCTCTCTCTCTCTCTCTCTCTCTCTCTCTCTCTCTCTCTCTCTCTCTCTCTCTCTCTCTCTCTCTCTCTCTATTTTTTTATTTTTTTAAGTAGTGGTAACTCATCTTCTATTGATGAATAAAGTTACAATTGGCGTGGTCTCACCTTTTTGAAAAAAAAAAAAACTTAGCTTGTTGTACCTTATTTTTTTACCATTCTAGGAAGAGTCAATTAGAGAAGTACATGTGTTATTGCACGAAAAATATAAAGCACGTCTAAGATCTTTAAGGATATTTCAAGCTCACGTTACAAGATTAATTACAACTGGCATTGATATGGGTGTTACACGTCTCTATAGATGAAGCATGGTTGAGAAACCCGAAAGCAGGACGTGGTCGAGGGAAAAGCGGTATTAAAGTGGTTACCAAGACAGATGTCCAAGAAGAATCCAAAAGATAAAGTGGTGTTAAAGTGGTTGCTATAACCGTTGGATGTGGGAAAAAGCATCTAGATTACTATCTCAAGAAGATCTATAAATTACTAAGGAGTTCAACGAAGCAAAATGTGTCATACCAACCCAATCAAACAAATAAAATATATCTTTCAATTATCCTTTACGTTCATGTAACACCCCGAATCTTCAGGACCCAAGTACATGACCCGTTTCCCAAAAACCTGAGTGTTAACCTTAAAGGATGGTCAAATATATATTTTTCTTTTATCAGAGTAAGTAAATGAGCGTAGTGTGGACAAATCGACATAAAGGAAAATTTCATTATCATTCAAATGTACAAGAAGCTGCCCATAATGACTTATACAAACCAATGTCTCCAAAATAATAAATACAAGAATTACATAATTTAAATACATGAGAAATAATAGAATGCATGTGGAATTGAGCCTTCAGACCCCTCAGCTCCTCAGAGTAAATACAGTCATGCAACCTCGGCCAACTGAACCCGGTTCCTTATCAGCCCGAACCTGAAAATCACTTATGCCACCCATGCTACCTGTACGGTTATATATTTGATGGATGAGTGGCCAACTCAGTGTGAATTCCCCTCAAGATTACACACCGCCGCATTAGGTAAGAAATAGTATAAAACATCTAGACAGCCAAAACAAAGTAAATGCAGTCTTATTAGATGCATGGATGCATGAATGCAATCATCGCCCCGGGGATGCTCATCCGTGCGGACAGTGGGCCGTCACCCATGCAATCATCGAACCTGGGAAAATCATCCAGTCGGAACAATCGATAGTCGGTGGTCTGGGAGCTAGCGAAACGATACCCCAGTGGTCCTTAGGGCACATGCTACAACATCCAGAATTAGCCACCCATCATCGTCAATATGTTATGGATGCATGATTAGCCAAACCGTTATTATTCCAATTACAACCAGTCAGTTTAATAAGCTCAATGGTCACTACGGGGAGCTCAGAGCCCAGCGTAGGCCGACAGCTCAGGCATAGTGTCCCATTCCACCATCCCTGGTTCATGAGGCTACCATCTTAGGATGTTTAATGGAAACCCATCGACTAGTGGCCAATCATATTACAGTATATAGGGCTTACCATCGCATGATTGTACAGTGTAAAACATCGAACCCATATAGGAAAAATATCAAATAAAACCACGTAGGATGAATATCAAAATATGCCACATAGGGCGAATATCAAAACCATATGATGAAAACCATCCTTAAAAATCGTTGGGTACAACAACCCTGGATGGTAGGCCCACATCAATGATCCATCTAGATCACCACCCAATAACCACCAAGTCAAAGGTTCATTACGATCACAACTAGTCAAGTTACATCCCCAAGTATGGGTGTACATTCATATGTGGGAATCTCCCACTAATATATCAGTTTAAAGTCCATAAGCAATACACAGATAATCCGCAAGCATAAACAAATATACAGGATGAACATTAAGAAGGCAACACAGCAATTCAATTTCCACCAGCTAACACATGTGATTATAAGAGAGAGATATCATTTATGAATTTAAATAAAAACTATAACTTAAGCTAATGAGAAGATGGAAAGCTCAAGGAGAAGAATCATCACCTTATACTTTGAACTGCCCACATTGTCGCTAGGACGCCCTTAGAGTCAAACCCTAACATGAATCGTAAGATCATATGGTTAGATCAAAGTTCTACGAACTATCTATGGCCAAGATTATAATCTAAGGTTTGGGTCACTTAAGTTTAGGGTTTCACCCTATAGTCTAGGTCTAGGCTTAGGTCTTGAGATTTAGACTTCTAGCTAATGGTTAATTAATTGAAATATTAATTTAATAGTTATAAGATATTTATTAACATCAATGTTGCGGCTAATGTTAGCTAATGTAGCAATGATAATTTTTCATGATTAGTACAATCTACTATCCAAAATGATTATTTAGGATGAAATATATAATAATACCATTTATTAGTTGCAATTTGTTTATAATAACTAGCCCTAGCATAATGACCTACTAATGGCTATCCATGACTAATAATATTAATAGTTTTATGGTAATGATATAATTAATATTAATTAATGTGACGCTAATAATCACTATAGTAAACGGAAATAATATGTTCTAACGTCAATAATAATATTTTAAGAATGACGAATAAAATACTAATATTTTAATGATAATAACAATTTATATATGTATATATATATATATATCAATTAATATAAGTATGGACACTTAGTCATATCTAACTAAGAAACTCTAAAAATGCTAATAATCAATGATAGTTGAAATAATACCCAACCGGACAGAAAGTGCGGCTCACCTAGTCGACTCAGTTCGAGTCGAGTTGACTCAGCCTTCTCCCTCTTCTTCCTTTTCTTTCTTTCCCCCTTTCCTCTCATGCATTCTTCCTCTCCTCCCCCTGAGGGTTCCGCAACTGTGGCTGGTTGCTCAAGATCGACCCGACCTGCACTGTTCAACTCGGCAGCGAGTCGCAGTGTAACTGCAGCACCAACAGCGAGCTCGTCCCCTCACTCTCTCTCTATTCTCCCTCTTTCTCTCTGTCTCCTTCCTCTTTCTTGCTGGAAACCCAAACGGACCAGGTCCGCGCCTAGTTCGACTCAGTCAGGCTCAGTCTAAACCGAGTCGACTCGATTCCAGCAGAACAGCAGCCCCACGCTGCCTTTCTCCCTCTCCCTTTTTCTCCTTCCTTTCTTCTTTGTCACTTCTCCTCTCCCTTTCCCTTTTCATTCTCCTCCCCTCCTGCTACTGGAAACGCCTAGCAGAAGCTGGCAAGCCCGGTCTGAGTGGGTGCGGTGCAATAGCAGCACCGCCTCATTCCCTTCTTCTTTCTTCCTCTCTTTTCTCTCCTACTTCTCATCTCTCTCTCTCTCTCTCTCTCTCTCTCTTTCTCTCTCTCTCTTTTCTTTCTGTTTCTTCCTTCTTCTTTTCTTCTTTCTCTTCTTCTTCATCCTCACCGGATTGGCCCAACAGCATGGCGGGTTGAAACTGTCTTGGTGCAGCAACATGCCGGGGAAGAAGACCCGACTCCAATGGCAGACTCCCAGCCACGGCTTCTCCCTCCAATCCACTCCTTTAAGAAGGTTTGTATGGGCTCTAAGAAGCTTAGGGATAAGATTTTTCGAAGCTTAAAGGGGTTTAGGTTGGTGGGTTTGAGCAAAAGAGGCTGTGGCTATTTTCCCTAAGTTTTAGCAAGAGATAGCAAGGGGTTGTTTTCTCTCCTTTCTTGTAGGGAGACCTAGCTTCCTAGAGCCATGAGATGCAATTTGGATGGCTCGGATGGGATACTACTATTCGGTTTTCTCAAAACTATGGGAGGGAACTGAAACCGGGAGTGGTTTAGCTTGGGAAAACCCTAAGCAAATGGGACGGCTGAGATCTCACCTTCTTGGACGCTCCAGATCATGCCAGACACCCGCTCAAGCGGATCGCCAACCTGTCGTCGGAGACAGGTTTCCATTTTCGGAAACATGTGTTTGTGGCCTGATTTGAGGCAGACATTGTGTACACGTGTGTGCTTTTCAACGTGTGATACGAGATGGACTTTGGTGGGACCTAAACCTTGGACACGATGGATGGTTTGGATTAGCTGAAGGATTGCTGATGGTGGGCCACCGATCAACACACGAACAGTCCCTTTTCAAAAAGCCCGTAGGCGGGAGCTGCGTGAGGAGAGAGGGAATTCTCCCATTTTTAGAAACTGTCGGGTCAGAGGTCCTTTGACCCGACCCTAGGTTCGGTGCACCTCAGCTACACGCAGGATGTGTGTACATTCTGCATATGGTGGGGGTCCACAGTGATGATCAAGACCAATCCACACCATCCATTTTACTTGACAAGCCCTATCATATCCTTTGACAAAAAAATGGGGCAGATCCAAGATTTTAGGTGGGCCCTACATCTTGGTTTAGGGTCGTATTGGAGGATTCCCGCCAATCCAATGGTCGGATCTGACCGAGTTCGAATATAAGCGGTTAAAAGGGTTTAAGGTTCCATTTAAGGCTTTTGCTGTGCATTGTTAATTAATACCAATGTTAATATGGATTTTCTTGTAATTGAAATAATTAAAAACTCATATATATATATATATATATATATATATATATATATATATATATATATATATATATATATATATAATTTCTAATATTAACATGCTACTATTAATCACGTATTTATTAATATACAATTCCCAATATACAATATCCTATTACACATATGTATGGATTGAAAATTTGTACAATATCTCTTTTAAAATAGCATTGATAAATAATAAACCATCTTATTAATGTATCTCATAATTTTTGTATAAAATATTAAATACTACATTGATATTTATAATTCAATTATACACTGTAAAATTATTACACATCATGTTTAGTTAATATAATATTATTTCCATAATACTATATGTACATTAAATATATAGGTGTGGACTGTTCTTCAACAGTCGGGTTTAAACTAGGATGAACACAAGTGTTTACTTAGGTTAGAGTTGTATTTATACTAGGTTTGGTTATATGGTAACACCTGAGTACTGGAAAGTACGGGGTGTTACAGTTCATTAGCATAATCTATCCTTTATGTTCTCTAGTGTAACCAGTAGCCTAATCTTAGGTTAGGAGTAACAGTAATCCTTAGTTGTAATCTAAGTCTACGCTCATACACAAGACTATTTTCATTGAAACATGGAGTTTTTCTTTCGAAAAGGTGCTTTGCGGTTACTCCGTACAGCCGACTGTAAGTATTTCCTTTTTGTTGTTTAACTTTTATATCTAAAAGTCCTTTCATACAAAAGACAAGGTGTAACCCATTCTCAAAGGATGAACCTTACCCTACAACAATCACCTGATTATCTTAAACAACATCTTGTAAGTGGCTAAATAGGTGATTGGTCTTCTTAGATCTCAGTCGGTTCGATTGGGGTCAAAGTTGTTTAGTTGGAATTGAGGCACGTAGTCGATTCTAGCACACATGCATATACCATACGTGACCGAATTTAAAATCGAGAGGCAACAATTTTAGGCACACCCGGTGGGACACCTGATTTCATAAACATATCAGTGTGACATAAGCGTGGTTAAATAATTCAATTTCAAAAACATCTTCTGCACTACCTCCACTTGGGGAAATGCAGGTACAACCAGTACTAGAATTCCAAGGGTCGACATTAAACCCAATGCATAACCCTCAAATTTAGGATGGGGCATCGATGTCTTGGAAGCAACCCTCTTGAGACAATATCAGTCGGGCTAGGAGATATGCAGTTGGAAATCAAACATATTGTGGAGCAAGGGAGTGATCGAGCTAATCAAGCATGAGCTTAGACAGAATAATCAAGAATTTAGGCAGAAACCTTCAACAGGTGGATGGCTAGCCAGACTGATAACTTGAACCAAATGGTGGCTATCCTTGATGAAAGGGCGCCTAGTGCACCTCAGCCGAATGTTAAGGGTAGTTATGTTGGAAACTTGATGTCAATACCGCTGGCACCTCCCCCACCATGGAACATGCATCCTACTCCAACACATGGTATATGAAATGTGCCTTTGCCCACTGAATTCAGCCGACTTGAGTAAGAGGCTGGGAACTTCATTCTTGAAGTGTAAAAATAAAATAAAAAATCAATGAATGCTTGGGGGCACCCTTTCTTTAGGAATCTGCCTTACCACAGGGGATAATACCCGGTAGGTCCAGATCTGTCACCAGTGGTTAAACTTCAACACATGAATCGTGATTAAGTTATGCAACTAGTGTAAGAAGTGGCATGCCAAGTTCTCGACCGCACTACTACCTTAGTATTCCACAAACCACATCTTGATATATAGCCAGGGTGAGACGGAGCACATGGAACATCTTAAGAAGGTGCTGTAGATCCTGTCGGTTAATAAGTTGTACCTTAACTTGACGAAGTGTAATTTTTTAACGGACAATTTGTTGTTCTTAGGATTTGTTATGACCTCCAAGGGCATTCGTGTGGATGATGAAAATGTGTAAACCATCAGGGAATGGTCGATTCCGACAAACATTCATGAAGTGAGGAGTTTCTATGGGTTGGTGACATTCTATCATCAATTCATGTAGAATTTCATCATTATATAGTCGCACGAATTAGAGATTGCATGAAAAGATGCATGAAAAGAGGACCATTTTAGTGGATCAATGAGTTTGATAAGAGCTTTGCTAAAATCAAGGATCGATTATCCATAACACCGATCTTACTTCTTCTTAATTTCGACAAGTTATTTGAGGTTAAGTGTGGTGCCTCATATGTAAGAATCGAGGGAGTCTTATCACAGGAAGGCAGGACGGTAGCCTTCTACAACAAGAAGCTCAACGAAGTCCAAAACAAATGGTTGACATATGAGCTTGAGCTGCACACAATAGTTCAAGTGTTGTGACATTATCGACATTATCTGATTCAGAGAGAGTTTGTTCTTTACACTAGCCATCAAGCCTTAAAGTTTATTAATACTTAGGCTAATGTGAACCGTGTGCATGATAGAGAGGTCATATTTTTGTAAGAATTCACGTTCATTCTAAAGCACAAATCAGGGTAGTAGAACAAGGTGACTAATGCACATAGCTGTCGTGCATCACTAATGGTTACAATGAGCAATGAGGTGGTTGGCTTCGATTATCTCAAGAAGTTGTATGTCGAGGATGAAGACTTCAATGATGCATGGATGAGGTGCCAAAAGGGTCATTTCAATGACCTACATATAAAAGACAGTTTCTTCTTTAAAAGAAATAAATTGTGTATCTCCCAAAGTTCTCTAAGGGAGCAGATTATCTATGAGTTATATGGAGGTGGCCTTGGTGGACACCTCGGGCGAGACAAGATGGGGGATCTTATTGATGAATGATATTACTGGGCACAATTGGTACGTGATGTGGATAGAGTGGTGCAACACTATCATGTTGTTAAACCTCCAATGGGCACCCTCAGAATACAGGCCTTTATACCTCGTTACATGTGTCTGACGGCCATTGGGAGGACTTATCTATGAACTTTATAATTGGTCTCACACAAATATAGCACAACATAGATTCAGTGTTTGTAGTGGTAGATTGTTTCTCAAAGATGGTGCACTTTATCCATATTTATTTTTATTTTTATTTTTTTATTTTTTTATTTTTTTTTGGAACTTGAAGATTTCATTGCTCATGACCAATTTACAGACATTCAGGAGGGTCCATACAAAAAGGAACAGACCCCTCCTATCATATTACTCAACTGCATCCAAGACAATGGTGCACTTTATCCTATGTAAGAAGGCCTTTGATACAACACTTGGTAAATCATTCTTTAGAGAAGTCATGCGGCTACACAGGGTTCCCAAGACCATTACTTCTGACTGTAATATGAAGTTCATTAGCTACTTTTGACTGACTTTGTGGAATTAATTTGGTACACACTTCAGTTCAGTAGTACCTACCACCCGCAGACCGATGGGCAGACTGAAGTTGTGAATTGCACGTTGGGAAACCTCATCCGGTATATTTCAAGTTCGAAGCTGAAGTAGTAGGATTTGACCTTATCTTAAGCGAAGATTACATTCAACAATATGGTGAATCGCTCAACAGAAAAGTCGTTGTTCTAGATTGTTTATGGTCAAGTGCCCCGCCATACACTTAATTGGTCCATTTACTTAAAATCTCGGGCATAAGCATTGCATTAGAATATATGACAGATTAAATCATGGGCATTCATGTGTATGTGCAAGATAAGTTACAAGTTTCGAACGACAAGTATAAGGAGCAAACTGACAAACATCGGCGGCAAAAGGTATTCAAGATGGGCGACAATATTATAGTTCATCTACGCAATAAGAGATTACCAACAGGAACTTATAACAAGTTGAAAACCAAGAAAATTTGACTGGTACTAATCCTTTATAAGATTAATAATAACACTTACATTGTTAATCTTCCAGATGACATGGAGATCTCGCGTACTTTCAACGTTGTGGACCTGAATGAGTATCATATATGAACAGAAGCTGGAGGAGAACTCGAGGTTGAGTTCTTTTGAAGTGTAGGAGACTAACGTAGAGCGGGTTATAGACTCTTTCATTACAAAGATGGACCAAAGAAGGCTCGATCGTAGGCAGAAATGATCCGAACCATAAGAACCTTAAATCAGTCGTATCTTGCAAATTGGGATGAGTTTTTTAACATTATATATGATTTTGGGGTAACCAACCCGCTACTCTCAGTTTCCCACACCTGATTTACGAGATTCCATCATATTGATGGTCAAAAGTCCTGTTTAATTTTTTTTGTACTATAAATAATAAGTTTTAGTTGAGTATAACTTTTAATCCTTTTGAGTTGTAGAAGTCGTGCCCAACATGAAAAAGGCTTAGAAAAGTTATGAGAATAATGTGGTTTGGGCAAATTGGAAACTTACTATTTTTCCCCAAAAACCACGTTGTCTAGTAGAAATAGAGGTCGTCTATAAATAGTACGTCTACAATTTATAGTAAGTCAAGTTTTTAGGGGGCATGGGTGGTTTTATCTTCGATTTTTAATATGGGTATGGGGTGATGTCTAACATTGGTGCCGAGGTGCGAGAGCACACGACGGGCTATCTCTGTGTCTACAAAAAGGTTTCTCTAAGGTGGTGGTAGAATCCTATTCAGACTTGGTGGTTAAGGCATTCAATGAGAGTGCTAGCCTAGGTTGGAAATGGAAAGGTTGGTCGTCAAGAACAGATAGGCTTCGCCTCCTCGGGTAGGTGGAGTTCACGCATATTTATAGGGAAGGCAATGCCCCGGCTGATGTGCTAGCCCGCCAGGGGAGCTTGTCCCAATCAGTCCTTTGCAGCTCTAGAAGGGATGACCTTCCCCAGCAGGTTAGAGGGCTTCTTTTCTTAGACAAGGTAGGCTTAGGCGTGATCAGGGAGAGGTAGTCCCTCAATTATTTTGGTTTTTGGGTCCCAGTTGTCCCAGTTTCTATTACGATAGGTGTTCTGCAGGTCCTTTTTTTTCCTTGGAAGACCCGAATGTAATCTTTGTCCAGAATGATATATATGAGATACGAATCGTTTCGAAAAAAAAAAAAAAGAAGCCATGTTTTTAGGGTGTTTGAGTTGGAATCTACATCTAAAACTCCATCCTTGAGTTCCTTTTTATCATGAGTCAAGTTATTTCAAATTTATTAGGAATTATTCTTGCTTTTAACCTCCTTATTTTGAGGAAGCTCTGTGAGGAATCCAAAGAGCTTTATGAATTTGTAGTTATCTCCTGAGGAAGACTCCTTGCACTGGTACCACACTATAGAAGGAGTAGGGACAATAATGCCCCTTCATTGAAAGGCTGGCCATGATGTTCATTTGCCATCCAACTTATTATTATTATTTTATTATTATTATTATTATTTTTTACACACAACCACCCATTCACGCCGCAGTGGGTACTCAAACCCTCAACCAGGTGTTGAAACTCCTAGGAGTCTACCACCGGAGTAAGAGTAAGGACCCATTTGCCATCCAACCTGTTCATCAAGTTCAAAAGACATGGGCCATTGCGAAGGAATCGTCCCCTCTGGGTATGCTTAGAGGGATCACTCCGGCTCTTATCCTTTGGGAGATCTGGTTAGCGAGGAACGAGCAGCATTTCGACAATCGTCAGATCAGGATCCATCACTCCATCAACCAGGTTCGGTCTTGGCTCTCTCGCCTGCACAACGCCTTTCCCCTCCCGCCGTGCAAATCCCGGTCTGACTGCGAGGTGCTTGCATTTCTCGGCCTCACTCGGTTGGTCACTCCCCTTCCAACACTGTCTGTGGTGAAATGGACTCGCCCATCTAGGGGGTGGGTTAAGTTGAATGTTGATGGGCCGTCTAGAGGTAACCCGGGTCTGTCAGGGAGTGGGGGAGTCTGCAGAAATGAGAAGGGCGATTTCCTTTTTGCATTTGCTAGGGGATACGGAGTGGGGTCGAATTTCATGGCTGAAGTCAAGGCAGTCATTGATGGATTGAAGCATTACAGGGAATTTAGCTTCACCAATGTTGAGGGGGAGAGTGACTCAATCGCCGTTGTGGATCTATTCTCTAATAGAGGTACTGTCCCCTGGATCGCCTTTTACTGGAAAAACCAGTTTGACAATTTTCGGGCAGCTCTTTGCATTTCAGTTAAACATATCCCTAGGCAAACGAATGCAGCAGCTGATAGCCTGGCCCGATGGGGTAGCTCAAATCAGCAACAACGGTTGTTCCAATCTACCTCGGATTTCCCTCGTACAACTCGTGGGGAGCTGGCTCTCGACAGAGTTGGCTTGGGGGCGATTCATTTCTCCTAGCCTTAATAAGCTTCTTCAGTCGGTCTGGTTCTGTGTCTTTTGTTTCAGCTCTTTAATGATAGGCGGGCCCAGTCCTTTTTCTCTGGGCCTCTCCGAATTGTAAATCATCCTTTGCAATCTTAATACATCCAGGGCTGTTGGTTGGCCTTTTTTGAAAAAAAAAAAAGGTTCAAAAGACATGGATGGACGGAAAACATAAACATAAGCTTGATCCAAAACTTCTTGAGCTCCCAACAAATTTTCAATGATAGGTGTTCAACCCCGTTACCTTTTGCTTTTTGTGGTGTGGTCCACTCGAGGTTTGGATATAACTCAATTTTTGGATTCATGCCCAAAAATGAACTCACAAAATGGATGAGCTGTATGGATATAACACATGGAGACACCGAACTTTGCCATGTCAACCAGCCACCAAGGTCGGTGGTGTGTACCACGCCATGCAATCCTCTTCCTTTTTTCCATGGTACACGTGGAACCGTCTGCTTTCATTTGGACATAAGACAAATGAATGTCTCAAAGGAATGATCCAATTTTCCAATTTTTGTGAGCACGTGTCTCGCAAATGACCAAGTACACAGTGGAGATCATGTTAGTTTTGCACACGTCAATTTACGTTACGTGTGGGGCATGGATCCATGAATGTATGGCATGAGAACTGGACAAGACTCGGGCAGCTAGCTAATCTGATTGAGCAGCCTATCCCGGATGCATTACGCCATCTATCTGTCAATGATCTGCTGTCCTCTGAAGGCATCAACGTCAGCTCTCCTGTTTACTCTCTGCTCCCTGTGGATATAAAGGACCACATTGCCAATGTCGGCCTCTGTACAGCGGACCATGAGGACTGTCGCATCTGGCCTCTGGATCAATCAGGTTGTTTCACAGTGAAATCAGCATGGACTGTGTGTAGAATGGCGGGTCAGGTAAATGAATGGGCCAAACGCATCTGGCATAAAAAAATCCCAAACAAGGTGTCGCTCTTTCTGTGGAGGCTCTTCCAGCGGGCCATCCCCACGGATGACAGAATTCAGTCCAGAGGCATCGCCCTCGCTTCCAAGTGTATCTGTTGTGACAACGAGCAGAATTTTTCCCCTCAACCGGAGACGCTGGAGCACCTTTTCTGCCGAGGGGCTATTACGACCATGGTTTGGAAAGAGTTCTCAGAAATTTTTGCTTTTCAGCCTTTCTCTCCAACGTCAATAGCATCCATTTTCTCGACTTGGTGGAATCCCGCTCAACCTGGGGGACATACAACTCTCCTTCGCCGCATCACCCCGTGTCTCATAGCCTGGGAAATCTGGAAAGTGCGGAACTCAGCCAGGTACGAGGGGACTAACCCAACTAGCAACAAAGTCATTAGAAACATCAAATGGCTGTTGGGAAAGCTTTTTCATGGCTCCCCATCTCTTAATTCAGTCGCCCCCCGCCTCAGTTTCTCTCATAGACCTCCTGCCCCTAGATCATGTCAGATTGTCAAATGGCTCAGGCCACTAGTGGGCAAAGTGAAATTAAATGTAGACGGGGTTGCAGCTGGAAACCCTGGTCCAGTAGGAGGTGGCGGCATTTGCAGAAATGCCAATGGCGACCTCATTTTTTCCTTTTATACGGGTTACGGTCACACCTCCAATAACACTGCGGAACTTCGGGCCCTCCACGATGCGCTTCAGTACTGCGTTTTGCGCGGTATGCGTGACGTGATAATTGATTCGGATTCCTCTTTTGTGGTGAGTGCTTTCCATGGGTCGTTACATTTCCACTGGAAGTGGGACTACTGGTTAAAGAGATTAAAAACTCTGCAAATGAAAGGTAATTTTCCCATCTCTTTGATTCCTCGTCAAGTTAATGGGCCGGCGGATGACCTTGCTCGATTGGGCGCGGCGAATCAGGTGACTTTTTGGACGGAATCGAGGACGGCGCTTCCTAGATTGATTCGAGGCTTGTGCTTTTTGGACAAAGCGGGCATAGGTGCGGTTAGGGAATATTGAAGCCTCCCCTTTTGGTTTCAGCTTTTGTTTTCTTTTCTGCTCACTGTATAGTCTTACGATAGGCGTGCCGGGGTCTTTTTGTTTGCCAGCGGCCGCCCGAAATATGTACCTCTCTTCTCACCTTTGGGTTACAGGAATGAAATCCTCCTCTTTTTTTTTTTAATTTTTTTTTTTTTAGAAAAATTATATATATATATATATAAATTTACGTTACGTGTGGCCAGCGAAGACATAAATCTGGACTGTACGTATAAATCATGTCCCCCATTTTATAACATTGATCACACGATCCTAAAGTATTCTGGCACCACAAACGTGAGACGTCAGCACATGTGCTTCATGTAAAGTTCAGTGCCGACCGCGTCGCCGCGTCGGGCTGTCAACCCTCTCGGTGGATGACATTTTCAGCTGAGGAAAAAAGAACAACACAAGCTTGTACTCGGTTTGGTGGTGCCCCAAGGATCTCCACTCAAAACTATTAACTCGGCTCTAATCGGTTGCCCTGAAACCCCGATCGAATCAGGGTCAAACCATCTATATATATATAAAACCATCTCCCAAAACACGCGCCACAGGAAAAAGAACTAAAGACCAAAGTTCTCTCTCTCTCAGTATCTATATAAAATCCCATCTCTCTCTTCTATCTATCCATCTTCAAAAACTCCAAATTCCATTATATACAAGAAAGTCACATAAAAGAAATCCTCAACTTTCACCACAGAGATGGGTTCTCATGAAAGAAATCTCTTGCCAGCAATATTCTTCATTCTCATCTTCGTGATATCGACTTTCCATGCTGTGATCGCTTCGAGGCCATTCGATGGAGAGTGGGGTTCGAAGAACGGAATCATCATGTTACAGTCCCTCCAGAGAGGCCTCGTACCGCCTTCCGAGCGTTCAGGGTGCACTAATGGAGTAGGGACAGGTCACAGGTGTTAGGTGCTGACTCACGGAAAAGAACTTGGCGGGCCATCACTACCGCAGCACATGGCTGGCATGATACCGTTGTCTCATTTGGCTCCAAATCCGTTAATAATGAAACTCTTGGCCATGATCAACAGACATAGCTTTTCTTTCGTTCTTTGTTTATTATTATTATTATTTTTTTCACCATTCTTGTACTTGAAGGACTTTGATTGATTTTCAATATAACCCATTTCTCGTAATTGCATATTTTAACCGTTGTTAATGAAGAGTATACTTGAGTCTCAGCTATTACGAGAGTGCCATTGGTTCAGTAATCCAGACCATTCACCTGACAAACCCAATTGTTGAGGGACCATGCCCAGATCATTTGCTGGGTTGGAAGATCCTAACCCTCAAACTCATGATCATTCACCATGCCCAATCCATGGGGCAGATATCCAATGATGGCCTAGCACGGATCGGTCATTGTCTATAACTCATGTTGGAGTGGTAAATTCACGATTCAGGTGGGCACCACAAAAAACTGGGTCCCACCTACAGAAAGGGCCAAACAAACCCTCAACCCACAACAACCTCCTCCCCCGGTCAAAAAAAAAAAAAAGAAAAAAAGAACTCCCATAGCCAAAACACGGCTAGGCCTTGTCCGCTTGATAGCACATTATCCAAAGCTAACAAGCCCCTGAGATTGGAACAATTAGAAAAGGACTTGGCTAGATGTCCACTGCTACCCAGCCTCGCAAGAGCATCTGCCATGCCATCGCATTACCTTCCCACCATACTATTGGGATTTATGTTATAGAATCACACAGATATGGATCTAGGATAGCAATCCAAGAGTACCAAATAAACCAAAGAAGAACACAAAGATTTAACGTAGAAAATCCTTTTGGGAAAAATCACGCCATAAAGCGACAAAAATTGCACTATGAAAGCACAAATTACAAAGATAGAGAACTTACCCGGCTTGAGCAATCCTCAAACCTCACCTTTCTCACCCCTTGAAACCCTAGAATATCCTTTTAGAAACCCTAGAACCCTTTTAGAAACTTTAAAATTCCTTAGAATTCCTCTCAATCTCAGTTACACCCATATATATATAGTTTTAGGAAGAATCCCAAACAAAATCGGAAACAAATCCCGCACTTTCGCAGTTGCGCAAAAAATCTGCCCTGAATTTGATTAGATTTAAGACATCAAATACAACAATCTCCACCATGTCTTCAATCTTCAAACGTGTAGCTATTTGTCTTCTTCACTTATCTCTGTCTCGCATCATAGCTTCATCAATTCTTCTCGTGCACACTCCGTCTTCCTTTTACGTTGTTGTTAAACTTAGAGAAGTTGCACAGAATTTGGACTTCTCTGTAGGAACAACCTTGGTGAGCATGTATGAATTCACGCTTGTGTAAATCTTCTCCAGTGTTACGCCTTCTTCCTCAAGCACCTGTTGGATAAAATGGTGATAAACATCAATGTGTTTAGTACATGAGTGATAAATAGAAATTTTAGCTAAATTGATAGCACTTTCGCTATCACAATTGACCAACATGGCCTCCTGCTGAAGTCTCAACTAATTTATCATGCCTCTTAACCAAACACCTTCCTTAAACGCTTTTGTCACTGCCACTTATTCTGCTTCGGTCGTAGAAATTGCCACCACGGATTAAAGCTTCAATATCCAATTGATTGCTCCACCCGCTGGACAAACGAGTAACTTGAAGTTAACCTTTTGAAATTCATATTAGCCGCGTAGTCTGAATCCACATACCCTACCAACTTTATCCTTGTCTTCTCAAAAGTTAAGATGTAGTCTTTCGTACCTCGAATGTATCGAAGTAGCCATTTCACCGCTTTCCAATATTGATTGCCAGAGTTTAACATGTATCTGCTCACAACACCGATTGCTTGTGAAATATCTAGTCTCCTACATACAATGACATACATTAAACTATCAACCGTATTCGAATAAGGCACATAAGACATAACCTGCTTTTCCTCATTTGATTTAGGACATTGTTCTGAGAAAAGCTTGAAGTGAGCCGCGTGGGGAACGCTCACCGACTTTGCCTGGTCCATCCCATACTTGATCATCACCTTTTCAAGGTATTTTGCCTGTGATAACCAAAGCCTGCTCCTCTTTATGTCTATATCCATATCTATGTTGAGAACCCTCTTCGCAGCCCCCAGATCTTTCATCTGAATGTCCCTGATAACTGAGTCTTCAGTACGTCGATTTCAGATATATTATGACTGATGATCAACATATCATTAACATATAATACTACGATGATGAATTTTTCATCACTTAGTGTCTTATAATAGACATAGTAATCGTATTCACTCCGAGTAAATTTCTGACTCAACTTGAAATAATCAAATTTTTTATACCACTGCCCAGGCGACTGTTTTTTGTCGTACAACGACCTCATTAACCTACAAACTTTTTTCTTTGTCCCTTTAACTTCGTAGCCCTTTGGTTAGTTCATGTATAGAGGTGTATACGAGTCGATCCGAGTCGAGCTTGGCACAAATTGACTGATCTGCTCAGCCACTTGCTGACCTTAGCTCGGATTCGGCTCAGCTCAGTCCTCGAGCCTGACTGGCCTCTCACACAGATATGGATCTAGGATAGCAATCCAAGAGCACCAAAAAAACCAAAGAAGTACACAAAGATTTAACGTGGAAAACCCTTTCTGGAAAAAACCATGACACAGAAATTCCACTATGAAAGCACAGATTACAAAGATAGAGAATTTACCCGGCTTGAGCAATCCTCAAACCTCACCTTTCTCATCCCTTGAACCCTAGAGCCCCTTTTTAGAAACCCTAGAACCCTTTTAGAAACATTAGAATGCCTTAGAATCCCCCCCCCCCCCCCAATCCCGTTTACACCCATATATATAGTTTTAGGAAGCATCACAAACAGAGCAAGGGTTGCCGGGAATAGAGAGATAAAACAGGATAGAATCAGCGCAAGTGTGGAACTGCACCAGAGTTCCGCTAGCCAGACCAAGTCGAGGTGCTACTAAGAGACCCAGGAAAGAAAGAAGGAGAGGAAAAAGAGAGAACAAGAGAGGGAGAGGGACTGTGGAGCTGGACTTGGTGCTACACTGCAGTGACCTGACCTAGGCAATTCGAATCGGGTTAGGTTAGGGCGAGCTAGGGGCTGATCACTACAAAAAAACAAGGCAACGCCGACGGCTAAAAATTATCGGCAATGACTTTCCCCAACGGCTTTTAGCCGTCGTAAGGTCCGTCAGTAAAGGGTGCGTTGGCGTTGCTCACCGACGACTAAAAACCATCGGTGTTGTCGGCGGCTAAAAACCGTTGGCGTTTTTGGCAGCTAAAATCCGTTGCCTTTGTCGGCGGCTAAAAATCGTCGGCGTTGTCGGCGGTTAAAATCCGTCGGCGATTCTCATTAATTAAAAAAGTAAGAATTTGGATGATATATTTGATTTTGATTTCTTCCTTTTCGTGTAGACTTTTCCTTCTCAAATAAGTTGGTTCGTTAGGGCTTTAGGGAAATTGGTATATCTAGTTATCAATGTGTATTAATCAACGCACACATCCAAAACTAGATATTCCTATTTCTTCAAAGCTCTGAACGAACCAACCTATTTGAGAAGATAAGTCTACACAATAGAAAAGGAAGCAATCAAAATCAAATATATCATCTAAATTCCAAATATTTGGATTTGATATATGCTTTAAAAAAAAAAAAAAAAAAAGAGACCACACTTTTTTATTTTATTTTATTATTATTATTATTTTATTTTTGGATTGGATATATGCTTTAAAAAAAGAGAGACCATATATCATTTAAGTCTCTTTGTTTATTTTGCTGCTTGACCTGTGGGGGTTTTCTTGAAGTCCTTGGCTTTAAATCTAGAAATGCAGTCCACATTCAACTATTCAAATCTGGTTGCATTTGCACGTGATTATGTTGAAGACAAACAATCACATGATTAAGCACATTAGAACAGAGATAATGCAAAAAGATAAGACAAATATAGTAATGAAATTGATGAAATGAAAAGGAAAAAGATCCCCTAGCAAGATGAAATGTGAAAACAACCCAACCTGCAAAAATTGACGACTATATCCATAATATGCAAGCCTTATATGTGAATGACAAATTGTGAGAACTAACAACCAACACAAAAAATTAGCAGAAGGAAGCTGTTATTCCAACTTATAGCAAATAAAAGAAAACATAGCATTAGCAAAATCTGATATCATTTTGACTTGTGAATCCAAGAGTATGAGAAACAAAACAGCCAACTTATTTGCATGAAGCTACTTCCAGCAATGTTTCAATATGCAATTGATGTATAAAATTAAAGTGCTTTTTATTTCTTAGCATAAAATAGTAGGTTTTCTTGAATCATCTGAAATTATATATATCTAAATAAATGTTATATATCAATTCTCCTCTTAAATCAATTTCAATCTATGGTTTCAGGCCAAAATAATCAAACACCCAGACAATATAATCATCTGAAATCGACAATCTATTTATAAAACAATCAAACACCCTATCAATACAAACAAAATCATATAAGAGTGGGTTAGTATTGGAGGTGATTAGGAGGCAACTATAGAACTCAATTCAAAAAGTGTATCCCATTTTGACCCGACCTTAAGAAAGCTAAATATGTACAACTTTGGATGATTAAAAAATATTTAGACAGAAATAGATACACAAATGCAAAATAAGGTAAGATCATAGCTTGTCGCAACTGCTAATTTCGGACATCAAGCATGCAAGACCACCAATTACTTGCTCATTGCTATTAGCAAGAGTAGGTAGAAGAAGTGCTTCTTTAAGAAACTGTACTCTGAACAACAAAACCTGGGGTACACCCTGCCGGAGAGATGGTTGTTAAAAGCACATAAAGAAATACAATTGTTGAAGTACAAATCCAGTAAGAAAGTCAACACAACGAGTCGCATCCATGCGAGACGAAGTCACACTCACAATCAAGTTCCCCAGTCATTCAGCTCGTAATCTCATCGAAAACTTTGGTTTATCCATGGAGGGGCTAACATGCAGGCAGAAAAACTAGTTTGGAAACTAGCTTATGGTTGTGATCACTTGCGGTATGCATTTTTACTTTTTTGTTTTTAGTGCATATTCAGATGATATTGAGATTGTAGAGAATGTGTATGTGTGCACGTCACGTTATTGTACTCCCTCTGGGCACCATAACTATGTTTAGGGTTAGTTTAGACCGGTAAGACATAACTCTTGCAGTTGCACAAATCTTTCTTCTCTTCACTTCTCACTTCTCCCTTCTTGATTTTTGTTTTCTTTTTTCCCTTGCATAAGCTAACAACCCATCCCACACACATGCGAGCATGAGTGCATGCACACACACATTACCTACATAAATATTACTTTTAGACATTGGAAAAAACAAAGTTGTTTAACTTGTGTTTATTCTATGTTCAAATGCGGACACACTAAACTGAGATGGGTCAACTCTCGTACTGGTTCAGGCTGGAGCTTTGATGGTATCATCAAGAATTGTGCTCAATTAACCCATTAGAAAAGATGATATATTTTTGCCCTTTTTTATGGTACTTTCTTGACGCAGGGATGAACATGATGAGGATAAATACTCCGAATCCACGGAGCTTCTATGGACTCCTCACAGAGACTTCTCGAATCCACGAGGGAAGAAAGCAGAAAATAGAAATAATTTCTAATAAATTCGAAACTGATTAATTAATTCATAAAAATGAGTTCACAACCCTTTAAATAGGGGTACCAAGCAATGGGAAAGAAATCAGAATCAAACTACAACTACAACTCCTAGAATTCGCGACTTACTATAAATAGTAAACTTACTATTTATAGACGGTCGTGATGTCTACTAGTGCGCATGGTTTTCGGCCAAAAATAGTAAGTGTCCTATTTGGCTTCACCAAACCGTTCTCCTAATTATTCTAAGCTCTTTTCACGTTGGGCGCAACTCTTAAAGCCCAACGGATGAAGAGTTATAATCAAACTAAAACTTACTATTTAAAGTAAAATTGAAATTAAAATAGGGAAACGACCATCAATCCAGGGGTTTTTCACAATTCTGGGCATTGCAACCTGGCGTAGCTGGGTTGGTTGGCTAAAGTAGCTCATTTTACCCCAAAATCATATATTTTACGTCAGATAACTCATTCCGGATTGCGAGATACGCCTGATTTAAGGTCCAATGATCTGGATCACTTCTGTCGTCGACCGGGCCTTTTCTGATCCATCTTGGCCATGTAACTGTTCGCGACCTGCTCTACATCAGTCTCCTCCACTTCAAAAGAACTCGTCCTCGAGTTCTCGTCATGCTCTGGTTCATGATACTCGGTCAGGTCCGCGACATTGAAAGTCCGTGAGATCGCCATGTCATCTGGAAGATCAACAACATAGGCGTTGTCATTGATCTTTCGAATGATTGGTACCGGTCTAATTTTTTTATTCTTCAACTTGTTGTACATTCCGGTCGGAAATCTTTCTTTGCGCAGATGGACCATTACTTGGTCACCCACCTCGAACACTTTTCGTCGCCGATGCTTGTCCGCTTGCTCCTTATACTTCTCGTTTGAGGCATGTAACTTGGTTTGTACCTCCGCATGAATGCTCATGATCTTGTCTGGCATATGTTCTGCTGCAATGCTCATGCCTGGGAGTTTGAGTAGAGGGACCAAGACTAGTGTGTGGCAAGGTACTCGTCCGTAAATAACCTGGAACGGGGATTTTCCTGTCGAGCGATTCACCATGTTGTTGAATGCAAACTCCGCTTGAGACAAAGCCAAATCCCACTGCTTCAATTTTTCTCCTAAAATACATCGAAGGAAGTTTCCCAACGTACGATTCACAACCTCAGTTTGACCATCAGTTTGTGGATGGTAGGCGCTGCTGAACTGAAGTCATGTATCGAATCGAGTCCACAAAGTCCGCCAAAAGTGGCTTATGAACTTCGTATCACAGTCATAAGTAATAGTCTTGGGAACCCCGTGTAGCCGCACAATTTCTCTGAAGAATAGATTTGCCATGTGTGCTGCATCGAGAGTCTTATTGTATGGAATAAAGTGCGCCATCTTGGAGAAACGATCTACTACCACGAACACCGAATCCATGCCACGTTTTGTTGTGGCAGACCAAGCCGGAAGTCCATTAATAAATCCTCCCAAGGACCGTCAGACACAGGTAACGGAGTGTATTGGCCCGTATTCTGAGATTGCCCCTTGGAAGTCTAACAAACATGACAACGTTGTACGGCTTTTCCCACATTACGTACTAATTGCGGCCAGTAATATCGCTCTTCCACAAGAGCTCGCGTCTTGTCTCGCCCAAGGTGTCCACCGAGGCCACCTCCATATAGCTCCTGAATAATCTGCTCCCTCAGGGAACTTTGGGGGATGCACAATCGATTCCCTTTGAAGAGAAAATCGTCCTGTATATGAAGGTCGCTGGGGTGACCTTCTTGGCACTTCATCCAAAAATCTTTGAAGTCTTCATCCTCGGCATACAGCTCCTTGAGACAGTGGAAGCCGACCACCTCATTGCTCATTGTAACAAGTAATGATGCACGACGGCTAAGTGCATCAGCAACCTTGTTCTGCTTCCCTGACTTGTGCTTCAAAACGAACGTGAATTCCTGTAAAAACGCAACCCATCGTACACGATTTACGTTAGTCTGACTATTAATAAACTTTAATGCTTGATGGTCAGTGTACAGAACAAACTCTCTTCATATCAGATAATGTCGCCAATGTCGCAGCGCTTGAACAACTGCGTACAATTCAAGCTCATAAGTCAACTACTTCTTTCGGGCTTCGCTGAGCTTCTCGCTGTATAAGGCCACTGGCCTGGCTTCCTTTGATAATACTCCTCCAATTCCGATGTATGAAGCGTCAGACTCAACCTCAAACAATTTGTCGAAATTAGGAAGCACTAAGACCGGTGTTGTAGATAAACGATGCTTGATCTCATGAAAGCTCTTGTCAGCTTTATCGGTCCAATGGAACGGTCCCTTTTTCATGCAATCTGTTATAGGCACGATTATGGTGCTAAAATCTCGCACAAATCGACGATAGAAAGTCGTCAACCCGTGAAAACTCCTCACCTGATGAATGTTTGTCGGTATCGGCTATTCCCTAATAGCTCGCACCTTTTCATCGTCCACACGAATGCCTGTGGACGTTACAACAAATCCTAGAAACAATAGGCTGTCAGTTAAAAAACTACACTTCTTCAAGTTGAGGTACAACTTGTTAATTTGTAGGACCTGCAGCACCTGCCTGAGATGTTTCCTGTGCTCCGCCTCATCCTGGCTATTTATCAATATGTCATCAAAATATACTACCACAAATCGGCCAGTGAACGGTTTTAGAACTTG
Source organism: Magnolia officinalis (assembly GCA_021015155.1). Lineage (NCBI taxonomy): Eukaryota > Viridiplantae > Streptophyta > Magnoliopsida > Magnoliales > Magnoliaceae > Magnolia > Magnolia officinalis. The sequence continues at coordinate 76,140,198 of JAJHSJ010000007.1, forward strand.
ATTCATCAAATGCATAAAAGTACTTGGTGCGTTCGATAGGCCGAAGAGCTTGACCAGCCACTCATACAACCCTTCCTTGATCTTAAATGTCGTTTTCCACTCATCACTAGGTCGGATACGAATCTGATGCTACCCGCTCCTTAGATCAAGTTTAGAGAACACCTTAGCCCCTTCTAGCATATCGAGCATATCGTCCAACCGTGGTATTGAGAACTGATATTTGATGGTGATTTTGTTAATTGCCCGGCTGTCGACACACATGCACCAGCTTCCATCTTTTTTTGGCGTTAATAATGCTGGTACGGCACATGGGCTCATGCTCTCTCTCAAGAGACCCTTACGGATCAATTCCTCCACTTGCCCCTGAAGTATCTCACACTCCTTCGGACTCATCCGATAAAGAGGGCGGTTGGGCAGGCTAGCCCCAGAGCTGAGGTCTATGTGATATTGAATGTCCCTCATGGGGGGCAATCCATCAGGTAAATCCTCAGGCCAGATTTCTTTGAATTCGTTTAACAACAACCTTAAGCTTGGAGAGATGTTTAAGGGTTCCTCTTCCTCGCCCTTCACTACTACGGCGTATACCTCGCTGGTTTCCTTAGATTCCTCCATGAAATTCCGAATGGTTAAGAGGGAACTCCCCTTCACTTTAGAAGCTTCACGGTGGTTTTCTGGTGCCATAGGGGCAAGGATTATTTTTCGACTGTCCTTGACAAATATGTAGACATTATCTCGTCCCCGATGGGTCGCATCACGGTCTGACTGCTAGGGTCGATCGAGTAGCATATGACAAGCTTCCATGTCGACCACGTCACAAAGTATTTGATCCTTATAATTTTTGCCAGTTGAAAACGAGATAGTGCATTGTTTAGTTACCTTGGTCTCATTCACCTTTTTTATCCAGCCACTTGAGTACGGGGAAGGATGTTTCATCGTTGGTAGCCGTAACTTGTTCATCATCACTCTTGAGACGATGTTCTCGCTACTACCGCTGTCTATGATCACATCACAGACCTTTCCGTTGACAGTGCATCGGGTACGAAATATATTGTGTAGCTGTGGATGTAATTCCTTTCGTGGGGCATACAGTAATCACCTCACAACTAGAAATTCGCCACGATCCTCACCCGTCACTTCATCTCCACCTGCTATTTCTTCAGTGGTTTGTTCATGTTCATCAAAGCCATAGTCTTCTTCTGCGGCCTCATCTTCAGTGCCCCCTTCGTTTATAGTCAAGTGTGCTGCGGGACGTTGAGGACAGGTGTTTGATAAGTGGCCTGGCTGGCCACAGCGGTATCAATTGTTCGACCTTGGCCGAGCATAAGGATTTGAAATCCTACTTGGGCCCGCTGTTGTGGGTGTTGCACGTTGAGGTCTAGATGAGCCGCTCCCCACATCACGGTTTGCGGTTGTGGGAAGTTGAGGACGTTCTCCTACTAGATCTTTTCCTCATGCCAGCACTGGATCTTGCGTGGGACTCGTCATGGGGGTCAAGTTGAAGGATATGGATGAGCAGGAGCTCTTACAAGTTGTGTTTCTGCCCTACCCGCCAATTAAATTGCTTCATCCATGGTCCCGACTGGGTACATCTGAACTCGGTCCTGAATTGTCGGCCGCAACCCACCTATAAATCGTGCCACTTTCTGTGACTCAGATTCTGACAGATCGTTTCATGTAGCTAACCGCTGAAATTCTTTTATTTAATCTGTGACGGTTCGATTTCCTTGTCGGCAATTTTGATATTGCTAGAATAGTATCTGCTCATAATCACTGGGAAGAAATCGTGATCGAAGAAGACGTCTCATCCGTGGCCATGATGAGATAGGAGCCTTGTCTGACGGGCTCATGAGAGTTGTAATTGTTCCCACCATGCAGAAGTACCAGATTTTAATTTAAACGCTACCAATTTTACCCTTTTATGATCTGGCATGTCCATATAATTAAAATATCTCTCTACTTCGGCTAGCCAATCGAGAAAATCTTCTATACGTAATAAACCATTAAAACTAGGAAGTTCAACCTTACCTCGGTAGTCACTTTTAGCACGATCTAGATGATCGCCTCCATGGATTGGTCGTCGGTCAAAACCCTCATTAAGGTCTTCGTCGCTAGAACTTGAATCATCTGGTGTAGCCCTACGGTTTGTCACTGGTGGTGCTCTACGGAAATGGGGGTTGCGTCGTACAACAACCATGGGTGGTGGAGCCACCGTTTAGGGCTCGGGGCAAAAGTAGTGCATCCGCAAGCCGGTCGAGCGTTACCTGTAGCCCTTGCATGGTCAACTGACTCTCCCGGTGGAAAGCTTCCATTCTTTCTGAAAGATAACGAATCCCTAGATCACCGTCCACAGGATTTTGATTCATAACTTCGTTGTTTGCCATCGGCCCGAGGGGAATCCTCACTCTGATACCAATTGACGCAGGGATGGACGTGATGAGGATAAATACTCCGAATCCACGGAGCTTCTCTAGACTCCTCACAGAGACTTCTCGAATCCACGAGGAAAGAAAGCAGAAAATAGAAATAATTTCTAATAAATTTGAAACTGATTAATTAATTCATAAAAATGAGTTCACAACCCTTTAAATAGGGGTACCAAGCAATGGAAAAGAAATCAGAATCAAACTACAACTACAACTCCTAGCATTCGCGACTTACTATAAATAGTAAACTTACTATTTATAGACGGCCGTGATGTCTACTAGTGCGCAAGGTTTTCGGCCAAAAATAGTAAGTGTCCTATTTGTCTTCACCAAACCGTTCTCCTAATTATTCTAAGCTCTTTTCACGTCGGGCGCAACTCCTAAAGCCCAACGGATGAAGAGTTATAATCAAACTAAAACTTACTATTTATGGTAAAATTGAATTTAAAACAGGGAAACGACCGTCAATCCAGGGGTTTTTCCAAATTCTGGGCGTCGCAACCTGGCGTAGTTGGGTTGGTTGGCTAAAGTAGCTCATTCTACCCCAAAATCATATATTTTACGTCAGATAACTCATTCCGGATTGCGAGATACGCCTGATTTAAGGTCCAATGGTCTGGATCACTTCTATCATTGACCGGGCCTTTTCTGATCCATCTTGGCCATGTAACTGTTCGCAACCCGCTCTACATCATTTCTGCTATTGATTGAAGGAGCAGAAAAGAAAAATAAATAGTAACAACCTATATCAGAAAACATCATTGTAACAAAATAGCAAAGTCTTTCAAAAAATATCTTACCCAACTCGGCAAACATCTCATTATTTTCCGACTCTTCTCATGAAGCTAAACACCATCCACAGATCGTTGCTTAGATTGGTGCAGCAAGAATTTAGGAACGGTAGGAGTATGTGAAAGAAGCTGTTTGAGAATCAAAGGTTGCCTTATGAGTAGAAGAAATACATCCATCTATGAAGAACAAAATAAATATAGCAAGATGATCATGCAGCATCAGAATAAATATAACAAGATTATCATGCAACATGCACAAGGGGAACAGAAAGGAACAATCATGATTCTTCAAAAATAACTTAGAACAAAATCAAGAAAGAGTATTATAATAATGATTGTAAAAATTCTCAAACCTCTCGGCCATATTGGCATCTACGATTTACAATTAGTATTTTGATCCTTAATGACTTCCTCTGGAAGAACAGTAAGCATCTCTTAAACAGCAATATTACCATTACCCTGGGTTCGCAGTCGGTCAAGACTAGAAAATAGCTGCTCAATGGGCTTCTTGTGTTCTACTATATGAATGACAAGTGTTGATAATGCGAGATAGACTTGCGTTAAGAGCTGTTACATCAATCAATACCTCAGGCACTTCATTCGGATTACACAAGAAGGAAATGCAAGTTAGGGGCCTGAACTAGAAATCAACGAGGTTATTAGATAGTACTACAACAGAATTTTGTAAAACCGTGCTAGTAATTCCAGTAACCAAGATGGTTAAGAAGTCAATGTAGTTTTATATAACAGGGGCAACTTTCAGTTAGCTCCTGTCACTAACATAATAGGGGAAATATTAAGAACTGAAGTGAAGAATGAATATGCCTGATAGATGTAAAAGAAACCCTTGTAGGGGTTTAGAGAACCACAAGAAATGGAATATACATTAAATAGGAATTTCTTTTCCCTCTTTGTCTTCCCCAATTCACGAGCAGTTCCATTCTTTTTCTTAACCAAATACAAGGAATTGGGAAGAATTGAATTTGCCCCTATTGCAGGTTAGGGTCCAGCATACGTGTGTGCTGCTCAATGGCCACCATCCATGTTGTAACTCTATTATGATTTATGGTCCACCATAAAATTACGCTTAAGGGAAGATTGTGACCATTACAATCTATGCATGAAATTACAACAGTCTAAAGAAAAATTAAAAAGTACTACTGTAAACAGTTCCACCGTTAGGATCTTCTAGAACTCCGATAATCTACAGATTCCACAAACTTAACCATTGAATCAGCCTCCCTACAACCAATGGACCATCCACAACGGGATAGGCATTCAACTACACCAGTCTTCCCAACTCGGTATGATCCTCAATAAGGACATGGCTAGCATCCCAGGCCCTGAGCACTAACGAGTGGGTCCCACGATAACAACCAAACCGTTAATCCAACAGAGCAACAACATAAGGACCACATCAGAAATAAATAAAATAAAACCCAAGAGGGCTAAGCGGATTAAGTGCGACCGGGCCTCACCCAAGACAGTGGGGCCCACCTTGATGTATATATTTTATATCTACACCGTCCATCTGTTTTTCCATATCATTTTATGGCATGAGCCCAAAAAACAAAGTTCCAAATCTCAGGTGGACATATCATCGGAACCAGTGGTGATTGAACACCCTACCATTAAAAACTTCCTACGGCCCACTGTAATGTTTCTGTAATTTTTATTTGTCATTCAACATGTTGATAAGGTCAAGCAAACCTCCATGGATGGTATTTAAAAATTATAAAAAAATAAAAAAATAAAAAAAAATTAATCAGCTTTTTTTTATACAAAAAAATCAGCTTGATTCAAAACTTTTGTGGCCGATTAATGGTCAATCATCACCTTTTCCCATGTTATTGTCCACCTGAGAATTGGATCTGCATACCTTAAAATGATATGGAAAAACAGATAAAATAAATACATTGAGGTGGCCCCACATAAGGGCCGCACCTAACAAATATTAACCAAATTTTTCTAAACCAAATCATAGAGAAACAAACTGAGAAATTCACTAGGAAAAAAAAAAAATTACAGTCACAGCCACAAAACACGAAGACAGTAACAAAGAGAGAAACCCAAGAACCTGGATCTAGGGTTCAACTGTCGTCACCTGCTGCCACTCTCCATCTACCGCCTCCTTCCAAAATGTCACATTGTTGTTCCCGTCTGCCACTGCCAATATATTCTCAGTCAGTGACCATGACACCCTCCACACTGGCGTCTTGAAATCGTTCAAGACCTTCCCCTCCCACTGATCTTCTTCCTTCGCCACCGTCCATATGATAACCGTCCTGTCCTGAGAAGCACTAGCAATCGTCGATTTTAGGAGCCCCAGATTCGGGGCCCATGCCACATCCCTCACCCAGTTGACATGCATCTATAGGGCGGGGAAGTAGTCCATCTTCCAAACCATCACCTTAAAAGGCGATCGATTGGCAATGAAGATGTCGCTCGAAAGAGGGAAGGGAGACAAAGAAAAAAGGCGATCGAAAGTGGGAAAATGAATTTTCCTCTTCTGAATTAGGATAAGAATCCAAATCCAAAAAAATGTGAGTTTTCCATAGTTTATAAAACAAATTGTATTCAGAGCCGTACAATATATGGTCCATTTAGTGGATGGTTAAGATACTACTACATAAGATAATTATAAATATCAACCATCTACAACAAGACTCATTATTTGGATGGTCTAGATAGCCATATATCAAACCCACATTTTCTATGAATGAGTCACCACTATTTAACATAAAAAGCAAAACTAACACGTTTTCACTGTACAAATGAAAACGGTAGTTGGAGCTTTGGATGTTGCCCGCTAGTCACTGATTGCTGAGCCAACTTGTGATAGGTAGGATTAGGATTGCTTTAGGTCATTGCTGAGTCGATTTCCTAATGGGTCGGCCCTTTACAATGTCGTCACGTAGGACTTTTAATCCTTCGTGGCCTTATTGTTTGTTGAGTTCAGATCCCTAGGGGATCGAATCGTCCCACAATTGGTGAGAAACCTTTGCTTCTGTTAATTCGGAGATGAACCGACTCCTCTATCTAGGAATCGAGTCACCCCTAAGTTTTTTCCTTGACTAAGAGGGGATGCCTTGTCGACTTTTTATCGGATAATGATCTAACCCCTTCTTTAAGGGATCAGTTCGTTCCACCTGCCTTTGCATATGAGAGGTGACTTTTCCTTAGTAGATAACCCGTTCATGTAGATAAGGAGAAGTAAATTTCATTATGAGCCTTAAAGGTCAGTCGCTCGGAGGTGCTCATTTATTAAGAACTTTAAAGGCCGGTCGCTTGGAAACGTACATTTATTGAGAGCCTTAAAGACTATTTTATCATAGAAAGTAAACTTTCGAGTGCTCGGCATTCCAGGGGTGGGAGAGCTGGCGGCCCTCGAGGTCTTCTAAGTGGTAGGAGTCCGGTTTGGTCGATCGGACCACACGTTAAGGCCCTTCCCAGTTAGGCCCAAGTGTTCTAGCCCCCGGCTCAGCTGTGTTTTGGAAGACCCGGCGAAGGACTAAGTCCCGTAGGCAGAACCGCCTTGCCTTGACCTTAGAATTGTAGAATCGCACCACCTGTTGATTCTAAACGGTGGCTTGGATCCTTGATATATCTCAGACTTCTTCAAGTTGGTCCAGATTAGTAGCAATCTGCTCAGAATTCTGGTTTTCTTGATAATTCCTGACCTGAGCAGTAGGGAGACCAATTTCAACTAGCACCATTGCTTTCGAGCCATAAGAAAGTGAGAATGGTGTCTCCCCCATGGATGACTGAGTTGTGGTCCTGTAGGTCCAGAGGATGAATGGGAGCTCCTCGGCCCAGTTACCCTTTGCCTTCTCCAACTTCGTTTTGAGGTGATGCTTGATTACTTTGTTAACAGCCTCTACCTGTCTGTTGGGGTGTGAGTGCCAATGGGATGAGTACGCATTTGTGATACCGAGCCCCCGGCACATGCCTCGGAACTTGTCGTTGTCGAACTGCTTGCCGTTATTGGACACAATGGTGTGCGGAATCCCGAACCAACAAATGATGTTTTTCCAGACAAAACCAATCATCTTATGCTCTGTGACTTTTGCAACGGGCTCAGCCTCGGCCCACTTGGTGAAGTAGTCGACTGCAACAATGACGAACTTGACTTACCCCTTTCCTGTTGGTAGAGGGCCGATGATGTCAATCCCCCACTGAGCGAATGGCCATGGACCACTCATGGGAGTCATTTCCTTTGCAGGTTGCCTCGGCACAGCCGCATAGCGTTGGCTTTTATCGCACTTTTCAACGTAGTTCTTTGAATCTTCCTTGATAGTCGTCCAAAAGTATCCTTGTTGGAGTATCTTCAAGGCCAAGGCTCGGCTGCCAGAGTGGTTTCCATAAATTCCTTTGTGAATCTCCCGCATCACATAATTTGCCTCGTCGGGTAGGAGGCACCTGAGGTATGGCCGAGAATGTCATTTCTTATACAGAATACCGTCCAGAATGATATACCGCGCCGCCCTGACCCTCAGGCGCCTAGCTTCCAGCCTATCCAGGGGACCTCGCGGGTCCCGAGGTAGTCATAGATCGGATCCATCCAGGTTGGTGTAGCGTCTACTGGATTAACTGCTTTCTCCTCTGACCGGTTGATACTCAGATGTTCTATGAACTCTACGGGAATGACTCGCGGGATCTTACCATCCGTGGCCGAGGCTAGCTTTGATAGGGCATCGGCCTATGAATTTTCTACTATGGGGATTTGATGGATGGTGCAACTCCAAAATCTTTTAATCAATTTTCTTACATCGTCTAGATAAGTAATCATTCTTGTTTCCTTGGCTTCATATTTGGCGGAGATGTGGCTCACCACTAACTGAGAATCGGATCGGAACTAAATCGACTGGACCCCCAGACTTGCCGCCAGTCTGAGTCCAGCGAGCAGGGCTTCCTATTCCGCCTCGTTGTTAGAGGCCTTGAAGCCGAGCCTGATCGCATACTGGATGGGCGTAGAATCGGGCGCGATTAGGACAATCCCTACTCCAGCGCGTTTGACGTTAGATGACCCATCCACATAAAGAACCCACCCCGGTTCTGATGTCGCCTTTTGATCATTTGAGGGAACAGGTGAAGGAGTCGACTCGACTTCAGTACTGGTCTCTTCTTCGCTCGGAATTGTGAATTCTGCAATGAAGTCAGCCACGACTTGACCTTTAATTGCTGTTCTCGGACGAAACTGGATGTCGAACTCGCCAAGTTTGATGGCTCACTTGGTTAATCGACTTGAAACTTCAGGCCTCTGGAGAACTTGTTTAAGAGGAGAATCGGTCAACAACACGACAGAATGAGCTTGAAAGTAAGGACGTAATCTCTGATCTGAGACGATGAGGCTAAGTGCTAGCCTCTCTAGAGGCAGATATCTTATCTCGGCGGGCACCATGACTTTGCTCACATAGTAGATGGGGTGCTGTTTGCCTCCCACCTCTCTAATCAGGGCCGAGCTGATGATCGAGGTTGATACTGCAAGATATAGGAACATGGGCTCACCTTCTTCAGGTTTGGACAGTGGAAGTGGTGAGCCCAAGTACTGTTTCAGTTGCTGGAAGGCTTACTCGCATTCCGACGTCCATTCTACCTTCTTATGACCCTTCAATTATTGAAAGAAGGGGAGGCATTTATCTATAGCTCTGGATATGAAACGTCCGAGTGCGGCTACCCGTCCAGTGAGACATTGTATTTCCTTGATAATCTGAAGCGAACTCATGTCGAGGAGTGCTCTGATTTTATCGGGATTTGCGTCAATGTCTATCTGACTGACCTAAAACCCGAGGAATTTACCGAATCCAACTCTAAAGGCACACTTCACGGGATTTAGCTTCATTTGATATTCTCGGAGGATGGCAAAAGTTTCTCTGAGGTCTGCTAGGTGGTCGGATGCCTTGACGCTTTTTACGAGCATGTCATCGACATATGCTTCCATCGTATGTTCGATTTGTCTGGCGAACATTTGGTTCACCAATCTTTGATACGTGGCCCGAGCATTTTTCAGACCAAATGGCATAACCCAATAACAGTAGAGCCCCTTGTTCATGAAAAAGGTAGTCTTCTGCCTGTCTAGAGTGTGCATCACGATCTGATTGTACCCAGAGTACGCATCTAGGAAAGAAAGTAATTCGTGTCCCGTTGCGCTATCCACCAGCTGATCGATCCGAGGTAATGAAAAGTTATCTCTTGGGCATACCTTGTTTAGGTCCGAGTAGTTGCCATTTTCCGTTGGCTTTCTTGACTAGGACCACATTTGTAATCCAATATGGATAATGTACCTCCTCTATGAAGCCGGTCTCGAGTAAAGTGGAGACTTCGTCGGCTACGGCTTTGTATCGCTCAGCATCGAACGATCTCCTCTTTTGCTTGATGGGTCTGTGATCCGGGTCTACATTCAGCCTGTGAACCATGGCATCCGGGGGGATTCCGGGCAGTCTCTGTGCGACCATGCGAAGACATCCCTGTGCTGCCAAAGGTTAACATCTCGGACTACTGCTCAGGGAAGCTCCGTGCTAAACAGTCCTGTTCGGTTCTACCTCGTCGAGCGACACTTTCTCCAGGTCTTCCACGGATGAACCCTCCACAGGGCCTCTGGGGTCTAACATGTTGACAGTGAATGCTTGCTTCACTGACCCTTTCTTGACTGCTACAGCATAACATCTCCGAGCTTCGCACTGGTCACCTCGGAGGTAACCTATCCCACCCTCGGCGGGAAATTTCATCATCAAATGATAGGTGGAGATGATTGCCCTCATTACATTGAGAGAAGGTCTGCCCAGAATGACGTTATGTATTGATGACACGTTAACACCAAGAAAATCCACCATAAGGGTGACTTGATGTTGTCATTCTCCCACAGTTATAGGGAGGTAGATGGCTCCCTCGAATATCACCCTTTCTCTGGCAAAGCTGTGCAGGGGGGTCTTCACAGGTCTGAGGTGTGACCTCGGAACCCCCATTCTTTCAAAAGCCTAGGAGTATATTACATCTGCTGAGCTCCCGGTGTCGACCAGGATACGATACACCTTGTGGTGAGTGAAAGTGCACCTGCTAGTGCCCTGGTTTGTCAAGTTACATGTGTTGTGAGTCAGACTGGCTACAGAACTTGATAGGAAGATTATCTCAAGCGTCTGCCTCAAACGAATGTGTAGAAGCTCACAATAATTAAATCATAGCCTCACATCCCGTATCCCAAAACACCAGGTGATTAAAACCCTTAAAACAAGATAGATATCTCAGGGTTTTTAAGGTGAGGAAACTTTTTACAAAATAGGAAAATCTCTAAGTTTTTTTCGCCTTATCGATTTTATCGAAGCACCCTCGATATGATCAACCTACACTATCGATGTCATCGATACCTTAACGATATTATCGATAAGAGGACCAAAATGTCCAACAACTAAATAGTCATCTGGACGGATTTATCGATGTATCGATACATCTAGCGATATCATCGATAAAAGTACTAAATATGTCCAGCAACTTCACAACATATCTGAACGAATTATCGATGTATCGATACACATATCGACATCATCGATATTCAAATCTTGAGACCATCGAGAGTGGCTCGATAAGATCAACAGACAGATTTTCGGCGCCCCTGTTTTTTAATGAAAATATCAAAATTCTTCGATATATCGATGACCGTCTAATATGATCTGAATTCAAATATCGATAAGATCGGAGGTCCATCGATGATATCGACAGTGGGCGCACATTTCTTACAATAGTTATTTCAGATTTTTTTAAACTATGATCGAGGGTCCTTCGATTTAATCGATATTCAAATATCGATGATATCGACACCAGATCGATTGCATGGAACAAAGCCATAATCTGTCCAGAAAGTTCAAAGATAAATCAGCTGGATTTATCGATGCCTCGACTTTGATCTTGATATCATCGACATTCAAATTCCGATGACCTTGACGGTTCCCCCGATCATTCATGAAAACCTGAAATATTTCAAAGTCAAGTCTCTCTCACTTTTCAAGTGTCAATGGATCGAACCTGTCATCGATGGAATTGGAGTTCGAAATCTGATGACATCGACAATAGCTTCGATTCATCGACCAATTAGCAAAGAGTTTCAAAAGCGTATGATATCGAGTCCGAGTCATCGAACAGACCATCGATGCTCTCGAGAGTATACGCTCGATGATATCGAACCTGCTCGATGATATCGAACTCTGTCATAAATGTGACCGTTTTATATCCGTTGGAACTTTTTGCCTATTTATAGAAGACTTGTCTTTTGTTGCCGTGAGAGAATGGAGAGAGAGCTTTTAAGTGTTTCAACTTATATCCTATACCTAAAGCCCTTTCTCTCAAGGGAGTTCATCCTCCAATCCACTCTCACCATTGATATTAAATAGAGTGGATTGGGAAATGAACTTCTGCATTCAAGGATCCTTCAGCTACTACCTTAATGGCAAATCATTGAGCTGGGATGCCTTGAATGCATAAGAGTGGAACTACTCTACCTTCCTTATAGGTAAACCTTTAGAGAGTAAGATTCCATCTCTACCTTAATCCAACCTTAAGCCTAGTCTTGGTACATCATTTGTGTTGCGGATCAAGGGAGCGGAAGACTCTTCGTCAACAAGGAGGCGGAGATCTTCGACATTGTTCTTAACGGGACTTATCAACTTATCTGTAAGTATCTAGAGTCCAGGAGGACACTTGCGATCATTCCTTTCTAGGATTGGGTCTTAAGTTGTTCTCACCCTTTAAAGTCCTTAAGGAGGCCTCCGGCGGGAGTGTACGCTGTGGGTGCGTTGTATGGACCCTTACTCTGTGGAGAGCATAAACATCTGGTTTGGAGTGAACCAGTAAAACTCTGGGTTTAAGGTGAACCGAGCAAAACCTCTGGTTAGGAGTGAACCAGCAAAATTCTGGGTTTTAGGTGAACCGAGCAAAACCTCTGGTTAGGAGTGAACCATCAAAACTCTGGGTTTGAGGTGAACCGAGCAAAACCTCTGGTTAGGAGTGAACCAGTAAAACTCTGGGTTTGAGGTGAACCGCGTAAAACCTCAGTTAAGGTCTTATGGAAGATCCTTAGCCTCCGGCGGGAGTGTACGTGGTTGGTGTGTTGAGGGTCAAATATTGCATATTAGACCCCATTTATTGCCTAGATTTAAGAGCATAATATTGTTTAACGCCCGGTTTTAACTGTGTTTGTGATACAGGGTGTATTTATGAGTGTGGACGGAAAAGAATGTTAAAGGCATGGATTTAATGCACAGAAGTCACCAAAGGAAAGAGACAGACCACAGGAGACCAAGATCGGCGGATTTACACGCCAAAGATTCGAGAAAATTGAGAAACTGAAGCTCAAGTGACCCGAAAATCAGCCAGAATGAAAGATCACAGAGTTCCCACCATCTGATCGGCTCCAAACTTCATACATGGCCTGAGGACCACGAATTAACCGTACACGTCGAATTTCATCCGTTTGATCCCTATGAAAGTGGCTCAATGGTCAGATCAGCCCATGGATTATCGATTTGGCGCCCACCTGACATCTGGGTATGCTTCAATTTTGGTTTCAACTCATTAAATGAACTGAAAAAATGGATGAATGGTACAGATTTCACACTAACATCAGAGTGGGGCCTGTTCTTATCACGCCTGTGCATCAAACCATGTGCACCAGTGTTGCATCGGGCCATGAAAACTGGTCAAAACACGTTTGTCCGTGAAATCCCACCAAAAGCGGTACTTCTGTTGCTCGTTTCGCTTCATGAACAGAGACCGACCGCTGACGATGGGTGGGCCATCAAGATCGATCTAAAGAACAGATCAGAATCGTCCATGAGAGTCCCTCGGTCCCTCTCATCCACGCCATGGTGACAGAATGAAAGAAGGCAATGGAGATCGGTTTTTCTACCATTCAAACGCGAAACAGACAGCTGAATTAAAACTCCGTGGGCTGCATCGAAACAGACCCAAAATCGCCCGTGCCTGACCGATTCTTCAAGGGGAATATAATGAACGAATTAGATTTCTCCAAACTGCATCGAAGTGGACCCCACCAGCCCACAGCAAAGAGAGCTCGCAGGTTCTGTTCGCGCATCCGAGAAAATCGGCCGCAGTGGGCCAGTTTTGTGATCTCAATCACATTCGGATTATTAATATGAACCGTTTAATGTGTAAATGATCGAAAAAAATCCCCCAGGGATGTTGCAGTTTTGGACGAGATGCAAGAAAAAGTGGAGTTAGGAGGCCCCAATTCTGACAGTGTAAAGGAGTTGCGCATCTTTTCCGCACCGACTCCAGTTGTACACGCAGTGCGGAAAACCTCCGCACCGACTCCTGTTCAACACGAAACTGACCTCCAACAGCTATATTAATAAGAGAATGGGGAGAATAAAGGGCATCTACGGCTTGGAGGACAACTGGGATGTGGAGACTAAGCAAAGAGAGAGGGTTTCAACTGTTACCGAGTTTATTACTACATCACAACCCTGCACTGGAGCCTTCCTTTTGAGCTTATGTGCGATGCTTCTAATTATGCTCTTTGAGCGGTTCTTGGCCAGAGAAAAGATAAGAGGCCATACGTCATCCATTACGCGAGTAGGACTTTAAATCCTGCCCAAGTGAACTACTCGACTACGGAAAAGGAACTCTTAGCTGTAGTGTTTGCCTTGGACAAATTTAGGTCCTACTTGATCGGATCCAAGATCATTATCTATACAGATCATGCGACACTGAAGTATCTTCTTTCTAAGAATGATTCTAAGCCCCGCCTGATACGATGGATCCTTTTACTCCAAGAATTTGATTTGGAAATTAAAGATAAAAAGGGAGTAGAGAACGTAGTGGCCGATCACCTTTCTCGTCTTATTACCTCTGATTCCCTTGAGATGACCTATATTAACGACATGTTCCCTGATGAACAACTGTTCAGAGTCTCCCATTCACCTTGTTCACTGATATTGTTAATTATCTTGCTACAGGTTCCATACCGACACATTAGACCACACAAGATAAGAAGAAATTCTTTACTGAGGTACGTAATTTTTTCTGGGATGATCCATATCTGTTTAAATATTGCCCAGACCAAATCTTAAGGAGATGTGTGCCAGACGATAAGCATCAGAGTGTCATCTCCTTTTGTCACTCACAGGCTTGTGGTGGTCACTTTTCTGCTAAAAAGACCACGGCCAAGATTCTGCAGTGTGGCTTCTATTAGCCCACTATGTTCAGGGACACTCATGAGTTTTACAAGGCTTGTGAGCGTTGTCAAAAATTAGGAGCATTGTCCCGTCGAAATATAATGCCCTTGAATCCTATCCTTATCATAGAAGCATTTGATTGCTGGGGCATTGATTTCATGGGACCTTTCCCCCAATCCTTTGGAAATCTGTATATTTTGCTCGCCGTAGATTATGTCACTAAATGGGTCGAAGCAATCCCGTGCCGCAACAATGACCATCGCACAACATTAAATTTTTAAAAGAGAACATCCTGTCGCCGTTCGGAACGCCTCGAGCCATCATTAGTGACGGGGGCTTACACTTTTGTAATAGGTCATTCGAGAGTTTAATGAAGAATACAGTATCTCTCATAAGATGAGCACCCCATACCACCCACAGACAAGTGGGTAAGCTGAGATTTCCAATAGGGAGATTAAACACATTTTGGAGAAAACGGTTAACCCTGATCGTAAGGACTAGTCAATTCGATTGACCGATGCCTTATGGGCTTACCGTACTGCTTTTAAAACCCCTATTGGAACGTCTCCCTTTAGACTTGTCTATGGGAAGGCTTGTCACTTGCCTGTGGAGTTAGAACATAAAGCATACTAGGCGATCAAAAATCTGAATTTCAATCTGGATAACGCTGTCTCGCTACGCAAACTTTAATTCAATGAACTAGAGAAAATCAGGAATGACGCATACGAGAACTCGAGAATTTACAAGGACAGGATGAAAGCGTTTCATGATCAACATATTCTACGGAAATCATTCACGCCAGGTCAGAAAGTCCTTTTGTTTGACTCTTGATTACATCTATTTCCGGGTAAGCTTCGATCTCGTTGGACCAGCCCTTACATTGTTGTTTCTGCTTATCCTCATGGGGCTGTTGAGATAAGAGATCCCGACAATGGCAAGGAGTTTAAAGTAAATGGACATCGCTTAAAACCATTTGTCGAGAAATTTGATTCAGAGGACATGTTCATGCCTCTGACTGCTCCTGTTTATCAGGATTGATCTCCTAGTCTGATGGAGGTTTAGATAGGTTTATCGCTTTCTTAGGACTAGGGTAGTTGGCTTTATTTGTCTGGCTGAAGACGGTAAACTTAGCGCTCCTGGGAAGCAACCCATCTTTTCATTTCATTTATTTTTCATAATTAATTAGTTCAATGTTTGTGGGTAACATTGCTGCAAACCCTCACGAGACTACAACTCGCCCATTAGGGGCAACCTAGGGGTTTAAAGGCTTGTTGCATATGTTAAATGCAATCGAGAGCACCTGCGAAAGTAGTATAGGTAGGATTTTTATTTTTGTTATTCTTGTTGGTTTCTCTCTCGTGCTGACCGGTTTCCATATTGCTATCTCTTGGAAAGTCTCTCTCGATTCATCATCCAGGTACTATCTTCTCATCACTTCATATTTACTTTTCGTTGTCCCAAGTGCATTGCATACTCATATCTTTTACATTGAGGACAATGTAGATTTTAGGTTGGGGGTGGGAGATTAGGTGACCTAATCAGCATTTTCTTGGTCTTGAACAAAAATTGTGAAAATTTTTAAAAAATTTCTGGGATTTCTGGTGAATTCGAAGTGATTTTGACGGATATCATATCCTTGACTTATAATTTCAAGATTCGTGATGTTAATAATTTATGACTCTTGGATTCAGTAGCTGTTAGATTTCACAGTTAAGTTGAATTGTTAATCCATGATTAGAAGTTGTAAACATTGATTGAGTCATGATTTCACATGCCACATCTCACTTACACATTGAGGGTTCAGTTCAATATTGAAGAATTAACCTGGTAATCATTAAACATGAAAGGAACTAGCCTGGAACATTTGCCTAACATGATCGATATGAAAAAAAAAAAAGAAAAAAAAAAGATACCTTTGAAAAAGGTTAGGCGAAGAATCTTCTCCATAGGTTTGCTCCCTATAGGTGTGGATTTGATTCCCCATAGATAATATGTAAAAAGGTTTGGGTATACAGTCTTCATCATAGGTTTGCTCCCTATAGGTGAGGATTTGATTCCCTTCTTGGTGTTACTTTTAATGGAAAAATCAAAAGCTGAATGAAGAAAAAGAATGATCTATGAGGGACGTTTTAGTTTAGGTTTTGGGTGTCCTGAATGCTCTTGTTGGTTACCAATGATATTCTGAAATAACGAATTGAATCTTAATGTTGACAAGCCGAGATTACACTATACACCTATGGAACTCAATGTATAGAATTATTCTAGTTAATGGATTAATATTTGAACTTGATTATGAAGTTACCGTGAACTTGATTCCAGGAGAAAGTAATACCCAACATTCATGAATCTTAGAAGTCTGGTATCTGAAGTGTTTTTCAAAAATTACTCAAGTTCATAAAAGTTGTCCTGTAATCCTCAATTTATTTTTTGCAAACTTTGCTTGGGACTAGCAAAATGCTGGTTGGGGGTTGTGTTGTGGGTCAAATATTGCATATTAGACCCTATTTATTGCCTAGATTTAAGAGCATAATATTGTTTAACGCCTAGTTTTAACTGTGTTTGTGATACAGGGTGTATTTATGAGTGTGGACGGAAAAAAATGCTAAAGGCATGGATTTAATGCACAGAAGTCACCAAAGGAAAGAAACGGACCACAGGAGACCAAGATCGACGGATTTACATGCCAGAAATTCAAGAAAATTGAGAAACTGAAGCTCAAGTGACCTAAAAATCAGCCAGAATGAAAGATCACAGAGTTTCCACCATCTGATCGGCTCCAAACTTCATACATGGCCTGAGGACCACGAATTAACCGTACACGTCGAATTTCATCCGTTCGATCCCTGTGAAAGTGGCTCAATGGTCAGATCTGCCCATGGATTATCGATTTGGCGCCCACACTACCAGAAAAACGGGCAAAGGCTACGGATTAAATCCGTAGCCATAGAGCTATGGCTACGGTTTTAGTCCGTAGCACGACCGTAGTCGTAGGTGCTGTAACAATAGGTCTGGAACCTATGGCTACGGATTTAATCCGTAGCTATAGGTACCAACAGCTACGGATATAATCCGTAGCAATAACTACTAGAAAATAGGCAAAAGCTACGGATAATATCCGTAGCCATAGACCTATGGCTACGGTTTTAGTCCGTAGCATGACCGTAGTCGTAGGTGCCGTAACAATAGGTCCGGAACCTATGGCTACGGATTTAATCCGTAGCAATTATATCTATAGCGAAATATTATTTGTAGCTAAAAGTCCGTAGCAATATGCCAAATTTAATAAAGGCTACACCTGTCAGATTAGTGGCTACGGTCAATATCCGTAGCTATTTTGTACATTAAAAAATTACATATAATCATTTATTCATTCAATTACCACCTGTACAATCATTCATTCATTCAATTACAATCATTCATTCATTCAATTACAATCCTTCATTCAATCAATTACAATTACAATCCAATTCATTCAATAAATTACAATTACAATCCAATTCATTCAATAAATTACATTTACAATTTTAATAATGCTGAAAATACAAATCTTTGGCTTCATTAGAGAAATGTGCTCGACTTCACCATGAAATTTCAACAACTTCGTTTATTCCATCATCCTACAAACAGTCATGTCATTCATAAATTAGAATGCCCATTGAGGAAAAGAAAGACAAAGTGAAAGAGATGTATCATGTATAACCATTTTTTTTTTCCTTAATGAATTAAAAAAAAAAAAAAAAAAACTCAAAGAAGAATGAAATTGACACAAGAAATGGTCTCGCCATATGATTATAGGTTTTGGTTTAGGTTCAGGTTATAGGTTTAGGTTAAGGTTAGGCTATAGGTTATAATTAAGTTTAGGTTATAGGTTATAGGTTAAGGTTTAGGTTATAGGTTTTGGTTTAGGTTAAGGTTATAGGTTTAGGTTAAGGTTAAGGTTTTGGTTTTGGTTTTGGTTATAGGTTTAGGTTTAGGTTTAGGTTATAGGTTATAGCTTTTGGGAACTTGATTATAGGTTAAGGTTTAGGTTTAGGAAATCGGGTTCGGGTTCGGGATCGGGTTTAGGTTTGGGTTTTCAAGTTGAGATTAGGATTAGGTGTAGGTTTGGGTTTAAGGATTTGAGAATACATTTAGGTTTTAAGTTTAGGTTTAGGTTAGAGGTCTAGGGAAAGGTTATAGGTTTAGGTTTAGGTTTAGGTTATAGGTTATAGCTTTAGGGAATTGAGAATGGGTTATGGTTTAGGTTTAGGAAATCGGGTTTAGGTTCGAGATTGGGTTTAAGTTTGGGTTTTTAAGTTTAGGTTTAGGTTTAGGTTAGGGAGTTGAGATTAGGATTAGGTGTAGGTTTAGTTTTAGGGAATTGAGTTTAGGTTATAGGTTTAGGGAAAGGTTAGGTTTAGGTTATAGGTTTTGGGATTTGGGAATAGTTTTAAGTTATAAGTATAGGTTTAGGTTAATTAGGTTATAGGTTATAGGATTAGGTTAAGGTTTAGGTTATAGGTTTTGGGATTTGAGAATGGGTTTGGGTTTAGGTTATAGGTTTTGGTTTTGGTTTAGGTTATATGTTTTGATTTAGGTTATAGATTATAGGTTTAGGTTAATTATAGGTTATTGGATTTGAGAATGGGTTCGGGTTTAGGTTATAGGTTTTGGATTTGAGAATGGGTTATGGTTTAGGTTTAGGAAATCGGGTTCATGTTCGGGATTGGGTTTAAGTTTTGGTTATAGGTTTTTGGATTTGAGAATGGGTTATGGTTTAGGTTTAGGAAATCGGGTTCATGTTCGGAATTGGATTTAAGTTTTGGTTTTCAAGTTTAGGTTTAGGTTTAGGTTAGGGAGTTGAGATTAGGATTAGGTGTAGGTTTAGCTTTAGAGAATTGAGTTTAGGTTATAGGTTTAGGGAAAGGTTAGGTTTAGGTTATAAGTTTTGGGATTTGGGAATAGTTTTAGGTTATAAGTATAGGTTTTTGGGGTTTGAGAATGGGTTCGGGTTTAGGTTTTGATTATAGGTTTTGGTTTAGGTTTAGGTTTAAGTTATAGGTTTTTGGATTTGAGAATGGGTTCGGGTTTTGGTTATAGGTTTTGGTTTTGGTTTAGGTTATAGGTTTTGGGATTTGAGAATGGGTTCGGGTTTAGGTTATAGGTTTTGGTTTTGGTTTAGGTTATAGGTTATAGGTTTAGGTTTTGGTTTAGGTTAAGGTTTATGTTTAGGTTATAGGTTTTGGTTTTGGTTTTGGTTATAGGTATTGATTTAGATTATAGGTTATAGGTTTAGGTTATATGTGTAGGTTATAGGTTTTGGTTTTGGTTTTGGTTATAGGTTTTGGGATTTGAGAATGGGTTCGGGTTTAGGTTATAGGTTATAGGTTTTGGTTTTGGATTTGGTTTAGGTTAAGGTTTAGGTTTAGGTTATAGGTTTTGGGATTTGAGAATGGGTTCGGGTTTAGGTTATAAGTTTTGGTTTTGGTTTAGGTTAAGGTTTAGGTTTATGTTATAGGTTTTGGGATTTGAGAATGGGTTCGGGTTAAGGTTATAAGTTATAGGTTTTGGTTTAGGTTAAAGGTTATAGGTTTTGGGATTTGAGAATGGGTTCGGGTTTAGGTTATAGGTTATGGTTTTGGTTTAGGTTTAGGTTATAGGTTTTTGGATTTGAGAATGGGTTATGGTTTAGGTTTAGGAAATCGGGTTCATGTTCGGGATTGGATTTGAGTTTTGGTTTTCAAGTTTAGGTTTAGGTTTAGGTTAGGGAGTTGAGATTAGGATTAGGTGTAGGTTTAGCTTTAGGGAATTGAGTTTAGGTTATAGGTTTAGGGAAATGTTAGGTTTAGGTTATAGGTTTTGGGATTTGAGAATGGGTTCGGGTTTAGGCTATAGGTTTTGGTTTTGGTTTAGGTTATAGGTTATAGGTTTTGGTTTTGGTTTTGGTTATAGGTTATAGGTTTTGGTTTAGGTTTAGGTTAAGGTTTAGGTTTAGGTTTAGATTAAGGTTTAGGTTTAGGTTATATGTTTAGGTTTAGGTTATAGGTTTTTGGATTTGAGAATGAGTTCGGGTTTAGGTTATAGGTTTTGGTTTTGGTTATTGGTTATAAGTTTAGGTTATAGGTTTTGTAATTTGAGAATGGATTCGTGTTTAGGTTAAGGGTGTGGTCCCTGCAAATACAAATATAAACACGGCCTGTCCAAATGGCCAAGCCCTTCCAATGCCGTCCATAGGAAATGGACAGCTTCATCATGGTCATAACAACGGTTCCCACCTTCCAAGAACCCCCGCTCATCCGGATAGCTCCGACGCACATCCGGGTCTGCTCCATTAATTTCGAGCAAATACATAAATACGGCCTGTCCAAATGGCCAGGCCCCTCCAATGCCGTCCATAGGAAATGGAAAGCTTCATCATGGTCATAACAACGGTTCCCACCTTCCAGGGACCCCCGCTCATCCGGATAGCTCCGACGCACATCCGGGTCTGCTCCATCAATTTTGAGCAAATACATAAATACGTCCTGTCCAAGTGGCCAGGCCACTCTAATCATGTGCATTCTTGACAAGAGACGTACCAGATGCTTGAATCTGAAATATGCAGCTCCAATCCTCCCACATGCAACATCCACCTGAAAGAATGTGCATAACCATTATATTTGAGTAATCAATACAGGAATGCATAAGTAAAATCATAAAACTAGAGATACTCACTGCATTTTCAGGATCTCCTCCATAGTTAACGATCTCATTCTAAGGCCCTTCTCCCTCCTCCTTTACCCGGGCTTGGGACCGGCAATGCAAGGATTTGCATTGGCAGAGTTAAAAAAGGGCTTAGGCTCCATTTGGTTTATAAAAAAAAAAAAAATGTTTTCATAAATACTAATGTGATGACCAAATGGAGCCTAAGACTATAAATACATTCAGATATGGTTGTGAGTATTCCCCTTGCAAAACAATTGTAACATCAAAACTTCAGTCCTTTCAAGAAAATCAATAGTCAAAACAAAGATTTGAAAATTAGAACAAATGGGGCAACATCACTTATGGCTGACCATTCTTCTAAAAAAGATAAACAAGAAAAAGAGACATAAATAGTAGAAATTACCTAACTCTTCATCCCTAAAAAAAAAAAAAAAAAAAAAAAAAAAAAAAGCAAAAAATAAAAAAGAGAGGATTAGGACTTACCTCATCAAAGAAGCTGATAATACAACTGTTTGGTTTCCTACTCTAGCACTTTCTAGCTGCACTGAAGCAATTCAATTGTATCACACTCAACATGTGTTTGACAAGCGAAAACCACAAAAAATTCAAATTCAAATCAAAGGAAAGCAAGATTAGGTCAATTTTTTTGGTGGAGAAATATATCACTCATAAAGTAACTTACCTGTACTGTCCATTATAAGATCCAAAGCAAAGTATTCCACGAAGAACTGTGTATTGTGTCTCATTGCCTGGCCATAAAGCGTGTTCAATAAAGCATGACCAGTTAATCAACAACACATGCACAGCGATAGGCCTGCCCACATACAATTGCAACACAGAAGACGGTAAAAATCAAGAAATGTTACAGATAACTCATGAAACTATCAAGTTACCTCCTTGACTCAAAGTAAAATATCAAGTTACCTCCTTGACTCAAAACCAAATCAACAATGTGAAGTCTTATCAACAAAGTAAAATATCAAGTTACCTCCTTGACTCAAAACCCTAGTCAATCCTGCATGTCAATCCTGCTAGTTTTCTAAATTTTTTCTTCTTTTTTTTATCAGTAGTTAAAATTATATATAAAAAAATTAGTGCGAAAAGACCATTGTAAAGCTAGGACATTGCAGAAAAAAAGCTATGGTCAGCACAATATCCATTCATACTTGAAAGAGTTAAACCATGGACTTGATGGTGGGGGCCCAAATCTGTATGCCAAGGTTGGCATTTCAAACCATCCTTTACCCATCAAAGGTTCAACCCTCACTTTTGCATGTTACACCAACTAGTGGGTATCCAATCCTACTTCACATGAAATAAGTGATTATGTAGTTAAAAGGCCCATCAACTAATTAAGAAACCATGAGAACAATCAGCTAAAAGGCCCATCAACTAATAGCCATAAACCATCACACAAAATTCTTGAAATAAATAATAAAAAAACAAAGATCTGTCATAAAGCCAGTTCACGGAAATAGAAATAAAATAAAATAAGAAAAGAAAAGGAAATCCTTCTGCAACAGCAACAACAATAATGATGATAATGATCACATAAAGCAGTGCTTTAAAAGCAGGACCAGGATTCAGCCCATTTTTTATGGGCAGTTCAGTCCAACGAATGGTCAATGAGTCAGACCTGGTCTGACTCATTTCAGCCCCACTTGGGTCAAGCTCAACCCAAACCAAACAATTCCCTTTAGTTTTAATAAAGTTGCAGTATCAATTAGAAAAGAATAAATAAAAACATAAAAACAAAGAGCACCACTAACTCATTTAGTAAACATCCAACTCTTATTGTTACCTCAGTTTCAAAAGGTTCCAGGTCAATGCTAGCCAATCTGTTCAAACAGACACAGAGACAGGTAAATGATACTTCTCATAACAAACATAGACAGGTGGCTCTACATGCATGGGAAGATATTCAAAGTAGAGGCCTGATTCCTGAGTTCTCTGCATACATGAAAATATTGATCAGAAGAAGAAGAAGGAAATTTATTACATCTACAGCAGTACATGGAAAGTGATGGATGTGCATGCCGTAATTGGCCACCAAAATGGCTGGATAACTGTAAAGACAGGCCCATTAAGTGATGAACTATTTTCTTACAAAAAAGGCAAATACACTTGTAAAAGCTCAAAACCATAACCTATATTCAAAACCCCGATGCAAAACAAAGACAACTGCATCATTTCCTGATTTCTTGAACCAATGCAAATAACAAAATTACAACATGCAAAAAACATGAAATGTGCATCCAACCTAACTGGAATGTAAGACCGATATCTTGGAATAGATTTACAGGAGAATAGTTGAACAATTTTGATTTAAGAGGGATCCATGAGGAATTTACAAAAACATACCTCCTTGAAAACCACACTCTGCAAAGACCGCAAAAATCAACAATAACAGTCACATACCTTGCTCAATAGTAACTAACTATGTAAAACCAGGTAAAGAAAGAACAGATGATAAAAGGACAAGAGCGTAATTTGGTCAGAGAAAAGATTGGAAAACAAATATAATCTATCACTAAAAATCCATAAAGATTCAATACATAAGAATATCAGCATACATGTTAAAAAATAGCAATGATATCAGGAAAATGTCCTGATATTTTCAAAATCTCTTTTTTTAGAGATTCTCAAAACATCTCTGATACTCCAATAATTGGGGCGCATGGTTTGGTGATCTAGGCCATTGATCTTTGGGTACCAATGTGGATCGGACATGCCTGAAAAATCTCCTGTATTAGAAGATACTAACTCTTTGATTAGTGGCAAATATGGCCATTTACAAAAGAACGAAAAAAAAAAAAAAAAACACATCAACAGTCCAAGAAAAAAATAACAGAAATCAGATGCTTATGATCCTCAGATCTTAAAGACGTTCAGGAATTCCTCATTTACATTGGGCCCCATCAGCTCTACAGTCCCAATCACCAGAACTGATAATTCCTACTGCTTTATATCCTCCTGTCACTTCCATTTGTTAGTTTCTCAATAGCCAATATTCCATTACACCAAATAATACATGCATGCAACTCATAAGCACCACAGTAGAGAAGACCACTTACTAGCATAGACCATCTGCATGTAGGGATCCTCACACTCATCAGCCAGGTCTAACAAGTGGGAGTACTCCAGCATCTGTGAGGATAATGCAATTTATAATGCTCAATATGTGATAAGTAAGGCTGAAGACATTGCACAAAATTGACAAGCATCAGGTTTAAAGTGCAAATAGCACAGACCTCTGCCACTTTCTGAATCATTTTCATGGGCTCAAATATAAGAACTGGGTATGCTTCAATTTTGGTTTCAACTCATTAAATGAGCCGAAAAAATGGATGAATGGTACAGATTTCACACTAACATTAGAGTGGGGCCTGTTCTTATCACGCCTGTGCATCAAACCGTGTGCACCGGCGTTGCATCGGGCCATGAAAACTGGTCAAAACACGTTTGACCGTGAAATCCCACCAAAAGCAGGACTTCTGTTGCTCGTTTCGCTTCATGAACAGAGACCGACCGCTGACGATGGGTGGGCCATTAAGATCGATCTGAAGAACAGATCAGAATCGTCCATGAGAGTCCCTCGGTCCCTCTCATCCACGCCATGGTGACAGAATGAAAGAAGGCAACGGATATCGGTTTTTTTACCGTTCAAACGCGAAACGGACGGCTGAATTAAAACTCCGTGGGCCGCATCGAAACGGACCCAAAATCGTCCGTGCCTGACCGATTCTTCAAGGAGAATATAGTGAACGGATTAGATTTCTCCAAACTACATCGAAGTGGACCCCACCAGCCCACAGCAAAGAGAGTTCGCAGGCTCTGTTCACGCATCCGAGAAAATCGGCCCCGGTGGGCCGGTTTTGTGATCTCAATCACGTTCGGATTAGTAATCTGAACCGTTCAATGTGTAAATGATCAAAAGAATCCCCCAGGGATGTTGTAGTTTTGGACGAGATGCAAGAAAAAGTGGAGTTAGGAGGCCCCGATTCTGACGGTGTAAAGGAGTTGCGCGTCTTTTCCGCACCGACTCCAGCCATACACACAATGCGGAAAACCTCCGCACCGACTCCTGGTCAACACGAAACTGACCTCCAGCAGCTATATTAACAAGAGAATGGGGAGAACAAAGGGCATCTATGACTGGGAGGACAACTGGGACGTGGAGGCTAAGCAAAGAGAGAGGGTTTCAAGCAAAGAAGTATTTATGTTTTTTTTTTCTGATTTATTATTTTCTTTTGATATATAGTCCAATAATGTTGGGCTAAACCTCTTAGCTAGGGCTAAGAGGTGAAGCTTATAGTGAGATGGGAGATTCTATTTTATGCCTTTAATTTAATTTATGAATTGAAGTTGATTTTAGTTAATTATTAAGGGAATACTTTCAGTTTTTAATGGTTTGTTGTGACTGAAATTACAATAGATCTGCGATGACTTTGAGTATTTCTTTCTCCTTTTTATGTTTATGACGTCAGGAAGACCTGTTGTTCACCATAGTCTCCTGGGCATGGTCGGATGACGGTACCCTTCCTAACCCTATAAGCATGTTGATTGGTTGGTAATTAGTTTAATTCTGTTGTTTGCTTTGCCTCCTAGGCATGGTTTGGTGATGGAATCCATTCTAATTCATATACCTTTCATCTCTTGAAAACTATATCAACGGCAGTTTAGTTAATTCCATAATTCGTGATGCAGGCATAAGATCTCCCTGATCTCTACAAGTGGATCCTCTGAATCTCTAGTTTCCTATTTCTGAATTCCTTAAGTTTTAGATTAATATTTCACAATTATTCCTCAAATTACAACTCAATTTATATTTCATCTCATTCTAGTTCTAGTTCTAGTTAGTTTCAGAAAGCGTACAAGTATCAGTCCCTTGGGATTCGACCTCGGTCTTACCGAGTTTATTACTACATCACAACCCTGCACTTGGGGAGTGAACAGGTGCGTTGTGTGGACCCTTGCTCTGTGGAGAGCATAAACATCTAGTTTAGAGTGAACCAGTAAAACTCTAGGTTTTAGGTGAACCTGGTAAAACCTTAGGGTTTGAGGTCAACCGTGTAGAAACCTCCGTGTAAAGGTTGAAGGTGAACCTGATTTAAAACCTTAGGTTTGAGGTGAACCCTGGGAAACCTCCTTAGTGAAATTCGGTACACTTAAGGGTTGAGTGCGACAGATAGGAGTGGAGTAGACTTATCGTTGAACCACTATAAAATGAGTGTGTTTATGATTGCTTTCTCTATGTGTGATTCATGACAAGCTATTCATATTTATATATCTGATCACATCTCACACACACACACAGTCACATCCAACATAGACTAAGTTGCATATTGCTATATCTTGATTAGTTTGTGATTGGATCCTCTACTTGGCTTGGAAACCGGTAGAGTTACATTTGAGTAATCCTGAAAATTGCATACATGATAGGATTAGAGTGATAAGATTTTTAAATAACTCATAAATCTTTAGAAAGTCTTATTTACCCCCCTCTAGGACATATTGACATATTCCAACTTCTACTCAAGTGGTCTTCACCGCTATTTCAATTGATATCAGAGCGGGTCTCTCTTTAAGGGCTTCACCGCCTAGAGAGTGATCTTGACTGAAGTTGGGAATATGGCCAAAAGAGAGGGCTCATCAGTCACTAGACCTCCAGTATTTGACGGTTTAAATTATGCATATGGAAGGCTAGGATGCACTACTTTCTGAGATCTTTGGATCATGACGTTTGGGATATTGTTGAAAGTGGATATGTGCCACCTACTGAACAAATTGTACTTGATAGTGGCACAACAATCATAAAGCCCAAACCCAAAGAAAAGTGGACAACATTCGACAAAGAAAGGCAAACATTTGAAGCTAAGGCTATGAATGCTATCTACTGTATCGTGTCCCAGGATATATTCAATCAGATAAGTATGTGTGGGACATCAAAAGAAGCATGGGATTTACTGGAAACAACTCATGAAGGCACAAGTACTGTGAAGAGGTCTAAACTACAACTCTTGACTTCACAATTCGAAAATCTCAGAATGGAAGAGCATGAGACATTTATGGAGTTTTTCACAAAACTAAATATCATTTGCAACTCCATGGGTGGATTAGGAGAAAAAGTTTCGGTACCAAAAATTTGTAAGAAAATTCTAAGATCCCTACCGGAACGGTTTAATCCCAAAAGTTTCAACCATTGAAGAGTGTAGGTAAATGGATGAAATAGAAGAACTAGTAGGTTCCCTATAAACTTTTGAACTACACTTCAAACAAACTCCTAAATCCAAAAATACTGTCCTCAAAACTACAAAGAACAGAACAAATGAGGAAGTAGAAATAATGAGGATGAGGAAATGGCTCTCTTGGCTCAAAGGTTCAAAAGATCCTTCAAACCGTGGCTGATCTTTCAGAGGCAATCAGGTGGAAAGCAAGCACATCCAAAGAGCCTCAGTGCTAAAATTGCAGGAAATTTGAACATTTGTCCACTGAATTCCCAATGAGAAAATTGATGAACCTCAAATCAAAGAGTCATTTCCATCTAATGATGAGAAAGAAGAAGAAAAAGATGAGAAGGATAAAATGCGGGATGCCTATAATCAACTCTATACCCATAGCATCAAAAGACTTAGAATACATGAAAATTGCTGCAATTAGATCTAGGCAAAACATTGGAAATCAATATACACTTGATTAATGATCTACAGCAATACTACTCTGAAAATGATAAGCTGGAAAGAATCAATCTGTCCCTTAAATCGGAATCTTTGAAACTTACTAAACAGATTGAACTACTGAAAGATAAAAATGAGCATCTTAAGAATGAAAATCACACACTCATGTTTGATAATTGAGAAATATAGAAAATCTGTTGAAGTAAATTTTCCCAGAGTAGTGAAAAATTAGAAAAACTCTTAGGGATGGGATGACCTGGGATAGATAAGAATGGATTAGGATATGACAAATTCAAATACAAAAATGCAGCATCAATGTTCGAGAAATCAGCTGCTTCAGGAAGTAAAATAAAAGCTACTTTTATTTGTCATTCATGAGGAGACTCTGGTCATGATAAATTTAAATGTCTGTCACCTTAAAGGACTTGACTAAAAAACAATGCAAGATGTCAAGAGTCTACCAAGGTACATGGCAGGAGGAAAGTCTCTACCAAGAATGACAAAGAGAATGGATGAGCTATTGATCAATCAAGGGAATGTGATTTAGTTACCAAATGTGCCCAGACAAACCCATAGTGAAGTAAAAATTGCGTCTTCAAGAAAAACCTTCACAAAATGGGTAGTGAAAAACAAAAGAAATTGCCTTATGACTCACTCGTTTTCAAGAACAGGCAATAGTGCTAAGGGGTTCCTAGATAGCGGTTGCTCAAAACATGTAACAGGTGACAAATCCCTTCTCGCAAATTATTCAAATCTTGATGATGGGGTGGTCACATCTGGAAAGGGAAGCACCGCTAAAGTAATGGTGTATGGGACTATTGTTGGATTAGAAATGCTCAAAAAGGAGAATGCTCTCCTGGTAAAAATGTTGACATACAACCTTCAAAGCACTTCAATTGAGAATAAGAAAGGTAAGTAGCATGCAACTACCTCTTCTTCATTCACAGAAAATGCATTGAATCTTTTGGGATCATCAATGTCTTGGAACAAATTGGGTGGAGAAATATCCTAAATTTTGAAAGAGGATTCCAGGTGCATCAGTTCCTCAGCTTAATTTACAATGTTGAAAAGGATCCTCCTCTCATTTCAATCGCTGTGATATATTGAACTGAGGACATCACCCCTAGATTGATAAGTCGTCTAGTTGGTGTAGAAGCTACTAGGATATCTATATCAGAACGAAATATGAACAGTCTTGAAGTATGGGGAGAAGTTACTCGTGCTTTTATGAAATGGTGCTACAATTCCTAGAAATACAAAAAATTTTATTCATGTTAAGCATCTCAATTCTGCCTACAAAGCTCTTCACAGCATCTTAAGCACAAATGTCTATCCATGTGAAGTTTCTGGCAACAAGCTCTCTCCATACATTCTCAATATACTATATGATGTTCATATGGGGAGAAGTTACTTGGGAATGCACGATGATAATCGGTGGTTCTTTCCAATGGTTGGACTAAAAATATTTCTTCTGTTAGGAGATACTTGATAATCTACTGCTGTCTATGGCAGTATGTGTTTTGGATAGTGGATAAATTTGCATATGGCTGAGTATAATTCTTATCTTTACTACCATGATTATGTTTTAAGTTCCCCTGGTTTATCAAGTTCTAGAATGCATGTGATGTTCCTAATGAATATTTTTCACTGCTCTATAACTGTCATATCTTATCTAATATGCATTCGTTTTTTAGATTGATGTTTGATTGAATTGAGCTAACTTTTATACATCAATGATCTGCTTCTATCTGGTTGGTTCTCCCATGCAATTCTTCGAACTTCAGTCAATATCACTTGCTATACCTTTGCCAATGACTGACAAAAAGGGGGGAGAACAATTCAAAACACTCCCAGCAGAAAAATTGTATATCTAATGTGTTGCAGGTGTTAGGGGGAGTAGCTGCACCAAGAAAGAGGGAGTTTTGAAGTAAGGGGGAGCAGATACTTCTAGATTGTGTACATGGGGTAGAAAAATTGTAAATTTGTGTAAATGCATGTACACACAATGTAGGGTGTGTCTAGAAGTGTTTTAGGGTATTTTGAGTATTTTGTCACGTAATTGACAAAGGGGGAGATTAAAAGTGCACCTGCTAGTGCCCTGGTTTGTCAAGTTACGTGTGTGGTGAGTCAGACTGGCTACAGAACTCGATAGGAAGATTATCTCAAGCGTCTGCTTCAACTGGATGTGTGGAAGCTCGCAATAGGTAAATCATAGCCTCACGTCCCGTGTCCCAAAACACCAGGTGATTAAAACCCTTAAAACAAGATAGACATCTTAGGGTTTTTAAGGTAAGAAAACTTTTTGCAAAATAGGAAAATCTCTAAGTTTTTCTCGCCTTGTCGATTTTATCGAAGCACCCTCGATATGATCGACCTGCACTGTCGATGTCCTTGATACCTTAACGATATTATCGATAAGATGACCAAAATGTCCAGCAACTAAATAGTCATATGGACAGATTTATCGATGTATCGATACATCTATCGATATCATCGATAAAAGTACTAAATATGTCCAGCAACTTCACAACATATCTGGACGAATTATCGATGTATCGATACACATATCGATATCATCGATATTCAAATCTCGAGACCATCGAGAGTGGCTCGATGAGATCGACAGGCAGATTTTCGGCGCCCCTGTTTTTTAATGAAAATCTCAAAATTCTTCGATATATCGATGACCGTCCAATATGATCCGAATTCAAATATCGATAAGATCGGAGGTCCATCAATGATATCGACAGTGGGCGCGTACTTCTTATAGCAGTTATTCCAGGTTATTTTTTAATTATGATCGGGGGCCCTTCAATTTAATCGATATTCAAATATCGATGATATCGACACCAGATCGATTGCATCGAACAAAGCTATAATCTGTCCAGCAAGTTCAAAGATAAATCAGCTAGATTTATCGATGCCTCGACTCTGATCTCGATATCATCGACATTCAAATTCCGATGACCTCGACGGTTGCCCCGATCATTCATGAAAACCTGAATTATTTCAAAGTCAAGTCTCTCTCACTTTTCAAGTGTCGATGGATCGAACCTGTCATCGATAGAATCAGAGTTCGAAATCTGATGACATCGACAATAACTTCAATTCATCGACCAATTGGCAAAGAGTTTCAAAAGCGTATGACATCGAGTCCGAGTCATCGAGCAGACCATCGATGCTATCGAGAGTATACGCTAGATGATATTGAACCTACTCGATGATATCGAACTCTGTCATAAATGTTACTGTTTTATATCCGTTGGAATTTTTTGCCTATTTATAGATGACTTGTCTTTTGTTGCTATGAGAGAAAGGAGAGAGAGCTTTTGAGTATTTTAACTTAT
This sequence comes from Magnolia officinalis, assembly GCA_021015155.1. Taxonomy (NCBI): domain Eukaryota; kingdom Viridiplantae; phylum Streptophyta; class Magnoliopsida; order Magnoliales; family Magnoliaceae; genus Magnolia; species Magnolia officinalis. Next base: position 76,171,306 of record JAJHSJ010000007.1, read on the forward strand.
ATCCTATACCTAAAGCCCTTTCTCTCAAGGGAGTTCATCCTCTAATCAACTCTCACCATTGATATTAAATAGAGTGGATTGGGGAATGAACTTCCGCATTTAAGGATCCTTCAGCTACTACCTTAATGGCAAATTATTGAGCTGAAATGCCTTAAATGCATAAGAGTGGAACTACTCTACCTTCCTTATAGGTAAACCTTTAGAGAGTAAGCACTACCAAAAAAACGAGCAAAGGCTATGGACTAGGGGATGTTTTAGCTACGGATATAAACCGTAGCTATATTACTACGGATTTAATCCGTAGCTAAATAGCCGTACCTCACCACGGCCAAGGTACATCTGTTAGAACTTCTATGTGGCCCACCATAATTTTTTTATTTAATCTAAGCCGTCCATCCTTTTTAAAATTAATTTTAATGGATTATACCCAAAAATTAGGTAAATTTAAATCTCAAGTGGACCACACCATCGGAAACAATGGAGATTAAGTGGCTTTTGTTGATTTTTGGTGTGGTCCATGTGAGCCTTCTATTTTCAAAATTTGTTGGGATAAAGCTCTAAAAAATTATTTGAATTTATTGGATGGCACAGATAAATGAAATACATTATGGTGGGCCACACGTAGCCCCTAACACATCACCGTCTCAAGTGATCGTTCGCGCCCGCAAAAAAAAAACCACCCAATTTTCATTCGCGCCCACATCCAGCGCCCACATCCCTCATTCCCTCTCCCTCTCCGCACTCTCTCTCTCTACCTATCCCTCTCCCTCTCCGCACTCTCTCTCTCTCTCGCTACCTATCCCTCTCCTCTCGCACTCTCTCTCTCTCTCTCTCTCTCTCTCTCTCTCTCTCTCTGCCGATCCCTCTCCCTCTCTGCACTCTCTCTCTCTGCCTATCCCTCTCCCTCTCCGCGCACTTCTCTCTCTCTCTCTCTCTCTCTCTCTCTCTCTCTCTCTCTCTCTCTCTCTCTCTGTCTCAAAGCCCTAGCCCTCCATCGCGCGCTTTCACTCGCTTCCCCTCTCTCTCTCTCTCTCTCTCTCTCTCTCTCTCTCTCTCTCTCTCTCTCTCTCTCTCTCTCGAAACCCTAGTCCTCTATCTCCCTGTCTCATCGGCCCTCTGCTGCTCGTAAATCTCAGATTCTCAGGTTTGAGGTAAGGTTTTCCCCTTCTCACTGTTGCTTTCTGCAATTTAGAATATCTAATTAGGGATACGCATTGTTGAATCCCTAATTAGAGATTTGTATAACAAATCCCTAATTGGGATGTGTATTGTCAAATCCCAAGTTGGGGATTTGCATTGTCCGAGTTTAGCTCTGCAAGTGGTGTATTTTGGGTTTTGTGCCAATTTCTTGAAATCTATCAATGTTGTTCGTCCTCTTTGTGTTTTAGGCCTGTCTGATGCAGTACTTCAAATCTTTTTTGTAGTATATAAGAAGGATTTCATGTATATGATTATGAAAGGATAGTAACGCCGTAGTAATTGTAATGCATATTCATTTTAAATGTGAGGAATAGACTATCTATTTCAATCTGACAAATGCTGTGAGCGGATACATACAAGTATCTGTTTGGGTAAAAGGGATCTTGAAAAATTGGGATTTTGGTAGGTTGAGTGCCAGCTATGCCCAATGCTCATTCACATTACTGGAAATTTGAATCCAAACGGCAGTTCAGTCAATCCTGGCCTTTCTTTCTGTCAGTCAACTACTGGTTTGAGTTTTGACGTACTGGTGTGCACAAAAGGACTGAGCATAATCTTACTGGTTTCTGATTCAGCTCTCTCTACCACAGAGACATTTCTCTTCTCATAATTTCATATTTGTTTTAGGTTGCAAGAAATACCATGAAATTTTGGTGCGACCAATCAAACTGGTGAATATCAAAAAGTTGTTGGGGGGAAGAAATAGGAAGGGGATGGGTAGCAAAACAGCCCCTGTTTGGATGGCATACAAACATCATGGTAAGCACCCAGGAAGTTTTCAATGGTGGGTGTTTCCATTCATTCTCAATGTTTCGTGTAGTGTGTCCCACTTGAGTTTTGGATCTACCTCATTTTTCAAATCATGTACTAGAGCATGAGCTGGATGGCAAAAGTGATGGGAGAGGTAGATTCCTTACGGACATCTTGGTGGGCCCCTCGTAGCTTCCGCCTCTACATAAGTGATGGATGGCCATTTGTCACATGTCCGGAAAGCTCAAAATATGCCAAGTCTTTTTTTTTTTTTTTTTTCAAACAAATAAGATGTATTTACAGGGATTCTTTTTCAATTATTATACCATGCACAAAAAGAAATTTGAAGTTGAAATCATAAAATTGTTGGAATATGTATATCCAAACCATTGAAAATCAGGCCGACTCTAGATGGGGGCATGTTCTAGAAATCACACAAATTGGATGAATCTAACTTAATCATACTTTTTGTGCTAACCTCACCTGGTGGGACCCATGATTTATACAATCTGCATTGACAAGCATGCATGCATGATCCATGTTGGATTTTGCATGAGTATGATCCACTACACTATTACCAAAATATAAAAACACAAAATAGAAAAAATAGTGCCTGTTTGGATGCCACTTAAAAATGAGCCAATCTCATTAGAGTTAATCTTATATGTACAGATTAAATGTAATTTTGATGACAAACAATCATGATTTCTAATGCATAATTATGATTGAGGGTGTGTTTGGTAGCACCAAATATCAGGAATTTTCAAATGCACACTCAAATGAGTACTCATTTTTAAGTGGGCACCCAAACAGGATCATCTCGTTTGGAGAGTAGAAATGGTACCTTTGGACTTGATTGCTACCATTATGTTTGTCATCTCCCTATCTACCTTACTTGGTTGCAACTACAAACTGGGTACTTGGAGAGCTTGCATCTTGTCTCCCTCAAGTGAGTCTCTCTAACATAATTTCTATTTATATTCATTTGTTCCACAGTCAGTCTTCTGGGTGATATTCACTGGCATGCATATGCACAGTCAAACAATCACTTGGCCCTGGAAAGCTTTCAAAACTCTTTCAACAGTCCCTTTCAACAGTCCCTATCACCCATCCCTTTTTATCCACGTCAAATATCCTCAAATAAAGCCCTAGTGCATTGGATTTTCTTGAGACTTATCTCTCTGATTGCCTCTGATCTGTTTTTATGGTAACAGATTAGCTTTCTTTCTCATCTTTCCTTCAGATCGTTCTGCATTTCTGCTCTGTTTTACTAGTTTTTTTGGTTGATTTGATGCTTGGATGTGATTTTAGCTGGTTTCTTCACTGTCTTGCTGTTTTTTTTTTTTCTTTCTTGATTTAATTTTTAGTGCTAAAAAATGATGTGAATTAGTTGCTATCTTTGCTTGTTTCGGATTAGAAAATTATGGTAGCAGCTTGTCGTTTCATGTCCCTTATTATTATTATTATTATTATTATTATTATTATTATTATTATTTTTTGTTGAAATATTGTGTGATGAAATCTGTTATAGATATATGATCTTTTGCTGATTTTGAAATAAAGATAAATTAGTAGATCAGTTCCACTTTTATGCAATTGAGCTTAATTATGATGTATTCATGGCTTTCAAATTAGAACATGAGCTCACTCTACATGTCATTAGATAAAGGATCATATAACTCCTCTTGGTTTGTTTTCAATCTCATAAAACATTACTGATTTTTCAAGCTTCTTCCAGCTTACAGAGTCGTTAGGTGCCTTCTAATTGGTAACAGATTTTGCAATTTCTCATTTGGTAGCATTGATTGTTTGAATATCTTGCTTCCATAACAAGATTTCTCATTTTTCTGTTCCCTCTTTTTCTTTTTTGCTTTATGATTTTCACTGTGGATAAGGATACTAATTCATATACAAAAAGGATTGGATTAATCCTTCTAAGTTTTTTTTTTTTTTTTTTTGGTTTGAATGACTTTGAAACTGCAGGATTCCTATGAGGATCTATTTGAGGAGCTGAGCAAGTATGGAGAGATTGAGAGCCTTAATGTTTCTGTTTGTTAACCTTTTGCAACAAAAACTACCTCATCTTGTACAAGAGGTTTGTTTTTGGAGATTTCTCCTTATCTTTCCAGTTCATTTCTGCTCCATGTAATTACCACGCTCATCTCATTATCTTCAAAAGTTGGAAGAAATAGTGGATTGTGAATTGAAAAAGCCTCAGTTTTATAGTTATTGCTAGTCCCAAGCATCAATAAAAGAACTTCCAAATGATAGTGTAGAAGAAAATTTACCTTGCCATAGTATCTAGAATTGTATTAATTAGCAAATCCCACAGATTGTATATAGAAGAAAATTTACCTTGCCATAGGATCATTGCCTGGATTGGCACCATTGCATATCGGTCATGCCCCAGGACTTTCTCCAGCTGGAAAACCTTATTTTTTTAAACCTTCCCTCCATATATATCATTAGCCCTTGACCTTGTGCATAATCGGTTGGACTTGATGGCTCTAATGAGTCTATTGTTCTTCAACTTCCAACCTTGGTGACTATTAAACCTGTTTGACTTTGCTTTTTGGTAGGTAACTAACTTGGGACCTATAAAACTTAAAAATAAGGTGTTACATTGTCTTCTCCTTTTTCCCTTAGAAAGGGTGTGTGTGTGTGTCTCACTCTCTCATAAAGCATGACCATTACGAAACAATCACACCCCACAACAAAAAAAAAAAAAAAAAAAAAAAAAAAAAAAAAAGAAGAAGAAGAAGAAAAAGGAATGAATATGCAACTCTTTCACAGCACGTCATGCACATCCATCACTTTCCATGTACTTCTGTAGATGTAATAAATTCTTAATCATGTTTTACATCCTGCAACTATAATGCCTTATGGATATTGGTCATTATAATAAGCCCATCAAAGCACAACTTGGATAAAATTGAGGTAATTCCAAGCCTATGGTGGGCCATCACGTGGACCAATCACGATGCAGAAAAACTAAATTTTCTACTTGTGGCGAGCAGAGGATCCAGATTCATTTTTCAATGCTAACTTCTAGTGCTGAACAGGACTACACTTAGCTGACTCTGAGCAACATGTCGGATGAATTGTCAGTCCATGGGAATGACTGAGGTTTTGAACTTTTGATTTATTCATAGAAGAGAAATGCTCCAGTGCTCATAGTTGGACACTTGGACAGTCCAATCCATTGATTTAAACTGTTAATTAGGTCCATAGATCATTTAAACTATTAATTAGGTACATTATGTCTTTGTCTTTTCTTTAATGCTAGTCCAAATCCCCTTCATAATCAATTGTTCTTGATGGAACTTCTGTTTTTGTTTCTCTATCCTCTAGCCTTTACTTATCCAGGTCAGGTTGTTCTACAAGTCTTTTCTTTAATGCTAGTCCAAATCCCCTTCATAATTGTTTATTCATCTATATCGGCAAGTTTCCCATTTTATCCTTCAATGCTTTCTTTTTTATTGATAACAAAATTTTGTTCAAAAAGCCCACTTGGCTATAGAGAAGAAAGATCCACCATTAAGTATCCATAGAAATGGCCCCTAGCATATTAACTGACTTCAGAGCTTCTTATCAACTTTGTTTTCTTAGCATTAATAAATTGGCCTTTGGCATTTCAGTATTCTTCTTTAGAAACATTGATTGAATTCTCTTGTAGTTTGTAAGGCATACAAATAACCGTATGCAGATATATGTTCATAAGAGTTTGCATGATAGCACTTCCCCCTCTTTTTTCTTTTTCTTTTTTCTTTTTTCTTTTTGTTTTTGTTTTTGCATGGTGGTCATCTGTTAATCAGTTAAAAAGTAATGTAATAGAAAAAAAAATTCTGCTTGCCAGCCTTGTTTGTGAATGCATTGTTCTGCTTTGCCTTTTCAGCCCTTCTCTATTGATTTAGATTGTCTGCTCAGGAAATTTGATCTGCAAAGGAGAAATTCTTAGGCAATTTGCATATGGATAGACTGAAGAGGAGACTCTTGGCTTGTGTCTCAGCATGGCAGAAATGGCCATCTCCTGCACCTATGGCTTTATACCAAAGTAATTAAAATTAAGCTTGGTCAACTGGAATGTGTATTCGCCATATAGGAGATCTTCCAATTGATAAGACCCATCTACCTGAGACGAAGCGAAAGGTCTTTCTATGTTGTTTAGTCATTCAGTTAAACCACTGATTTGGTATTGGAGCAGATAGCAACACCCATTTCAATGGACATGCATCTTTTTAATAAAACCGGGCTTGTATTCTAAATGGCGAATTTGCTTGGCTTTAAGACTACTTTATTGATATCATAACCTACCCGGAGCCACACCAGGTAGTCTTATTTGCTGCTTTAGTAGTTCTTAGATAATCCCCTGTATTGAACTAATACATTAAACCTCTTCTGGAAACCATATCTTTTGATTGCAGGATGCTAGGAAACAGCTATCTGCCATAATTAATCATGTGGATAGTAATTTAGATGAGTGTAAAGAGCTTACTGCTACGACCAGAGATGAGGTGAGATCAGTTAGCTTGGTGAAGCAATCAAGATTCTTCATTGCTTTCTTTCATTTGTTCCTTTTCTTTTTCCTGGGTTTGGTTCAAATTATTTGTCGAAGTTCATTTATGTTTGTTCTTTTATAGGTTTCAGAACTGCACGGTGACTTGAGGGGATTTAGCGTCGATGTTGAATCTGTCTATCATGCAGTCCAAACTCTGGTGACTTATCTTCATTCTATATGCATTTTCTATTTATTTTAATGAGAAATGCTCCAATGCTGTCAGAGCACTATAAGTTATAGTGCTCGTAATTGCATCGGTTAACTTGGATAATCCAATAGATCGGTCTAAACTGTCCATCAAGTATGGGGCACATTTCAAGGGTTAAAATGTGAAAAAAGAGTGATCAGATGATCAAATCCATTCTAGACACATTTCAAGGGTTATTTTTTATAGCTTCCTTTTTCCAACCCATGGATGGGATTGTTAGGATTGCCTAACAGCAGTGATTCTTTAGGAGCAATCCATTATGAGAACTATCAAATTGATGGATTGAAATGTTAGTTGGACCTATTTTTGTACAAAAGATCTTGACCATCCATATTGGAGGTCATTGATTAGATGGCTAAGATCATCAATGACCTCCAATATGGGTGAAAGCGTTGATTTAAAGGTCACCAGGGTTGATGTTCATGACAAATGATGAAAACTAACCGTAACTTGTTTAAATTGAAAATCTCACTTTGCAATTTTTTGAAAATTCAGAATGCATTCTAACACAATCTTATGTCACTTTTAGGTTCCTATTGGAGGATGCTATCGGCTTATTGATGTTCCTATGAGCAATTGCATCAACAGTGGCATAAACAAGATATTCATCCTCACCCAGTTCAACTCTGCTTCGCTCAATCGCCACCTTGCTCATAACTTGGGAAATGGTGTCAACTTTGGGGATGGATTTGTAGAGGTATGATCATAAGGGTTAAAACATTAAGTATTCACTAGTATCATAAAAACTCGTAAACACTAACTTCTTCTCAACAGATAATTTAGTTCATCATTAGGAGACTCTTTTGGGTGTATTTTGTTAGGGAGAAACCATTATACATTAAACGGTTAGAAACAATCGGATGAGCAGATGAAAACATTACTGGGGTTCTAATTCAAGCTTGCTGTTAATGAGATGAAGATAATGAAAATCTGAAGGAGTGAAGCTGTGGGTGTTTATTTTTCATTTTTCTTGCCTGCAGGTCTACTCAAATTATCTACTGAGGGAAACACTGCCTAGTTTTGGGCCTCACTTCTTGATTTTCTTATCAGAACCTTTCAAATGTTTTTGTATAGAGTATATCATTCGAACATTCTGATGCAACCTTAATATTTGTTTCTAGGTACAGATTTATTGGTTTTCGTTTAATCTAGTTGTTTCAATTCTTTAAAGTCAGGTATTAAGAGTGCTTAATTATTCTCAAATTAGCCGGCACGTTTTGGTGACAGCAGGTGACAATGGATCTGTACACATGTGGGATCTTAATGTGGCTTGAAATGAATTTGTCAATGGCATGGGTTAGCTTGTCTTGTACAGTTGCATCTTGATGTGGGTTGGGCTTAACCCCTGTTTGGATTATGAGGCTTAGGAAATTCGGTCCTATGTTTATAACTGTTCTGGTCCCTTCAGCAATATTTAGTTGGAGTTCTTTCAGTTTTTTGGATATACTTAGTTGCTTCATTTTTTTATGATATTCTGCGTAATGTCGATCTGATTCGATCCATAGTTATGTCATCGGCAAAATTAATCACACGCTGGTTAAAACGCCTCATCCAGCAGTTTATACAAGTGGGACCCATGGTTCCCTGACCCACTTTTTTTTTTCAAAAAAAAAAAAAAAAAAAAAAAAAAAAAAAAAAAAAAAAAAAAAAATCTCTATGCCCCAAATCTCCTACAGTGGAAGGTCCTAACCCTTTGATAAGTGGCCCACAAATTAGATGGTTACAGAAAAATGAATACAATTATAGTTCGTCAAAGAGGCATATGGTTGGATGGGTAGGATCTTCATTGTAGAAGTCTTTGCGAGTGTTCCCCTATGCACCTTAGGGCTTGTTAGATGAATGGCCTAGATCAACTGATGGGCTCCACTTTTAAGGACGACGTGCATCAGCACTTGATGCACATGACATGATGCATTGGGCCTCTGTACTTGTACTTTTTTTCTAAAGAGCATAATGCAAGTACTCTGCCAAATGATGGTGGGATTTGCACTTGTGTATGACATTTGCTTCCTCTTTTGGAAATGATCTGCTAATCTCCACTGCCCATCTCAGGTCGTTACAATCAAAGTTCTATCTAGGTAGGTTTTGTTGGGATTTTTGGCCTGCGGAATCACACAGATCTAGATCTAGGATGGTAATCCAATGGCACCAAGCACACACAAGAAAAGAGAACACACAGATTTAACGTGGAAAACCTTTACGGGAAAAAACCACGGCACAAAGCAACAGATCACCACTATGAAAGCATCAATTACAAAGAGAAAGGACTTACCCGATTCGGACAACCTCGAATCTCACCCTTGCTACACCCTTTGATAACCCTAGAACCCTTTAGAATACCTTTAGGAAGTCTTAGAATCATCAAAAGAATAGCCATAGGGACCCCAATTTATAGTTTTGGCAACTTCCCTTTCGTATCCCAGTTGCGAAAGGACTTGCGTCACAAAATCCGCGAAACTCCTTTCGCATCCCAGTTGCGAAAGGACTTACGTCACAAAATCCACGAAACTCCTTTCGCATCCCAGTTGCGAAAGGACTTGCGTCACAAAATCCGCAAAACTCCTTTCGCATCCCAGTTGCGAAAGGACTTGCGACACAAAATCCGCGAAACTCCTTTCCGCATCCCAGTTGCGAAAGGACTTGGATTTAAGACATCTCGCAACAGGTTTATCTCACCAGATGACTATTGTTATAATCCTCCCACCAATTTGAAGTATGTGGTTCCTTCTCTGTGTTTGGGACAGATAATGGGAGCCTGTGAAATGCAATTCCTGTTTGTGCAGTCTCAAGTGCTCGGTGGACCACCAAAAAGCAGATGCAGTTGTGATTTTGGGGTATACCCAAACAGTTCTTAAAGCATGCCAAAGTTAAGTGTTGTTTTGTTTTTTTATATGAATTCTGTTTTCTACGGATGACTATATAGATTTGGATAACTATATAGATTTTATATGAATTCCGTTCAGTGCTGTTTTGTTTTTGTTTTTGTTTTTTGTTTTTTTTTTTCTTTATTCACTTTTAACTTAGAAGGAAAAAAGTTGACGGAGCTGTCGAGAAGAGAGAAAGCAGCAAACATCAAGCCAGATCCCGACATAGATGTCTACATGACGTTGATAAAGAAAATTTCTTTTTTCCAATTGAAATTTTCTCTAATAAACAAATTGAATTCAAAGCAAGGGAGTACCAACCATGTGAATTTTCTTTTATCAGATTGCTGCCAACCTACGTGGTCAGCTTTGAAGACTTTTAGGAGGGTAAAATCAAAGATTTTTTTTTTTTTTTTTTTTGTTATGGTTTGTTTCATGACTGTGCTTGCTAGGATATTGTATTATACTGGACTAGAACAAACTTCGTCGACATTTGCATATGTCATGTCCAACTTATTTCCATCAATGACCTTCTTGTTGGCTATCATCTTGGGGTATAACCCACTCATCTCAGCATTTTAAGTTAGGATTTGTTTTGATTCATATAACATATGGAATTTTGGTACTTTCAAGAGGTAACAAAGCAGCCTTTGTCATTTGTGCATATCATACAAAATGGTAGGTTTAGTAACAAAGCTTTTTTTATATGTTGCTTGTGGATAAGACTTGCCAGCATGTCACATGTATTGCTTTGTGAGAGCCATCCATCAGATAGATCCACCAAGCATGTTCCTTGGCCTCACTAAACTGGTTGGCATTCATGTATGGTGAAGATGGACAGTTAAAAAATGTTGAGAAGCAGTTCACCTATCCCATATATTTAGATCTGAGAGATTTTGCATTCTCAACAGTTACTGTGTAATTTTCCATCTGAAGTTGGTTATGAGTGTAGTTTTCTATGTAACTGTTAAAAGGAAATCAAATTCCCCCTCTCTTTTGGTGACTCAAGCAGAAGAAGCCATCTCATAATTGAGGTTTTGCTATAACCTGTGTTGTTGGGTTTTTTGGATTCTCCATATGAAATTATGAGAAATCATGCCTCAAACATTTAAAAGCATTTGTTGGAGCCCACCTAAGTTTTGAAATGGCCTAAAATCTGTTGTGACCCCTTATCCAAGTGACCCCTTATCTAAGCCACAATGAATGGCCTAGATGTATAAACCACGTCTCGTTGGGTCCGCTGTACAAAATAAAAAGGTTTCAATGGATGTGCATCCACTCTTAACCATTGTTTATGTTGTTAGATCTGATATTAACATAGAGATTTATTTCAGGTTGAGTACAATGACAGCCAAAATGTTAGCAAGCAAGATTCCCTACTTTCACGTATAGAAGTGGCAGAACAGCAGATTCTGTCATTCTCCACCTCATATTTTCTTTATGAAATCTCTTTTAGCATAGCATTTCTGATATTGAATTCAATTTGTCAAACACATCTTTTCAATGTTATATCAATGTTATATCATATTGTTATTGATTTTTCCTTTGGGAGATACATTACTTGCTGCCCAAAACATCTACACTGAACACTTGACATGCTATCAACTCCTCGTAGCCTCATCAATGATAGGTTGGAGCAAGTTCCTACCAACGTTTGTAGGATGCACATGTGTAATCATGCACTCAATCTTCTGTTACTTTTCTTTTTTAAAAAACAAAAAACAAAAAACAAAATAAAAGAGGAATTTTTCATGCCGATTCCTTATTTTGGAGCTAATTTCTTCAATCTCCATTCGATAAATGGTTGTCATGGCTTTTCGTGGAATGCATGTGTCATATCATTATTCAGGATTGTCCCAGCTATTAGGCATTGGCTTTTGAATGCGTCTGTTTCTTGTGCTTGTGGTGGTGAGCATCTTCTTTGTTGCATCTCATATAAGACGAGTGGACTGTGACATTCTGTTTGAAGCTCAACTTTAGGGAACTATTCAGGATCACCTACAAATATTCAACATTGAGACAAAGGCAAAAATGAAATCACATCAGATGCCTGAGCAGGTGATAATGTCATCCACTTTAAACTTTATTAGCTCACTTTTCTATTTGTTTCATAGGTTGTTTCATTTCTCAATTAGTTTCCATGCTATATTGTTATATTCACAGGCTGTGTTTTGGAAGTGGATTACACCAAAGATGTTGGGGTTGGTCACACAAACATCAGTGTATCATTGTTCAATAGAAGGTAATATTGCATTTTTCTTTTCGTACAAAGGTTCTTTTGAACTACATTCAGTTTCTCTTGACTTTTCTTTTCTTTTTTGTTGTCTCATGAAACTGTAAGGAGCATAATGTCATGGTTATTTGCTTTTTTGATGACTTGATTCATTAGTTCTTTAAGGAATAGTCAGAAGTGTTGTATTTGCAATACCTTCAGCTAACTTCTTATGGAAGGATAATTTTTGTTCTGGTTGTCATATTTCTAAATTTCTCTGATCACCATTCTTGATAAACACTACTAACATCACCACTTAGAATTTTTGAATATCCAAAGTCACCGAGGTAATTCACAAATCTGTGCATCATTAATTATCTCATGTCTAATGTATGAATATTGTGGGCTTGGCAAAGGTCATAAACAGAATCCTCATAATGCAGTTCCAAGTTATTTTTCCCCTTTTCTTTAATGATGAATACCACGAAAGTGGTAATATTTCTTATTTTACAACTTGTTATTTTTCTTTAATGATGAATACCACCAAAGACTAGTGCAGCCACAATGAAGTATGAAATTTTTATTTCAATGTGTTATGGTAGAAAGGGTTGGGGCTTAACTTGAACCGGGGAATTAGAATCTGGAAGCAAGCAACAAGTCGTATTGATTTTCATAACACTTACTGATCTTAAAAGGCATGTGCTAGCATTTATTTCACATATGGCATCTCTCTCTCTCTCTCTCTCTCTCTCTCTCTCTCTCTCTCTCTCTCTCTCTCTCTCACACACACACACACACACACACACACACACACACACACACATCTTATTTCCATTGTCCCTTCACATGCAGGTTGTAAGTTCCGATGGAAAGAAAGTGAAGCGATTACATGCATTGCCAGATATTGACATCGAAGATGCAAAGGTATTTCTATGATGGCTTCTTGATCATTTTCACAGCAATCTGATACATGACTGCCATCCCAAAAAAGCTATAAACTTCTTAATGTGTATGTTCATCTGACTCTATGCTCTGTTTCCCTCTGTCAACATAATCTCATAGGAATAGGTAGTTGGCATCTGGTGGAAAACCTCCATATTCAAACATTCGTAGGAGGTCCGAAAATTGCCCATGTATGTCCCTTGCTTAGTAGCGGAAGAATAAGAAGAAAACCCATGTAAATGCTGTTACAGCCTGCAAATGATTTACAGGTAAAAAAGGCATTGGAAGGGACCCCTTAGCCTGTAAATGATTTACATGTAATTTAAAACTTAGCCTATTTACAGGCTTTCAAATGACCCCTTAAGACACTGGATACATGCATTGGTGTTGGGCTCAAATCAGATAATGTGGTATGCATGTTCATTCTTTGAACGGATCATCAGGTGAGCTCTTTGTGCAGGCCACTTTTCCTTAGAACAAATGCTTTAAAATATTGGGTGAATGGCCTGCATCCTATGTATATGTATAGCCCCAACTGATCAACAGATGGTTGGTATTCTAGGTAGAACACGCGGAATATGTATGTGATATCCACTTAAACCACTGTTTGAATATGGAGGTTTTTCTGGTAATGTAGCTGACTGGACTAGGACTGCTGGTTGTTCTAAATGGTTGTATCAACTAAGCTTTAATAAAGCGCTGTATCTTTCCAATGAGAATGAGGGTGGAAGCTTTATCTGATTGGTAACCTTCAAATAGATAGTGAAAAGGAATATTTCGCACCTAATTCAATGGGAGAATATTACCAGAACCTACCATTTTCTGAATCATAGGGAAATTAACCATTTTGCAGCAACAATTTCAGAAAATTTTGAGAATAGTCTATTTATTGACTCCTCTTTTGTGATGATGTCACACGTATCATTTGCATGTTTTATTATTAATATTTCATATCTTGTAAATGTAGGCTTGATTAAGTAACTTTAGAAACGTGGATTTATATGTCGAATGTTTAATTCCTATTTATATGATTATTCATTCAATATATTAATTGATTTCCATTTCCCTTTCTTAGTCCTTTCAGTTATGGTCTTCTCTCATTTTGTGGGCTGCAGGTCAGGCATTTTTGAAGAAACTAAAAAACTTACTCATTCTCATATTGCATTGTGGAATATGCATCCATTATTCAAAGAAAGGGCGACATTCCAAGCACTCGCACTTTCTCTCCTTGCTAGCTAAATTAGTGAGTCTTCTTTCCTTCATACTATATGATACATTGATGAAGTGGCCTGGCCATTTGGATAGGCCCATGTTTATATATTATCTCAAAATTGATGAAGCAGATCCGGATGTGCGTCGGAGCTATCCGGATGTTGAGCGGGGGTCCCTAGAAGGTGGGAACCGTTGTTATGACCATGATGAAGCTGTCCATTTCCTATGGACGGCATTGGAGGGGCCTGGCCATTTGGACAGGCCGTGTTTATGTATTTGTTCGAGATTAATGGAGCAGACCCGGATGTGCGTCGGAGCTATCCGGAAGAGCGGGGGTCCCTGGAAGGTGGGAACCGTTGTTATGACCATGATGAAGCTATCCATTTCCTATGGACGGCATTGGAGGGGCCTGGCCATTTGGATAGGCCGTGTTTATGTATTTGCTCGAGATTAATGGAGCAGACCCGGATGTGCGTCGGAGCTATCCGGAAGAGCGGGGGTCCCTGGAAGGTGGGAACCGTTGTTATGACCATTATGAAGTTGTCCATTTCCTATGGACGGCATTGGAGGGGCCTGGCCATTTGGACAGGCCGTGTTTATATATTTGCTCGAGATTAATGGAGCAGACCCAGATGTGCGTCGGAGCTATCCGGAAGAGCGGGGGTCCCTGGAAGGTGGGAACCGCTGTTATGACCATGATGAAGCTATCCATTTCCTATGGACGGCATTGGAAGGGCCTGACCATTCGGACAGGCCGTGTTTATATTTGTATTATATTTGTATTTGCAGGGACCACACCCGAACCCATTCTCAAATCCTATAACCTATAACCAAAACCTATAACCTATAACTTATAACCTAAATCAAAACCCCTAACCTAAACCAAAACCTAAACCTATAACCTAAACTCAATTCCCTAAAGCTAAGCCTACACCTAATCCTAATCTCAACTCCCTAACCTAAACCTAAACCTTAACTTGAAAACCCAAACTTAAACCCAATCTTGAACATGAACCCGATTTCCTAAACCTAAACTATAACCCATTCTCAAATCCAAAAATCTATAACCTAAACCTAAACTAAAACCAAAACCTATAACCTCTGCCCGAACACATTCTCAAATCCAAAAATCTAAACCTTAACCAAAACCTATAACCCAAACCCGAACCCATTCTCAAATCTAATGACCTAAACCTTAAACTAAACCAAAACCAATAACCTAAACCAAAACCTATAACCTAAACTCAAATCCCTAAAACCTTAACCTATAACCTAAACTCAAATCCCTAAACCCGAACTCATTCTCAAATCCCATAACCTATAACCTAAACCAAAGCCAAAACCTATAACCTAACCTAAACCTAAACTATAACGCATTCTCAAATCCCAAAAAACCTATAACCTAAACCTAAACCTAAACCTTAACCTAAACCTTAACCAAAACCTGTAACCTAAACCCGAGCCCATTCTCAAATCCCAAAACCTATAACCTAAACCTTAACCAAAACCTATAGCCTAAACCCGAACCCATTCTCAAATCCCAAAACCTATAACCTATAACCTAAACCAAAACCTATAACCTAAACCAAAACCAAAACCAAAACCTACAACCTAAACCCGAACCCATTCTCAAATCCAATAACCTAAACCTTAACCTAAACCAAAACCAATAACCTAAACCAAAACCTATAACCTAAACTCAATTCCCTATAACTAAACCTTAACCTACAAACTAACCTAAACCTAAACCTAAACTTTAAAACCCAAACTTAAATCCGATCCCGAACCCGAACCCGAACCCGGTTTCCTCAACCTTCATCTTAACCTATCCTCAATTACCTAAAGCTTAACCTACAACCTAACCTAAACATAAACCTAAACTTGAAAACCGAAACGTAAACCCGATACCGAACCCGAACCCAATTTCCTCAACTTAAACCTTAACCTATTCTCAATTCCCTAAAGCTTAACCTACAACCTAACCTAAACCAAACTCCCTAGCTTAAACCTAAACCTAAACTTGAAAACCCAAACTTATACCCGGTCCCGAACCCGAACCCAGTTTCCTCAACCTAAACCTTAACCTATTCTCAATTCCCTAAACCTTAGCCTACAACCTAACCTAAACCTAAACATAAACCTAAACTTGAAAACCCAAACTTAAACCCGATCCCGAACCCGAAACCGATTTCCTAAACCTAAACCTTAACCTACAAACTAACCTCAACCTAACTACCTAACCTAAACCTAAACCTAAACTTGAAAACCCAAACTTAAATCCAATCCCGAACCCAAACCCGATTTCCTAAACCTAAACCTCAACCTATTCTCAAATCCCTAAACCAAAACCTACACCTAATCCTAAATCTCAACTCCCTAACCTAAACCTAAACCTAAACTTGAAAACCCAAACTTAAACCCGATGCCGAACCCGAACCCAATTTCCTCAACCTAAACCTTAACCTATTCTCAATTCCCTAAACCTTAACCTACAACCTAACCTAAACCTAAACCTAAACTTGAAAACCCAAACTTAAACCCGATCCCGAACCCGAAACCGGTTTCCAAAACCTAAACCTTAACCTACAAACTAACCTAAACCTAACTACCTAACCTAAACCTAAACCTAAACCTAAACTTGAAAACCCAAACTTAAACCCGATCCCAAATCCGAACCCGAACCCAGTTTCCTCAACCTAAACCTTAACCTATTCTCAATTCCCTAAACCTTAACCTACAACCTAACCTAAACCTAACTCCCTAACCTAAACCTAAACCTAAACTTGAAAACCCAAACTTAAACCCGAACACGGTTTCCTAAACCTAAACCTTAACCTATTCTCAATTCCCTAAACCTTAACCTACAACCTAACATAAGCCTAACTCCCTAACCTAAACCTAAACCTAAACTTGAAAACCCAAAATTAAACCCGATCCCGAATCCGAACCCGGTTTCCTAAACCTAAACCTTCACCTATTCTCAATTCCCAAAACCTTAACCTACAACCTAACCTAAACCTAACTACCTAACCTAAACCTAAACCTAAACTTGAAAACCCAAACTTAAACATGATCCCGAACCCGAACCCGATTTCTTAAACCTAAACCTTAACCTATTCTCAAATCCCTTAACCTAAACCGACACTTAATCATAAATCTCAACTACCTAACCTAAACCTAAACCTAAACTTGAAAAACCAAACTTAAACCCGATGCCGAACTCGAACCAAATTTTCTCAACCTAAACCTTAACCTATTCTCAATTCCCTAAACCTTAACCTACAACCTAAACTAAACCTAACTCCTTAACCTAAACCTAAACCTAAACTGGAAAACCCAAACTTAAACCCGGTCCCGAACCTGAACCCAGTTTCCTCAACCTAAACCTTAACCTACAACCGAACCTAAACCTAACTCCCTAACCTAAACCTAAACCTAAACTTGAAAACCCAAACTTAAACCCGATCCCGAACCCGAACCCGGTTTCCTAAACCTAAATCTTAACTTATTCTCAATTCCCTAAACCTTAACCTACAACCTAACCTAAATCTAACTACCTAACCTAAATCTAAACCTAAACTTGAAAACCCAAACTTAAACCCAATCCCGAACCCGAAACCGGTTTCCTAAACCTAAACCTTAACCTATTCTCAAATCCCTAAACCTAAACCTACACCTAATCCTAAATCTCAACTCCTTAACCTAAACCTAAACCTAAACTTGAAAACCTAAACTTAAACTCGATGCCAAACCTGAACCAAATTTCCTCAACCTAAACCTTAACCTATTCTCAATTCCCTAAACCTTAACCTACAACCTAACCTAAACCTAAACCTAAACTTGAAAACCCAAACTTAAACCCGATCCCGAACCCGAAACCGGTTTCCTAAACCTAAACCTTAACCTACAAACTAACCTAAACCTAACTACCTAACCTAAACCTAAACCTAAACCTAAACCTAAACCTAAACTTGAAAACACAAACTTAAACCCGAACCCGAACCTGAACCCGGTTTCCTCAACCTAAACCTTAACCTATTTTCAATTCCCTAAACCTTAACCTATAACCTAACCTTAACCTAACTCCCTAACCTAAACATAAACCTAAACTTGAAAACCAAAACTTAAACCCGATGCCGAACCCGAACCCAATTTCCTCAACCTAAACCTTAACCTATTCTCAATTCCCCAAAGCTTAACCTAAAACCTAACCTAAACTTAACTCCCTAACCTAAACCTAAACCTAAACTTGAAAATCCAAACTTAAACCCCGTCTCGAACCCGAACCCAGTTTCCTCAACCTAAACCTTAACCTATTCTCAATTCCCTAAACCTTAACCTACAACCTAACCTAAACCTAACTCCCTAACCTAAACCTAAACCTAAACTTGAAAACCCAAACTTAAACCCGATCCCGAACCCGAACCTGGTTTCCTAAACCTAAACCTTAACCTATTCTCAATTCCCTAAAGCTTAACCTACAACGTAACCTAAACCTAACTCCCCAACCTAAACCTAAACCTAAACTTGAAAACCCAAAATTAAACTCGATCCCAAACCCGAACCCGGTTTCCTAAACCTAAACCTTAACCTATTCTCAATTCCCAAAACCTTAACCTACAACCTAACCTAAACCTAACTACCTAACCTAAACCTAAACCTAAACTTGAAAACCCAAGCTTAAACCCAATCCCGATCCTGAACCCGATTTCTTAAACCTACACCTTAACCTATTCTCAAATCCCTTAACCTAAACCTACACCTAATCAGAATCTCAACTTCCTAACCTAAACCTAAACCTAAACTTGAAAACCCAAACTTAAATCCGATCCCGAACCT
Source organism: Magnolia officinalis (assembly GCA_021015155.1). Classification (NCBI taxonomy): domain Eukaryota; kingdom Viridiplantae; phylum Streptophyta; class Magnoliopsida; order Magnoliales; family Magnoliaceae; genus Magnolia; species Magnolia officinalis. The sequence continues at coordinate 76,190,091 of JAJHSJ010000007.1, forward strand.
GAAACCGGTTTCCTAAACCTAAACCTTAACCTATAACCTAACCTAAACCAAAGATTTGTATTTTCAGCATTATTGTAATTGTAAATTGTAATTGTAATTCATTGAATGAAGTATTGTAATTGTAATTCATTGAATGAAGGGTATTTATTCTTTCAATTCTTTATCTTTGAAATTTCAGGGTGAAGTCGAGCAAATTTCCCTAATGAAGCCAAAGATTTGTATTTTCAGCATTATTGTATTTGTAATTGTAATTCATTGAATGAAAGATTGTGATTGTCTGAATGAAGGATTGTAATTGATTGTAATTAAATGAATGAATGATTGTAATTGATTGTAATGGAATGAATGAATGATTATACAGGTGGTAATTGAATGATTATACAGGATGATTATACAGGTGGTAATTGAATGATTATACAGGAGGTAATTGAATGATTATATAGGATGATTATACAGGTGGTAATTGAATGATTATACAGGTGATAATTGAATAAACAAATAATCTGTAGCGTTGAACCTATAGCTACGGATTCAATCCGTAACTGTTGTAATTAAATCCACAGCTGTTGTAGTTTACAGCTACGGATATCATTGCTACGGATTATATCCGAAGCGATTGCTAGATATAGCTACGGATTCAATTCGTAGCTGTTGTCATTAAATCCGTAGCTGTTGTAATCTACAGCTACGGATATAATTGCTACGGATTATAACCGTAGCTATTGTAAGATATAGCTACGGATTATATCCGTAGCTGTTGTGATTAAATCCGCAGCTGTTGTAATCTACAGCTATGGATATAATTGCTACGGATTATATCCGTAGCTATTGTGAGATATAGCTACGGATTAAATCCGTAGCTGTAGTGAATAAATCCGAAGCTGTTATAACCTATAGCTACCGAAATAGTTGCTACGGATTTAATCCGTAGCTGTTGTGACATATAGTTACGGATTAAATCCGTAGCTATAGGTTCCAGACCTATTGTTACTGCACCTACGACTACGGACGTGCTACGGACTAGAACCGTAGCCATAGGTCTAAGGCTACGGATTTTATCCGTAGACTTTGTCCCTTTTTTTGGTAGTGAAGATTCCATCTCTACCTTGACCCAACCTTAAGCCTAGTCTTGATATATCATTTGTGTTACGGATCAAGGGAGCAGAAGACTCTTTGTCAACAAGAAGGAGGAGATCTTCGGCGTCGTGCTTAACAAGACTCATCAACTTATCTGTAAGTATCTAGAGTCTAGGAAGACACTTGCGATCATTCCTTTCTAGGATTGGGTCTTAAGTGGTTCTCACCCTTTGAAGTCCTCAAGGAGGCCTCTGGCGGGAGTGTACGCTGTGGGTGCGTTGTGTGGACCCTTACTCTATGGAGAGCATAAACATCTGGTTAGGAGTGAACCAATAAAACTCTGGGTTTGAGGTGAACCAAGCAAAACCTCTGGTTAGGAGTGAACCAGCAAAACTCTGGGTTTGAGGTGAACCGAGCAAAACCTCTGGTTAGGAGTGAACCAGCAAAACTCTGTGTTTGAGGTGAACCGAGCAAAACCTCTGGTTAGGAGTGAACCAGCAAAACTCTGGGTTTGAGGTGAACCGCGTAAAACCTCAGTTAAGGTCTTATGGAAGATCCTTAGCCTCCGGCGGGAGTGTACGTGGTGGGTGCATTGTGTAGACCCTTGCTCTGTGGAGAGCATAAACATCTGGTTTGGAGTGAACCAGTAAAACTCTAGGTTTTAGGTGAACCTGGTAAAACCTTAGGGTTTGAGGTCAACCGTGTAGAAACCTCCGTGTAAAGGTTGAAGGTGAACCCGATTTAAAACCTTAGGCTTGAGGTGAACCCTGGGAAACCTCCTTAGTGAAATCCGGTACACTCAAGGGTTGAGTGCGACAGCTGGGAGTGGAGTAGACTTATCGTCGAACCACTATAAAATGACTGTGTTTATGATTGCTTTCTCTATGTGTGATTCATGACAATCTATTCATATTTATATATCTGATTAGATCTCTCTCTCTCACACACACACACACAGAGTCACATCCAATATAGACTAAGTAGCATATTACTATATCTTGATTAGTTTGTGATTGGATCCTCTACTTGGCTTGGAAGCCGGTAGAGTTACATTTGAGTAATCCTGAAAGTTACATACATGATAGGATTAGAGTGATAGGATTTCCAAATAACTCATAAATCTTTAAAAAGTCCTATTCACCCCCCTTTAGGACATATTGGCATTTCCAACTTCTATTCAAGCGGTCTTCACCGCTATTTCAGTTAGCTATAGTCATAGTAACTACTAGAGCGTCATCGTGCGGATGCTGCATCCCGTGCTCATCATCTTCAGAGAAAGTCATGTTGCACGGGCTAACTCGGAATTCTTTGCTCGGTCGCTCGGTCAGGTGGATGTAGAGTTCCAGATCTGACTTCCGTGAGTGGGCTTTCCGGGCCCTGGTCGAATCCCCCCTACCGGACCAGCCTCCGAAGATGGTACGGATTTCGGCTGGCTCTTCTACAGTGTTATTATAACGTCCTAAAAATCGGGGGTCGAGCAGCAACTCAACTCCCAACTTCCAACGCATCAGTTATGCAACATAGGTAATGATAATTAAATGTACCTGTTAGTGGATTAAACATGAGTGTGATTACACCAAAACAGCATATCATACTCTAGAGATGATTAAATTAGACAAGCGGAAGACTGTGATAGATATATAAAATATATAAACTATTATAAGTCTCTAGAGTAAGAACATGTTACTAGGTTATATATACATGTATACTCAAAAAATGAACAAAAAGAATATACATGGGTGCTCCAAAAGTACAAAATAACAAGTGTAATGGCGTCTGATCAACATCCCTGCAACCCCGTTGATCAGAACATGGACTACATAGACCCGCCTGAAAACTGCATGTAGGAGAATGTCTCTTCGTCGTCCTCGAAGTTAGGCTCCGCCTCAAGAGTCACGTCGTCATCTGCAATCAAGACAGAGTCTGGTTAGTGTTTAAAACACCGTCCCGTAACGTGGGAGTGAGTGATCAACTCAGTGGAACTATACAGCAAAGGTTAACATGTTATCAATTTAGTCAAGCAGTAATGATAAAGCAGTAAAATCAAACATCCCTGAATACACTTATTAATGCAAGAATGATATGAATAATGATGCATGCCCTCGCCTACACTCCCTTGTGTGACACCATCTTACGGTCGCGACTTGCTTTCTTCCCTCTGTGCTCTTTAACCCGGGGCACATGCAATGCGATGTTATGAGCGTGATTACCAAGTTTTTATTAGTCCTTTTCATACAGCAGGATTGGGAAACTAAGGTACCTCCCTTATATCAATTCCCAAACAATGATCCATCTAGGGTCGTCAATCCTAGTTAATCACATACGATAGGCAAGTTCAGGTCACTACCACTAACACCCTACCAACTGGCAGTCTATTTTCGAAGGCTCGTCGCTAACCCGACTGGGGACCACAGCCAGGCTGTGCCGGGGTAGGCTTATTTTATACTCGAGGTCACTCCACCAACGCCCTACCAACTGGCAGTCTATTTTCAAAGGCTCGTCGCCTACCCGACTGGGGACCACAGCCAGACTGCACCAATGGAGGCCGATAGCTCGAATACAGTGTCTCATACCACCGTATTCAGCTCACAAGTTTGGGTTGCTCACTGGTCACTACGGGGAGGCTCATCGCCCTAGCGTAGGCCGACAGCTCGACCACGGTGTCCCATACCACCATGTCCGGCTCATGAGTCTTAGCGGATCGAGGTACCAAGGTTAACGGGGTTTTCACTGGTGAGTTTGGTACCTTAGGTTCAAGCAGTAGCATCTAAACATGGTGAACATGCATCAGGTTAATCGGGTTACTTGACGAGCTCGACTAGCACGAGCGCATCGAGTTAATCGACATGAAGTGCGTAAACATTCCGTGTGGCCTAACCACTGCCGATAACTCTAGTACGGCTCGGGTTCGTCAAACACGTCCTACATGGTGAATGAATCTCAGCCATGAACTCAAAGTCTATTATCGATTGCCTGAACCATAGCATAGCTCCATACACATTCAGCCTTAACCAAAAAGCATGTGGAGTAGTCAGAACAGAAGTAACCAAGTAGTCCAATCATATTATCATGCATGTTATAAGATGTAATATAAACAAGAATCCATACACATGCCTTTCACAAGTAAAGCGAAGAAACTAAACAACTTGTATGGAGGAAATCATACACATCCCTAAGGTAGTTGAGAATCCTATCTCAACACCCATATACAGTACAATTCACCAAATACTTATTCATACAAATATTTTATCAAACACTTATACTACACCTATCAACCTACATGACATATGTCCATTTTTAACATGTACTTGGACAAATCCTTCCGACAAGGAGTTATCACATATACAATCATCATGTACTTGCATCCTATAGCCACGGTAGGCACAAATCATGATTTCATATTCATTCAGTCATTTCAACAAACACTTGGACTACACCCTCCATCATACATATTATATATTAGTTATCATACATATAAGGGCAAATCCTTTCATCAAAGGGTATGTCGCCTATACAACAATCATATATCCATGACAATTAGTCATGGCGAGCACGAATGCAAATTCTATAATCATTCAGTCATTTTCACAAACACTTAAGCTACACATAATAACATACACAACGTATGTTGATATAACATGTATTAGGGCTAATCCTTTCGCCCAGGAGTTATTATATATACATCTAGCATACATAGACGACAGTTAATCATAGCAAACACCCTTTCAAATTTTATATGTATACGATACTTTCTACAAATACAAAGAATACGCTAAACTCCGCATAATTCGTATATAACTGAAATGCAAAACAGACATCGCATTATGCATGTGAAACAGCATCTACGTCAAGAATAAATCATTAACTGACATACAAAGCCTTAAAAACCATAACCTATACATCTATAGTCCGCACCTTACGCCTATAAACACGTAACAGAGTCATTTTGGACACTTAGTCTTTGTTAATGGTGGATGGCAACTTATAGCATGAACTAGGTTAGCTATTTCATCATTTCAACTATTTGAAACCCTAGAACAGATTAGGGGTTAAATTTCTTACCTAAGAATGGAATCGGTAGCGCCGGTAGAGTAGTACGGAAGTGGTGGTAAGGCACATGGAGTAGCGGGGATCGAATCCCAGGAGTGACTCCAACTCTCTCACACACTTTCTCTCTCTTTCCCTCTCTTTCTCCTCTTCTCTCTCTTAGGGTTTAGAGAATTCGTATGGAGTGAGAGAGTGAGGGTTTCAAGCCTTATATAGGCCTAAAACTGATGGGAATGACCACAGGGTCAAGGTATACTTAGGTTATGTCCAAAAAGCGTTTGTTTCAGCTCAACGGAGCACTTCCGGAGCCCCCCCTTGAGTTTAAGGTTGGACTTAAGCTCCCTGATCATGGATCTAGGTCGAGTTAAGTTTTCAGTCTGATCGTATTTACAGATCGACCGCGGCGGACCAGTTTCCGTTCAACGGTCATCGAAACTCGATCAGGGCTACAAGTACACTACCATGTATGAGAAATTTCTCCTGATCCGAGGGTGTATTTGGGTCAGATTCTGATGTTCTAAATCCTTATATTTGGCCCCAAGCGACAAATCTCGGATTACTTAAATTTAGATTTTTATTTTTAAAATATCCACGTTTCTCACACACTTCAATCCGGGCTCAAGCGAATAGCTTTGGGACACTATCTGGACTTGATTTTCGAGGTGGTTGTCAAGTCCAGTAAGGCGGTCTTAATTATATAATTTTGTAGTAATCGGACTTTTGACGTGCGGTCCAGGTCCGATACGGAGTTTCGGTGTGCTCCCAAGAGCAACTGGGTAATAAGATTGATCTAGATTTCAGGGTAATGTTGCGCCGATGATTCTGCAAGTTTTGGGTCTTGCAGTTCGTATTTAAAGTGGTTCAATCGAATTTCACAGCTAATTTAGTTTAACACTAAGTTAATTTCATCTAATTTCTGAAGGATTTCGTTCTGAGTGATTTCTGCCTGAGGTGGTACTCGGGTCTATGTACTAATTTTTTCAGGACGTTACAGTTATTCGACTGCTTTTGCTCTCGTTTTCGTTCTTCTTTCTGAGCGGTTCTTTTTTCCTTATTGTATCGGCGTAGATGCCCCTTTCGAATAAGGGTCTCAATCTCATCTTTGAGATCTACACAATCGTCCGTGTTGTGGCCGTGATCTCGGTGAAAACGGCAATACTTACTCTTGTCTCGATGATCCGAGTTGGCCCTCATACAAACAGGCCAATTCAACAGCTTTTCTCCTAGGATGTCCAATAGAATCTGTTCGATGGATGTGTTAAGGGGGGTGTAGGAGCGGAACTTTCCCTCCAGCCTTCTGCTCGGGCGACAGTAGCGAGGGGCGCAGTCATCAGGCCCTTTTTTGGTGGGCTAGCATCTTCCCTTTACCATTCATCTCTGCCACTTGGACATTCTTGCGAGCATTGGAGAATTCTTCGGCGTTAGTATACTTCTAAGTTCTGGCAACGAGACGTCTTTGGTGGGTTCTTTCCAATGGAGAAAGTGAATTTTCCCTCTTTTAAGCCGCTGAACACGACAGCGAGTGTCATCTTGTCATTGTAATCTTCTACTAGTAATGCTTCCTCATTGAAGCGAGCAATATAGTCTTTCAAAGACTCCTTCGGCTCTTGCTTGATGTCAAACAGGTGAGTATTGAGCTTCCAACTTCTCTTACCACTTATGAATTGGGTAAGGAATAGTCGACTCAGCTGTGCGAAGGAACTGATGGAATCAGGTTTGAGCTGCCGGTACCAACTCCGAGCAGATCCTGTAAGGGTGATTGAAAATTCTCTGCACATCATTGCGTTCGTTGCCGTCTGAATTTGTATCCATGAACGATAAGCCTCCACATGCTTAGGTGGGTCACCAGAACCAGAGTGCTAAATGACGGGAGGTATCTGAAACCTCTGTGGCATCACCTCATCCATGATGGTAGAGGTGAAGGGAGGCTCGATCTCTTCCATCATTGCTTGAACGGCTGTGGGGACCGATGATGGCTGTTGCTTCTTTTCTAATGTATGGATCTTATTGTTGAGCTCCGCAAACCGTGCTTCCTAAGGATCTTTATTCTCAATTGCTATCTCCTGGGTGTTTTCTATTTCTAAAGTCCTCTTTACCCTCCTCCATTCCAGCTCGTGACAGAGATCCGTTCGCGCCAGGGGCGAGGTGACCGAGGCGTTCGTCGGAGCTCGAGTAGCGGTATTCCAAGTCAGGACTCGGATTTGAGTCGGGGGAGGATTTTGAATTGAGGCTGGCGCTCGAGAGGGTTGATGTGGGGGCCCCTCAGGTCTCGTACTCCTCGGATCGGAATGGGCCTCCACAACCAAACCAACCGGCTCAGGAACTAGGTTTTCCTGAACGGGATGTGGTTGCGGCTCCTATCGCTGTTGCTTCATTTGGTTGATCTCGTCGCGCAAGGTTTGTATTTCACTTTGCATTGCGAGGTACTTGCTTGCCCGATTACGCGAATGCGGGGAAGGCCCTGGGGCCGATTCGACGTGAAGTAAGGAAGAAGAACGAGTTTGCTCTGGTTCCACAGTTACATCTTTTTTCTTACCTCTCGCCATTATGCTAGAAAAATAAGAACCTGACCTTTCGTATTAAGTTCCCACAGACGGTGCCAAAAATGTTGATGACAAAATCTGGACCACTCCCCACTCGGCGGGGTGAACTTCGAAGGAACCCTGATCCTGCACAAACTATGAGCAAAGGAGACCCTGGCTAGGTCGGGGGACCCTCCGATGCCTAAGTCAGGTCAAAGGAATCTGGGTCTATGTTGAAGAATTGAGGGAGTATGTCAGATGTTGAATACTTGTAGCAATGTGGTCTCATTGTATTTATACCTGAACATTAGACGGTTTGGGTCCGTTATTCTTGACATAATTTACTTAATCAACGGGATACTAAGATCGTGGAAATATGACCTGTAACCCGAAGATCGTGTAACATATCATGCGTATCCGCGGGTAAGACAGTCGGTTATGTCCTCTTAAGGCAGTTTCCCAGTTTAGTTTGGCGCATGATGCACTCACGTTCTGCCCCGGCCTCGGCTCGGGACATCTTTCTTCAGAGGAAGATGAGGACGAGGACAAGGATGAGCCCTCGGCTCGGATGACCTTCTGTCGAAGATGAGGATGAGGACGAGGCTCAGACAATCTTATTCGGATGACGATGAGGATGAGGACGAGGGCAATAGCTCGGTTTGGCCAATTTAGGGTTATAGTCTAGAGATCCGCTTACACCCTACCCGATGTTCTCTTTCATTCGCATCTCTAGTCCGAGCCGAGCACTGGCCTGGATTGATGAGGGACTAGGCTTTTCCTGCACTTCGGGGTAGGGGCGCTACTATCACTCGAGTAAATCTATGTATCATGTTGGAAGTTCGCATCCGATTAGGTTAGTACGATGTCGACCCTTGAATCGCCAGGAGCTCGGATCTTCCCATAGCAAAAGCCATTTTGCACAGCTAGCTATTTTGTTTTGCACAGCTAGTTCTTTCTTTACGATAGGCTGCCCCCTCTCTCTCTTTTTTCTCGGAGGGTTATCCCGAATTGCATGTATGCTATACGCACAGCCCCACTCAATATTTGATGAATACAATATATATATATATATATATTCAACATTCACATGCCGTCCCCTGATGAGTAGACCAGCCTGGCTTTAGGGATAGGACATGTTCATTTTGATCCCAACCTAGTACATGGCCTTGATCTGTTGCACAAAAGTCCCTCAGTCTCTTCTCACACTAAAAAGCATTTCCCTCACTAATAATATTCACCAAATTCCCTCCAATTTAATCCAAACCTAAGCATTAAAGCATATATATTTTATTGTATAAATCGTTACATCGATGAACCAAAAAACAAGTCGTCAAAAGTGTAGACTGATGGACATTCACGCCGAGCTCTCCCAGTAATGAGGATCACGACTGTTGATCTCGAAAGGGAGTTATGATGTTGAGAGGGAATGCGCATGGAGGCGGGTGGTGAGTCCATGGACTCCAGGAGATCCAATGTGGACAGGTCCTGCAAAGTTCTTGGCTTTGATAGGGCATTTTCCACCGTTCTTGGGGACATAGGTGCAGTCGGAAGGTTTGGAAGGCGGAATGGGACTTCTTTGGAGGGACTCGAAGGTGAGACTATTTCTCAGCGACGGCCTCAGTCCTTCCCATGGTCTAGTTGCTTGAACAGATTGAGAATTCAGAATCACGAAGATGATGAAGAAGAATAATATGGTTGTTCTTTTGAAGATATTTCTTGGGTAAGAGCCCATATTTGAGACTGAGAGGACAAAAAAGGAGATTTCTTGTGTTGGTATTGTGGGAAAGAGATGGGATGGAAGGAAGAAGTGTTTTAATGCAGGGGTTTTGAGGTTCTTGGAGGGAAGGAGATGGTGGTTTTTATTGTTGTTGAAGGTGTTGAGAATGAAAGAGGTGTTATATATACACATGGAAAGGGTTATGATCATCAGAACGTTATTAGTGTCCTGATATTCGACTTTATGCGTACGTGTAGGGCCAGGCTTCTGAGGTAAAGACCGTTTCAGGGATGGAAAGCTAGCACATTGGATGCAGGATATATTGGAGAATGGTCAAAGAAAAACAAGGCCTGAAAAAAAAATAATAATAATAATAACATTAATAATAATAATAAAATAAAAAAATCGAGATCTCATACATCTATAGTGGGCCCATCACACCAACGGTCCAGATCATAGAAACCTTCTCCCAACCTACAAAAAAATAGCTTCTCCGGATGCGTTATGATGCCTGTGGAACTTACAATTCCTGCATGCCGTCTTGTGTCGTCCGTTGTTTCTTGTTGTTGTTGTGTATTTTTTTTTTTTTTTAAGTAAATAAATAAATAAATTCTTTTTTTTTTTTTCGGGCGTAAATGTCTGTTTGACTGCGTCATAATGGTTGACCAGAAATGGAGAATTTGACTAACGGAAAACGCGGGACAATAAGTATAATAAGGCCCTGACGCGTCAGAACATGAATAAATTAATAAATCCACAATTCAGCTATTACAACCGTAGATTTGAAGGATCCCACAATGGATGTAAGGCAACAATCCTGACCTTTGATCTTTTGAGCCAGGAAATTTTTTGAGAATTTCTCAAATCAGACAGTTGGGACAATTTATTTAACAGTCTGGATCTGCTGACTATGGGCTCCACTTCCTACATAATGGACGCTTCAGGACACGAAATAACGTTAATGCATTAGGACCTTATTAGCTATTGCGACATAGAGATCCAATCTAAAGAAGGCGCTAGCAGGTCGTGTAGGGCAAAGACCCGACCGGAGCCGTCTCTCACGTGCATCTCACGCACCGACCGTGGAAAGACGACCAGGTTACGGTGGCGTAGGGCGGAAATAACTGGAATATTGTGGAGCCGTTTCTTTGTGTTACACGTGGAATTAGCTTAATTTAAAGTTTTGGACCGTACATCTAGTTAACTCTATTTTGGATCCCAAACGGCCATAAATACGCATAGATTAGATGATCCTAGCCGTGTGATTGGTGGCCCAAAAAGTGAGGGTAATGATTAAAAATTGTTAACCACCAAATATGAAATGTTGAAAATTGAAGAAAGGTGATGTATGCATGCTCTCTCTCTTTGGTCGAGACGCATCCAAGGAAAAGGGAAGGGTGGTGGCCAACAAAGCTTGCCGGCATTAAGGCAACCGTTGGAGGGGACCTTATGTGTACTGTCTCGTTCCCTCTAGTCGGGAATTTGCAGGGGCCTAAAATCATGGTGTAACGATCTAGTCGATGTGCCATCCTTGTACAATGGTATTAAGGATCTACTGATTGTTAGTTTGACAGCCGCTCGTAGATTACTGATGTTTTTCTTCCATCTGTGGTGTTCCAACCATCATACGAGCCACCACAGGTTCTGGGTGGCTGTCCAGTGACTATGGATTCAGATTCAGTAGCCAGTACGGACGGTACTGGTTAGTGCTGTGGGCTCCACAATACTGTATGTGTTTTACCATCTTTACGTCCGTCCATTTTGGACATGTTAAAGTGATAAAGTCGGTTGATATACATTGATACACCGTACTCTTTACAGCTAAAGCTTTCGGAGTAAATGGTTATTTGACATGGTATGGTATTAGAGTGGAATGTCTTATGTTCGAATACCGAGAGTAGCGAATATGCCTTACTAATATATTATTCTCAGGGTTAGAAAAATTAAGTCCGGCCCAGGGAGTAGACCTAGGGACCTCGAAATCTACGAGGAGCAGTCTCCAAACTAGATTTAGAGCAGTGTAAAATCTCGGCATGAACGTGTTCTCCAAACAAAAATGGGCAAAGTTTCTGTTCAAAATTGAGATTTTAGAAAAAAATTATCCTTTTTAGTCATTTTAATTTTTGAGGTATTTTATCATTTTTAGAGTTTTAGATTTTCATTTTTCTTAGAAATTATTTATAATCATGTTGGGAGTGCTCCAGTAAAATTTATTTAGACTTTTTATTTTTAACAAATTAGGCTTTAGATGAATTATATTATTTTGGGTAACTTTTACAAGGATTAGAATTTTTGTTATTTTACCTAATTTTTTTAGAAGTTTCCTCTTTGAATAATTTCAAATTAGGATTTTATTGTTTTCTTTATTAGTGTTGTAATCAAGAATTCTAACATTATTTAATAAAATATTTATTATTTTTTTCTTCTATCATTTCCTGTCATGGATTCAAGGTTTGGCATAATTGAGATAGATGATGATATTTTTCATTATCTCTTCACTTTCTTTCTTTGTGTCATGGTATGAGCTTATGCCCTAAATAAATTATCCAAAATGGATGAATGACTTGAATAAAACACATACATCATGGTGGGGCTATTGAGCTTTCGGAGCACCAACCTTTGCCAAGATCTGACAATGGAGGGGTTACTAGCGAATCCAAATGTACTGTTTCTGTGGTGTGGACCACCATGTTGCTTTTATGTGATCAAGCCTATGCATCAAGTGAACCCATCCATCCATTCACGGCACATGTACATGAAATCCGGACGGTATAAATAGCAGCACCCATTGTTCAAAGGGCTCAGATCACAAATTAGAATAATATAATAACACTGATTAGACGATCCTGAATTATCCATCTGGTCATGAGCAGATGTCCCGCAAACTTGCCATGTCAGCACATGTGCTCTAATGCAGAGATAGACCGGGGGAGAACCAGATTGCGTTGTTGGCCACACACCACGGACCTCCCTGGTGTGTTGATGACAACAAGTTGGGCCAACCATGATGTTTGTTTTATATCCGCACTGTCTGTCCACTTAGCAAGATCGTTTTAGATCTTAAGTTCATAAATGAAACAGATCCAAAGCTCAAGTGGACCACATTGTAGAAAGAAGTGGGGATTGAGCGTCTACCATTGAAAACTTCTTGGGAGTCACGGATATTTTGGATTAATCTGATGTTTGGGTTTTCCGTTCATCTAGATCCATGTGACCTTATGAACAGTTTGGATGGAAAATCTATACCATGGTGGTCCCTAAGAGGGTTTCAACAGTGGGAATCATTGTTCCCATTGCTTTCTGTGGTGTGGTCCACTTGATCTTTGGATTTATCTCATTTTTGGGCACGGTCACTAAAACCATCTTGCTAAATAGACAGACAGTGTGAATATAACACACGCGTCATGGTGGGGCCCACAGAACTTGGTGACGTCAACACACTACTGTGGTTGGTGGCATGGGACACACCACCGATTGGGGCTAGCAAACCTCTAGTTGTGTATCACACTTTCAAATACCTTCCTAGAAACACAGGCTTTACTCGTTTTGGTCCGCAGTCAAAACTATTGACCTGACTCGACTCGACTGGGTTACCATTGAAACCCGACCGAGTCACGGTCAAGCCGTCTCCAAGTCCAACAACACGCTCCTGCACAGGAGAAAATAGCTCTCTCTCTCTCTCTCTCTCTCTCTCTCTCTCTCTCTCTCTCTCTCTCTCTCTCTCTCTCTCTCTCTCTCTCTCTCTCTCTCTCTCTCTCTCTCTCTCTCCATATCTATAAATTTTAGCTCCTTTCTCTCCTTCAGGAACTCCAAATCCCGATCTTCTATACAGAAGCCCCATATATATCAAAAAATAAAATAAAATCCACTACTTACATTTCGGAGATGGTCTCTCATGGAAGAAATCTCTTGCCAGCAATATCCTTCATTATCATCTTCTTAACAACGACATTCCTACCTCTCATGGCTTCAAGGCCATTAGATGGAGAGTGGGGATCAAAGAATGGAATCGTCATGTTACAGTCCCTCCAGCAAGGCCCCGTGGCACCTTCCAGGCCTTCAGGGTGTACCAATGGACCAGCAAACAGTGGTAGCTGCCCACTTATGGAAAAGAACATCGTGGGCCATGTCCATACAGCATCACGTGGTCCACATTATACTGTTTTCTAGTTTGGTACCGATGCCGTTGAAAATGAAACTCATGGCCATGATCAAGTTTCTTGATCTTCTCTGTTGGTTGATCTTGATGCAAGTATTTAATATCAGCAACATATAGATGTGTTTGTGTTTCTTTTGAAGTCAGTTTAGATATATTTCTTGAATGGGAACGACCCCTCGTTAAGGAGATGCCGAAAATTTGCGAAGCTTGTGATTTTTATGATAATTCATTTCTTGTAATTGTAACATTCAAATTTATCTAGGAATTCAAATTCCTAGCGTTTCTCTTTTTTAAGTGCTGGTAACTCATCTTCAAATTCCTAGATGGTTAAGAGAAATCGGTCCCTTTGTTCCAGCTCCAGACAGATTCTCCTTGGCTGTGTAGGGTCTTCAACCCAGCTTGTTGCTGATGTGTGGCTACAGCCACCGTAGAACAGAATAAAAGACTGAACAGAGAAAGATGCTGGACTGCTGTGATTCTTATTTTTTATTCAATAGAAAACGTATAACATTGCTGCCTTTTATAAGGCTTTCTTACTCTATGAAATTACTGATTTATCCCTGTCTAGATACATTCTAGGGGCAGCTAAAGAAAGAAAAAAAATCAGAGAATATCTACTGTTTATCTTCACGCAGCTAGTATTCTAAACTCAGGAAAAAACTCCAGCTAGCAAAATCTCACAGCTAGCATGCACAGCTAGCACAAAGGATCCTTATACAGTTTTGGATTTGCACAAATCCTCCACCGTATCCAACACTCCCCTTCAAACCAAAACCGGCTTCATTCCGAGCATCGTTCTTAGCCGTTTGAATGCATCTGTCGGCAATGCCTTTGTGAAAATATCCGCCACCTGTTCCGTAGTATGACAATATTCTAATTTCATCGTTTTCTGCTTCACATGATCTCTCAGAAAATGGTATCGGGTATCAATGTGTTTGGTTCTTCCATGCTGCACTGGATTTTTAGCTAGCTCGATTGCCGACTTGTTATCCACATATATGACTGTGGATTCTTTCTGCGGATGCTTCAGCTCCTTTAGTAGGTTTCTCAACCAAATTCCCTCACAGACGGTGGACGATGCTGCCATGTACTCTGCTTCACATGTGGACAGGGCGACCACACTCTGCTTCTTCGAATTCCATGTAAATGCTATCGACCCAAGATAAAAAGCATAGCCTGTGGTGCTTTTTCTTTCATCTTGGTCACCACCCCAATCACTATCAGAGTATCCATACAGCATTGCCTCATCATTGTACGGATAAAAAAGACCAAATTCAATAGTCCCTTTGATATATACCTCAGTACTCGTTTTGCAGCTAGCCAGTGCGACTCTTTTGGGGCTTCCATATACCGGCTTAGAAGCCCAACACTGTAGACTATATCTGGTCTAGTGATTGTGAGGTACCTTAAGCTTCCGATTAGGCTCTTGAATAGGGTTGAGTCGACGTTTCTTCCTTCTCCATCTTTCGTGAGCTTCAGGCCTATTGTAACAGGTGTATTTACGGCTTTACAGTCGGCCATCTGAAACTTCTCAAGAAGTTCCTTTGTGTACTTCTTCTGAGATATGTGAATGTCGCCGACTTGTTGCTTCACCTCAATGCCCAAGAAGAAAGACATCAATCCACCATCAGTCATCTCGAACTCTTTGAACATAGCCTGCTTGAATTCTTCAAACATCGCCTGACTGTTTCCAGTGAACAACAGATCATCAACATATAAACAAGCGATAAGCATATCACCACGGGCATTCTTCTTTGTGTAGACGGCATGCTCATATGGACATTTGATGAAACCATTCTCTTGAAGATAACCGTCGATTCGTGCATTCCAACACGAGGAGCTTGCTTCAACCCATACAGGGCCTTCTTCAGTCGACACACCTTGTGTTCCTCCCCTTGCATGACAAAGCCTTCAGGCTGGTCAACGTATACTTCTTCTTCTAGTATCCCATTTAAGAATGCGGATTTCACATCCAGTTGGTAGATCATCCAACTGTGATGAGCTGCAAGGGAGATAATCATTCATACAGTGTCAAGGCGAGCAACTGGGGCAAAAACTTCTTCATAGTCTACCCCATATTTTTGTTTGTAACCTTTTGCTACGAGCCTTGCTTTATATCGTTCGATCTTACCATCGGCATTCCGCTTGATTTTGTACACCCATTTGAGACCAATGGTCTTCTGGCTTTTAGGGAGTGAGGTCAACTCCCATGTTCGATTCTTCTCGATGGCATGAATCTCTTCTTCCATAGCCTTTCTCCAACATTCTTCATTCACAGCCTCCTCGAATGTGAGAGGCTCGTGGTCCACATACAGGCAGAGTAAATTCACTTCCTCAGTTTCTGCATAGATGTCGTTGAGGCTTCTCATTTTAATAGGAGCCAAGGGTGATGAAGATGTACTGGATGAATTCTGATTTGATGAAGTACTTCCAGGAGATATGGAGCGTACTCCTGAACTTCTGCGATCCGAAGGGGGTGATGTGGGTGTCTGCTCCTAATTCACATGACTCTCTTCTTTATATTCTTCGGCCTCAACCTGACTTTCTTTGGCCGAATCTTCCTGGTTCCACTTCCAAGATTCTTCCTCACAGAATACTACATCTCTACTTACCACCAGCTTATTGGTTAGTGGGTTGTAGAGCTTGTATGCCTTTAACTTTTCGCTATAGCCGATGAAGATGCACTTCTCGCCACGATCATCCAGCTTTTTCCTTCTCGCTTCTGGAACTTGAGCGTAGGCGACACACCCAAAGATCTTAAAGTGCGCCACGCTCGGCTTGTATCCACTCCATGCTTCCTGCGGTGTCTGGAATCTGACACTCTTGGTTGGACACTTATTGAGCAGATAGGCAATACATGCAACTGCCTCTGCCCAGAAATTCTTTGGCAGACTTTTCTCCTTCAGCATGGTCCTCGTCATGTCGAGGATGGTGCGGTTCTTCCGTTCTGCAATTCCATTTTGTTGTGGCGTGTACGTTGCAGTGTGTTATTGCTTAATACCATGTTCCCTGCAATATTCTCAAAAAACATTTGAGGTGTACTCCCCACCTCTGTCAGATCTAAGAGTTTTTATTTTAAGACCACTTTCTTTTTCAACAAGGGCCTTAAAATTTTTAAAAATAGTAAAAGCAGCAGACTTCTCTTTGATTACATACACCCACAATTTTCTACTAAAATCGTCAATGAAGGTAATAAAGTATTTATTACCTCCAAGAGAGATTGGCTCTAATGGTCCATAGATGTCAGTGTGAACCAACTGCAACGGTTCTCTTGCTCTTCGAGATACTCCACTCGGAAAGGAGTTCCTTTGTTGTTTTCCAAGTGTGCACGCCTCACACACATGTTCTGGAGCTTCAATAGCAGGTAAGCCATGTACCATGCTTGATGAGGATAGAAGTTTCAAGCCACTGAAGTTTAGATGGCCAAAGCGAAGATGCCACATCCAGGAATCATTCTTTGCTTTTCCATAAAAACACTTCTCAAGCATTGTGTTTATATGGAGAGGAAACATACGATTTTTCGCCATCTGGACTTTTACAATCAAACGTCCATGCATATCTCTTATGGAAAGAGAAGAGTTCTCCATGTGTATGACATACCCTTTTTCGAGGAGCTGTCCGAGACTCAATATGTTACTTTTCATGTTGGGTACGTAGTACACATTGGAAATATAGTTTGGAACACCATTCTTTTGAAAGATTTTGATTTTACCTTTACCTTTCACCGGTGTTTTTGATAAGTCTCCAAACGTTACATCGCCATGAACTCCTTCTGTGAGTTCCACAAAGAGTTTCTTGTCGCCGCACATGTAATTACTTGCACCCGTGTCGAGATACCATACGTCCTGCTGATCACTACTTTTCTCTTGTGCAAGGAGAAGGGTGGAGCTTTCTTGTTCATGGCCTGATGCTTCGGCATAGTTGGATAGCTCGTCTTGATTCACCGGCTTGCTCCAGCAATCAGATGCATAGTGGCCAAACTTGTTGCAATTATAGCATTGGACGTTCTTTGTACTTCCTCGTCCACGCATAGATCTACCTCTACCATTTCCTCTCCCACGGAAATTGGTATTTTTCTGCTAGTTTTGGCCATGACTTTGTTGGTTTCTGCGCCCTCTGCCTCTTGCACGATTGTTAGTGAAACGTCCACCACGTTGTGAACTTCCACGTCCACCATTGTTATCATTCAGAGTCAATCTTGACTCCAAAGCTTGTTCCATCGGCATGGAACTGGCATTCTTCTGCATTCGTTGCTCATGAACTTGCAACGATCCCATCAACTCCTCAATGGAGAGTTTTTCAATATCTTTTGATTCTTCGATCGCCACAATCACATGCTCAAACTTAGTTGTGAGGGATCGAAGTATCTTTTCAATAACTCGGACATCTTCAATCTTTTCACCATTTCTTTTCAAATTATTGACAATTACAAGCAAACGCGAAAAATAATCAATAACATTCTCACCTTCCTTCATGTGAGTCACTTCGAACTCGGCTCTTAATGTTTGAAGACGAACCCGCTTCACTCGATCTACACCCTTGAAGATGGTGCCAAGGGTATCACATGCTTGCTTGCTTGATATTGCTTCGGCAATCTTTTCAAAGGTGGATTCATCCAACCCTTGATAGAGGAGAAACAAAGCCTTGTTATCTCTCTTCCTTTGATTTTTGAGAGCGGTCTTTTCTTCGTTGGTGAAGGCGGCTTCTTCTTCCATAGTGGGTTCTTCATACCCATCGGTGACAATCTCCCATAATTCTTGCGACCCAAACAACGCCTTCATTTGGATGCACCATTTTTCATAGTTGTCCTTTGACAACTTAGGAACCTGCGGCTGGATGGTGCTGGCCATATTTTCCTTTTTTTTAAAGAATGGCAGAAAAAATGAAGGGAGATAGATGAAATAGAAATCTGAATATTTTTAAAACAGATTTTTTTTGGTTAAAATCTGTTGAAAACAGATTTTTTTGAAAAAACTGCGGCTGCAATCAGATTTTTTTTTTTTTTAAACTAATTTTTTTTTATAACCGGGAGTGCAGGATCTGCCTTTTGAAAATAGATTTTTGCAAAAATGGTGAATCTGGACGTTCGGAATTGATTGAAAACTGCTGAAAACAGATTTTTCTGTTGTGGCTGAAAACAAATTTTGAAACTGTTGAAAAACAGATTTTGAAAATGCTGGAAACAGATTTTTCTGTTTTGGCTAAAAAACGCTGAAACCTTCTCACGGCTGATGCGGCAAAAAATGTGGCCCAAGGATCAGTCGCTCTGATACCAGTTTGTTGGGTCTTCAACCCAGCTTGTTGCTGACGTGTGGCTACAGCCACCGTAGAACAGAATAAAAGACTGAACAAAGAAAGATGCTGGACTGTTGTGTTTCTTATTTTTTATTCAATAGAAAACGTATAACATTGCTGCCTTTTATAAGGCTTTCTTACTCTATGAAATTACTGATTTATCCCTGTCTAGATACATTCTAGGGGCAGCTAAAGAAAGAAAAAAAATCAGAGAATATCTACTGTTTATCGTCACGTAGCTAGTATTCTAAACTTAGGAAAAAACTCCAGCTAGCAAAATCTCACAGCTAGCATGCACAGCTAGCACAAAGGATCCTTATACAGTTTTGGATTTGCACAAATCCTCCACCGTATCCAACAGGCTGATTCCATTGTTCTCAGCTCTCTGCGAATCCCATCTGCTGCTACCAAATTCCCAGGTAATCCTACCTTAGACAAGTGGTCCAAACCACCAACCACCCCCCCCCCCCCCCCCGGTTGGTTGAAGCTTAACGTAGACGGTTCCTCAAGTAACCCGGGGGTGAGTAGTGGTGGTGGTATATGCAGAGATCACCACGGGAAGACAGTATTTGCGTTTCACAGATTTTATGGCCGATCTACTAACATGGCTGCGAAAGCTCAGGCCATGCTTGATGGTCTAATTCTTTGTTTCAAGCTGGGGCTGCCTAATATAATGGTTGAGACTGATTCCCAAATTTTGGCGAATGTGATTGATGACCCCCATGACTCCTGCTCCTGGAAAATATGGTATATCATAGAAGCAATCAAGCAACTGCGAGGAAGTCTCAACACCAAATTTAATCACATCCTTAGGGAGGGCAACTCGGCGGCTGATGCCTTGGCGAAACGAGCTAGCAATGGTGCCCCAAACAGAATTTTTGACTCCTGGTCAGCCCTGCCTAGACAGGCGGGGGGCCTTGACTGTGCTAGTATTGGGTGTCTCGGACTCCCTTGATCGGGATTCAGATCGCATTTTTTAATCTTGTTTTTCCTGCTGCTTTTTTCGTTACATGAGGAGTGAGGCCCGGAACCTTTTTGTCAGGGCCCACTTGACATATTGTACAGTCTTCAGTTGACTCAATGAATTGCAGCTCTGTCCCTCTTTTTTTTTCTTTAAAAAAAAAAAAAAAAAAAAAAAAAAAAAAAAAAAAAAAAAAAAAAACACTCATCTTCTATTCAAGTCGATCTCATCTATGATAATCATGACCATCCAATTGCAGGGCTCAATGCAAACGGATCTACCATTAACACTATGGGCAAGTATGGTGTACTGTGAAGAGATAGCTCTCCCACATTATGCTTCTTCGGGTTCTACAATGTACTCGTTGAGGTCGTGGTAGGAGTGTCTGTTGTTAATTGCGGACCATTCATCTTGTGTTCCTCGTCGTGGATAGCTTATGTTTCGAAAGTTACACTTATTGGACGTTTACATCCATTACTTTTTTTATCACCTTAAGTAGTTAAGACTGATGGATGGGATCGTTCTATCTATGTGCATCTTGAATTATTTGCCATCCATGGCCAACTACATGGACAAACCCAATTAAAAAATGAGCTGCCACTGAATTGCAGGGTGGGGCGCTGAGAGACCCACCGTGATTTATGAATTTATCAACGCCATCCATCCATTTTACATATTATTTTATGATAAAAGCCAAAAAATGAGACAGATACGAGGCTCCAGTAGACCGCAACACAAGAATTAGTGGTGATAATGACACCCACCCCTCTTTGGGCCCACCATGATGTTTATTTTCCACCCAACCTATTCATAGACCTGGATGAAGGCGAAACGCAAATATCAAGTTGATCCAAAACTAGGGCATGAGAGGGCGACCGGGCCGCCACGCGAGAGTCGTGCGTCCTCCACCCCTAGATCTCAAAGCAGCAGATTTCGTCGGAGAATAGATTGGGAGAAAGGGAAGAATCTTTTTGTTGGAAACCTTCCCTTCAGCTGCTCGACTGAGGATGTGTGGAAAATTTTTCAGCAATATGGCAGAATCTCAGAAGTTTATCTCCCCCATTTCCCCGGCACTAGCAAATCTAGGGGATTCGGATTCGTCCGATTCATGTACGAAGATGATGCTAGAGCTGCCAAGGGGGTCCTAGATGGGAAGAAAATCGATGGCTGCGTGGTGACGATCAGAGATGCTTGCCCTATCTCGGTTCATCGCCATACACCTGGAGAGACGCCTGCTTTGGTACCTGAGAACAATGCGGAAGCTAGATCTTCAGATTCAAATCGTTTGGGGTTTGATATCCCCCATCAGAGAGGGTGGAAAAAACTGGCTCCTCGCCCCTTCGAACCACCAATATTCCGAGATTCAATAATCGCAAACCCTGCATCCGTATCCTGAAAACTCCAAGAGCTTGATCTCGGTTTGGTCAGTTGCTCAAGTGAAAAGGTGATCTCGATCCTACAGATCATTAATGGATTCAGAAACTCAAGATTCAAGGCTTCAACCATTGACGTTAAAAGGATTTCTAGATTTCGATTCCTCATTATATTCAAATCAAAATCAGAGCTTAAGGATTTTGTGGCAGATTCTTCCTTCCGGCAAAATCTGGGGCTGGTGGAGGTCAGCCCATGGTCGATTGAGATTTACCCCGCCGTTGAAGATACTTGGATTCGTCTGTTTGGAATCACAGCTCATGCATGGCTGGAAACTATGATTACGGACCTAGCATCCTCCTTTGGTAAAGTTGTGCAGATCGAAACTTGTGCGCGGTTCAGGATTTTCTAAATGTTTGCTAGAGTACAGGTCAGGGTGGCTTTAGGATCCTTTTCCAATTCCGCTCAGATCCTTTTCCAATTCCGCTCAGATCCTTCATGTGAATGGGAAACCTTTCAGCATATGGGTTCAACTAGAAGGGGGTTAAGGAAGACTGTCCTACCCACCCGGCCAATGTTCATCATGACAAGGTGCCCCCTCATCCTGGCAACACCAAAGAATGGGTATTATCCACATTCTTAGGATCCAATCACACGGCTGTGACATGCCCTGAAGATGACTATGGAAATGACACTGCTAGTGATGGTCCTAATATGAGCAGTCCTCACACAAATGCCCTGCTACCTCCAAGCTTACTTGATGCAAGCATGATGGCTAATCAGAACATCCCATCCCAATCAGCTCCTACTATAGGTGGCAACAATATCCCTTGCAACCTATGCCTCTCGGCCTCACCTCCGTTGTGCATCTTGCTCCTATCAGGAGAACAGAACCGCACTCCCCTACCTCCCCACCCTAGAGGATTCCTCTGACTTCAATTCCTGCAGCAGGTCGACTACCCTCCGAAGTGCCACTGACTATTGAATCGGCTCCAACCCATGAACATTTAAAAGTGCCTCATCATACAGCAATCAGTCAGCTCGCTCATCAGGTGCGTGAAAACTTTGTTTTTACCTCCTCTGTTGCCATCGTTCCCTATAGCTTTCCTGTTCCATCGGATTTGTGCGCTGCTCCCATTCCAGATAGGCCATTTGGTGATGTTAGATGTGCCCTTTACATCTTCAGTTCGGTAGGGGATTCCCCTGTCCAATCTCAAACTGAATCAGAGGAAGTTAGGGAGTATGATGATGGTGATTCTCCATATCATACCCCAGTTCCTCTTACTCCAACCGAGGGGGTTAATCACCCATACAGAGGCCTCACAGATGGTTGCATTCAGGTCTATAAGCCATTACACCTTACTATTGATCTTTCCCCGTATCATATTCATCATAGTGAGGGAGGTCGCCCTAACATTCAACAGGAGGGACAGGGAGCTTTTAGCTTTATGTCAGTCAAGAAGGTGGATTCAGAGGGTTTTTGGAAAAGCAAGTATAAAAAGTTGAAACGCAGGGCTGCCATCTCAGGTAATGTTTCTGATGGATAACATCCTTATCTGGAACACTCGGGGCATGGCCAATGCGGCCATGATTCAGACTGCGAGAAGAATTATTCGGAGGTTTAAGCCTTCTATGTTTGCTATCCTGGAACCGATAACCAGAGATTCCAGAAGAGTGAGCATAGGGCTAAGGCTCGGGTTTCACTCTTCCATTTCGAATGAAGGTGAAGGAGGTAAAATATGGATATTTTACAATAACGCAGTGTCATTTTCTGTCATTGAGATGACTAACCAAATGATTTCAGCTGATGTTTGCACTCAGAACCAGACTGCTGCGTTTAGGCTCTCATTTGTGTATGCCAAATGCTCCAGGTACAGTAGGAGAGCGATTTGGGAAAACATGGAATCCCTTACCACTAATACTAGTGGGCCTTGGGCTGTCAGTGGGGATTTCAACGTGGTGGTTGACAACACTGAGAGGTTAGGTAGTAGGACCCAAGATCTAGCGAGTGTTTCAGAGTTCTAGGAAGCAATCAACGCTGCTGGCCTACTGGACGCGGGCTTTGAAGGCAGTAGTGAATAACCAGGCTGGTTCTACCAAGGTTTGGGCGAGGTTGGATAGGGTCCTTTGCAATAGGGACTGGATCAATAATTTCCCAGGTTTCAATGTCAAGCACCTCTCGAGGGTGTCTTCTGATCATGCCTCTCTTTTGATTCATTTTCCTTCCCCTATTGCTCAGGTTCCTAAGCCTTTCCGCTTCCAAAGGATGTGAATGTTAGACAACTCCTTTCACCTCCTGGTTGAGGATGCTTGGAAAAAAGAGATGCCTGATCAACCCATGCTAAATCTCCTACTTAAAATCAAGAAACTCAAGACGCGGCTGAAGATTTGGAACGGTGATGTTTTCGGGAACATCTTCCAGAATCTGAGAGCTGCGAAGCAGGACTTAATTCATTTGGAAGAGAGAGATCAAGTTGCAGCCGCTGATATCGAGCCGAGTCACATTAATGCTGCAAAAGTTAAGCTGGAAAATTTGGAGCTTACGGAAGAAATCTTTTGGAAGCAGAAATCCCGCAACAACTAGTTGAAGGAAGGTGATAGGAACACAAAGTTCTTCCACCTTTCTGCCTCGGAGAAAGCTTGAAAAGCAGGTATTCATGAAATTGAATTGAACTCTGGCTAATTCACATTTGACCATGAGGTTATTAAAAGGGAAGCGATTTCTTTTGTCCTCTCCTTGCTTTCCTCGGACTCCTCCTCTGACCATTCCGCAGTTATGGGAGAGCTCGTGGAATGCATCCCCTTCCTCATTTCGAATGACGAGAACGTGGCCCTCTTGAGTTCCCCTTCCTCGGAGGAGGTGAGCAGAGCTACTCTTGCCCTCCCTAAGGACAGCGCACCAGGCCCTGATGGGCTATCAGGAGCTTTCTATTCGGGTTGTTGGAGTATCATCAAGCATGATATTCACAAAGCGGTGGTGGAGTTCTTCCAAGGAGGGCTCCTTCCCAAGACCTTCACATCCGCTCTTATCGTACTTGTGCCTAAAAGAATGGGGCATAAATCCTTCTCTGATTTTTGCCGATAAGTCTATGTAACTGCCTCTATAAAATCTTTGTCAAGGTCATTGTCAATCGGCTTAGCCCCTTGCTCCCGAAGTTAATATCCCTTGAGCAAGGAACTTTCGTTAAGGGCCGCGCTATAGCTGAAAATATTGCTCTTGCCCAAGAAATATTCAGAGATATTGATAGGAAAGTTCATGGGGGAAACATTGTCCTAAAGCTAGACTTGAAAAAGGCTTATGATAGAGTGGATTGGGGTTTCTTGAAGCAGGTGTTGATTAAGTTCGGTTTCTGCTCCAAATGGGTGGAGATTCTGGAGTCTTGTTGGAATAATAATTGGTTCTTGGTACTTGTTAATGGTGAGAGTTTTAGCTTCTTCAGATTCTCCAGGGGCTTGAGACAAGGTGACCCCCTCTTCCCCCAGTCTCTTCATTCTTGCGGCTAACGCTTTCAGTAGGAGGATTTCCAAAATGGTGTCTAGTGGCTTGTGTCGGCCTTTCAAGCTCAAACGGGGATGCATTCAGATATCTCACTTACTTTATGTTGATGACACGATATTATTTCTTAACGGCTCCCTTAAGTCCCTCACAGAGATGCAACGTTTCATTTCAAATTACCAATTGGTTTCTGGTAAAAAAGTTAACTACATGAAGAGATCTTTCCTCTGTTCTTCTAAGATGCCAACTAGCAGGACCAGAGCCATTGAAAGGATTCTCGGTTTCCAAAATCGATTGGTAATTTCACGTACCTAGGGATTCCGATTGTGAAAGGCAAAATGTGTGTGTCATCAGCCAGGTTAGGCTTGTACAGAGTCTTTCACCCTGAGAAAAGTAGAGCAGAAAGAAGGGTCAGGTATAGAGGGAAGGCGGTATGGTAGAAAGGGAACGACCTTGGCAATCCGTCCGATCTCGCTCTCCCTCCCCGAAAATCTCCACTTTTGCAGGTAATATAACATTTGATACTATAGCCGAGGATCTCCATCGAATTTTCAGTCAGTATGGGAGGATCTCCGAAACCTTCATCCCTAGGGATCTGGCCTTAAATCGCCCCCGAGGGTTTGGTTCCATCCGTTTCTGCTACGAACAGGACGCACTTAATGCGATCAACTACCTGAATGGTCGAAGAATCGATGGTCGTGTGGTCTCCGTTGCGTTTGCCAAAATCCAGAGAAAATGGTCTCCGTCTGCTTCTATCGTGCCTCAACAACAAGCACAAACTCACAGGCCTTATACCTACAGAGAAATGGTGATCCGCCCTGTTCAGCACCCTCCCGGACCCTCCGCTACTGGCATCAACAACTTACAACCCCAACCTAGGGCAGATAAATACACGGTAAATGCAGATCCCTCGGTGACGGCGTCGCTTCGTGCTTCCCTCTCCTCAGCCCTCGTCGCGAAAGTAACTGATCTATCGACCTCCATCTTGCATCTTACCAACGTTTTCAGAGCTTCAAAGCTATCCATCGCTCAGGCCTTTTTCACTCGAATAGCGGCTGATAGTTTCCTTATAAAATTTTAGTCTTGGGAGGCGATATCCACATTCATAAAAGACTCAGAACTCCACCGAAAGATGCAGATCTTAGACGTTGCTGTTTGGAGTCCGGAGGTGTCCCCTCTCTCCCAAGGTATTTGGATTCGTCTGTTGGGAATCCCAGCCCACTCTTGGCACCCGGATGTCATACAGCGGTTGGCCTCCACTTTTGGAGAGGTTCTTGAAATTGATAATGCAGCAGTTATTGGGGCTTTCCAAGCTTCCGCTAGGGTCCGTGTTAAACTCCACGCCGGCTCGGACCTCTCTGCCACTAGAACCCTCTCTGTTAATGGTAAGCTTTTCCCGATCCTGGCTTGCATGGAGGGGTGTTGCATTATGCCGGGGAGGCCCTCCATCTCTAAGCAGAAGGACCAACGTTTTAGGTCAACCCGGGAGTGGGTTGAGGCCACTTTCCAAGAGAATACTTTCCCTGCCATCCCTCGCCCCTCAGCTATTTGTGATAATGCCCGACTGAACCCTCTTCCCACATCTGCTTCCCAAAACCCCGCGCCAAGCCCAGACCTTACCCTTCACCACAACCCTTCCTGAAACCCCGTGCCAAGCCCAGACCTTGCCCTTCACCCCTACATCGCCCCACCCTCACATGACATTGCCACAAATCTTGGTTAATGCTCTTTCCCCACTGAGCCACCACATCCTCCAGAGCCTCCTCTCCCTCCGGTCCCTGAACTTCATCCTTTCCTGCCTTCCGTTCCCCCTGCCATCTCCCCACCAACCCTCCCTCCCGTTCAGCCCCCCAGTCCCCAACAGTGGACCCTACCCTTCCAAACCCTGTTCCCCCGCTTCCACCTCTACCTTTTTTCCACCAAGATATCCTCCCTGTTAGGTCAGATCCTAGTCTGGGTCTTCCGGAGCCCCCTGGCCCTCTCTCGATGACGGTCGAGGAAATTCAAGGCCTTCCTATCTCCCGGTGCATGAATGAAGACTTGCCTACAAACAGGGGAAATGACTATCCCGTCGACCTCTTGGTTTCTCCTCTTTTGCCCCGCGACAGTCCAGGTGGAAGGAGGCCCCCTCCTTTTCTTTCGAGATCAGTTGGTAATTCTCCTTTACAACTCGGCAGGAGAAGATTGCCTTTCAAAGAGCTACACCTCAATACCCAAAATGGGAAATCTCTCACTCAGTCGACAAAAAAATCGTTGGATTTCACATCAAAGATAGACCCAAAGCACCTCACGGTAGATCTCCCTCTGATTCAAGCAGACAATATGGCTGGTATCGGAATTTCTGCTACGACATTACCTCTGAATGCTGCTTCTCTACCCTCGTCAGTGATAGATTTCCTCCCATGGGAGGGAAACCTGCCACATAGTTTCATCCAGGATCAGGAAGACAATCAGGACCTCCCTTCTGTGGAAGATCCAATTCCTCTGTCTACCCGGGCGGGCACTTCTATGGAGACATTCCCTACTACCAGAACCCTACCTACCAGAATCCTACCTACCTCGTGGAGTGCCCCTGTTTTAGATTCTTCAGTTTCAGTGTCAAAAGAAAGGAATCGATCAAAGGGACTAAATGTTGGGATTACTGTTGATTGGACTGGGAGACTCAGATGACTCAAAAGAAGGACGTTCATCTCCAGTAGTGTGGTTGATGGATAGTGCTATCATCTCGAATGCCAGAGGCGTGTCCAACATAGAGACTCTCAGATCTGCAAGAAGGCTAACTCGTTTTCACAATCCCTGGTGGATGGCAATCTTGGAGCCAATGGCTAGAGACGAGAAGAGAGTCCCAGTTGGTTTGCAGCTAGGCTTTCATTCCTCCTTTTCAAACGTGGCAGCTGGGGGTAAATTTTGGTTCTTCTTCACTCCACTTTATTTGTTTCTGTTATTCAAGCTTCTGCTCAAATGATATCTTTCTCTATCCATCCTAATAGCTCCATGCCTAGTTACTCTTTATCCATTGTGTATGCCAAATGTTCTAAGACTCAGAGGAGAGATCTTTGGTCTAA
The DNA here is from genome assembly GCA_021015155.1 of Magnolia officinalis. Classification (NCBI taxonomy): domain Eukaryota; kingdom Viridiplantae; phylum Streptophyta; class Magnoliopsida; order Magnoliales; family Magnoliaceae; genus Magnolia; species Magnolia officinalis. The sequence continues at coordinate 76,217,801 of JAJHSJ010000007.1, forward strand.
AATATTCGTTTTAGCTAGTGGTCTCTCGGGCCTGTGGATCATTGGAGGGGATTTCAACGCAGTCCTTTCCGCCTTCGATAGAAGAGGCAGTAGACATTTCGACCAAAGCAGTTCGGCTGAATTCGCTGTGGCGATGGATAACGCAGCTCTACTAGATGCAGGATTCAAAGGCAATAGATATACCTAGTGCAACAATCAGGCGGGTAACGCCTGAGTTTAGGCTAGACTGGATAGGGTCTTTTACAATGGGGACTGGATTTCCTGTTTTCCCCGATTTCAGGTTGAACATTTGGCCCGGGTTAACTCCGATCATACTCCCTTGCTCCTGACGTTCCCCACTGCCCATCCTTTCCGCTTCCAAAGGATGTGGATGCTCCATCAAGGCTACTATCAGGTGGTTCAGGACGCTTGGTGGGAGGACCTATCTGATCAGCCCATGATAAACCTTTTACTGAAAATCAGAAAACTAAAGTGCAGTCTAAAAATCTGGAACAAACAGGTATATGGTAACGTTTTTCAGAATCTCAAGGTAGCCCAACAGCATCTGACCCTTTTGGAAAGTTAGGCGCAGCTCGCCCCCACTGAAGTTAGCCAATCCTCTCTCTCGGAAGAAAAGATTCAACTGGCGAATATGGAACTGGCGGAAGAGATCTTCTGGAAACAAAAGGCCCGTAACAGCTGGCTGACGGAAGGGGATCGAAACACGAAATATTTCCATCTACAAGCCACTGACAGATCCCGGCGGGCAACCATTTCTGAAATGCTCTTGGAGTCTGGTTCAAGCACGTCTGATCCTGCACAGATAAAATCTGCGGCTGTTGAGTTTTTTGAGAAGCTTTTCCAGTCCGACCACCGCCCCAAGACGACCACCTACTGGCTAACATTCCGACTCTTCTGACTCCTGCAGACAATCTTTTCCTGATGCACCTCCCCTCCATGGAAGAGGTCAAGACCGCCACCATGGCCATACCATCAGACGGGGCCCCAAGCCCGGACGGCCTCTCAGGAGCTTTCTTTGCTAGTAGCTGGGAAATCGTGGGCTCAGATATTCTCCAAGCCATTACCTTTTTGTTTTAGGGGGGCACTATCTCGCGAGCTTTCACTACGACTCTCTTATGTTTAATCACAAAGATGACTTCCCCAAAGAAATTTTCAGATTTTAGACCAATTAGTCTATGCAATTGTCTATATAAAATTTTCGCCAAGGTCATTGCTAATAGGCTTGTCACTCTGCTTCCCAAGTTGATTTCAATGGAGCAAGGGGCTTTTGTCAAAGGCAGATCGATCGCTGAAAGTATTGCGTTGGCTCAGGAGATCTATCGGGATATCAGTAGAAAAGTTCGAGGGGGAAACATTATTTTAAAGCTAGATATGGACAAAGCTTAGGATAGAATCGAATGGACCTATCTAAAGCGAGTTTTGGAACGTTTCGGATTTGGGGAACCTTGGATTTGAATGGTGGAGAAATGTTGGAACAACGTGTGGATGTCTGTCTTGATCAATGGTGAAAGTGTGGGTTTTTTCAAATCCTTCAGGGGTCTTTGCCAGGGAGACCCCCTATGCCCCAACCTCTTCATCCTATTTGCTGAAGTCCTTGGTAGAGGCTTCTCCCACCTCGTTTCCTCTGGTGTTTGCTCCCCTTACAAACTAAAGCGAGGATGTAGACTAGTTACGCATCTTCTTTATGCGGACAATACGGTGCTCTTCCTAAATGGCGGCCGCTCCTCTGTTACGGCTTTGGGCAGATTCCTCACCTCCTACCAATCTATCAAGCTAAAAAATTAACCTCTTAAAGAGCTGCTTTTACCATGCCCCATTGCTTCCTTCTAATAGAACGAGACGGATTGAAAGAATCCTGGGAATCAGTGGTTCGTCAGCACCCTTCACCTATCTTAGTGCTCCTTTATTCAATGGTAGAAACAGATGCTCTTTCTTCCAACCTTTGGTTGCCAAGATTGAGTCCAAAATCCTCAGTTGGTCAGCTCGTTTACTGTCTCAGGTCGGCAGATGCACGCTCATCAACCATGTCCTTGGCAGCATCCCAATTCATTTAATGGTGACAGCTCCTATCCCCTCCCAGGTGCTCTACAAGATTGAAACAAAGATGGCAAATTTTTATTGGTGCTGGCAAGATGGTAAAAAGAAACTTCACTGGCTAAAATGGAACAAGATTGCCTTACCGAAAGCAGAGGGTAGGCTGGGCATCCGCAGGCTCAGGGATGTTATCAAAGCGTTGAGCCTAAAGTTGGCTTGGTCACTACTATGTAACAATGATTCTAGCATTTGGACAGATTTTGTTCTTTCCAAATATGGCCTTTCGTGGAATGATGTTGCTACTCACGCCCACCTGAATGGAACCTCCTCGTTATGGAAGCAGGTAGTAAAAATGTGCCCACTGATTGAAGTTGCTGCTCAATGGTACGTTGGGAGGGGGGAGTTAAATCTTTGGTCTTATAATTGGTCTGGCCTGGGCCCCCTGGCCAATTTCGCTCCCAATCCGATCCCCTCGAAATTTCTTCTTCTCAAAGTAAACGACATCCTCACTCCAGATGGTCCCCATATCCCAAATAACGTCGCCAACCTTCTCCCATTCGAGGTCATTCACCACATTAACGCAAGTGGTTTCTGCACATCGTCAGACCAAGACATGCGCTTCTGACCCTTCGAACGCACGGGTCTCTTCTCGGTTAAGTCTGGATGGAACCTTTGCAGAGAAAGTAACCAGGAATTGGAATGGGCCATCAGAATTTAGAACCCTCTCCTTCCTACTAAAATCCCAATGTTCACTTGGAGGCTAATTCAGCGGGCGGTCCCAACTGACGACCGAATTCAGAGGAGAGGAGTCAGCTTAGCGCCCAAATGTTCCTACTGTGGCCGCGGTAATTCTACTTCTTCTCCCCAACCTGAATCCATCAACCACCTCTTTATTAATGGGCAGCTTGCTGAAAGTGTGTGGGACTGCTTCAACTACATCTTCAACCTCCACGTTTCTCTCCAGGACACTGTCTTGGAGAGACTTTCTGCCTGGTGGAACGTCCAGCCCCCTAGTAGGAGGCCTACTCGTATCCAGTCTGCCATTCCCTGTCTCATCATTTGGGAACTATGGAAAGCGAGGAACGCCGCTCGTTTTGAGGATGTCTGCCCCACAACGATCTGTTTTGTAAACCATATTAAGTGGTGGCTTACAAGCATCAGTAGTAACAGTACTGCGTCCAACACTTTGAGTTCTTTTGACCGTCGTGTCCTACACAATTTAAATATTCGGCAACAGCTCCCTCCATCCAAATCTCTTCAGGTTGTGAACTGGTACAGGCCACAAACAGGGTGGATAAAGGTAAATGTGGATGGTGCCTCTACGGGAAACCTGGGACCATCTGAAGGTGGTGAGATTAGGAGGGACTCCTCTGGCTCTTTTCTCTTTTCTTTCTCATTTGGTTATGGGTAAGGCACTAATAACAATGCGGAGCTCCGGGCCCTCCACGATGCGATGAACATTTCCCTTAGTCGAGGTTATAATCAGATTATCCTGGAATCGGATTCCAAATGTGTGGTTGACGCTTTTATTGGAAAATCGTAACCGGCCTGGAAATGGAGTTATTGGTGGAGGAGGATCAGAATTTTGCAGAGTAAGGGTTATTTTGTGATTATCCATACTCCGAGAGAGGGTAACGGCCCTGCTGACGAGCTGGCTAAAGACGCAGCAACTTCCCAACTTCAATCGACGTACCTCTCCTTCTCGGAGCTCCCATTTACTGTAAGGGGCCTTCATAGGCTAGACAAAATGGGTCTGGGTTTTGTAAGGCCTATTTAGAACTTGCCCCCCTCCATTATTTTTGTACAGGGAGCCCTCGCTCGGGCCTTCTTGAGCTTGCTCCTGGCTTTTCGCCCCCCGGAGCCGCTCGTTTTGCCTTTTGTCTTGTATTTATTTTCAACTTAGCGGTTTTCTTGGTTGGTGGGGCTCGTTTCTTTTTGTTAGGGCCCTACTCATATGGCTATATTTTTGTAATTTTGTGATTAAATGGAAAAAAAAAGTGTTATTAGACCATCTCCTCTGTTTTGGTCGGATTGCTGCTAAAGTTTGGACGCATTTCTACCAGATTTTTGATGTGCCTCTTGTCCCATCTCAGACCATCATTCAGAAAATCATTTTCTGGTCAGCAAGGGCGTCAAATTCCTCTCATATTAAGAGGCTCTTGGGTCTGGTCCCTGCGCTCATTTCTTGGGAACTATGGTTAAGTCGCAACGCATCGCGATTTGATGGAATCAGAATGTGTGCTTATACAATTATTGCAAGGGTTTCTAGATGGATGCAGTAACTGGGAAACCACTTGCCTGACAATGCCCCAGCGTCCCTTAGGGACGAAGCCGCTCGTTAAGCTCTTCATCTGAATAGGGGTAAAGTCACTATTTCTGCTAGCCCTTCGGTAGTTAAATGGATGAAACCCACCACCCTCACCCCCCCCCCCCCCCCCCCCCCCCCCCACACACACACACACGACGGTTAAGAGGCTCTTGGGTCTGGTCCCTGCGCTCATTTCTTGGGAACTATGGTTAAGTCGCAACGCATCGCGATTTGATGGAATCAGAATGTGTGCTTATACAATTATTGCAAGGGTTTCTAGATGGATGCAGTAACTGGGAAACCACTTGCCTGACAATGCCCCAGCGTCCCTTAGGGACGAAGCCGCTCGTTAAGCTCTTCATCTGAATAGGGGTAAAGTCACTATTTCTGCTAGCCCTTCGGTAGTTAAATGGATGAAACCCACCACCCTCACCCCCCCCCCCCCCCCCCCCCCCCCCCCCCCCCCACACACACACACACACGACGGCTGGGTGAAGTTGAACGTGGATGGTTCTTCTTGAGGGAATCTGGGCGAAAGTGGTGGTGGAGGAATCGTTAGAGACTCTAAAGGTCAGGTTATTTTTACCTTTCACAGGCAATATGGCCTTGCTTCCAACACTGTTGTTGAGGCTCAAGCTATGCTTGATGGTATCACTCTCTGCAACAAATTGGGCCTTTCCAATATAGTTATTGAATCTGACTCCATGGTGGTGGTGGAAGCGGCTTCGGATCCCCTCGCCGGCTGCCCCTGGAACATATGGTACAAGTCGGGTGCCATCCATCATTTTAGTCACTGCCTCAACCTCAGTTTCAAGCATACCTTTCGTAAGGGTAATTCGGTGGTAGATGCTCTGGCCAGGATGACCAGTGAAGGTTAGGCTAATTCTTTCTATACTTCTCATTCGGAAATGCCGAGGTGCATTAGGGGTCTTTTGGTTCTGGATATGGCAGGCCTGGGTTACTTGAGACCATGACCTCAGTGGGAGATCGTTTTTTTTTTTTTTTTTTTTTTTTTTTTTTTTTTTTTTCTTTTCTCTTTTGTTTCCCTTTTTCTGGTTGGGTAGGTGTGGCCGTGTTTATAGCAGTTCGGGATTGTGAGTAAATGATAGGTGAGGATCATTTCCTTTTTGTTGGAGCCAGCCCGAAGAATTGTACATGTGGCCCTGTTGAATTATTAATATTTGGTGGTGAGTCTCCACCTTTAAATAATAAAAATAAATAAATAAATAATGAAAAGGGCCACGGTCTGAACGGTTAGGATCATTTGACCGTGGAAGTCGGACTGCGCCAGCCTGAGTATAGTATAGAATGATACTCATGTCCAACGTGTCGACCGGGTGAGTAACTTTCATCATGGATTCTAAAATCAGTTTAATTCAAGATTTACGTCGAACACCGCGTATTAAGGGAAAAAAAAGTCCAACACCACGTATGAAACAGTGTAAAATCAGGCCCAGAAAATCTATATTCATGTGTTGTGAGCCACATGAATGCTAGACTATCCTGATTCTCTGGGAATCCATATGTGGTGTGTCGCATGAGTTGATTGGAGGGAATATAAACACTGCTGTGGGCCCACATATATACGATTTGAATGATTTTGATGGAAGGACTTCGCTTTTGAACTGTTCCTCATGAGGTAACCGACCCGAGTTTTGAATTGACTTGATTTTTGGGCTCCAGAGGTAACACATAACACATGGGGACGCACTTAATAGGTGGGGTGGATCTCATCCAAAGGAAGTCCTCCGTGACTTAGCAAAGTAGCAAGGCTGCCATGTGACTACTCGCAGACACGCAACCGTTTTCGCTGGAAATCCATGTTACAACATGGGAAATCAAAGAGCACATTCACCATTTTCAAAAGGAATGCGGCTAACCGTCCACTCTTAGCCTGGCATACATTGACCGCGATGTGGGTCATCTACAGCATTGACAATCGAGCATATACCGAAAGTAGCACTGTTGGATCGCCAATGGATGGTGAAATATAAAATGATCATCCATCCAATTGACAATGAGTGAAATCAGACGGTTAAGATCAATCAGGTGACTCTCAAACACATGCTCAATCTACAAAGGGAGACGATTTTGGACGGACCAGATATGGCTAATACATGCTCCACGGTTGGATTTCAAGTAATCGAGTTACGTATATTCAGGCGAAATATTAAGCATTTTACTCGGCCTGGTCCTAGCTCCACAGGTCAAAAATCAAACCATAGAGCGCTGAGTCTATCGTTGACTTGGACTCAGTTAAAGTTTCCCCTACCGAGTTAGAGTCTAATGGTCTCTTGTAACACGTACACGGTACAAACACGAGCGAAGAGAAGCTTTTATTCTCTGGGAAGCGGTTGATAATACACAAGCACATAGAAATTAGTGAATATTTGCAGAAGTTGTTGCCTCTTGATTTCAAATTGGGTTACGTGTTCTATGCAGGCATGCTAGAATTGAATGTTATGCCCAATTCAAACTGAACAATTACATCCGAAGCTTCAAGATTAGTAAATACGTCGGAATCGACCATATATGATCTGAATCGAATAAGATTAATTGTTGTTTAATATGATAAGGCAATTATTAGAGGGTAGGGTTCGTCCTCTGAATATGGGTTGCACATTTGCTTTCCATAGAAAGGAACTTTCCATATAGATAAAAATAGAAAGAAATTTCTTATAGTAAGCCATGAAAAACAACTGCATAGTGCCTTTCTAAGTGAAGAACTTGCTTAAAATTTAAACCGAATTCAACATATAAGCATAAACCCATATTACAACTAAAGTTGACAGCTACGATATTATTGCTACCGATTACACTAAGGAATGTAAACAACTAATAGTGCTAAGAAGCATGAAGTAATTAAAAGATAGATTTAATTTGATTTGGTTGATATGTGACATTTCTACTGAATTTTCTTGCTATTTATAGCTTTAAATCGATCATCTAAAGGCTTCGCATGATCTGATAGTTATTATAATCGCTCAACACTACTAATCTTACTAAGCCTTCTTTCTAAACTCGTCACATGTCTATAATCGCTCCGGACTTCCTTATTAACTTGACCACGTTCCGCTCAGCAACTAGTATTCTTGGAAGCTTAAAAAGAGATGGGCTACAAATGGCTGGTGGGCCACAATTGGGTCGTACAGTAGGAAATTTCTCTTTTCACCATAGGTTTCACACACATAGCATATCATGTGCTGTGCTTACTTTTTTTTTTTACCATAGATCTCGCATACAATGTATGTCCATGTTATGCTTTTTCATTGACTCCGCCTTGAGAAATCAGCATCCTAAAAAGAGGTGGCAGGTGGATAATGTTTTTTCAGTGGGAGATGGTAGGATAGAGCTAGAGGAACCGTAGCAGGATAGAGCCATCTGTTCACAGGACACGTAGCAAGTGATGCATAGATCAGGTCCACATATATAGAAAAAGCTCATATTTCCAAATAAAATCACTCGACAGCTGCATTTATTACTTCTAAAAGTCCATCCCACTTCATATTTGACTATTGATTGATTGTTTCAATCTTCCAATTTAAAGTTCGACGATCACGTGGACTTAAATGTTTAAGGTTGATTTTACCACATAAATCATCCATGCTAAGATTAATGAGCTAACCAATCCAGGTTTTGGTATACACGTACATGCAATTAAGGGTTCGCTGCTGGGCCGGAGAAAGGTCGTTCTTCTTTTATTCGTAGCGGTGGAATCAAACGTACAATGCAATCCAGGTGTACGGGATATTCGATAGGAAACGGATTGGCTACTCCGCCTGGCACCAGCCAATGGCTGGTGGTCGGTGCTCTTTGGGCCCACCATAATATATGTATTTCATCCATGCCGCCCATCTATTTTTCTAGATCATTTTTTTGGCTGGTGGTTGGTGCTCTGTGGAGCCCACCATGATGTATGTATTCCATGTCATCCATCTATTTTTCTAGATCATTTTAGGTATTAGACCAAAAATGAGATATATCCCCATCTCAAGTGGACCATATTAAAGAAAAAAGTGTTGAATGAATGTCGACCACTATAAGATTTTTGGGGGCTATAAAAATTTTGGATCAAGATGATCTTTGTTTTTTCTCTTCATCTAGATCTGTATGACCTATTCAACAAATTGGATGTCAAATAAACAGTACAGTGAGCCTCGGAAGGATTTTAATGGTGGATATCCAATCACTAATGTTTTCCTGTGGTGTGATCCACCTGAGACCTATATCCCTCTCATTTTAGGGATTAAGCCATAAAATGATCTGTAAAAATGGATTAACGGCATGGATGAAACACATACATCATGGTGGGGCCCACGGAGCACCAACCACTAGCCACCGGACTAGTGTCAGGGGGAGTAGCAAATCCGTTTCCACGTCGATAGTCCGTTCATGGAAAGGTGATGCGGGTATGACCTAACAAACTCTCCGTATCACCATCAAAATCACGGACGTAAGACAATCTAACCATCTGATTAATGGCTCGAAAATGGATGGCCAGAAGAGTTCCATGAAAGGTCCAATCAGCAAACTAGAGAGTCCATATGGTAGGACCGACCGTGATGCGCATGAATCTCTCAAGAATCAATTTGATCTGAAGATCCTGACCATTAATTCGGTTTCTAGGAAAGCTAACGGTTTAAATGAAGAGGCCATAGTTAGGATCAATTGATCAATGCCATTTTGGCATGCTAGCCTATGGAGTACGTACAGGCATAAATGCTACGGTTTTAATCATTTGACCAACGACCACATTCATGCGACAGTGGGTACACTGATTAGATGAAGCGTGGACGGTTACAGCGGAGATGTTTCTGAGCTCACGCGCCCAGGCAAGTCAATGTATTACGACGTTGAAATTCAAACAACAAGCACATGCGATTGGCACCGGCCACCTTTCTAACATGGTGGTGATCAACCGTCCGCTGTACCGTACGAGTGGCACATACGTAGAGCAATGTGGATCGTTCAAATTGTTGGGAACATTTTTTTGTGAAACATATTCTGAAAATGACACTGGAGAATGGATCTAGGACGGATGGTGAGAAATAAAACGGTCAGCCATCCAAATACAGTGCGTAAGATCAAATGATTGAGATAGTCCTACCAAATTGACTTTTAAAATTTGGCCCATCCAAATGGGACCACTATTTGGGTGGTGTGGATTTCGTACAAGTATCCCACATGTACGGTTGATGCGCCACTAGCCTTTTTTGTAAATGGTGGTGAAGTTTCAACGTATTTTGGCGCCTAGAATTCAGGCCAACTATCAAGACTTTACGTGGATGCCTCAAATCAAACCGTAGGCTCGACCGTGATGAATCGCATACCGTTAAAGCCTACCGAGTCACGCACAGACAATTCTCTCTCTCTCTCTCTCTCTCTCTCTCTCTCTCTCTCTCTCTCTCTCTCTCTCTCTCTCTCTCTCTCTCTCTCTCTCTCTCTCTCTCTCTCTCTATTTCTATATAAAGGTTCTCCTCTATCCCAGTCATCTATAGGAAAACCACCAAAAAAAAAAAAAAAAATCCTCTTTGCTCATCGCGGAGATGGACGTTCATAGAAGAGATCTCCTACCAGTGATGCCCATCGTTTTCATCTTCCTGATATTGACCTTCCAGCCTCTTGTCGCTTCAAGGCTCATCAATGGAGAGTGGGGATCAAAGAACGGAAATATCATCTTACAGGCTCTCGGTCGAGGGCCTGTTCCACCTTCCGGGCCTTCGGGGTGCACAACTGGAGTGGGAAAGGGTGTTAGCTGCCCACCTACTAAAAAGAGATAAGTGGGGGCATGTCCCCACTGGCCACACTGTTCTCATGACAAACTAGTCCATGATCGACGATGTCTGCTGAAAATATCCAATATCAGCAGCTCATTGAATTTTTTTATTTTTGTATTTTTATTTTTTATTTTTTTTATTTTTTTATGTTAACGTAGTGATTGTGGATTTGCGTCCTACCCCCGCCCCGCCCCACCCCAGCTGGGAACGGATAGGAGCTCTGACTGGCCACTGTGATGTATGGGTTTTATCCATACCGTCCATCCATTTTTCCATGACATTTTATGTAATATGTGCAAAATTTTGGTAGATCCAATGCTCAAGTGGACCACACCATAGGAAGCAGCGGTGATAATGATGCTCACTGTTGAAACTTTCCTAAGGTCCATCGTAATGTTTATTTTCCATCCAACCTATTCATAAAGTTACATAGAACTGGATGAAGGGAAACCACAAATATCAGCCCGATCCAAAACTTTTGTGGCCCCAAGAAGTTTTCAATGGTAAGAGTTTAATCCCCATTGTTTGGTCCACCCGTGTTTTGGATCTGCTTCATTTTTGGGTCTATATTTTGAAAGGATACGGAAAAATGGATGAACGGTGTGGATAAAATCCATATATCATGGTGGCCACTCGGACCCCCTGCCCGTTCCGAACTGGGGACAAGCGACGGTAGGACGGAATCCGCGTTCCAGTGTAGTTCTCTTTTATTATTTTTTCTTGCACGTAAACAAGCCATGCATGCGATTTATGCTACTTCGTTTCTTGTTTGGGAATATTTGGATGTGTAGTCGATGTTTTGTTTTGGTTTCTCTTCTTTTGGGGTCCGTTCTGTTGCACTAAATGTCATAGACATGTCATGATAAATGACTCCAACTTGGTTCAAAATATCATGAGATCATTTCATGATATTTGGTGACACCAAACGCACACAATCTGGAAAAGTTAGAATAGAAAAATGCTGATGTGGATGTCTTCCCATTGGTGGTTTTTTTTTTTTTTTTTTTTGTTGGAAAAAGAAATATTATTGAACATAGAGGAGTAAATACAGATTGGGATGGAGCCCCACACAAAAAATGATGGAACCCCTGTCATGTAACTTGAAACAAAAAAGGAAAAAAACACAAAAAAGTCAATGTAACGTTTCAAATTTTTGCCCACTTAGGACTTATGCGTTCCTGGACATTGCATTTTATTTCTCGATTTGAATGCATGTCAATGCATTCATTCGCGACATGCATTCATTCGCACGTATTTGAGACCAAAAGGAGTGATGTACAGTCCACAAAAACCGCCTAAAAGAGTGAAATTATGTGACCGCATCTTTTGAGCAGAGTTGGGCCCAGACCTGTTATATTTTCGATGTGGGCAATGACAGCCCTGCATGACTTGTTGTTGTTGCATGACTTCACTCTCTTCTATTTTCTTTCATCGTTGGTTATAAAGATGCATCAATTTTTTTCACAACCCTTTATCTATACCAACATCAGAATATTGTTGCATATCTTCAAAACAATTAACAACACAACAACAATCTAGTTTTTCCAGGAATAATCTTGGTTGAAGCATTTCTTCAAACATTTAACATACACAAGTCGGCGGCCATGGACAACGGCAGATATGGTTGCTGCTGCCATGGTTGCTGCCCAAATTCTGCCATCAAAAGAGGAAGTGAGAGAGATAGAGAGAGTACCTTCAAATTTTGGAGAGCGATTGATGAAAAGATCGTGCGTCGAAGAGAATGAGGGAGAGAGATAACGAGAGAGAGAGAGAGAGAGAGAGAGAGAGAGAGAGAGAGAGAGAGAGATAAGGGAGATCGAGAGAGGGAGGGAGAGGAAGGGAGAGAGATCAAGCAAGGGAGAGTATGAGGGAAAGAAATTGAGAGAGTACGAGGAAGGGAGATGGGAGAGAGATCAAGTAAGATAGAGGGAGAAGCGGATGCGCAGCGAAGGAGAGGGAAATGAAATGTGGAAACGCATTTTAATTTCTTTAGGGTATACAAACATATACCGGCGCCTACATTTTAGCATCAGTGGCGTGTTTTGATGGCCGCCGGTGATTCTCGTTATTACCGACAATTAGATAATGGCTGCCCTTGTGAATTTTTTCGATTTGTTGGCCAACCTAATTACTAATAGACTAAAATTTCATAGCATGCCACAAACAATTCTATTCAGGAATAGGCAACCTTCGCATCAGTATTTCAGGATATTCTAGTTGATATGAGCAAACAATTAGGCATGTAAGTGCATTATTCAATCATCATACAATATACAACAACCAGATAATTGCGCACATGTATCAGGGGAAAAATGTGAAGCATATGAGCATGGAATTTTAGTGAATCTAGTCTATTATAGCATGCAATCAATGATCAACTATTCTAAGGAAAACTCACAAGTCATGAAGGATATTACACCTAAGAATTACTCATTGTTTATTATGCAATTCCTAATTTCACTACACAATCATTATTTACAACATTAATTCGATAATTGACAACTAAAGGTAATGGTCTGTACCTAGGGGTGATCTGACAATTCACTAACGCCGCTCCTAGGATGTCGATCAAGCAATAGGTGGATTGACGCCCTATGTCGAATAGGTTAGCTCGTAAGGGTGCATGGAACAGCCTGTAAAGCTTAGGGATTACCTCTCTATCGTCGTCAGGCCGCTCTCTAGGGTGGGGCGCGATTACAGGCTCTGACGTGGGCAACAGCAAGAGGAAAATTCCCCAATGAGCTCTCTCTCACTTCTCCCCACTCCCTCTTCCTTGCAACTGAAATTTCGTATGGGAGTGAGGGAGTGTGAATTTGGGTTTTAAATAGTGCAAATTCTATGTCTAAATGGCCCTGGGGCCCTTTATCTAGCATGCATACCTCTAGTGGGCTGAATTTTGGCCCATATGGCTTTTTCGGGTGCCCACTAGCCCATTTGCTCCATGGGGCAAGTGTCCATCATAGGATGAGTGATCGGTCCAAATTTAATGGAGATCGGATGCCTTAATCAACCGTGGGGACCCCATTTGCGATGGACGGTCGTCGATGATCAATCGGGGACGCGGCTATATGGATACGGGCAGAGAAATATCCTTGGCTCGTACCTCGAGTTTGGTTAAAATCTAACGATCAGAAGGTCGCAACTTTGCAAAACAGTTATGGGTCTATTTCACTTAGGCCATGTTTGGCCGAGCGGATTGGAAGGGATTGGATGGTATTGGAAGGGATTGGAAGTTAAATCCCAGGATTGGCCATGCGTGCCAAACAGACTGGGTGATTTGATCCCGGGATATAGCAATCCCATAGATCTTAAGACAACCCACTGACATCACCATCATTACCTTTAAATCTCATCCAATCCACCCTAATCCGTTCAAATTTGCGTAGGACGTATTTGGTTCGAGGGATTGGAAGGGATGGGAAGGTTTAATCCCGGGATTGGCCGGGCATGCCAAACAAACTCGTTATAGCAATCCCGGGATATACCAATCCCATGGATCTTAAGACAACCCACTGACAACACCATCATTACCTTGAAATCCATGTCATCCACCCTAATACCATTCAATCCCTTCCAATCCACCTGGTCAAACATGCCCTTTAGTTTTTATATCTCAGCCTAAGGGATTCGCACATTTCAAGCACTTGGTTTCTGGCCTAAGTTGAGAAGTTTTGGGTACTTTCTTGGTTCGCCACCCGTGATAAGCATTAAGCCCAGTGAGACAAATTATTCTATAATTTCAGAATTGGCTCACTAACGAGGGATCTAGAGCTCGTTTAGATAATTAAGGCATTTCTATAATGAATTACGTATCAAGATTTTTTATGCGCAATGATTATGATTTGGATTAAATAAGTTCATAGTGTGGCCTATTCGCAACTAGCAGAAATGGCGACTCGGTCATAATCACTCTAAACCGTTGGTTTGTATGCTAAATGGATAATTAAGTCACTTTGGTTTGTTAATTACGATCGGAACACTAGTAGTCTCAGCTTTGGGTAGATTTTTAGTTTAGTTGTTATTGTCTTGATTAGTTAGTGATAGGTCGGCTAGATTTGGGCCTTATGTGAACAATTCATAAAGCTAGACTTGATGTTTAAGTGATCAAGCGGATTCAATGGCTTCCTATAAATGATTATTCAAATTTATGCGGTTCTTTACTAATACCACCCACGTATAGGCTCACATCGAGCGTCAATGTTCAGTAAGTAACAACATAAGATAGTTATATCGAAAATTTTTAAGAATTTTTTTTAAAAATTCAAAATAGCAAAATTGCAGGGTGTTACAGTTCTTGTTTGGATTTGGTTGTGCGATTGTGTGTACTTTATTTGATTCGTCTCTATGTGCTTCCACGGTTCCCCAACATCATTGTACCAAATGTCATGATATTTTTCACTAAATTAGAATGTTATTCATGAAATATCATGATATTTCATGCAACCAAACGCCCTCATATATATGAATGTTATTTGTTGAATTGGTCAGATTGCCTACCAGAATAGTTTGGACTGTACAGTGCCATGTAAATTTGTTTTGATGAATGCAAAAACGCTGCGAGTAAAAAAAAAAAAACGTTTCGACAATCCAGTCAGGCTAGCCCAACGATGAATTGACCACGTACATGTGCTTGCATGATGATTTCAAGTGGTTTTTGGCTGACGTGCTACTTGTGCAAGACATTACTACCATATAAAAGGTAGGCTGCATCACAAGTGTCACCAGTCTTAGAAATCGATCAGGCCGATCCACTCTTAGTTAGGACTGAAAAGGCCAAGCTATATGTCCTAGAGGGGGGGGGGGTGAATAGGACTATGCCAAATTAAAATAAAATTCAGCGGAAATAATATAAACCAACAACCTTACAACTTGAATCAATTCACAAAGCTAAATTTAAATCACCTTGATAAATAGATATCGAGAGATTGATTCAAATTCAGTTCTAAGGACAACCTTACACCATAATCAACAAGGGCTTATGGTAGGACAACCTTATTTCTAGAACCTCTTTTGGATCAAGAACTCAATATTAATATAAGTAAATGAAATAGCAAGGAATTGAATTTAAATGAAGAAGTAAGATCTAAATTATTACAACAATCCCCACACTTGCTTGAAATGTAAATAATTACAACATTCACATCCCCTTGTACATTCCACAAGATCAAATGATAAAAGATATGAAAATTAAGCAAGCATTCAAACCACAAGTCAAAGAGTTATAGTGGTTCGCTTGTGTGTACACCAACTGTTTTCCAACAGCCACACAAAAAGCTACTCCACTCCTAATATCCTCACACAGGGGATATTAGCGTTCACTAACAAATAGGTTTTCACAGGTTCACCAAAAACCTTTACAATTGTGTCTTTTTCACTTGGGCTTACACAATCCAAAAACCCCTCTTTTCTGAGTTTTCTGGTTTTCCTCAGACAACCAATACAATGAGATTTTTCTGGCTCAACCTCAAACAAAACCAAAAGCAAATGAATTTTACAGAATTGTAAAATACCTGGATTTCTCCTTTTTCGTAGCAGCCCGGTAGAACCAATCGGAGTAGATGATTTGAATGTCAAAGTTCAATTTCCAATACTCACATTCATAAGGTTCTAAGTTCTAATTGATTTTAGATTTAACTCGTTGGGCGTAGCTAAATTTGATTTTGATTCCAAGTAGAAGGAATAAGATAATTCCTCTTTTCAAATATGATTGGAATATAGAAACAAAATCAAATTAAATAAGCTAGTAAAAAGGAATATTAAATAAGCACAATCTAGCTTAAAATAAACACAAACTTATCTCAGAGTGATCACTTGAAAATTTCTTGAATTGAATAGCGTTGAAGTTCTGAAAACTCTGAATTTCGTGTTCAATTTATAGAAGCAGAAATCGCTCCTACGACTGGTCTTAGAAACCTACGACTGGTCGTAGCTCTAACAGATTTTTGAAAAAATAAGCGCGATCTTTGAAAGCCGTTCTACGACTGGTCGTGAGTACCCTACGACTGGTCGTGGGTCACCTACAACTGGTCGTAGATATCTACGACTGGTCGTAGGACCAGTGATTTCGTCGCTGGACTTTAAGTCGTAGCTCCACGACTGGTCGTGGACGAGTCGAAGCCACACCTACGACCGGTCGAAGGACCTACAGGACTGGTCGTGGGCGTACCAAAAATTCTGAAAAATCTTCAACTTCTTAGGACTGGTCGTGGAATTTCTTGGACAAGTCGAACCAATGTTAGGACTGGTCGAACAAGAGCTAGGACTGGTCGTAGAATAGACCAACCTTGTGTAAAATAAATATTTGATTTATGTATCCAAAGTGACCTACTTAAAGGGTCAACCTAAGGTCATTCAAACCTGAACCATGTCGTATGGACATTGAACTTCAACCATTCAACGAATGTAGATATTTTGAACCATATCAGGCTTGAAATCTTGAGCTTGTTTTGAACCATATCAGGCTTGAAATCTTGAGCTTGTTGTAGCTTTAAGCTTGAGATCTTTATCAACATAAAACTACTTCATGCGTTGCTTCTTCAGACTTGAACTTCACCATTGTAGTTTCTTGAAGACTTCAACATGTAGCTTGCTTCTTCAGACTTGAACATGTAGCTTCTTGAAGTGTTTAAGCAGTGTCTTGAATTCATATAAATCATCATACAAGCACAGGACACAGATAGATGTTTTGGCACACAAAATTTGACAAGCAAAGGAGCATGAGACCATAACACTTACAAGGACATATCCGCATGTTGAGCTAGACCGTTGGATGTCTTTCGATTCCAGAAGTGGAGCCTATTTTCCCTTCTTTTCTTTTCTTTTCTTCTCTTTTCGTTTATTTCCTAATCCAATTTACAGCACAAAACAATTAATTAAATTATATAATAGGAAGATGAGCCTCGACAATAACTAATTAATCCACCAACAACCAAGGACTGCAATTAAATCCTAGTTTCATTAATAAAGAAGCAGGAACAGCAGTCAACCAGCAGCTGCCTCAGCGGACATAACAGCCAGCTGCAAGATGGAGGAGACTCCCAGACGCCATCCCAGACAGACGACTTAGCAGTCGGACCACCTTGAAGTAGAGACACCACCTACCACTCTGCCTACAACCAGAGAGCTGGCCCCACAATGCAAACAGGCAGCAACATCCAACCCTCTCTGATGAGCGGAGCGGCCAGATATTTTGTGCCAGGTGATGTCCATGGTGGGGCCTACCTTTGCATGGTAAGGATGTTAGCTGGAAAGATGAGACGGTCTCACAAGTTATCATGCAGGGACCTGTAGGTCAGTTCATCCTTGGTTTAACACCCTGATCCATAGCTCAAGTGGTAGACTGAGTGAAAGATACCTCGTTTCAACACTGAGGTCTTGGTATCGATCCATAGTGGGGGTGGCTAACAATGAAGTGTGAACTGACAGTTGAGTGTACTAACAAGCTAACAACAAAAAAAAGTTCATCCTTGGTTTGCATCCAAACAGACCTTCGCCTTTGAACAGCCTACTGGATTCTCGCTTTTGACAAGTGGGGCCAGGTTTGGGTTGGGCAATCCAGAAGCTTGATTTGTTGGTCTGACAATTGATAGACAATGTTCCAAATTATTGAATGGCCCTAACCATCGATAGACCATTCAACCAATTCACTTTTCAGGAGTCTTTTCCTGGCTTGTCTTTTGCCTTTTCCTCCTTCGGGAGCATTGAGTATTTTTGTTTTTTTGTTTTTTTTTTTTTTTTTTTTGGACTAATGAAAAACTTCGGTATTTTCTAAAATTCGAGCTTGTGACTGCGTGCAAGCAAAAGAACCAACCATAGAGAGTGACTTTTAGAGCACGTTTGGACGCACCTTCAAAAGAGGGTTTTTGACACTAAATACCACTTTGAGCCAAACCCCTTTTCGAGATGCATTCTTGGATGCATTTACACAACCTCCCTTTATCACTCTGTCGGTGAAATAGGCACCAAAAAACCTGCTCAACCCAACAACTTGCTTCTGCGGAAGTTGCATCCAGATGGCCCCCTTAATTTTTGGCCTTTGAGTGTAAATAGGCCGGGTGAGAGCTGGGCCAAGCTACCCGGGACCAGCACAACACATAAGACCTAAGGTCGAGGCCTTCCATGGGCCTAGCACAACAGGACCAAGCCCAATCAAAGTAATGATTGGGCCAAAATCCTTACTTTCCACTTAAGTTTCCTTAATCTATCCATTCATCAAGTGAGCCACGCATTGCACAAAGAAATAAATATTTTAGAAACCAATGGTCTACATTCATGATGGGTGAGTTGCTTAACCCGGGATTGGAATGGCATGTGTGAAAAATAACATATGAACATATAAAGTCGATCGGGTCAGGCTGGGCTGGGCTGGGCTGGGCTTGCCTGGAACGGGGTTAAAATTGGTTGAGCCAAGTCTAACCTAATAATTAATCCGGTCAAGAATGAAAGGCCCAAGCTCGGCCAAGGGATCAAGCAAACAGGTCCAGGTGCGGCCCAAAGCTAGGTCAGGCTTGTCGGTTCATTGCCACCCATATCTAAATAAAAGCTGACACCATTGGGTTGGATCCATTGAGTGGAATCTGAGTCCATGCAAAATGAGCTCGATTGGAAACTTTCAAAAATGACCTAAACTCTGCACTACCGCAAAATGGATCTGACCCACAACTGACCTAAACTCGATCTAGATCCAACTCCTAAAAATCTCTCAACTAGGTTGATTGATGCAACAAAATTAAATACAAGAAAACAAGGCCCTACCAAATGTGCAAGGAGTTGAATGTTAACGACTTCTTGGGGCAGATGGAGTTATGCCAAATGCACGGTGGCCATCACTACAAGAAAGTAAGCCTTTAGCCACAATTTTTTAACCTCAGTTGAAAAAATGAAGGCTAAGTGTGTCTTTTAGCCTCGATTGTTAAGGAATTGAAGCTAAGGCCCCATTTGTTAAATTTGAAGTCTAAAGCCTGAATCTGAAATCCAAAGCCTGAATATGAAATCTGAAGTCAAAAAACTTGTTTGATAATTATGGCGGAAGTCTAAAAATTAAGTACCAAATTTGAAACAACGTGTTTGTTAACAAACATTTGGAATGTCTGAAGTATGCTAATTTGACGCATTTGCCCCTATCTCCTTTTTGAAAATATTTTACATTATAAAGAAATTGAAAATAAAATTATTCTATTTAATTCAAATAAACTAAAGTAATTAAGAGAAAATTAAAATATCATTATTCATTAAAAAAAACAGATAAAATATCATTATTCGTTAAAATAAATTTTTTTTTAAGAGATAAATTCCTTAATTCCTTATGTTGCCCGACGAATATTTCAAATCAAGACGTACAATCCTCATGTTTTGGGCCCACTTAATTATTTGATCTACCTCAATTTAGGTCTCATGTCCTATAGTAAACTCACAAAACCAATGGGCAAGGTGGATTTCTCACAAACATGAAGGTGGGCCCCACCTACGTTTCCAGTGCAGGGAGTTCTACAAGAGGCTTTAGCGGTAAATCTGGCACATGGACAAATGCGGATTTCCTGGAATTCCCAACAAAAGCCTTTCGGATATAGTTCCAGCGCAAGGATTTTAGGTAGGGCCCACTATGATGTTTGTGAGAAATCCAACACGTCCATCTATTTTTTGAGCTAATTTTAGGACATTGACCAAAATGAGGAGTATCCAGAACTCAAGTAGGCCATACAAGATGAAACAGTGGGAGAGGAATACCTATGTTGAAACCTTCCTAGACTCCACCTTGATGTTTATATTCCATCCAAACTGTTTATAACGTGAAAATACGGTGAGCTTAACCCGATACAACTTTTGTGGCTACATAAATGTTTCAACGGTGGTCACAAAATCTCCACTATTTTCTATCGTGTGGTCCATTTAAGTTTTGGATGCATCTTATTTTCGGTCGCATGTTCTAAAATGAGCTTGAAAAATGAATGGACCGATTGGCTTTCTCACAAACATGGAAATAGGGCCCACACAGAATCTTTCGCGAGGAGTTCCTGCGCAAGGCTTTCACAGGAGGAGGCGGATTATTTAGTAACAGGCTGAGTAGCGTCCCTACTGAAGTGACGTCACCAAGTTATGTGGGACCCACTGTGATGTATGTGTTGTATCCACACCATCCATCCATTTGGAGATATCATTTTCGGGCATGAGACAAAGAATGAGTCAGATCCAAATCTGGAGTGGACCCCACTACATAAAACAGTGGGAAGAGTGATGCCCCCCCCCCCCCCCCCCCCCCCCCCCCCCCCCCCCAAAACCTTCCTAAGGTCTACTATAATGTTTATCTGAGATCCAACGTTTTATCTAAGTTAAGACAGACATGAAAGAAGGCAAAACACCAGTTATTCTACAAAGATGGAAATGGTGGTCCACAGGGTGAGCAGGGTGATACGATTGAGAAAACTTCGCAGATCATGGCTGAAGCTATCTGCCCAATTTTGTTGGGGACTCTGGTTAATGGTGACCCTCGAGCGCATATGGCCAACATTATTTGGATTGGTTCAGATTCGACAACTTGGGTGAGAAATGATGGGAAGTTGCAAAAGGGTGAGGTAGCTGTCGAGGTGGTCATTGAGAAAGATGCAGCCAAAAAAAGCGGTGATGCTTGGAGGGTAGCCATGGATTCATGCCTACCTGTGATGCACTTAGTTGACACGAGGAGATCTACACCATATGGTGTTCAATAAATTCAAAAACTGCTCAGAATTTATGTGCTTTTGGTCAGTCAGTTCAACGACTGTCAACATCTATAAAAATGGTTGCAAAAGGCGTGCTAAAAGAACATCTGATGCTTGTGGCAAATAGCATGACATGCAGTGGAAATCTTATTAGTTTCAACCAATAAGATTTCAGCTACAATGACAGTGGAAATCTTTGTGTAGTGGATTTTTTATTGCGCATTGGTCATATGTATATATTTTCTGCAATCCGCCCTTTCCCAAATGTGGTTAACCTCTCGTTTGCCTCTTTTAACTACTGTATATATTCGTCATCTCTCTGATGAATGCACCGCCCAATTTGGGAGCGGTTCGGCCATATGGCTAAGCAGTTGGCTTCCATATGTTTAAACAATTCTTGTTTTGGCGAAGCAGTTGGTCATTGCAGGGGTTCTAATTCGCAAGGGATCAAATAAAATAAATTAGACTTTGTTACTAAAAATCCAACAACATACGAATTCAGCCAATCCCATCACAGAAACAGTACTCAAACTTTAAAATAAAAATAATGAAAATAATAATAAAATCCCAAAAATAAAATCTTTTGAATTTCCAATCAGCTACACCAAAAATCAGTTTAAAACAGTAGTTGAGAAATCGCAGGTGTTTTTCCCTACAGGTTAGAGAAATGCTTTACACAGGTCCAGGTGAAACAATTTGAGAACAGGGCAACAACGTCATTATAGGTTCCTGAACACAATAAATATCCTCGTGAGGCTAAACCTTTGTAACAATACTACAAATGAAGCCAACTAATGAGGTGGATCTATGTTGATTGTTCCCCTCCCATATATATCAGGTTAGTCCACCCATGGATGGGCCAAAAAAGTATGAAAGAAACAGAGAGATTAAATGTACAACAGTGGTACACGTTATTGGTTGAAGCATTTCTTCAAACGACTAACCTGCAGATGTCAGCGGCTATGGACAACGGTGGATATGGCTGCCGCTGCTTGATAATCGAAAGGGGAAGTGAGAGAGAGAGAGAGAGAGATGAAGGGAGAGAGATCGAGAGAGAGTAAGGGAGAGAGATCGAGAGAGAGTACCTTCGATTTTCTCTTCTTTCTTCAATTTTCTTCGATTGTTGGAGAGAGATCGAAGAAGGAACAACACGTTGAAGAAAACGAGGGGGAGAGAGAGAGAGAGAGAGAGAGAGAGAGAGAGACTTTCGGTCGGATATTGCAGGGAGGAGAGAAAAGGGGAGATGAGTTTTGGTAGAAAAGAGGGGGGAGAAGAAGAGGCGCGATGGAGATTTGGATATTTGGGGATAGGGCGCGCGGACGGGTTTTGGATATTTGGGGACAGGGCGCGCGGGATCGGATTTCATTTGGATTTTTTTTTTTTTTTTTTTTTTTAAAGCGGCGGTGGCCCGTGTTGTACACGGGCAGCCACACAAAAACGCCCCTCATGTAATCTATAGTGGCGATTTATTGTGGCCGCCAGTGCTAAAAATGCCCCTAATACCCATTTTTCTTGTAGTGTAACTTGATAAAGTTTCTAATGAGTTATAAATCACTTTAATCAGATATCAGTTGGCCAATTACACTACCTTGAGAAGACTGAATAGCTAGGAGAGTCAATCTTAAGCCTTCTTTGATCAGGTTGGGGGTGTTTCAGGTGTGTTTTGGGAATTTGTAGTACTAGGGTTTAGGTTAGGGTTTATCAAGATTCAATGTTTTAAGTGTTAGGACTTTCTAATGGTTCAGGCTTTCAAGTTTTTGGAGAATTTCTGCTTTAGGATTTCTAGGGTTTAAGTTTTTTAGATTTCGATTTCTAGCCTTCAATCATAATCTAGTTCTGCCGTGGTTGGTCTCCCCATTTCGGATGAGGTGTCTACAATCTAACAGAAAAATAGATTTTAATCTTTCAATGTAGCATACCCACATAGGTTGGGCGTCTCACGCGTTGCGGAGGAAAAAAAGAAAAAAAGGTGCTGTGGTCGACTGCTGTCCAAAGGTTCGTGGCTTACAAGTTTGTTGCAGTCACATTACTTAAAAAGTAGGTTTCTGATTTAGGGTACAGCAACAGTGAAAAAGTACCATGTTTGCGTGGACAACATGAGCATGGGACAACAATGAAAATGTTGAAACCATTTTCTTGTTTTTCTGTCGGGAATGTTTACTTTTTTAACCATAGGTTTCATACACATAGCATGTCATGTGCTGTGATCACTTTTTTTTACCATAGATCTCACATACAATGTATGTCCATGTTATGCTTTTTTATTGACTCCGCCCTGGGACATCAGCATCCTAAAAAGAGGTGGCAGGTGGATAATGTTTCCTCAGTGGGAGATGGTAGAGGAACCGTAGCAGGACAGAGCCATCTGTTCACAGGACACGTGGCAAGTGATGCATTGATCAGGTCCACATATATAGTTGCACCGTAAGAAAAAGCTCATATTTCCGAATAAAACCACTCGACAGCAGCATCTATTACTTCTAAAAGTCCATCCCACTTCATATTTGACCATTGATTGATTGTTTCCATCTTTCAATTTAAAGCTCGAGGATCACGTGGACTTAAATGTTTAAGGCTAATTTTACCACATAAATCATTCATGCTAAGATTAATGAGCTAACCAATCCAGGTGTTGGTATACGTACAATGCAATCAAGGGTTCGCTGCTGGGCAGGAGAAAAGTCGTTCTTCTTTTATTCATAGCGGTGGTATCACACGTACAATGCAATCCAGGTGTACGGGATGGACGCGGATTGCATCCTACCCCCGCCCGGACAGTAATCCGTCCGGGCAGGGCTCTGTACTGTGATATAATTATTTTATCTACGCCGTTCATTAATTTTCTCGGATCATTTAAAGTTATGCTTCTAAAAATGAAGTAGGTCCCAGCTCGAGTGGACCACACTAAAAGAAGGTACAGTCCGGGCGGGGTAGGACGCAATCCGCGTTCTAAATGCTACGGTTTTAATCATTTGACCAACGACCGCATTCATGCGATGGTGGGTACACTGATGAGATGAAGCGTGAACGGTTACAGCGGAGATGTTTCTGAGCTCACGCGCCCAGGCAAGTCAATGTATTACGACGTTGAAATTCAAACAACAAGCACATAGGATTGGCGCCGGCCACCTTTCTAACATGGTGGTGATCAACCGTCCGCTGTACTGTACGAGTGGCACATACGTAGAGCAATGTGGATCGTTCAAATTGTTGGGAACATTTTTTTGTGGAACATATTCTGAAAATGACACTGGAGAATGGATCTAGGACGGATGGTGAGAAATAAAACGGTCAGCCATCCAAATACAGTGCGTAAGATCAAATGATTGAGATAGTCCTACCAAATTGACTTTTAAAATTTGGCCCATCCAAATGGGACCACTATTTGGGTGGTGTGGATTTCGTACAAGTATCCCACATGTACGGTTGATGCGCCACTAGCCTTTTTTGTAAATGGTGGTGAAGTTTCAACGTATTTTGGCGCCTTGAATTCAGGGCAACTATCAAGACTTTACGTGGATGCCTCAAATCAAACCGTAGGCTCGACCCTCTCTCTCTCTCTCTCTCTATTTCTATATAAAGGTTCTCCTCTATCCCAGTCATCTATAGGAAAACCACCAAAAAAAAAAAAAAAATCCTCTTTGCTCATCGCGGAGATGGACGTTCATAGAAGAGATCTCCTACCAGTGATGCCCATCGTTTTCATCTTCCTGATATTGACCTTCCAGCCTCTTGTCGCTTCAAGGCTCATCAATGGAGAGTGGGGATCAAAGAACGGAAATATCATATTACAGGCTCTCGGTCGAGGGCCTGTTCCACCTTCCGGGCCTTCGGGGTGCACAACTGGAGTGGGAAAGGGTGTTAGCTGTCCACCTACTAAAAAGAGCTAAGTGGAGGCATGTTCCCACTGGCCACATTGTTCTCATGACAAATTAGTCCATGATCGACGATGTCTGGTCAAAATATCCAATATCAGCAGCTCGTAGAAAATTGGTTTTTTTTTTTTTTTTTTTTTTTTTTTTTTGGGTTGTTGTTGTTAACGTAGTGATTGTGGATTGCGTCCTACCCCCGCCCCACCCCAGCTGGGAACGGATAGGAGCTCTGAGTGGCCACTGTGATGTATGGGTTTTATCCATACCATCCATCCATTTTTCCATGACATTTTATGTAATATGTTCAAAATTTTGGTAGATCCAATGCTCAAGTGGACCACACCATAGGAAGCAGCGGTGATAATGATGCTCACTGTTGAAACTTTCCTAAGGTCCATCGTAATGTTTATTTTCCATCCAACCTATTCATAAAGTTACATAGAACTGGATGAAGGGAAACCACAAATATCAGCTCGATCCAAAACTTTTGTGGCCCCAAGAAGTTTTCAATGGTAAGAGTTTAATCCCCATTGTTTGGTCCACCCGTGTTTTGGATCTGCTTCACTTTTGGGTCTATATTTTGAAAGGATACGGAAAAATGGATGAACGGTGTGGATAAAATCCATATATCATGGTGGCCACTCGGAGCCCCTGCCCGTTCCGAACTGGGGACAAGCGACGGTAGGACGGAATCCGCGTTCCAGTGTAGTTCTCTTTTATTATTTTTCCTTGCACGTAAACAAGCCATGCATGCGATTTATGCTACTTCGTTTCTTGTTTGGGAATATTTGGATGTGTAGTCGATGTTTTGTTTTGGTTTCTCTTCTTTTGGGGTCCGTTCGGTTGCACTAAATGTCATAGACATGTCATGATAAACGACTCCAACTTGGTTCAAAATATCATGAGATCATTTCATGATATTTGTTGACACCAAACGCACACAATCTGGAAAAGTTAGAATAGAAAAATGCTGATGTGGATGTCTTCCCAATGGTGGTTTTTTTTTTTTTTTTTGTTGGAAAAAGAAATATTATTGCAGATAGAGGAGTAAATACAGATTGGGATGGAGCCCCACACAAAAAATGAAGGAACCCCTGTCATGTAACTTGAAACAAAAAAGAGGAAAAAAACACAAAAAAGTCAATGTGACGTTTCAAATTTTTGCCCACTTAGGACTTACGCGTTCCTGGACATTGCATTTTATTTCTCGATTTGAATGCATGTCAATGCATTCATTCACACGTATTTGAGACCAAAAGGAGTGATGTAGAGTCCACAAAAACTGCCTAAAAGAGTGAAATTATGTGACTGCATCTTTTGAGCCAAGTTGGGCCCAGACCTGTTATATTTTCGATGTGGGCATTGACAGCCCTGCATGACTTGTTGTTGTTGCATGACTTCACTCTCTTCTATTTTCTTTCATCGTTGGTTATAAAGATGCATCAATTTTTTTCACAACCCTTTATCTATAACAACATCAGAATATTGTTGCATATCTTCAAAACAATTAACAACACAACAACAATCTAGTTTTTTCAAGAATAATCTTGGTTGAAGCATTTCTTCAAACATTTAACATACACAAGTTGGCGGCCATGGACAATGGCGGATATAGTTGCCGCTGCCATGGCTGCTGCCCAAATTCTGCCATCAAAAGAGGAAGTGAGAGAGACAGAAAGAGTACCTTCAAATTTTGGAGAGCGATCGATGAAAGGATCGTGCGTCGAAGAGAATGAGGGAGAGAGATAACAAGAGAGAGAGAGAGAGAGAGAGAGAGAGAGAGAGAGAGAGAGGAAGGGAGAGAGAGAGAGAGCAAGGGAGAGTATGAGGGAGAGAAATTGAGAGAGTACGAGGAAGGGAGACGGGAGAGAGATCAAGTAAGATAGAGGGAGAAGCGGATGCACAGCGAAGGAGAGGGAAATGAAATGTGGAAACGCATTTTAATTTCTTTAGGGTATACAAACATATACCGGCGCCTACATTTTAGAATCAGTGGCGCGTTTTGATGGTCGCCGGTGATTCTCGTTATTACCAACAATTAGATAATGGCTGCGCTTGTGAATTTTTTCGATTTGTTGGCCAACCTAACTACCAATAGACTAAAATTCCATAGCATGCCACAAACAATTCTATTCAGGAATAGGCAACCTTCGCATCGGTATTTCAGGATATTCTAGTTGATATGAGCAAACAATTAGGCATGTAAGTGCATTATTCAATCATCGTACAATATACAACAACCAGATAATTACGCACATGTATCAGGGGAAAAAATGTGGAGCATATGGGCATGGAATTTTAGTGAATCTAGTCTATTATAGCATGCAATCAATGATCAACTATTCTAAGGAAAACTCACAAGTCATGAAGGATATTACACCTAAGAATTACTCATTGTTTAACATGCAATTCCTAATTTCACTACACAATCATTATTTGCGACATAAATTCGATAATTGATAACTAAAGGTAATGGTCTGTACCTAGGGGTGATCTGACAATTCACTAACGCCGCTCCTAGGATGTCGATCAAGCAATAGGTGGATTGACGCCCTGTGTCGAATAGGTTAGCTCGTAAGGGCGCATGGGACAGCCTGTAAAGCTCAGGGATTACCTCTCTATCGTCGTCAGGCCGCTCTCTATGGTGGGGCGCGATTACAGGCTCTGACGTGGGCAACAGCAAGAGGAAAATTCCCCAATGAGCTCTCTCTCACTTCTCCCCACTCCCTCTTCCTTGCAACTGAAATTTCGTATGGGAGTGAGGGAGTGTGAATTTGGGTTTTAAATAGTGCAAATTCTATGTCTAAATGGCCCTGGGGCCCTTTATCTAGCATGCATACCTCTAGTGGGCTGAATTTTGGCCCATATGGCTTTTTCGGGCGCCCACTAGCCCATTTGCAACATGGGGCAAGTGTCCATCATAGGATGAGTGATCGGTCCAAATTTAATGGAGATTGGATGCCTTAATCAACCGTGGGGACCCCATTTGCGATGGACGGTCGTCGATGATCAATCGGGAATGCGGCTATACGGATACGGACAGAGAAATATCCTTGGCTCGTACCTCGAGTTTGGTTAAAATCTAACGATCAGAAGGTCGCAACTTTGCAAAACAGTTATGGGTCTATTTCACTTAGGGCATGTTTGGCCGGGCGGATTGGAAGGGATTGGATGGGATTGGAAGGGATTGGAAGTTAAATCCCGGGATTGGCCGGGCGTGCCAAACAGACTGGGTGATTTGATACGGGGATATAGCAGTCCCATAGATCTTAAGACAATCCACTGACAACACCATCATTACCTTTAAATCTCATCCAATCCACCCTAATCCGTTCAAATTTGCGTGGGACGTGTTTGGTTCGAGGGATTGGAAGGGATGGGAAGGTTTAATCCCGGGATTGGCCGGGCGTGCCAAACACACTCGTTATAGCAATCCCGGGATATACCAATCCCATGGATCTTAAGACAACCCACTGACAACACCATCATTACCTTGAAATCCATGTCATCCACCCTAATACCATTCAATCCCTTCCAATCCACCCGGCCAAACATGCCCTTAAGTTTTTATATCTCAGCCTAAGGGATTCGCACATTTCAAGCACTTGGTTTCTGACCTAAGTTGAGCAGTTTTGGATACTTTCTTGGTTCGCCACCTGTGATAGGCATTAAGCCCAGTGAGACAAATTATTCTATAGTTTCAGAATTGGCTCACTAACGAGGGATCTAGAGCTCATTTGGATAATTAAGGCATTTCTATAATGAATTACGTATCAAGATTTTTTATGCGCAATGATTATGATTTGGATTAGATAAGTTCATAGTGTGGCCTATTCGCAACTAGCAGAAATGGCGACTCGGTCATAATCACTCTAAACCGTTGGTTTGTATGCTAAATGGATAATTAAGTCACTTTGGTTTGTTAATTACGATCGGAACACTAGTTGTCTCAGCTTTGGGTAGATTTTTAGTTTAGTTGTTGTTGTCTTGATTAGTTAGTGATAGGTCGGCTAGATTTGGGTCTTATGTGAACAATTCATAAAGGTAGACTTAATGTTTAAGTGATCAAGCCGATTCAATGGCTTCCGACAATTGATTATTCAAATTTATGTGACTCTTTACTAATACCACCCACATATAGGCTCACATCGAGCGTCAATGTTCAGTAAGTAACAACATAAGATAGTTATATCGAAAATTTTTAAGAACTTTTTTTAAAAATTCAAAATAGCAAAAATGCAGGGTGTTACAGTTCTTGTTTTGGATTTGGTTGTGCGATTGTGTGTACTTTATTTGATTCGTCTCTATGTGCTTCCACGGTTCCCCAACATCATTGTACCAAATGTCATGATATTTTTCACTAAATTAGAATGTTATTCATGAAATATCGTGATATTTCATGCAACCAAACGCCCTCATATATATGAATGTTATTCGTTGAATTGGTCAGATTGCCTACCAGAATAGTTTGGACTGTACATTGCCATATGTAAATTTGTTTTGATGAATGCAAAAACGCTGCGAGTAAAAAAAAAAAAACGTTTGGACAGTCCAGTCAGGCTAGCCCTACGATGAATTGACCACGTACATGTGCTTGCATGATGATTTCAAGTGGTTTTTGGCTGACGTGCTACTTGTGCAAGACATTACTACCATATAAAAGGTAGGCTGCATCACGAGTGTCACCAGTCTCAGAAATAAGGCCGATCCACTCTTAGTTAGGACATATCCGCATGTTGAGCTAGACCGTTGGATGTCTTTCGATTCCAGAAGTGGAGCCTATTTTCCCTTCTTTTCTTTTATTTTCTTCTCTTTTCGTTTCTTTCCTAATCCAATTTACAGCACAAAACAATTAATTAAATTATATAATAGGAAGATGAGCCTCGACAATAACTAAATCCACCAACAACCAAGGACTCTGCAATTAAATCCTATTTTCATTAATAAAGAAGCAGGAACAGCAGTCAACCAGCAGCTGCCTCAGCGGACATAACAGCCAGCTGCAAGATGGAGGAGACTCCCAGACAGACGACTTAGCAGTCGGACCACCTTGAAGTAGAGACACCGCCTACCACTCTGCCTACAACCAGAGAGCTGGCCCCACAATGCAAACAGGCAGCAACATCCAGATTGGCATACATCCAGCCCTCTCTGATGAGCGGAGCGGCCAGATATTTTGTGCCAGGTGATGTCCATGGTGGGGCCTACCTTTGCATGGTAAGGATGTTAGCTAGAAAGATGAGACGGTCTCACAAGTTATCATGCAGGGACCTGTAGGTCAGTTCATCCTTGGTTTAACACCCTGATCTATAGCTTAAGTGGTAGACTGAGTGAAAGATACCTCGTTTCAACACTGAGGTCTTGGTATCGATACCTAGTGGGGGGTGGTGTGAACTGACAGTTGGGTGTACTAACAAGCTAACAACAAAAAAGTTCATCCTTGGTTTGCGTCCAAACAGACCTTCGCCTTTGAACAGCCTACTGGATTCTCGCTTTTGACAAGTGGGGCCAGGTTTGGGTTGGGCAATCCAGAGGCTTGATTTGTTGGTCTGACAATTGATAGACAATGTTCCTAATTATTGAATGGCCTAGCCATCGATAGACCATTCAACCAATTCACTTTTCAGGAGTCTTTTCCTGGCTTGTCTTTTGCCTTTTCCTCCTTCGGGAGCATTGAGTGTTTTTGTTTTTTTGTTTTGTTTTTTTCTTTTTTTTTGGACTAATGAAAAACTTCGGTATTTTTTAAAATTCGAGCTTGTGACTGCGTGCAAGCAAAAGAACCAACCATAGATAGTGACTTTTAGAGCACGTTTGGACGCACCTTCAAAAGAGGGTTTTTGACACTAAATACCACTTTGAGCCAAACCCCTTTTTGAGATGCTTCTTGGATGCATTTACACAACCTCCCTTTATCACTCGGTCGGTGAAATAGGCACCAAAAAACCTGCTCAACCCAACAACTTGCTTCTGCGGAAGTTGCATCCAGATGGGCCCCTTACTTTTTGGCCTTTGAGTGTAAATAGGCCGAGTGAGAGCTGGGCCAAGCTACCCGGGACCAGCACAACACATAAGACCTAAGGTCGGGGCCTTCCATGGGCCTAGCACAACAGGCCCAAGCCCAATCAAAATAATGATTGGGCCAAAATTGATAAAATCCTTACTTTCCGCTTAAGTTTCCTTAATCTATCCATTGATCAAGTGAGCCACGTATTGCACAAAGAAATAAATATTTTAGAAACCAATGGTCTACATTCATGATGGGTGAGTTGCTTAACCCAGGATTGGAATGGCATGTGTGAAAATTGAAAAATAACATATGAACATATAAAGTCGATCGGGTCAGGCCAGGCTGTGCTGGGCTGGGCTGGAACGGGTTAAAATTGGTTGAGTCGAGTCTAACCTAATAATTAATCCGGTCATGAATGAAAGGCCCAAGCTCGGCCAAGGGATCAAGCAAACAGGTCCAGGTGCGGCCCAAAGCTAGGTCTGGCTTGTCGATTCATTGCCACCCATATCTAAATCAAAGCTGACACCATTGGGTTGGATCCATTGAGTGGAATCTGAGTGCACGAAAAATGAGCTAGATTGGAAACTTTCAAAAATGACCTAAACTCTGCACTACCGCAAAATGGATCTGACCCACAACTGACCTAAACTCGATCTAGATCCAACTCCCAAAAATCTCTCAACTACGTTGATTGATGCAACAGAATTAAATACAAGAAAACAAGGCCTACCAAATGTGCAAGGAGTTGAATGTTAACGACTTCTTGGGCCAGATGGAGTTATGCCAAATGCACGGTGGCCATCACTACAAGAAAGTAAGCCTTTACCCACAATTTTTTAACCTCAGTTGAAAAAATGAAAGCTAAATGTGTATTTTAGCCTCGATTGTTAAGGAATTGACGCTAAGGCCCCATTTGTTAAATCTGAAGTCTAAAGCCTGGATCCGAAATCCAAAGCCTGAATATGAAATCTGAAGGCTAATTCTGAAATCTGAAGTAAAAAAACTTGTTTGATAATTATGGCGGAAGTTTAAAAATTAAGTACCAAATTTGAAACAACATGTTTGTTAACAAACATCTGGAATGTCTAAAGTATGCTAATTTGACGCATTTGCCCCTATCTCCTGTTTGAAAATATTTTACATTATAGAGAAATTGAAAATAAAATTATTCTATTTAATTCAAATAAACTAAAGTAATTAAGAGAAAATTAAAATATCATTATTCATTAAAAAAAATAATAAATATCATTATTCGTTAAAATTTTTTTTTTTTTTTAAAAGATAAATTCCTTAATTCCTTATGTTGCCCCACGAATATTTCAAATCAGGACGTTCAATCCTCATGTTTTGGGCCCACTTAATTATTTGATCTACCTCAATTTCGGTCTCATGTCCTATAATAAACTCACAAAACCAATGGGCACGGTGGATTTCTCACAAACATGAAGGTGGGCCCCACCTACGTTTCCAGTGCAGGGAATTCTACATGCGGATTTCCCGGAATTCCCAACAAAAGCCTTTCGCATGAAGTTCTAGCGCAAGGATTTTGGGTAGGACCCACTATGATGTTTGTGAGAAATCCAACACGTCCATCTATTTTTTGAGCTAATTTTAGAACATTCGACCAAAATGAGTATCCAAAACTCAAGTAGGCTATACAAGATGAAACAGTGGGAAAAGGAATGCCTATGTTGAAACCTTCTTAGACTCCACCTTGATGTTTATATTCCATCCAAACTGTTTATAACGTGAAAATACGGTGAGCTTAACCCGATACAACTTTTGTGGCTACATAAATGTTTCAACGGTGGTCACAAAATCTCCACTATTTTCTATCGTGTGGCCCATTTAAGTTTTGGATGCATCTTATTTTCGGTCGCATGTTCTAAAATGAGCTTGAAAAATGAATGGACTGATTGGCTTTCTCGCAAACATGGCAGTAGGGCCCACACAGAATCTTTCGCGAGGAGTTCCTGCACAAGGCTTTCACAGGAGGCGGCGGATTATTTACTGAGAGGCTGAGTAGCGTCCCTACTGAAGTGACGTCATCAAGTTATGTGTGACCCACTATGATGTGTGTTGTATCCACACCATCCATCCATTTGGAGATATCATTTTCGGGCATGAGACAAAGAATGAGTCAGATCCAAATCTGGAGTGGACCGCACTACATAAAACAGTGGGAAGAGTGACTATAATATTTATCTGAGATCCAAAGTTTTATCTAAGTTAAGACAGACATGAAAGAAGGCAAAACACAAATTTCAACTTTATCGAAAACTTTTGTGGCCTGAACTCTCCACTGTTTTCTATTGTGGGGTCCACTCGAGTTTTGGATCTGACTCGTTGGTTCATACCCTAAATCTATATCACCAAATGGATGGACGGTGTGGATACAACACACACATCATGGTGGGTCCCACACAACTTGGTGACGTCTCTTCCGTAGCAACTCTGGCTAATAACCTGTCAGTAGCTAATCCGCGTTGGACGCGGATTTCCTGCTAAAGCCTTTCGGACGAGGTTCCTACAAAAGAATTATGTGGATCCACAGCAATGTTTTCGAGAAAGTCACTCCGTCCATCCGTTTTCCGAGCTCATTTTAGGAAGTGCGACTAAAAATAAGATGCATCCAAAACTTAACTGGGCCACACGAGAGGAAACAGTAGGGATTTAGTGAGCACCATTGATACATTTATATGGCCAGAAGTTTTGTACCGGTTTAAATTCTTGATTTTTTTCATTTCATCTTAGTGAAAATGACCTTATACACTGTTTGGATGGCATATAACCATCAAGGTGGAGCCTAGGAAGATTTCAATGGTGGTCATTCCTTTCCACACTGTTTCATCACGTGTGGCCCACTTGAGTTTTGGATCCTCCTAATTTTTGGTTACATGTCCTAAAATGATATCAAAAAATCGGATGGAGGTTAGATTTCTCACAAAAATCATAGTTGGCCCCACCCAGAATCCTTGCGTTTTATGGTGTGGCCCACTTGAGTTTTACATGTATCTCATTTTTAGGCTCATGCCCTGGAATGATCAGTAAAAGTTGATGGACGGTGTGGGTCAAACGCAAATCTTGGTGAGGCATAAATAAGTTCATATGATAAAAGTTGGTTTTCTATAATGCAAACCATTTTAAAAAAATAAATAATAATAATAATAATAATAATAATTACAATTATGTAGTAACTTGAAAAGGGATAATTTTGGAAGCAAAAAAAAATTTAATAGAAAATTTTATGGAGCGCATTCCACATTCACCGTTAAGCCAGACTCCTATCGCAGAAAGAATTCAATGAAATATCGCGGAAAATCACTTGGCACTTTCCGATGTCGGCGTTAACAAACAACTCTGCATCGAGGGGTGGCTAACATGGAGTGCATGTACTGACATGGGTGTGTACTAACAAGCTAACCTTTACGAAAAAAAAAAAAAACAAACAAACAAACAACTCTTCATGCGGGGCATTTTCTCAATTCCATATTAAGTGTTAATTTTAAAAGCTAACAAACAGACCCTAAAAGTTCATTTTTCGTCTCAGTTGCTAAGGAACCGAGGCTAAAAGTTCATTATTTCACCTCGGTTGTTGCAAAATCCAAGTTAAAAGTTTACTATTTCACGTCGGTTGTTGCAAAATCGAAGTTAAAAGTTTACCATTTCGCTTCAATTGTTGCAAAATCTAAGTTATAAGTTTATTATTTCGCCTCGGTTGTTGAAAAACTGAGACTAAAAAATTACCATTTCACATCAGTTTGTGAAAAATTGAAGCTAAAAGCCTACCATTTCATCTCATTTGATAATAAATTGAAGTTAAAAGTATGTTATTTTGCTTCATTTAATAAGAAACTAAGGTTAAAGTCAACTTTTTTGCCTCGGTTGTTAAGAAACTGAGGCAAATAGTTTGCTTTTTTGCCTCAGTTGCAAAAGAACTGAGGCTAAAAGTTTATTCGTTTGCCTTGGTTAGTGAGAAATTGAGGCTAAAAGTCTTTCATTTTGCCTTAGTTGGTAAAAAACTGAAGTTAAAAGTTCACAATTTTGCCTTACTAAGAAACTGGGATTAAAAGTCAACTTTTTAGCCTCAGTTGCTAGGAAAGTGAAGCTATAAGTCAACTTTTTAGCATCAGTTGCATGTGAACTGAGGCTAAAAGCCTACTATTTTACTTCATTTAGTAAGAAATTGATATTAAAAGTTCACTTTTTAGCCTCAGTTGCTAGGAAAGTGATGCTATAAGTCAACTTTTTAGCCTCAGTTGCATAGGAACCAAGGCTAAAAGTCTACTATTTTGTCTCAATAAGTAATAGAAGTTAAAAGTTTACTTTTTAGCCTCAATTTCTAGGAAAGTGAAGCTATAAGTCAACTTTTTAGCCTCAGTTGCACATGAACGGAGGCTAAAAGTCCACTATTTTCGTTCAGTTGGTAAGCAATGGAGGTTAAAAGCCTCAGTTGCTAAGGACAGTAAAACTACAAGTCAACTTTTTAGCCTCAGTTACATAGGAACCGAGGCTAAAAGTCTATTATTTTGTCTCAATTAGTAAGAAATGGAAGTTAAAAAGTTTATGTTTTAGCCTTAGTTGCCAAAAAAGTGAAGTTATAAATCAACCTTTTAGTCTTAGTTGTATACGAACCGAGGCAAAAAGTTTACAATTTTTGCCTCAGTTGGTAAGCAATGGAGGTTAAAAGTCTACCTTTTAACCTCAGCAGTTAGGAAAGTGAAGCTATAAGTCAACTTTTTAGCCTCAATTGTGTAGGGACCGAGGCTAAAAGTCTACTACTTTGCTTATTACTATAAGTCAACTTCTTAGCCTCAATTATATAGGAACCGAGGCTAAAAGTCTACCATCTAAACCATAGTTATCAATCACACCATCTTAGTACACACATCATACGTGTATGATATTCGGACCATTCATCCATTTAGAGCTACTGTGGATGGGCCCATTAACAAAACTGATTTAGTTAGGCTGATCCCAACCACTACTTAGAATATTCACTACAACAAAAAAAAGGCAATTAAGCCTCCGTTCAAAACTGTAGCTAAAAAGGTTAAAAACTGAGACTAAAGCCTTTAGTCTTGATTTTGCCTCAGTTATCCAAACCGAGGCTGCAACCCCAATGGCTAAAGGCTCTAGCCTCGATTTTAACAACCGAGGCTAAAAAGACTTTCATTGCCTCGATTCTTCAATTGAAGCTAAAAGGATCCTTTTAGCCTCGGTTGCCTCGAAATGAGGCTAAATCATGTTTTTAGCCTCAATTGCCTCCAACCGAAGCTAAATATATTTTTAACCCTGGTTCTAAATAACTGAGGCTAAAGCCTTTAGCCATGGGAGTTGCAGCCTCAATTTGAATAATTGATGCAAAACTAAAGCTAAAGATGGATTTAGCCTC
This sequence comes from Magnolia officinalis, assembly GCA_021015155.1. Taxonomy (NCBI): domain Eukaryota; kingdom Viridiplantae; phylum Streptophyta; class Magnoliopsida; order Magnoliales; family Magnoliaceae; genus Magnolia; species Magnolia officinalis. The sequence goes on from JAJHSJ010000007.1 coordinate 76,253,891, forward strand.
TATTGGCATCAATTAAGGATAAATCCAGTTTTTAACCTCATTCTCAATAACCGAAGCTAAATTTAGTTTTTCGCCTCTAATAATATCTTAATCAATCAATGGTTAAACCTGTACATACATGTTTCACCCATTTAACATTCATCAAGACAAAATAATCAGCACAATACCAATAAAATAGTTAACTGTCTATTTAATGTTTTCAAAATAGACTACAAATGAACATGAATGTCCATTTTCAATATACATGTGTGTACATGTGCTTGTGTGTATACATGTGTGTACATGTGCTTGTGTGTATGAGAAACACGATGACATCCGATCATAAGTTATCATCCACTTAATAGATAGCTTTCAACATGTGTCATAGGTGTGTGACATCCTGCCTCATATATAGGCCCTACCACAAGGATCACTGACGCAGGGGAGGACGTGAGGTCGAGCACCGTCTTCCTCGAGAGGATAACTATTCCGAATCCACGGAACTTCTCTGGACTCCTCACAGAGACTTCTCGAATCTACGAGGAAAGAAAGCAGAAAATAAAAATAAATTCTAATAAATTTGAAATTGATTAATGAGTGAATAAAAACGAGTTCACAACCCTTTAAATAGGGGTACCAAGCAATGGAAAAGAAATCAAAATCAAACTACAATTAAAACTCCTAGAATTCGCGACTTACTACAAATAGTAAACTTACTATTTATAGACAGTCATGATGTCTACTAGTGCAAAAGGTTTTCAGCCAAAAATAGTAAGTGTCCTATTTGGCTTCACCAAACCGTTCTCCTAATTATTCTAAGCTCTTTTCACGTTGGGTGCAACTCCTAAAGCCCGACGGATGAAGAGTTATAATCAAACTAAAACTTACTATTTATAGTAAAAACGAAATTAAAACAGGGAAACGACCGTCGATCCAGGGGTTTTTCGCATTTCCGGGCGTCGCAACCTGGCGTCGCTGGATTAGTTGGCTAAAGTAGCTCGTTCTATCCCAAAATCATATATTTTACATCAGATAACTCATTCCGGATTGCGCGATACGTCTGATTTAAGGTCCAACGGTCCGGATCACTTTTGTCGTCGACCGGGCCTTTTCTGATCCATCTTGACCATGAAACTGTCCGCGACCCACTCTACATCAATCACCTTGTGTAAAAACCAGCCGTCATCACATAGGCCACATTTACAATGATAACCAACCAACTCTATATAATAACTTGCAACTTAACCTGCTGGGAACCGTCATACACCGTAATGTCTTACGACAGAGCGGGTTACGAGGAATTCCAAATTGGGCCTCTAGGAAAGCATATAAATGAAGCGATAAAAATATAAATTAAGCAAGATCAATTATTTATGGAAGAGATTGATGAATAATACCTGGCAATTTTCACTGTTTGTCCCAGTTTTCATTGTTTCAAATTGTTCAGATATAGTGCCTCAAAGCTTTCATTGTAAAACAAGAAAAACAATCTTTGATTCACCGCTCTTGTCAAAGTTGAAAAGTTTGAGCAGAATGCAAGGAGGACAAAGGCAAAGTGCAAAAGAATGAGAATGAAAATATAAAATTTATGGGGAAAACTTCAAAATTTTTAAAATAAAATCAGAATTAAGGAGAATAAGAGAACGAAAGTTGAAAACTAGAAAATCTGTCTATGCAAGTACATTATGTCACCAATATCCATTTGAAATTAACTGAAGTAGATCAGGCCATGGATTATTATCCTAATTTAGCCTAACATCCCCAAAATACATCAACTCTGACCTTGTTTTTGTTGGACGCACACAAACTAGTGAAGAGAAATGTGAAGGCAATTCATGCAAGTAGGAATAGAATCCTGCTGCAAGTAGAAACAGTCCTCTTCAGATTGAGCCATCTACAGTTTGAATGGCGAGAGTGGAAGCTTACCCAGGCCTAGTTATCGTTTTATCAAACTGCTCCAAGATAAACAAGACGCATGTATGCCAATTCGTACATGCTCAAGACATTGTCATGAGATATATCCTGAATAGTTTGAAGCTTTCTATTATCAGAACCAACCTTCCATTGAAAAGCAAAAACAAATTACACAATTCTTCTTCACCTGTGCAATGGCACACTCGCAGAGTCGCTTGAGACCTTCTAAGAGACACTGATCTGCGGCTCTGAGGAGATCCTGTGCAATATCTAGCGTAACATCAACTGAACCCGTGTATATGAATCTGTCAACAAATGAAAGCAAACACGTCACACATCAAACGGGGCATGCTTTGTAAGAGGCATACAAAAGATAGAAACCACCAACCTCATCATCAACTCAAACACCTCCGATCTTATACTGGGGATCTCTCTGTCTTTCGCATCCTTCTCCTGTAACTCATTCCCAACTAGTGACGACACTACAAAGTACAAGTACCAACTAGTGACGACACTACAAAGTACAAATAATAATATGAATTATGCTATGGATACTAGTTCCCTTGATAGAGTGGAATGGTGGAAAAGGATTCATGTAGGCTTGGACGACGACGATGATGATGATGATGATGATGATAATGATGATATTATGGATATTAGTCATAAGTTATATGATGATGATGATGATATTATGGATATTAGTCATAAGTTATATGATGATGATGATGATACATATCAGTTAGTACAATATGAGAATTGTCTACCTTTCTTTTTTTTTTCTTTTTTTCTTTTGAAACACAAAAACAGCCTAGTGAATTTCAACCCCAGCTGTCCACCTAGTCTAAATGGGCCCCACATAAAGCACTAAGCTCGTCCACACCAACAATATAAAATGTGTAGCCATGCAACAAATCCAACACAAGCACCCCTCTATCCCACCAACAAATCCTCGCCACGGCTTTCAAGACTGACATTGGAACCGTTCAAAAGCTCAAGGCTGGACTTGCACCACCCAAGGCCTCTTTTTTTTTTCAAAAGAAGGGCCATGCCCCTATATCTTCGTTAAGAAGGAACAGACAATGTATTGACATCACAATGCCCAAGTAATTCTCATGCCCAAAATGAACACTTATAATCAATTCACTGGAAACTTCTAGTGATAAATAGGGGGATTGACATCACAATGCCCAAGTAATAATTTTCTGTTGCAAGTGGAGTGTCAACGCCTAAGCCTGGTGAATCCCTTGACATCACAATCCAAATTGAACTAGCTGAGATCTCAACGCCCCACTACCCATGTTGTGCTTATTTGGTTCACTCATACAGTCATACTAACATGAACTTGAATATCACATATCACATATTATCCCATCGCCTTTTCTCTTATTCATCCAAAGGAGTCATACCAAGTTAGTGGGCTTGCATTGTGATCTCCCTCGTGTCTTCTCAATGTTTTCATTCTAGTACAGTGAGTTTGGATGCAAAACTTTGCATTTTGACCATTCAGTTCAGACAAGGAATCTGTCAACTGTAATGATGTCGGTATTCATCGTATGGAAGTAGATCTCAATTGGTTACATTACTTTCAATTGGTTTCATGTGAAGAACTCACCTGCTCGGCGATAATGCCAGCACTTCGCATAAGAGTTTCGGCTCTTGGAAGTGAGGCTGGTAAGAGTATATGCATAAGAAATACAGGATTCTCGACTGAAGCCTTTGCACTGTATATTCTGTTTTCAGTTTTGACAAGTGGGGCACAACAGTTCTGTTATCCAGGTCATTGGTTGGTTGGGCCTCACCATGGATGGACTATGCCACCAAAAATCTCCCTGATCAGACAATCCAAATCTTTCAAAATGCAGCCTATAAATAGACAGGAAGACAAGTATGCAAAGGTCCACAGTCAACTGAAAAAGGGCATCTGCGGCCTGTGATGATCCTTTTCTTCTTATGAGAACTGAAAAATATTTTTCTCTTTTTTTCTTTTTTAACTTAGTAATGTGGAGAAGATCACTGAAGCTCTGTTTGGCTGCCTAAGTCAAAAGAATTACAAACACATCCTGGTATTTGCATCCAAACTCATCCTGGTATTTGCCTAAGTCAAATGTAATTTGTAATTGAGTGTCTTTCAGGTCCAACTTGAATGTAAAAATTAGAATTTGAAATATCATAAAAATTCATGGTATTTGGTGCAACCAAACACATCCTTCAGCAGGGGAGAAGACATACCTGTCACTCCTAAGTCTCTTTGAAGCATGGTCATGACTCACATTACATCAAGTATATCCATCGCACTGGACCCAATGCTTCAGCATTTTCTGACCATGACTGCATTAGAACAGTGAAAATTTTATGTGACAATAGAGAAGAAAATCAAGAAAAAGAACATATTAGACTCATTTACAATTACATTGTCATTTACAAAGTCTGAGAAACACAAAACAAAATCTGGTTGAGGAATTTCGTCAAACAGGTAGAATAACACGAAATTGAGGGAAGGAGGGAGGGAGAAAGATGGCTTCTTCTACCTCGTCCTCAGCCGAAGACCCCAAATATAATCTTCTCAAACAGATAAAAAGTCATGAGGTTTCAATTGGGGAGTTGAATAGTGTCTCTTCCTCGCGCGCTGTCTATCAAAAAAATGGTAATATCTTCTTCCGGACAAGTGTCAAATCGGCAATTGCGTCTGAACAGAAGCAAGCTGATTTGGCAAAAGCTTAGCTTCAAAAGCTGAATTCTGCTTGACACCTCAGCAGTTCCGCCGCCCCTTTCATGGCGATTCCTGTCCAGATCAAAAGACATTCAGATGTACAAGCCCCGGGTACAATGAATTTACACATTGGGATGGTTCTATATTATCTATTGGTGAGATTCCATTCTTAAAACCTTGGCCAAGCTAAGTGGAAAGGAGTAAGTTGAAGATCTTTTGAGCGAGTTGTGATCTTTAGTTTTGCTACTATGTGTAGATTATGAGGTTGCGTTTGGATTCACTATCCGTATGGATTACAATTTTTAGTCTAACCAAGTGGAAACTAACCTAATTCCCTCAGCATTCATGTGGAGTATGGATAGAATACAACTATGTTAATTTCAAGTTGGAGTTGGGGGGTAACATAACTGAAAAAATTTGGCTTCAAAAAAAAAAAGAAAGGAATAACACAAAATTCAACCTGCACTGCATCTTCCCTTCACCACCATCCTAATCAGCCACTCCGGTCTCCGGTTTGCCTCAATCAGGTTGTCATATAGCACCGCTTCATCGTAAACATGAATTCCAAAACTAGGGTTAGAAAATAGAGCCTTCAAGCTACAAAATCTTCAAAAAAAAAATAATAATAAAAATGCCACATTTCGCCACAGTTGCCAAGACCTAGGCTTCCTGAAAAGAATTCAATACCAGAAGCAAAAGCAAATGAATGAAATAATGGTTTTATAAAGACTCAAAGCTTTAGAATCCTGAAAATTCTTGATTTCTCCTGAAAATGGCAAAAGCTAGGGTTTCTATTCGGAATTGAATCCCATATGTTGGAGAAATCAACTAAAACGCAAGCATTGAGAACAGTAAATTTCCAGGATTAGGAAAAACTGCCATACCTCAGAATACCGAAATCCTGGGGTCCCAATCGAGAGAAACAACAACAGATTCAGCGACTCCTCTTTCCATACATTCAGAAGTTCGGAAGTCCCAGGATTTGATAGAAATCAGATGCAAGAATTTGAAATTTTGGTGATTTTCGAGAGTTGAAATGCTGAAACTAGGGTTAGGGTTTTGAGAGGAAGATAAAAAGCGGTTGCAGGATGAGTCATCCCAAGTCATGATGGAGTCAGACCAAGTTCCAAGTTTCTCAGTGACTTGGATCAAAATCTCAGCAAGTCGAGTTTCGAGTCGACTCAGCGAGTTTAAGAACTGCGAATTGATTTCTCTTATACTGTTGAAATTAGATATCTTTTGCTTTAAATTGGTAAGAAATTGTATTTCACTGGCTTCAAGTTGAGATTTTTATCTTCTTTTCAGGGTGTTGCAATGCCCTCTATGAATAACATTCTGTCAAAGTGGATTCCCGTAGCAGAGAGAAGCAGATCGCTAACACTTGTATACAGTGGGATGTACCTTGGATCAGTTACAGGGCTGGCATTTTTGCCGTTCTTGATACATAAATTCGGGTGGCCATCAGTTTTCTTCTCCTTTGGTTCTTTGGGAACTGTTTGGTTTGCAATATGGCTGAATAAGGTAACAGACTTTAATTGCCATCAATGAAGTATTGCCTATTACAGTTCTTAATGTTGCCTCTCATGACAACGTATCTTTAAATGAGCTCCATGGCTAAATTGCTTGATTGAGGGCTAAGGTGTCATTCGGAAAAAGGGTGCAAATAGCAATTGTGTCCTATTGAAACAGTACCCACTTTAGATTGGAGGTGGTGCATTGTCTGGTTTTTTGCGGAAACCTCATTATGCGTTGAGCAGAAGGTGAAAGTCTGTCAAGCGCATGGTTTGACAACTCAGACAAGTCTGAGTTTTGTCCAAGTCGAAAAGTTGGCTCGGACTCAGTAGGAACCAATCTGGTTCGATACCACAATTCATCCCCCCGAAGTCAACCTAGCTCACACAAGTTAGACCAATACAACCCCGACTCAGGACCGAATGAGTTGGTCTGAGTTTACTTAGTCATTTAACCATGGCTAAACAGTGGAATAAATAGAATAAATGAATTCAATGTCCATTTAGGTTAATGGGCATTCTGTTCAATGCAAACATAGCAACCTCCAAACATGCTAGCATAGCATTGCATAGAGAGAAGGAAGAGGAAGAGGTTGATGTCTCTTCCTTAACAAGTATACTTGAATCCATAAGGAGAGAAATTCCTCTAAAATGAGAACTAAAGCTGATAAGTTCTATTAAATTGAATGTCGGATTGAAAGAAACCTTTTTTTATAAGTGTGTGACGTTCCTTTGCTGTGCAGGTTTCTTTCACGAGTTCTGGTATATTGCCTCAAGAAGTTGCTACTCCCACACAAGTGTGAAGCCTTTCCCATCCACATGCAGGCACACATGCCAATGTGGCACACAGGATCTGAGATTTCCATTAGGTAAGCAACATGGTTTAGATATTCTGGCCAAAATAAGGTCATTTCACTCAGATGAGCAACAGTTAACAAAAGAAATGCTTGGCCAAAACAATTTTTTTTCTAGCCATCCATTTGTATTGTACACTTTCACTTGGGTTGATTTGTCCAGTTATTAATGGATGGGTGGAATTTTGGTGTTGGGTGTTTTGAGTTTTGTACTGGCTATGTAAGTTTTTTGTGTGTTTGGATTGTGTTATAAAATGGCAGCCTGAACATTGTTGTGTAATTGGCAGCCTTGACGCATGGGCTTATCAAAGCTCTTTTTAGTCATTGTTGTACTTCACGTGCACAATATGGCCGTATTCTTCTTTATTATTTCAGGGATATTTGGGTCATACTATCTTCAAATCTTTTCTTTTGCATACACGCCAACATTTTTTTCTGGTGAAATAAATTACTTTCTTCATTTTATCTATGGCACGTGTTACATGTATATTTGTTCATCACATTCGACACATGTAAAAAGGTTATCTAATGATCCTATACTATATATAACTCTTGTAGTTGGAACATTCCGAATTCCAGGTTGGCACTTCTGTTGGAATTTCTGCCAGTGATGAGCTGCGGGTGGCCTGCTACATCCTTAAGGTATCTGTTAAACTAGAATTTACTTTAATACTCATTACTTTCTTGGTGAATGGCTTGAATCTAGAGCATGCCTTCTTACTAGATGCAAATTTTGACTTGCAACGTATCTCCTGGTTGTGATGAACATCCATTATTTGTTTTGTAGCAGCAAGAGATTTCTTTGGCTTCTGGATGTTTGCATCCTTGTGTGCTTCAACGCCTGCTTTTCAACATGAGCTGGACAGATAGGAGAGGCCTAGTTAATCAGAGCTAACCGTGTCAGCTGTTACAAGCCCAATTCTACCAAACCTTGGTTTTTCGAGTGTGTTTCCTTAGGTGCATTTGTAGTTTGTTTTGAAAACTTTAAATAGATGGATAACTTTTTTTTATTGGTATTGTTCTTTTATTAATGGATTAAATTGAATGATTGTATTTGATTTGATTGAATGAATGATTACGCACAGGTTTATGAATAGATTAAAATAGATGATTTAGCCTCAGTTGTTGTAAATTGAGGTTAAAAATTGAATTTAACCTTAGTTGATGCCAACAGAGGCTAAATCTATCTTTAGCCTCTGTTACCCAAACTGAGACTAAAACTCCGTGGCTAAAGGCTTTAGCCTCGATTCTTAAGAATTGAGGTTAAAAATAGATTTAGCTTCGGTTGTAGGCAATCGAGGCCAAAATTTGGATTTAGTCTTAGTTGGAAACAACAGAGGCTAAATTTTTAATTCAGCCTCATTTCAAGGCAACCGAAGCCAAAATGTTCTTTTAGCTTCACTTGAAGAACCAAGGCTATAGAAGTCTTTTTAGCCTCGCTTGCTAAAATTGAGGCTAAAGCCTTTAGCCACAGCGTTTCCAACCTTAGTTTGGATAACTGAGGCAAAATTGAGGCTAAAGGCTTTAACCTCAGTTTTTAACCCTTTTAGCCACGGTTTTGAACCGAGGCAAAAGCCTTTTTTTCTTGCAATGAAATCCCTCCTCCCCCCCATTGTCCTCCGACACGTTTCCTCGGAGGGGATCTCTACTCGGAGTGGAGAAGACCTCCCCATTTAAACAAGGGAAACGTCAAGCAGATTCTCAACTAGATCTGCTTGGAGAGTCATTCGTCCGGCCGCTGCAAGAAGATTTTGGGCAAAATGGGTATGACCACTACAAGAAAATAGGCCTTTAGCCTCAGTTCAAAATTGTGACTAAAAATGTTAAAAACTGAGGCTAAAGCCTTTAGCCTCAATTTTGCCTCAATTATCCAAACTGAGGCTGGAACCTTAGTGGCTAAAGGCTTAAGCCTCGGTTTTAGCAATCGAGGCTAAAATGGCTTTTATAGCCTCAGTTCTTCAAGTGAAGCTAAAAGAATATTTTTAGCTTTAATTATCTCGAAATGAGGCTAAATCAAAATTTTAGCCTCCAATGTTTCCAACCGAGACTAAATCCAAATTTTAGCCTCAATTGCCTCCAATTGAAGCTAAATCTATTTGTGACCTCGGTTCTTAATAACCGAGGCTAAAACCTTTAGCCACGAGAGTTGTAGTCTCAGTTAGGTAATTGAGGCAAAACTGAGACTAAAGATGGATTTAGCCTTTGTTGGCATCAACTGAGGCTAAATTCACTTTTTTAACCTCAGTTTTCAACAACTGATGCTAAATCATTTATTTTATCCCATTCATAAACCTGTGCATAGTCATTCATTCATTCATTCAATCAAATACAATCATTCATTTTAATCCATTCATAAAACCCATGCGCTTTTATTGCCGGCAGACAGATACCGGTCGCAGCTCTCATTGCAAACGAGTGTTTGGATTTAGCCTCTTCTTCCGGGAAGAAGTCAGTTATCTGTAAGCTTGACATTGAAAAGGCTTATAACCACGTGGATTGGGATTTTTTGCTCTATCTTATGAAGCGGATAGGTTTCGGGTCGAAGTGGCGAGGTTGGATAAAGGAATGCATCGGTTCTGCCTCCTCCGTCCTTCTAAATGGCTCTCCTAAAGGGTTCTTTCAGAGTTCGAGGGGGCTCAGGCAAGGCGATCCCCTTTCCCCTTTCTTGTTCCTTATAGTCACGAAAGCCCTCTCCAGAATGTTGCACAAAGGTCAGGCGAAATGTGTCTTAAGTGGTATCAATATCAAAGGGCTGATGAACTCGATATCGATAATTCAATATGCAGACGACTCCTTGCTATTTTCAGAAGCCGAGGTCGAAAAGGTTGAAAATCTGCGCACTGCCATCCGTTGTTTCGAGGTTGTATCAGGGCTAAAAGTCAATCTTGCTAAATCCAATATGTATGGCACTAATCTGAACAGCGATGAGCTCGCGGTCCTGGCGGGTATCTTTGGGTGTTCTGTAGCTTCATTCCCCTGCTCTTTTGTCGGGCTCCCCCTTTGCATCAACAAGCCGCCCAAAAGAATGTGGGAGAAAGTCATTTCCAGGTTTGAGAAGCTTCTTGCTAGATGGAAGAGTCGATACATATCATTAGGCGGTCGTCTCACCCTAATAAAAGCCTCCCTCTCCAATCTTCCTATTTACTTTATGTCGTTGCTTGAATGTCCTAGTGCAGTGCTGGCGTCGCTTGAAAAGTGTAGGCGTGACTTCCTTTGGCACGGTAATGATATCAGGAAGAAATTTCACCTGATGAAATGGAAGGATGTGTGTAGGCGTACGGCAGATGGAGGGGCTGGAACAAGGGATCTCAAGGCTATGAATCAGGCCCTGCTAGGTAAATGGATCTGGAGATTGGGGGCTGAAAACGGCAGTTTTTGGAATGATGTTATCAAGCATAAATACGGGAAAGCGAGTGGGGGCTGGTGGACTAAAGAGTCCTCCACTCATAGGGCGTCAGCTATCTGGAAGGATATTCTAAAAACAAAAAGGGAGGTGCTCAGCGGTATCAGTTTCGAGCTTGGCAATAGGGCTAATATTCGGTTTTGGGAAGATAACTGGGTGGGGGACAGCCTTCTTAAAGATAGATTCCCACAGATTTTTGCCCTTGCTCCAGCCAAATCAGTATCCATGGCGGACTGTTATGAGATATCTGGCAGTAATATTGTGTGGAGTATCGTTTGCAGGCGAAATTTACAAGATTGGGAAGTTTCGGATTTCGCTGAGTTGCTGGAGTGCATCTCTGTTTTCTCTCCTGACAAATCGGCTCCCGACAGTCTGGTTTGGAAGCTTTGTAAGACGGGCTGCTTCTCAGTGCCCTCTTTGTACAGTTACATTACTTCCAACAGATTCCAAAATCAGCTCAGAGGGGAGGCCTTTTTATGGAAATACGCCGCCCCTCCCAGAATTGTGACTTTTGGCTGGCTGGCGGGGAAAAGGAAGATCTTGACCATCAACAATTTGCAGAAAAAGGGGATGATCATTCCTAACATTTGCTTGTGCTTTATGCAGCAGGAGGAAACAGCTGATCACTTGTTGGTGAATTGCTCCTTTATTTATTCCATATGGGCCAATTTCCTTTGTTGTTTCAACATCAGTTCCTGCTTCCTTGAGAGGGCAGATTCTTTCCTGCAAGCATGGCATGGAGTGCATATAGGCAAAGAGAGAACAAAGATCTGGAGGATGGCAGTTCTTGCCATCTGGCAGTTTGTTTGGGAAGAACGTAACAACAGATGTTGTAGGGATGTTGCCCATTCCACACAGTATGTGTCCTCTAAGGTGAAGAAGGCCCTGATAGAATGGGCCGCACAGGTTGATGTGCTGAAGAACGCTGATCTGTTGTTTTTAGGGGTTTGAGCTGAGTTGTTCTGATCTGCTATCTCAGCGGATCTTTCATCCTCAATTTTTCTATTTTTCTGTTTTTCTGTTTTTCTGTTCTTTTGTTTTGCTTTCCCTGTGTTTCAATTTCTTTCCTCTTCAATACAATCATCTTTCAAATAAAAAATAAAAAAATAGCACAATACCAACAAAAAAGTTATTGGGAACTACTTTGATTGGATGAATCCAGCCATTTGATCAGTGGCCATTGATCAAATGGCTTGCATTTTTGTTGTCAATTATGTGGGTGGAGAAAAACATGAGAATCACACCCACTTTTCAAATTGAAATTTTAGTTTTTATATGGAATAGAAATCTGGAAAAAAAAAATAAAAAAAAATAATAATAATAAATAAATCATTTAAAGGGCCCATTCAAACATGATATTAGCTTCTGCTTGTTGTTTCCTTTATTGATAGCTCCATATCAAAATCCAAATCCGCACCTTGTATCCGATCTACAGCAAGTCAGCAACCCCAATCAGCTCCTGTTTGCTGTTTCCCTTATTGATAGCTCCATATCATCTGGCATGAACATCATACCAATCCAGAAATCAAAATTTATTTTAAAGGAAAAAGTGTTAACAGCCCCGTATCAGCCCATTACGGGGCTAATCGGTCCGCCATGGCTCTGTATTGGCCTTTTCTTTTCTTTTCTTTTTTCAAAATGGGTTCTATGGCCCTGTATTCTACGGCCCTGTATCATGTAACGGGCACTACCATTATTGTTAGGTAAGGTAACCATATTTTAATACATTGGTTTCCAAGCATAAATCTTACTTCTTGTGAATAGATTCCAAACCAGTCATCAAGCATTTTTATGACCCAGGTTTTCTACCATAAACTAATGAGCATGTTTTCCTCACATTTCCCGCCTACCTGCTTTTAAAATATAAATATGAGCTTTAAAATAAAAAATAAAAATAAAAATAAAAATAAAAAAGAAAGATAGACGAACAGCAATGCAGCAATTAAAACAACTTGAGCATGTTTCAGACAATTCTCCAAAATGACAACTGAGCATCAATTAAAAGCCTGTTTGGAAGATCACCCAAATTGATTTTTTCTTCTTTTCAATGGAGAACTAAAAACTTGCATGTGTCAGAGTGGGAAACGAGAACCAAATTTCTAGGACTTTGTTTCCCAGTTTTTTCCAACCCCAACTCACAAGTGGATTCCAAACAGAACCATCTGAATCCTATTGCAATTTCGGGAGGATTGCATTCAGTGCGCAGCTTTTGGGGAAAGTCCTCAAGTACCCTTAGTGCATGGTTGGATCCTAGAATATAAAGTGTACCTGATTGCAATATTGTAACTAGAGAAATCATGAAGCCATACATTTCGTGTGTTTAGTGTGCAGAAAAGTAACTAGAGAAATCAATATTCTAATCATTTAAATCCCACTAATAGTTTTTCCAGTTCAATCCATTGGGGCATTAGAAGCTAGAGTTATGAAATGGCAATTTAAAATTCCATATGATGATCAATGTAGCAACCAGCATCTTCTCTTTTTATTTATCGACCAGGGGGTTAGAAGCAGAAAATTGAAATTAAATGGTCTCCATTTTGTGAAATAGTGCAAAATGCAGGGAAAATCTCCTAACCTTTCTCATGACTCTGGCTTGTGAGAATGGCCACATTCACTTCACTCGCAGTTTTTAGGCGCTGTGATATGCCCAAAAGCTCCCCCACAGGACAATTTGACACATCTTCAAATGCAAGCAGTGCAATTGTCCTTTCCAACTCCTCTAAAAAGTTTGGCTGTAGAAGCTCGAATTTGTTATGAACTTGGTAAAAAAATTTATGTAAGAAACTTTATAATTTAATTTAAGTGGAAATCTAGTTGGCAGTGTCTTCCATCCTTGCATGAAACGTACCAACTAATAATTCTGGTGTTGCGTAAATCAAAGAAAAAGAAAATCTTTTGTTCGAACAATCAAATAGAGAAAATACGATCATGAGAAAAGAGTCTCCATAATTTAGAGCAAAAGAAGAGAACTCAGTGAGGCTGACAGGTTTCTACCATGATAAAAAAAAAAAAAAAAAAAAAAATGTTAATTAATAAAACTAACCAGGAATACTGAACTAGGTAAAAGAGCATTACATTTTCTTCACCCCTTAGTGCAAGCTCCTCCTGGGCAAACTCCAGAGCTTCTTCTACTTTTCCATTCCAAACTAGTTCTATCAACCTCTACTGCTGAAGATGGAAAGTAGTTAGGGATTTGTGTACAGTATCTGCACAGAAAACCATCATTTCCAGTTAATATAACATTCTAAGCACATGAACTTCTATTCCATTACCATTTTATGGCCGAGTGGTAAAAAAAATGCAAGCAACTAATTTTTTAATAACAGACCAGTATTACAATATTCCCATGACATGGTGACTGCTAGAAAATCTTTACTTGCCTAATTCAGATGCTTTCTTCATTGCAAGTAGTGGTAGTTTAGGAAATTATATAAGTACGAGCATAGGATTGGGCTTCTTTGCTTTTAAGGAGACTTCATGAACTTTTATAAGGCTATAAAGGCATTCTCTCTACGTCACACCAATCAAGCTTTTATCTCTACATCACACCAGTCAGGCTTTAAGACCAGGCTTCAGGGTTCTCTCTACATCACACTAATCAGGCGTTAGGCCCAGGCTTCATTTGCTTTAAGACAGTCTGAAAACTCTGCTGTTGAGAGCAGTAACAGCAGCCTTGTCTTGTACATCCATTGGCGTCACAGCAGTGAAATAGGAAAAGGCACGCACGTTTTATAGATTTTGCATAATAACATCATTGGATGAAATACCATAACTCAAAATAGTGAATCTACTAAGTCAAATCCTAGTTAGGCTTAAGTCTACTGTTACACATATATTCTAATTGTCTTCAAGCCCCATGTGATCTAAGAAACAGTGACAGCAAATACATTTAAAGTATTTATCGGACTTGTAAGAAAAGATACTGGAAATACTTACTCTGTCCGTTGGCGCTTCTTGGCAAGGTTTTCAAATATCTGCTGTACATCTGCAGATGTGACTGGCTTCGATGAGTCAAAGAACTCCTGCATGGACCAAATGCCAATGAAAAAACAATCTGATGTGCCTAATGCAATCAGAAAGGATATAATCAAGGAGGCAACCAGAAAACCACAACAGTGAACAGGGAAATCTCATGAATTCATGAAAAGCACTGGGCATCAACATGATTGTATTTGCTAGAAATATTAAATAGTGATAGGAAATCAACATTGAACAATCTCTATAGAGAAGATTTGCAAAAAAAAATTTTTTTTTTTTTTTAAAAAGGTTCTAAACACATAATTCTACTCTGCAAGAGAACAAAGGACCATATTCCTCTCAAATCATGATTGTATTTGCTAGAAATACAGAACACGTGCTGTAAATGACCCTAACCCAAAACAAGTAACCAAGAACAAAAACAACCAGGAGCTCCTACAAAACCTCAATTTCCGGGAGACCTAACAAAATAACAGTTACAAAATTCCCCAATCTCCTGAGAGATCTTCCATAGAAAGCCCTCTAAATTCCTAACAAATGCATCCAACTCCACCCCAGTCTTTATGATGTAGGCATGGAGCCACTTGCCATGTTCTAAGTCTCCAGTGTCTGCACATGCTGCCACCAGATTTACAAGCGCAGTGGAGTCAAGAATCAGATTTAAATCCCAGAGCATTCTACTCACAAATGAAACAGCATCTCCCACATACCCATTCTGACCCAGTCCAGAAACCATAACCAACCACGAGATCTCATTTTCATCACACAAACCATAGAACACCCGCTTCGCATTTTCTACAGCCCAGCATTTGAGATACATGTCGGCAAGTGAAGTGGCCATGAGGGAGTTGGACTCGAATCCCAATTTAATGACACAAGCATGGATACACTCTCCATCTCCTAAATGAGAATGGAGAGATGAAGCAGGGATCAGACTCAAAACTGTAACAGCATTAGGTCAGATTCCATCCTCTCGCTGCATCCACTCGAACATCTCCACTGCCTTGCAGGATCTCCCAGTCCGAGCATAACCCTGAATCAACGCAGTCTACGAGACCATGCTTCTTTGAGGCATTCTATCGAACACTTGCCGAGCATTCTCAATACATTGGCATTTAGCATAAAAGTCGACAAGGGAAGAGGCGACGTACTGATCGAGCATGTAAGGTGCCAAAGCATAACAAAACCAAATTCAAAAAAAAAAAAAAAAAAAAAAAAAAAAAAAAAAAAAAAAATGATTGATGCAAACTTCACGGATCAATCACTTGCACCTCGTTTTATAACCTATAGTCATAGACAAAATCTGGAAAAAAAAAAAAAAAACGATTGAACAGATGGATGACAGATATATACAGAGAGAGGACCTGTAGATCTTCGGGGAGATATTCATGCTTTTTGGAGAAATCCATTGAACGCTTGAGATGCTGGTTCCTAGGGTCAATGATCTGACGAGGCAAGTGGGCTAAGGCATCCTTGATGTCCATATCATACATCGGATTGCAGAGATCCTCGTATCTCATCCTTAGACATGCTGAAAGAGAGAGAGAGAGATCAAAAACCCTCCAGCGCCTGTAAGATTCTCGGCTCTTTCTCCTGTAACTTGGTTACAGGTTGAGAGAAAGTTACAGGTGACTTTCCTCCCCCAAACGCCAACTGTAACTAAGTCACCTGTAACTTACTTACATTTTAGAAAAGTTACAGGCATCCAAACAGGCCCTACGAAACAGAGAGATAGAGAAACGTAGGTAAAAATATATAATGTATTTGGAGAGAGAGAAAATTACAAGAGTGTGAAAGGAAGGATTGCTACAACGAGATGCATCTCTCCTTCTTTTCCTCTCCACTCTCCGTTATTTCGCTCCATTCTCCGTTATTTCTTCCTCGTGCAAGAAATAAAAGATGAGCGAGGGTTTTTTTTTGGGCGTGGGGCTGTTTTTGGATGCATTTGGTACTACCCACCACAAAGGAGCTAGAGACGGATGGTACTATCAGGTGCTCCGTGGACCCACCGTGATATAAGTGGTTTATGCACACCATCCGTTCATTTTTACTTGTACTTTTAGGGCCTGATCCAAAAAAGGAGGCAAATCAAAGGAACAGGTGGACCACACCGCATATAATGGTAGGAACTTGATCTCCACTTTTTTCTACCATGTTGTCCACTTGAGCCTTCAATTTGCCTCATTTTCTTGGATCATGGCTTAAAATGAGTTTTTAAAATGAATGGATGACTTAGGTAAAATATGTACATTGCAGTCGCCTCCATGGGTCTCCTTACAAGTTTCTTCAAAACCGTAGCAATATAGCTACGGTTTATATCCGTAGCTAAATATCCTCATAATCCGTATCCTTTATTTATTTTTGAGGCTAAAAAGTTAACTTATTATGTCGCTTTCCTAACAACTGAGGTTGAAAGGTAAATTTTTAATCTTCATTGCTTACTAACTGAGGTAAAATAGTAAAGTTTTTAACTCAGTTCCTACATA
This sequence comes from Magnolia officinalis, assembly GCA_021015155.1. NCBI lineage: Eukaryota > Viridiplantae > Streptophyta > Magnoliopsida > Magnoliales > Magnoliaceae > Magnolia > Magnolia officinalis. The sequence continues at coordinate 76,270,726 of JAJHSJ010000007.1, forward strand.
ACTGAGGCTAACAGGTTGACTTATAGCTTTACTTTCCTAGCAACTAAGGCTAAAACGTAAACTTTTAACCTCTATTTCTTACCAATGGAGATAAAATAATATACTTTTAGCCTCAATTCTCATGCAACTGAAGCTAAAAAGTTGACTTGTAGCTTCACTTTCTTAACAACTGAGGCTAAAAAGTGAACTTTTAATCTCTAATACTTACCAACCGAGCCAAAATAGTAAACTTTTAGCCTCGGTTCATATGAAACTGAGGCTAAAAAGTTGACTTATAGCTTTACTTTTCCTAGCAATTGAGGCTAGAAAATAAACTTTTAACCTTCATTTCTTACTAACTGAGATAAAATAGTATACTTTTAGCTTCGGTTCTTATGCAACTAAGGCTAAAAAGTTGACTTATAACTTCACTTTTCTAGCAATTGAGGCTAAAAAGTGAACTTTTAACCTCAATTTCTTACTAAATAAAGCAAAATAGTAGACTTCTAGCGTTCATATGCAACCAAGGCTAAACGGCTGACTTAAAGCTTCACTTTCCTAGCAATTAAGGCTAAAAAGTAAACTTTTAACTTCATTTTCTTATTAACTGAGGTAAAATTGTGAACTTTTAACCTCAGTTTTTTACCAACTAAGGTAAAATGAAAGACTTTTAGCCTCAGTTTTCCACCAACTAAGGCTAAATGGTAGACTTTTAGCCTTAATTTCTAACCAACCAAGGCAAAAAAAATAAACTTTTAGCCTCAGTTCCTTTACAACTGAGGCCAAAAATAAACTATTAGCCTCAGTTTTCTAACAACCGAGGCTAAAAAGTGGACTTTAACCTTGGTTTCTTATTAAATGAGGCAAAATAACATACTTTTAACCTCAATTTATTATCAACTGAGGTGAAATTATATACTTTTAGCCTCGGTTTTTCACCAACTGAGGCGAGATGGTAAATTTTTAACCTCAATTTCTCAACAATCAAGACGAAATAATAAACTTTTAACTTCGATTTTATAACAACCGAGGTGAAATAACGGACTTTTAGCCTCAGTTCCTTAGCAACTAAGGTAAAAAAAAAAAAATGAACCTTTATCCTCAATTCCTTAACAATCGAAGCTAAAAGACACATTTAGCCTCTATTTTTTCAACTGAGGCTAAAAAGTTGTGGTTAAAGGCCTACTTTCTTGTAGTGGACACACCAAGGTACCTCCTAAGATAGCGGTGTTTTTGTAAAAACTACTAAACGGAGCAATTCTGGTGGAGGCCAATGTGAAGAAAAAAGAGGTGATCATCGCCTCATGCTGCAAATGTTGCAGCGTGGACAACTCTCGCCAGGAGGAGTTGTTGGACCACCTCTTTACAGCTGACGATCTGGCCTGCAAACTATGGTCCCACTTCTCTCTGTTACCTTCCTTCCAGGCTAGTCAGCACCAGGCCGAGTGGCACAGTGGTGGACTTTGGCCACCGACAAGTCCAATATCAGGATCCTTCACGGTCTGGCCCCAACCCACATATTGTGAGAAAATTGGTTATCTGGAAATGGAAAGTGATTCGAATATAACCAAATCTGTGCGAACTGATCAATTCGTAGGATTAGAAGTTGGTTCTCCCGTTTCCCCACGTAAATACCAAAGCAGTCGGGACACAGTCAAGGACTTAGGCCTCTCGCCAAACTCAGACGTCAGAACTTCTCTTTTAATAGTAAAATGGAGAAGCACGAAGGAGGGATGGCTGAAATTGAATGTTGACGGGTCTTCTCGGGAAAACCCGAGCACATTTGGTAGTGGAGGAGTTTGCATAGATGAAAGAGGCAACATCCAAATTGGGGGCGAATCGATAAGTCTAATATAGAAAACTATATGATAGGTGAGGTCATCGTCCTTTTTTTGTGATGCCCACTCGAACATTGCATGCTTTTCCATATGAATATATTTTTCAGTTTAAAAAATAATAATAATAATAATAAAGAGGCAACCTCATCCTCGCTTTCATCAAAGGCTATGGTGCTCGAACTAACTTCCAAGCCGAGGCCAAATAATTGTTACCGTTGTGGCCAACCGAGCGACTTATCAAACACTTACCCTTAACGCCCCGCAACCCACTTGGCTATTAACGAATGGGGCACTGAGTGTGAGGTAGCAAAAGAAGGCCCTGGATTTGATAAAGATGAACAAGTCACTGATGAAGGATATGGAGACAAAGAATGGTTGGCTGAGGATCATGGTGAATCCTTGGTCGGGAGATGATTATTGTATACTCGAAGGAAGAAGGTGCACCTGCAGCGGCATAATATATTTTGAACACGGTGTACCATCAACGAGAAGGTCTGTGATGTAATCATAGACAATGACAGTAGCGATAACATCGTATTGAAGTTGATGGTGGACAATTTATGGTTACCTACGACAAAGCATCATTCCCCTTATTCGATTAGTTGGATAAAAAAGGTAAATTAGTCCAAGGTAACTGAACAATGCACTGTCTCATTTTCAATTAGTAGGAATTATAAAGATTAAGTACATTGTGACATGGTCTACACGGAAGCATGTCCTATGTTACTTAGTCGACCATGGCAATCAAACTGTGATACGACTTATCGAGGACGATATGATGTTTACATTTTCATCAAGGATGGTTGAAAGATGATCCTTGCTCCTATGACACTAGAGAACCACCCCGAAGCTTCTAAAGTGGAGGGGTGCTCCCTCCCGACCATTTGAGATTTCATGAAGGAATACAAGAAAACCGATAAGGTGTACATCGTGATGGTAAAAATAAAAGAATTAGAGCCCTTAGACATTCCTCCAAGCTTCAGGCCATTGTAAAACAAATTCAAATGTCTTCATAAAATAACTTCTTTGGGGCATCTAACAATGCACCATATGTGCCCCCGCCAAAGCGATCATCTATGAAGGATACATTGACCGCATTCATGAACTCTCAAGCTCAAATGAATCAGTCTCTAATCCAATTAAATCGAGAATTAAAGAACGTCGTGGCTAGGATTGAGACTCAACTAAATGCTAGGGAAAAAGGCAATCTTCCTTATCAACCTGTGTCAAACCCTAGAAACACACATTTCATACGAGACTCAAATCCAAGTGAGCTACATCATGAACAAGCTAAGACCATCATTACCTTGAGAAGTGAAAAATAGGTCAATGACAAGATAATGCAACCGGTAGAAATACCGGAGGATGAGCCACCATCTCAAGAGAATGATGAACCAACTATGGTTCAAGAGCCACAATAACAAAAGGACAAAGAGACTAAGTCATATGAACCTCCAGTTCCGTTCCCATCTAGACTTCGAAACCCAACTGTTCCCACGAAATATCAAAAAGTGTTGAATGTGCTTCAAAAGGTTACTGTCAATATTCATTTGCTTGATGCCATTAGACAAATTCTATTATATGTTAAATATCTTAAGGACTTGTGCATTGTAAAGAGGAAATTATTAAATGTGCACAAAAATGACTTCCTTACTGAGAAAGTGAGCGCTATCATTCAACGAAGGACCGTACCCAAATACAAAGACCCTGGAAGTCCCACTATTCCTTGTATTATTGAGAATTTTCAAATTGAGCATGTTTTGCTAGATTTGAGTGCAAGTGTCGACTTAGTACCTTATTCGGTTTATAAACAAATGGGGTTAGGCGATCTTAAACTAACCACGATTACACCTCAACTCGCTGACCGCTCCATTAAGGTACCAAGAGAAATTTTAGAGGACGTGTTAGTCGAAGTAGAGAAATTCTACTTCCCCATGGATTTTATTGTACTAGACATTGAACCTTGTGTAAACGCTAGCACTCAAGTTCCCATCATTTTAGGCCGCCCATTCTTAGTAACTTCAAATGCAATCATAAATTGCAGGAATGGAATGATGAATTTGTCTTTAGGTAACATGACTTCAAAGCTAAATATTTTCAATCTATGTAAGCAGCCCATTGACAATAATGAGATCCATGAGTTGAATTTCATGGACTGCTTGATAGAAGAAGAGGAATTGGAACCTAGTTTGACTAAGGAATTGATTTAAGTCTTTGGGGACTTAAAAATTTCTGATTTAGAAAAAGTGCTTGCTGAAATTTGTGATGATAATGAGAGCATTACCACCTAGGACATTGGTATGTACCTATGGAGACTGCGCACTTAAATCCTATCTATCGAGGACTCGCGACTTCTGCCATCACCAACCAATGTTTAAAAGCTTGATCTAAAACCACTACCAAATGAGCTTAAGTATAAATACTTGGATGAAAATAAAACTTATCATGTGGTGATTTCTTCATTTTTAAATAAGGATCAAGATATTAAATTGTTGAATATTCTAAGGGACCTTAAAGGAGCCTTGGGCTGGACCATTTCTGATATTAAGGGTATAAGCCCTTCCATATGCACCTATGGGATCCACCTCGATGAGGACGTCAAACCAATTGGACAAACTTAAAGGCACCTTAATCTAAACATGATGGAAGTTGTAAAAAATTAGGTGATCAAATTATTGGATGTGGGAATCATCTACCCAATATCCAATAGTGTTTGGGTGAGTCCAACTCAAGTAGTCCCAAAGAAATCTGAAATAAGTATCGTGCAAAATTCTAATAATGAACTCATACCAACACGTGTTACTACAGGTTGGCATGTGTGCATTGGCTAACATGGAAGATTGAATACGGTCACAAAGAAGGAACATTTCTCTTTACCATTCATTGATCAAGTTTTAGAGAGGGTAGTAGGTCACTCCTATAATTTTCTTGATGGATATTCTGGATATAACCAAATAGAAATAGCTCTGGAAGACCAAGAGAAAACCACGTTCACTTGTCCATTTGGCATGTTTGCTTTCAAACGGATGTCATTTGGATTGTGCAACGCCCCAGCAACTTTCCAACGATACATGTTAAGTATTTTTTCAAATATGGTTGGGAAGTTTCTTGAGGTTTTCATGGACGACTTTTCTGTATTTGGGAGTAGTTTCAAGGAATGCCTCAACAATTTATCTCGTCTCATCTAGGTGTGAAGAGAAGCACCTTGTCTTAAATTAGGAGAAGTGTCATTTTATGGTTTAAAAGGGAATTGTTTTGGGTCATGTTATCTCAAAAAATGGAATCGAGGTAAATCGGTCAAAACTGGACATTATAGCTAATCTACCTATCCCCTAAACTGTTAGAGATATTAGATCACTTCTAGGGCATGTTGATTTCTATAGAAGATTCATCAAGTACTTTAGTGTCATTACTAGACCCTTGACTAATCTTCTCCAAAAGATGTCTCATTTAAGTAGACAGATGAATGTGCAAGTGTCTTTAATAAAATTAAATCATCCATTACCGCTGCACCTATCATGCATCCACCAGATTGGACACTTCCTTTTGAACTAATGTGCGATGCAAGTGATTATGCCATATCGGCTGTTTCGGGCCAAAGGAAAGATAAACGACCATACGTTATTCACTATGCGAGCAGAACTCTAAACTTGACTCAAGTGAACTACTCAACAACTGAAAAGGAGTTACTTATAGTAGTTTTTGCTTTGGATAAGTTTAGGTCCTACTTGATGGGATCCAAAGTGGTCATTTTCACGGACCACTCGACTTTGAAATATTTGCTATCTAAGAAGGATGTAAAGCCAAGACTTTTAAGATGGATCCTCCAACTCTAAGAATTTGACTTAGAGATAAAAGATAAGAAAGTAGTAGAAAACGTAGTGGCCGATCACCTTTCCAGATTTATGCAAAATGATTCCACTGAGGAGATGCATATCTAGGACACCTTCCCTAATGAACAACTATTTGTGATCTCCAAATTACCTTGGTATACGGATATAGTGAACTATCTTGTGACGGGAAAAATGTCATATCATTGGAAGTCGCAAGATAGGAAGCGTTTTGAAACCGAGGTTAGAAACTTCTTCTGGGATGACTCGTATCTATATAAATATATGATTGATCAGATTTTTAGACGTTGTGTCCCAGAAGATGAAATTAAGAGTGTTATTTCCTTTTACCACATGGAAGCATGTGGTGGCTACTTTTTTACTAAGAAAACCGTTGCAAAAATCCTGCAGTGTGGTTTTTACTAGCCCACCATGTTTAAAGACACCCACGATTTCTGTGTTGCTTGTGATAAATGTTAAAGATTGGGAAGAGTGTCCCGACACAACATGATGCTTTTATCCCCAATTTTACCATTGGAGATTTTTTATTGTTGGGGTATTGATTTATAGGCCCATTTCCATCTTCTTTTGGATTTCTTTATATATTAGTTGGTGTGGACTATATTTCTAAGCAGTTCTAAGTAGGACCAATGATAACAAAGTGGTCATACGGTTCCTCAAGAAAAATATTTTTCTAGATTTGGAACTCCAAAGGCCATCATTAGTGATGGCGGGTCTCACTTTTGTAATAAGACATTTGAGGCTTTGATGAAGAAATATGACATCAAACATAAAGTGAGCACCCCTTACCACCCACAAACGAGTGGGCAAGCTAAAATTTCTAATCGAGAATTCAAACACATTTTGGAAAAAACTATAAGGCCAGATAAGAAGGATTGGTCCCTCAGACTATCCGACGCTTTATGTGCTTATATGACTGCTTATAAGACCCCAATTGGAATGTCCCCATATAGATTAGTGTATGGGAAGGCTTGCCATTTGCCTGTGGAATTGGAATATAGAGCATACTGGGCAATAAAGAAGTTAAACTTTGACATGGATCAAGCAAGTGGACAAAGAAAATTAGAGTTGAATGAATTAGAGGATTGAGGAGAGACTCCTCTGAAAATTCTAAAATCTACAAAGAGAAGACCAAAGCTTTCTATGACAAAAACATCCTAAAGAAAAATTTTGAACCTTAGTAAAAGGTCCTATTGTACAATTCTCATTTTCGGTTCTTTCCGAGAAAGTTAAGATTGAGAAGAACAGACCCCTTCATTGTGAAGAATGTTTATACTTATGGGGCTATTGAAACTGAGAATCCATGTAATGACAATGTGTACAAAGTTAATGGTCAGAAATTGAAGCCTTATATGGAAAACTTTCATTTGAGAGAGGAGTCCGTCCCTCTTCATGAGCCAGAATATTTAGATTGATGCTCCTAGTCTGACGGAGCATTTGTGTAGGATTTGTATCATATTCAAATTTTAATCTTTTTAGTGTCACTTAACATTTGTGTTTCTTCATGACTGGTAGTATCCACCTTTTCTTTTATTTCTTTTGTTCTCTACATTACATTGCAGATAATGTAGATTTTAGGTTGGGGTGTGGATAGTCATCCATGTGAGTTTTTTTTTTTTTTTTTAATTTTTAGTTTTAAGTTTATTTTTTAGGTTTATGGGAAAAAATTTTCAACATTTTCAAAATAATATATTTATATACAAGAATGTGAACATGATATTATGCGAATTCCAAAGGCAAAGTTAATACTTATTCTAAGTTGATAGTAGTTAGAATTTTGATAACTGAAAAGTATAGACTTGAGTTCGATTATCTAAACACTATTTTAAAGTGAGTTGTAATTTGATGTATTGAATTCACAATACACCTTATCTAACTAAGTGAGGAATATGATATGTGAACTAGAATAACAAATTTTGATTTAAACAAGGTTGAATGATCTAGTATCATTGACATATGCTTAAACAGAGAATATTGAAAGAAAAAGTGATTGAAAAAAAAAAAGAAAAAAAAATTCATTAAAGAGCATGAATGTAATGACCATAACAATCGTGTTAGCAATCCGGAGTAAGGATACCTAAGCATCCATTGTTGTTACCGTTACAATTACGATACCTTAGGTTATAAAGCAAACTCGGTGGGAATCTTCATCTAAGGGTGGTCTATAATAATGAGGATATGATGATAAAAGAAGAAAGAGCATAAAGGAAATGAGATAACTAGATATTTCATATTCTTGGGGTGATTGAAAGGAGTTAGGATATGGAACATGCATATTTCTCAAAGTTAGACTAGTTTCACCGAGCACTAGGGTTGTTCACGAGTCCAGCTAGCTCGAAAAGCTCACTCGACTCGAATCGAGTCAGCTTGAATCGACTCGGCTTGAATGGCTGATTTGAGCCGAGCAAAGCTAATTATTTGAAGCTTGAGTTGAGTTCAAGCCAAGTTCGACCAGGGGGCATTTCAACTCGACTCGACTCGAACTCGACTCGACTTGAAGCTCGAACTCGAGCTTGACTCGACTCGATTAATAAATATATTAAATATTATATATATATATATTAATATTAATATAAGTTTTAAGTTTAAACTTAAAAATAAAAAAATAAAAATAAAAAACAAACCCTAGAGTCTCTACCCGACTGCACGCACCCCCTTCCCTTTCCCTTTCTTCTCTATCTCTGCCCACTGCCAGTCGCATGCTCGCCCCGACCACTACCACCAGTTTTCATTTCAGCTCCACAATAGTATGATTTATATCTCTTGAGATCTACTTCTTAGGCGAGAAACCCAAGAAATTCGAAATGGGTTCTTCTCAGATTTGTTAGAGCTTCAAGGAAATCCAATGATCAGATTGGCTAGAGCTCTTTACTTGAATTTCTGATCTGTGTTCTGCTCTGTTTCTTTTCTAGTACTTGGATTTCTGCTGGTGGAAGAATATCAAGAACAGATCGGTTCTTACAGGTTTCCTCATCCGATTCGAAGCTTTGTTTGGTTTTTTCATCAGGTTTGCTTTGATTCTCTTAAGATTTTTGAATTTTTCATCAATGGAGGAGGATCAAGAACAAAATCCATTACTCTCTCACTCAACAAGCTCGAGCTCGACTCGAGGTAAACTCGACTCGACAGCTTTGGCAAACAAGCCAAGCTTTAATGTTGAGCTCGAGCTCGAGCTCGAGTACATCATGGACAAGCCAAGCCAAGCTTGACCCACCTCGACTCGACTCGACTCGGCTCGATGCCCACCTTTACTGAGCACTTAAGTATATTGGATCATAACTATTCCAAATTTTTATTAGGTCTTGTTGACGGTCAAATATTTCATATTAGACTCCAGTTATTACCTGATTTTATGAACATGATATGGTTTAACGTCCTATTTTAATCGTGTTTATGATGCAAGGTGAATTTAGGAGTCTAGACTGAAAAAAGGGTATTAAAAGCATGAATTTGACATTCCAGAATCACCAAGGTAAGGGACAGACCCTAGGGGACCGAGATCGAAGAATTTACACGCCAAATATCCGAGAAAATCACGCCACTCACGTTAAACGGACTTGAAAATCGTTCAGAATGCAAGATCACAAGGTTCCCACTATCTGTTCAGCTCGGAATTTCATATATGGCCTAAGGACCATAAATTAACCGTACAAGTCAAATTTCAACTATTTGAACCTTGTGAAAGTGGCCCAACGGACAGATCAGGTGACAATACACTGATCTGGGGCCCACCTGATATCTGGATACGCTTCAACTTTGCTCTCAACCCTTAAAACGGGATGAAAAAATGGTTGGACAGATCAGATCTCTAGAATACATCACCGTGGGTCCCACACATGCGATGCGTGTGCATAGTGTGTACAAGACCCGCCCCACACCACAAGAATCCAAGTCGGTCAGCATTGCGCTGACCGACGAATTCTCAAAAATCCAAAGATGCAGCAGCGTCTTCAACGCGATTGGACGGACGATGCTTGTGGGCCCCACCCATCAGCCATATCGACGATCCGGACCGTCCATGGTGTTCGGAGGGGGGTTGTGACCCTCGCCTAGGTGGTCGTTTGGCCCCATGCAAACACCGTACGTACATGAAGACTTAAACACAAGATGGATGGTAGAAGCACAAGTTTCGTGGGCCACATCGAATTCAAGCCAAAACACGTCATTTCTGGCCGATTTTTCGAGGCGAGTTAAATGGACGGGGTAGAATTTGCAAAAACTGGAGTATGTGGACCCCACAAACACCACCGCACCCCCTCTTACGCAAAGAAAGTTGCGTCCGTGAAAAATGGACATGCTTAGTTGTTCGGCGATCTTGGTTGGGATCAGACTGACGATCCCAGCTGTCCAAAATCCTCATATGGGGTGGCCGACCAGCCTCAAGGAGTCTGAATGGTCTTGATGGTAATGAATCTCTATGACATCCATGAAAATCGGATCATGCGCAACAACACGACTGCCAGCTGCGTAATGTCCCTTTGCGTAAAAATCCCTTACGCAGGGAGTGCGTAAACTCCAACCGTCATGTGCCGACCGATTGTATTCTGCTATAAAAGGAGAAGGAGAGAGGATATATGGGCATCGTGGGCACTCTAGGGCCATCCTTTGGACATGGAAACGGGCAGCCGTGGAGGCAATCCAGGATCTCGCACACTTGAAGAGAGAGAGGGAGAGAGAGAGAGAGAGAGAGAGAGAGAGAAGGGCAGTCGGCTGTGGTGTTTTCTTCCTTTTCTTTAATCTTTGTTGTCATGCCCCAAAACCCTGAAATCAGATTCACAGGAATCCCGACCGCCGAATCCGGTGCCGACAGCCTCCGTAGTACCCCATTCTCGGCTCCCAGCGCCCATATGCCAGGTTCCGATCTTGGGATCCCACAAGGAGGATTTTCCAACGTACATTTATCTCGTAAGAACCGTAACCACAAGTTTACCCAAATCACAAAAGCAACATCATCATTCACATATCCACTAATATAAACTTTGAATACAATGTTAAAAGAGAAATACATATGTTAAAATAAAATCAAAGCTCCGGAAGACAGCTGCACGCTCCAAGCTCAACGCGCTGCAACCAACGTCACCTGCACGCATCTATCATGCATAAGCTTATAAAAAGCTTAGAGGGTGGTGAAAGTGTGTGCGCAAGATAAGTGTCAAGCACACAAATACAACGTTATAATCATATAATGTCAGAAATACTGGTAAGATCATGAATCATATGATATCAGAGTAAGCGGAAATGCTGACAAGTCCATGAGTCAAACAATATCAGAGTATACAATACAAATCAACTATGCAACTGAGGAGTCATAAAGAGTCAAGTATTAGATGCCAAGGATGCAATGTAATATACAATTCTTGATGAGTTCACGAATACCGTCAGCCACATTTAGACCATATAAATGCAGAAACACAGTAACCCAAAATGCCATATGTCGCGGATGTAATGCAATATGTGTGTGCGAATGGAATGACCATGCGAAAGTGTGAAGTCGGGAAGATAGTACGCAGTATCTCATGCTATGGGGTCCATTACAAAGGACTTCTATCCAAACCAGTCCCATACCTAATTTGGATAGTCAGACTCAATGCGGTCAACTCTTGATCTCTGGTTAGTTGTCGGCCCCAACCGAAATCCTAGCCATTGCGAAAGTACACGTAACAAATAGTTATGCACCACCAACCCGAGTGTATAGTGAATGAATGAATGAATGAGTATGCAACTCCTGCTCAATAGGTCAGTACTGTTCATCTCTGAAATCATCATTGGGGTCTAGTACACTCAAAGCTGGCTACCGTCCTATCCGGCCGTGTAGCCCAGCGAGTGGAAAAGACCTCACTACCCACCCACTAGTAGTATACCAATGCTTACCCGGCTCGTTGATAGCGGACCCATTTGGGAGCAGGTCAAACTCAGCCTAGCTTACAGCCCCCTCACTCGGGCGGATAAGACCACACCCCCTCCCAACCGACCACGACACAGTGGGAGACGCGGCCTCCTAGTATTCGGCACTCGGGCGCTCATGTATCCACTCGGTCTCGACGTTGGAGCATCTCTAGGCCTCAGAGGTTAGGTTATAGGTTATAAGTTTAGGTTATAGGTTATAGGTTGTAGCTTTAGGGAATTAAGAATAGGTTAAGGTTTAGGTTTAGGAAATCAGGTTCGGGTTCGGGATCGGGTTTAGGTTTGGGTTTTCAAGTTTAAGTTTAGGTTTAGGTTAGGGAGTTGAGATTAGGATTAGGTGTAGGTTTAGGTTTAGGGATTTAAGAATACATTTAGGTTTTAGGTATAGGTTTAGGTTTTAGGTTATAGGTTTAAGTTTAGGTTTTAGGTTATTGGTTATAAGTTTAGGTTATAGGTTATAGGTTAAGGTTTAGGTTTTGGTTTAGGTTAAGGTTATAGGTTTAGGTTTAGGTTAAGGTTTAGGTTTAGGTTATATGTTATAGGTTATAGGTTATAGCTTTAAGGAATTGAGAATAGGTTGAGGTTTAGGTTTAGGAAATCGGGTTTGGGTTCGGGATCGAGTTTAGGTTTGGGTTTTCAAGTTTAGGTTTAGGTTTAGGTTAGGGAGTTGAGATTAGGATTAGGTGTAGGTTTAGGTCTAGAGATTTGAGAATACATTTAGGTTTTAGGTTTAGGTTTAGGTTTTAGTTTATAGGTTTAGGTTATAGGTTTAGGTTTAGGTTTTAGGTTTAGGTTAAGGTTAGGTTATAGGTTATAAGTTTAGGTTATAGGTTAAGGTTTAGGTTATAGGTTTTGGTTTAGGTTAAGGTTATAGGTTTTGGTTTAGGTTTAGGTTTAGGTCATAGGTTTAGGATAGGTTTAGGTTTAGGTTATAGGTTATAAGTTATAGCTTTAAGGAATTGAGAATAGGTTAAGGTTTAGGTTATAGGTTATAGGTTATAGGTTATAGCTTTAAGGAATTGAGAATAGGTTAAGGTTTAGGTTTAGGAAATCGGGTTCGGGTTCGGGATCGGGTTTAGGTTTGGGTTTTCAAGTTTAGATTTAGGTTTAGGTTAGGGAGTTGAGATTAGGATTAGGTGTAGATTTAGGTTTAGGTTTAGGGATTTGAGAATACATTTAAGTTTTAGGTTTAGGTTTAGGTTTTAGTTTATAGGTTTAGGTTTAGGTTAAGGTTAAGTTATCGGTTATAAGTTTAGGTTATAGGTTATAGGTTATAGGTTAAGGTTTAGGTTAAGCTTATAGGTTTTAGTTTAAGTTTAGGGTTTAGGTTTTAGGTTTAGGTTTAGGTTTTAGGTTTAGGTTAAGGTTATAGGTTTAGGTTATAGGTTATAGGTTATAGCTTTATGGAATTGAGAATAGGCTAAGGTTTAGGTTTAGGAAATCGGGTTTGGGTTCGGGATCGGGTTTAGGTTTGGGTTTTCAAGTTTAGGTTTAGGTTAGGGAGTTGATATTAGGATTAGGAGAAGGTTTAAGTCTAGGGATTTGAGAATACATTTAGGTTTTAGGTTTAGGTTTAGGTTTTAGTTTATAGGTTTTAGTTTATAGGTCTATGTTTAGGTTTTAGGTTTAGGTTAAGGTTAGGTTATAGGTTATAAGTTTAGGTTATAGGTTATAGGTTAAGGTTTAGGTTATAGGTTTTGGTTTAGGTTAAGGTTATAGGTTTTGGTTTAGGTTTAGGTTTAGGTTATAGGTTATAGGTTATAGGTTATAGTTTTAAGGAATTGAGAATAGGTTAAGGTTTAGGTTATAGGTTATAGGTTATAGCTTTAGGGAATTGAGAATAGGTTAAGGTTTAGGTTTAGCAAATCAGGTTCGGGATCGGGTTTAGGCTTGGGTTTTCAAATTTAGGTTTAGGTTTAGGTTAGGGAGTTGAGATTAGGATTAGGTGTAGGTTTAGGTTTAGGGATTTGAGAATACATTTAGGTTTTAGGTTTAAGTTTAGGTTATAGGTTATAGGTTTAGGTTTTAGGTTTAGGTTAAGGTTAGGTTATCGGTTATAAGTTTAGGTTATAGGTTATAGGTTAAGGTTTAGGTTATAGGTTTTGGTTTAGGTTAGGGTTATAGGTTTTGGTTTAGGTTTAGGGTTTAGGTTAAGGTTTTAGGTTTAGGTTATAGGTTATAGGTTATAGCTTTAGGGAATTGAGAATAGGTTAAGGTTTAGGTTTAGGAAATCGGGTTCGGGTTCAGGATCGGGTTCAGGTTTGGGTTTTCAAGCTTAGGTTTAGGTTAAGTAGTTGAGATTTGGATTAGGTGTAGGTTTAGGTTTAGGGATTTGAGAATACATTTGGGTTTTAGGTTTAGATTTAGGTTTAGGTTTTAGGTTATAGGTTTTGGTTTAGGTTTAGGTTTAGGTTTTAGGTTTAGGATAAGGTTATAGGTTTAGGTTAGGTTTAGGTTTAGGTTATAAGTTATAGGTTATAGGTTATAGCTTTAGGGAATTGAGAATAGGTTAAGGTTTACGTTTAGGAAATCGAGTTCGGGTTCGAGATCGGGTTTAGGTTATAGGTTTAGGTTTAGGTTATAAGTTATAGGTTTATGTTACAAGTTTAGGTTTAGGTTTAGGTTATAGGTTATAGGTTTAGGTTTAGGTTATAGGTTATAGGTTATAGGTTAAAGTTTAGGTTATAGGTTAAGGTTTAGGTTTAGGTTATAGGTTTAGGGTGTGGTTTAGGTTAAGGGTGTGGTCCCTACAAATACAAATATAAATACGGCCTGTCCAAATGGTCAGGCCCCTCCAATGCTGTCTATAGGAATTGGACAGCTTCATCATGGTCATAACAGCGGTTCCCACCTTCCAGGGACCCCCGCTCAACATCTGGATAGCTCCGGCGCACATCCGGATCTGCTTCATCAATTTCGAGATAATATATAAAGATGGGCCTGTCCAAATGGCCGGGCCACCCATATTGTTGTCCATAGGAAATGGACAGCTTCATCATGGTCATAACAGCAGTTCCCACCTTCTAGGGACCCCCGCTTAACATCCGGATAGCTCCGACGCATATTCAGATCTACTTCATCAATATAATATATAAGCCTGTCCATAGGCTTGGTTTTTTTTTCTTTTCTTTTTTGTAAATCTGGGATCATTGCTCTATTGGGCCCCACTTGGATGGATAACATTCACAATACAGGGGCTACTTTGGTTTTCACATTATAAACAATTTTCCAATGGTCCATGTTCACACACACAAGTGGCTCCCTGATGAGTGATCCACCTGATTTCTAGACAAGGTCATCTACATAGTCAGTCACACCTTACAGTTATCTTAGATGTCCCACATGTGCTAGGTGCAGCCACAAGTAGTGATGTTTGTGGAGTTTTCCTATTTAATGTGCTTCCCTTGTGATTGGGTAAGCACCTTTTGTACATATTTTTCTCTAACTAAGGCAATGTGTATAGACATTGAGAAAATACCTGTAGGAGGCGTTGCAAATTCAGATGCATTTTGGAGAATCTTCTTTCATCCAGCATTTGCTTCTTCAGTGCAAAACTACCTGCATTTAAGGAAATTAGTCTGATGAGTAAGATTATTATTTTTTTATGATCCATCCAGGTATAGGCCCAGTCAGCATATTCCTAGTTAAATACCTAAATGGTGGAAAAAGAAAAAAAGAAAAGAAAAAGATATATATATATATATAAATTTATCAAGGGTAAGCTAGCCTTGGATGTGCAAAACCACAAACCTATTATGCTAAAACCAAAGACTAAGTCATTGAAGAGACGAGTCACTAAACAGATACGTTGGAGTTGGAAGTAAAGGGTAGGCTCTTACCAGAGAGGATCTGCTTATCTGATCAGATGGCAACGACGGATTTGTGAAATCCCTGCAAACAAAAAGTGAGTCTCAATAGCAGTAGCATTAAGCTGACAATCGATGAGGCCCCTTCAGTATAAAATTTTCTAGCCACAGAAAGCTAAATGTATGAGAAGTCATAGAAACCTAAATGTATGAGTCGCTTTCGACAAGAATGCCTCAGCTCCATTTGATTCAGCTTTGACCTTTGGACGCTCTTCTTCCTCCTCCTCTTCCTCATTGAATGAGTATGCAACATCCTTAACTAACTTGGAGCTGATTGAAGTCACAACTTCTGCAGCTTTTTCATTGACAATAATGGTGTCTGCAAGCAACAGCGAGAACATCTTAGTCTTTAGATTGTTAGTTTCTGATTTCAAGTTCTGGAACCCAAGAGATACATTAAAAACCATTCCAGGCTTCAACACCCAATCGTTCCTGGCATTTAAACTCAATCCCGACTCACGGAACTCGAGACCAATTCCCGTTCCTGCTGACTTAGTAAGATGAGAGGCAAATTCAGGAGCATCCCTCTCTACCACCAAGACTGCTGCTTGGTAAACAGCACTGACCTTATTCCCAGCCTTCAATGCACCTATCGATGCCTCATGGGCCTTGAGGAGAACCTCATAAGCCTTACTCTGCGTTGCATTTGTATCAATGAGAAATGTTCTGGCAATGTTTGAGCAGTAGCTGTTATAGCGCGATCCGATTGCGCATATGATCACACTTGTCGAGTCATAACCAAGAGCACCAAAGACACATTTCAGCAAGCATTTTTAACCAAAAAGAAAAGAAAGAAAAGAAAGAAAAAGAAAAGAAAAAGGAGAAAGGAAACAAATTATTTTACCTCCAAGGTCAACTCATCACGCTTCACAAGTATTCTAACAGGATTTGTCATAAACTTGTTTGTTATCTCCAAAATTTCATGAGGCAGAGTTGCAGATGTCAATACAACTTACACAAAGCAACCCATACATTTCAGAACCTTTACATGGATGAAAGCTGAATATATGCTTGAACTGCAGTTAAGCTGCACCTGTTGCAGTTAAGCTACACCTATTGTAGTTAAGTTGCAGTTAAGCTACACTTGTTGCAGTTTTGGGGTTGCACCTACTGCAGTTCTGGGGCTGCACCTGCTGTAGTTAAGCTGCACCTGTTGCAATTCTGGGGTTGCACCTGCTGCAGTTAAGCTGAATATATGCTTGTACTTGCACCATAAACATAAGTCAAGCCAAACAGTCCCTTGGCTTCCATATGCCACATTTCTATATCATCAATCCTGTTCTAAAATATTGTTTTTGACAGATTAGAGGAGAATTGAATGTAATGCAAACAAATAAAGAAGGGCATATATGCAATGCAAACATATACAATGTAAACAATTGCAATGCAATCCTAATAGTTTCGAATCCTAATTTTATGCATGGTTAAGTAGATTAAATCAGGGACTGCAAATTTAACAAAGTATAGTTATAGAGAACAACAAAATGACTAGACATAAAGACAATTAAAAATGGTGAAAACTGCAATTTAGTACATCCATGTCACTACGAAACCTACTTTCCAAAAAAAAAAAATGCAATTAATATGAGACAAGTTTTCTTCAAAAACTTTACCACACAATACATGCTTCAAATAATTTGCAGAGAAGAAAAGCATTCTCAAATAAGTAAAGTGGCAGTGAAAATCTATATTTACCACAACATGACATCCCTAGCCTTGAGAGAATTCACAAGAACACCATCATAGCTGCAAAATGCACATAAAGTAAGTTATATATTGGAAACAAAATTATTGATTTTGGTAACCAAATGTTTCTCATAGATTTTTTTCTAAGTCGAGATAAGCAGATATTCAGAAACCATTCAAACTAGAAATGCACAACCTGCCTTAGCCAAAAGAGAAGGCTCTTAGCTATTCTTGCTTCTTCTAAAAAATTCCCCAAAAATTAATGTCTAGTAGTACAAGATATACTAAAAGAGTATAACTGGCTTACTTTAACCAATCTATAGCGATCTCTGATTTGTTACTGATTGCTAGAATAGTGGCAGACAATCCTATGTTTCTCCAAACAGCATGAGCTGGACCATCTTCAAGTGAATAAACCTGCACAACACAGGAACCAAAACCCACATGATGATAAATAAAAGACACCTTCCAAGTTAGAATCTGATCAGATTGACCAGTGTATGCCTTTGAAGATGAATGACACGATGCTAGCCTTATATTGTTTTATATGTTTATGTTATTAGATCATCAGATTAGCCTCACATCAGGTGTTCTATAACTAATTCTTTTAGAGGACTGACAGAATCCTACACAAACATCCTAGTAGTTCTCTCGCTCTTTCTTTCATGACCCATGACAGGTTAGGAAATACATGATATCCAAAACTTTGGCAATGTTAAAGTTCCACAATCATTCAAACAGGCATTGATAAAATTCCTAGAACAAGCAATGTCTTACAAAGGCTCTGAAGTTCTGATATCAATTCTACAGAACATTCCCAAGTTCAGCAAGTAATGTTCCTAAACAAATACACGATCATGCTTGTGTCAATCGAATGCCATGTCACAAGTACCTGAATTGAGTACCCAATCTCCTACAACGGAACTGCAATGCTGGTCATTAGTAACTGTGCAACATCAGTTAACAGATCGGCGACTACCTAGAAAGAAAAATCCAAGAAAAATCCAAAAACAAGCAAAGGATCAAAATTACCACACAATGGAAAGAAATACCAATGTTTTTTATCAATCTAACCACCAAAAACAAATAATTTTTTTTTAAAGGCATTCACTACACAGAAATTTAAATAAATAAATAAAACAAGAACCCACATTCTACAACCATCACATATCTATACCAATCTTTTTTATTTTTTTCTTTTTCTTTTCATTTCAAGATCTTTTCATTACCTAAACCCCTCCAATCTATACCAATCTTTCTTTCTTTTTTTTTTCTTTTTTTGGTGAGATATTCAAATTCTATCAATCTAACCACGAAAAAAAAAAAACCAAGTAAAATTATTTTTTTGGAAGGCATTGACAACATTAAAAAATAAAAATAAAAACCCATCGCATTCTACCAACATACATATATATTTAATCTTTAAAGAACATCAGAGAACATGAATAATCTACAAAAACAAAACATGGGTTTTACAACAAATTTCAAAAACAGAGAGAGAGAGAGAGAGAGAGAGAGAGAGTAACCATTCCTTTTCTTCTCCTCCTCCTTCTCCTTCTCCTTCTCCTTCTTGCTGTGAAAGGGGGTTTTGAAAACCCTAGCAAGAGAGAGCGGGGTTGGGAAACAGAGAGGAGAATGCGGCCAACAGACAGGGAGAGGGTGAGGGAGAGCGGGAGATCGAGAGAGGGCGAGGGAAAGAGAGAGGCTGAGTGCGAGAGAGAGATGGATAGAAGGGTTTTGGGAGGTTTGCTGCGCACAGGAGAAAATGGTGGACAGATTCCGCATTTCATTTGGGAGGGGCGTGATGGACGGCCCTTTATCTGATGGGTTTTTGGACTGTGGGGCCCACCGTGATGTATTTTATTTATCCACTCCGTCCATTAATTTTAAATTATTATTTTAAGTATTAATGCAAAAAATGAGTCATATCCAAGCTATAAGAAGACCACACAACATATTAACAATAGAAATTTAATTTATATTATTTCTTATGGTGTGGTCCAGTTAGATCTTTAATCAACATAATTTTTGGGTCCATCCACTGAAATTATATATCAAAATTGATGGACAGCTTAGATCAAACAAATATATTCCAATGAGGCCCATGGAGCCCCTTAAGCACCATCAATATCTAATAAGGTTATGGTGAGAAGATAGGTTTTAGGTACAGATAAATTAGGTTGTAGCTATGGATTAAATCTGTAGCAACTATAGCTAAGGTTTATATCCATAGCAAAAAACTAATGTGGTCTGTATCCTTTGCCCCTTTTTTTGGTAGTGTAACCTTAACTTAAACCTAAAACCTAAATCTAAACCTAAAACCTAAATGTATTCTCAAATCCCAAAACCTAAACCTACACCTAATCCTAATCTCAACTCCCTAACCTAAACCTAAACCTAAACTTGAAAGCCCAAACCTAAACCCGATCCCGAAATCGAACCCGATTTTCTAAACCTAAACTTTAATTTATTCTCAATTTCCTAAAGCTATAAGCTATAACCTATAACCTAAACCTAACATAAACCTATAACCTTAACCTAAACTTAAAACCTAAACCTAAACCTAAACCTAAACCTAGGTTTTGAGTTTAAAAGTCCATTCTAGGTTTTAACACATTACTCATGTTGGATTTTGCCATAGTTTATAAGATTTGTAGGTACATTTTTTATTTCTTCATATATAAGTGTTTTTTTTTTTTTTTTGTCTTTCTTCCTTTTGAGATGTGTACAAAGGCATGCTTGTTTGATTGTATCTACAAATGTTGTTTTATACAGGCTGACAAGCTAAAGAAGTTGGTGGAGGATGAAATTCATTTTCTCAAGCGAAGGGTTTAAGAACTTGAAAGTGATCTTGTGTCGAAGTCCACAGAAGTTACATTTACAATTTCAAGGAAAGAAGAAGCTCTATCTTTTGCATTTGCTGAAATTGACCGTCTGAAGGAAGAAAATTCTGTAAAAATGTGAGCATTATTAAATGCATATGGAGGGTGTTTACTGTGTTGGAGTGTATTTGTTTTTTGCACATGAGGGCACGCCTTAGTTGTAATTCTTATGATAGGTCGAGCAAAGTGAAGTATTGTTTATTTAGAAATGTGAATGTAGAATGCATTGTATGATTTGATTGCTATTTGTAATAAATGCATCGTTTTTTTTTAATTGCATTTTATGTACTATTTCTATCAGCATTAAGCTTAGATAAGTTATCAATCACAGCAGGTTCTTGTAATGGAAACAGGTCGTATTATTACTATTTTTTAAAAAATAGCTACAAATATAATCCATAGCTATAGCTACGGCTTTTGTCCGTACCTATTGGTATCTATTGCTACGGATATATTAGTGCTATTGGTATCTATTGCTACAGATAAAACCTTTTTGCTACGGATATGATCCGTAGCATGTCCGTCGCTATTGGTGGAGTAGCTAAAGGTATTGCTACGGATTATATCTGTAGCTATTGGTATCTATTACTACGGATATAATCCATAGCTATTGGTATCTATTGCTACGGATATAATCCGTAGCTATACCTTTAGCTACCTCACCAATAGCGACGGACGTGCTACGGATTATATCAGTAGCAAAAGGGCTTTTGCTACGGTTTTTGGCCGTAGCCTTTGCCCGTTTTTCTTGTAGTGCTCCATCTACTTTTAAAGACAACGGAGTCCTTGAGCATTTCATTACAAATGTTAATGTGGAAAATAAGTCACTCTCAGCTGAATTTTCCAGCTCTTTAAACGATTTCTTGAACACTTTCCAGATTCAAACGATCCTATAATTAAAGAAATAGTGGATGCCTCGCAAGAGAATATCTCGGTAGTTGTTACTAACTGAGAGAATCCGTACTCTGAAGTCCCTTCTTCCCCAGATCCTGACTGTTTATCATTAAGGGAGGAGGAGTTGAAAATTGAACCGAAGTCTGAAACTTCAGAATGTGTCAAGACTACATCACTTTCTAAGAAGTTTTCTAAGTTTTACTTACTTGTAGTCTCTGATTCACCATGAGATATTAACTTTGAAACTTTTTCTGTCACAGGTGAATCATATATACTTTGGATACCTCGCACAAATCAACGACAAATTTTTGATGAGGTCCATAAATTTCTCTGGACATTCATGCTCCAGGCTATCCAAGCCTATTGTAAAAAGGGCTTTTGGATGATCCTGTTGAGAAACCTACTGAGAAATTTATCTAGATATTGGCTGGAAGAGGAACCTTGCGGCATGACTAAGTAGCTTTTCCTCTGCTTTCATAGGACTAGGGTAGTTTGCTTTATGCAGTTCTAGGATAGTCGACTTTTTGTCATTAGGTTAGTTTGCTTTCTAAGTTGTTTTAGGATAGGTTTTTTCATTGGTTTCACTCTTGTGCTGACTCGCTCTCACGCTGATATCTCTTTGGAAAGGCCGTTCAATTTCCTCGTCAGGTACTATCTTTCCATCACTTCTCTTTTACTTTCGTTGTCCCATGTGCATTGCATGCTTATTTCTTTTACATTGAGGACAATGTAGATTTCATGTTGGGGATGGGAGATTAGGTTACCTAATCAGCGTTTTCTCAGTCTTGAGCAAAAATTGTGAAATTTTTTGATTTTTTTTTAAAATTCTTGTGAATTCGAAGTGATTTTGACGACCATCTTTGATTGAGAATTATAAGATACTTAACGTTGGTGATTTACGACCCTTGGATTCAGTTATCTATTCGATTTCACAGTTAAGTTCAAATTGTTAATCCGTGATTTGAAATTTTAAACATTGATCGAGTCATGATTTCACATATCACATCTAGCTTATACATTAAGGTTTTAGTTTGATATTTACTTATTAACTTGGTGATCATTAAGCATAGAAGGAGCCAACCTAGGGAATTTGTCCATCATGTTAAAAATAAAATAAAATAATACCTAGTTGAAAAAACAATTGTCTTCGTAAAGGATTGGGCGAATGATCTTCACCATGGGTTTGCTCCCTATAGGTGAGGGCTTGTTTTCCCTCCTTGGCTTTACCTTTAAAAGATTGACATAGCATGAAAGTCATCGATGGAAAAATTGAAAGCTGGGAGAATAAAAAGGCTAAACTATAAGGCAAGTTTTGGTTTAGGTTATGATTATCCTGAATGCTCTTGTGATTATCAATGTTATCATGAAAATAAAGAATTAAGCATTTGATTATGACAAATTTAGGTTTCACTATACACCCATGGAACTCAATGTTTAGAATTTTTCTAATCGATGGATTACTTTGAACTTGACTATGAAGTTACTGTGTGCTTGAGTCTAGGAGAAAGTAATGACCAACATTCATGAATCTTAGAATTCTATTGATTGGACTGTTGTTCAAAAGTCACTCGAGTTTAAAGAAATTATCCTATAGTTCTCAACTTATTTTTCGCATACTTTGCTCGGGACTAGTAAAATACTGGTTGGGGATTGTGTCGAGGGTCAAATATTGCATATTAGACCCCAATTATTACCTAAATTTATGAACATGATACAGTTTAACGTCCTATTTTAATCGTGTTTATGATGCAAGGTGAATTTAGGAGCCTGGACTGAAAAAGGGTACTAAAAGTATGGATTTGACGCTCTAAAATCACTAAGGTAAGGGATGGACCCCAGGGGACCGAGATCGAAGATTCTACACGCCAGAGATCTGAGAAAATCACTCCACTCACGTTAAACGGGCCTGAAAATCATCTAGAATGCAAGATCACAAGGTTCCCACTATCCGTTCGGCTCGAAACTTTATATATGGCCCGAGGACCATAAATTAACCGTACACGTAAAATTTTAGCCATTTGATTCTTGTGAAAGTGGTCCAACGGACAGATCAGGCCACAATCCACTGATCTAGGGCCCACCTGATATCTGGATATGCTTCAACTTTGCTCTCAACCCTTTAAACGGGATGAAAAATGGTTGGACAGGTCGGATCTTTGGAATACATCACTGTGGGACCCACACACGTGATGCGTGTGCACAGTGTGTACAAGACCCGCCGCGCACCGCAAGAATCCAAGTCGGTCAGCGTTGCGCTGACCGACGAATTCTCAAAAATCCAAAGACGCAGCAGCGTCTTCAATGCAATTGGCTGGACGATGCTTGTGGGCCCCACCCATCAGTCATATTGATGATCTTGACCGTCCATGGTGTCTGAAGGGGGTCTATGACCCTCGCCTAGGTGGCCGTTTGGCCCCATGCAAACACCGTACGTACATGAAGACTCAAATGTAAGATGGACGGTAGAAGCATAAGTTCCGTGGGCCACATATAATTCGAGCCAAAACATGTCATTTCCGACCAATTTTTTGAGGCGAGTTAAATTGATGACGTGGATTTTGCAAAAACTGGAGTATGTGGACTCCACAGATACGCAAAGAAAGTTAACTGTTCGGCAATCTTGGCTGGGATCTGCCGTCCGATCCCAGCTGTCCAAAATCCTCCTATGTAGTGGCCGACCAGCCCCAAGGAGTCTGAACGGTCTTGATGGCAATTAATCTCCATGACATCCATGAAAATCGGATCATGTGCAACAACACGACTGCCGGCTGCGTAATGTCCCTTCGTATAAAAATCCCTTACGCAGGGAGTACGTAAACTCCAACCCTCATGTGCTGACCGACTGTATTCTGCTATAAAAGGAGAAGGAGAGAGGACGTAAGGGCATCGTGGGCACTCTAGGGCCATCCTTTGGACATGGAAACGGGCAGCCGTGGAGGCAATCTAGGATCTCGCACACGTGAAGACAGAGAGGAGAGAAAGAGAAGGGCAGCCGACTATGGTGTTTTCTTCATTTTCTTTAATCTTTGCTTAGTTTATTTTTTAGAGATTTTTGCTTGATCATGTCGAGCTAAACCTCTTAAGTAGGGCTAAGAGGTAAAGCTTGTAGCGTGATGAGACGGTTTATACGGCTTTGATTCATGTTTTATGAACTCTCTTTGATTATAGTTTGATTATATGTATTCATAGTTTTTAATGGTTTATTGTGACTTAAATTACAATGGATCTGCGATAGCTTTAAATATTTTCTATGCATGCATAGAAGCTATAGTCGTAGGAGCCCTGTAATTCACCATCGTCTCACGGGCATGGTTGGATGACGGAACCCTTCCCTGTGTTCATAACTCTCTTAGATTGGATGTGGATTTGTTAAATTCTGTTGTCTACTTTGTCTCCTGGACATGGTCTTGTGATGGAATCAATTCTAATTAACATCCTTCTTACCTCTTGAAAACTAGATCAAATGATGTTTATATTGGTTTTTAATAGATTATCTTCCAATTGGATGAAGATGAGACTCTGATTCTAGGTGTGTTCATGAATCAAGCATAGATTTCCTTGATCTCTACAAGTGGATCCTTGGCACCCTAGTTTCCCACCTTTAAATATTACAAATTTTAATTAATTAAATTCACAATTATTCTCTAAATTTTACCTGATTTAGATTATATCTTTGCCTAGTTCTAGTTCGAGTTACTTTCAGATTACGTACAAGGTACAGTCCCTGTGGATTCGACCTCGGTCTTACCGAGATTATTACTACATCACAACCCTATACTTAGGGTGTGAACAGGTCTTTAAACTCAAGTATGTAATGGATTAAGAAATTGAGATTCTAACTAACTTCAGACTTAGGACAAGTATTGCTTTGTTTTGGAATTCATATGATGAATGGAGGCATAATTGTATAAATTTCTGAGTGTTGAACTATTTTTCAAGTTTTCAATGTTTGGGGTAACATTTCTGGAAACCCTCACGAGATTATAACTCGTCTACTAGGGGAAACCTAGGAGTTTAAAGGCTTGTTGCATATGTTAAATGCAACCGAGATTACCTGTGAAAGTGGTGTAGTTAGAATTTTTGTTTTCATTTTAATTTGTCTAGAATTAGTTTTTATTCTTATTTTTTATTTTATTTTTCTTTACTTATTTTGCTCGGGACTAGCAAAATGCTGGTTGGGGGGGGGGGGGGGGGGGGGGAGGGGTGTTGTTGAGTGTCAAATATTGCATATTTTTCCCCATTTATATCTTGGTTTTATGAACATGATAATGCTTAATGGTATATTTTATACATGTTTGTGTTTCAATGTTAAAAGCATGAATTTGATTCTCAAGAATCACCATATAAAAGAATGAACATTTGGAGACCAAGATTGAAGATTTCAAGACCCCAAGAGTCAAGAAAACCAAGTGAAAAAGGAAGTACAGAAATTAATGCAGGATCTTAGCTTAGATTCATTGAAATAGTTTAGATGATATCGAAGCCAGTCTTCGATGACATCGAAGTGCTTAGATGACATCGAAGAATTATAGAAAAATCAACTTTGATTGCTAGACAAATTGGATGCAGTCTTAGATTCATCGAAATAGTTTCGATGAATCGAAGCCAGTCTTAGATGACATCGAAGGCAGTTCGATGTCATCGAAGGGTTTACGCGGACACGGAGTGAGCAGTTTTGAAGCGGTTTTCAGATTTTTCAAACCAGTCTGAAGGAGAGAGTTCTCCACTTATAAATAGGGTTTCACAGGACATTTTTAAGCATCATTCAAGGCATTCGAATGAAAGATCTAGGGTTTTAGAGAGTTTTATATAAGGTTTTTGCAAAGTTTCATAGTTTTAATTTATTTTTCTTTACAAGCTTTTTATTTTTTCTTGTTGCTTTTTATTTCTGCAATTTAATTATGTTTTTCTAAGTTCCCTCTAGCCCAAGCTAGAAGGGAAGCACATAGGTTTAATGTTTTCATAGTTATGATGATTGATTGTTTTAATGATGAGAAGAATGGTGTATGCATATTATCAATTGTTTAGGTTTGGTTTTTTTATCCTAATGTGAGATCCATATGTTTCCATTATATAAGATCCACATTGATGGATAGGCTTACCTTGAATCAATTAGATTTCCCAGATATGAGAGGTTCTCAACCTGTTACATTTCAATAATATTCATCATCTTATAGATATGAATTCTTAAAATCACTAGCGCTTAAGAATATATATCAATGGTGCAAATCCATGATTTTTTGATCTTTTATATCATTTATTTAAAATGTTTAAATTGTTTTATTTTCCGATTAGGCCGACCATAATGCTCGGATCCTAGTTGTGTTATCCAAGTCATCATGATTTTGGAACATTAACCTATGTGTGGAACTTTGAAGTATGGCTGCTGTTTTAATTCAGTTGAATTACATCCATTCAAAACTCCCAAAATCAAATCATCAGTTTAGTTTTTATTACTTAGTTTGTTTTGCATTTGATTTTCTCCTTCTCGCAATTCATCTCCCTGTGGGATCGACCCTGTATTAACGGGATATTACTTACGAATATCTGCACTTGGAGGCAATTAATCAGCAGCTCAAGAGTGTGGGCAAGGCTCGATAGGTTTCTTTGCAATGGGGACTGGGTTAACAAATTCCTCGACTTCCAAGTGAAGCATTTGCCGAGAATGAACTCAGATCATGCCCCTCCGCTAGTGTCCTTTCCCAACCCAATCTCACTTGACCCTAGGCCCTTCCGATTTCAGAGGATGTGGCTGCTTGACGGCTCCTTCTCTTAAGTGATTGAGGATGCTTGGAGCCAACCAATGTCAGATCAACCCATGTTAAATCTGCTAATGAAAATCAAGAAAGTCAAGTTGTGGCTGAAGATTTGGAATAGAGATGTGTTTGGGAATGTCTTCCAAAACATTAAAAATGCAGAACGGGAATTGAGCCACCTGGAATCCAGGGCCCAATCCTCTAATTCGGCCATCAGTTCAGAAGAAATTAGTGGAGCAAAATTTAAATCAGCCCAGATGGAGCTAGTTGAAGAAATTTTTTGGAAACAAAAGGCCCACAACAACTGGTTGAAGGAAGGGGTTAGAAACACTAAGTTCTTCCACCTCTCGGCCTCCGATAAAGTTAGAAGGGCTGAAATCCATGAAATCCAGTTAGATTCAGGGGAATCCACCTCAGATCAAGCGACCATTAAGCAGGAAGCAGTCTTTTTCCTGCAAGCTCTGCTGTCCTCCTCATCAGTCGTAGATGACTTTATGGATTGCATCCCTCCCCTAGTTTCGGAGGAGGACAACATCCATCTTATGGAGATTCCCTCCTTAGAGGAGGTAAAAAAATCGGTATTAGCCCTTCCCAAGGATGGTGCTCCCGGCTCCGATGGTATGTCTAAAGCTTTTTTTTTACAGGTTGTAGGAACATTGTGGGGCTTGACATCCACAAAGGCATTGTGGATTTCTTCCAAGGGGGTTGTCTTCCCAGGGCCTTCACTTCCACCCTTGTCGTTTTAGTGCCTAAATCGGCGGGCCCTAACTCATTTGCTGATTTTCGGCTGATCAGTCTGTGTAATTGTATCTACAAGATTTCTGCCAAGATCATGGTCATCAGGCTAGGCTCTCTGCTTCCGAAGCTGATTTCTCCAGAGCAAGGAGCCTTCGTTTGGGGCCGATCGATTGCCGAAAATATCACTCTTGCCCAAGAAATCTTCAGAGATATAGATAAGGAAGGTTCGAGGAGGGAACTTAGTCTTAAAGCTTGACATGGAAAAGGCTTACAATAAGCTTTATTGGAGTTTCCTGAATCAGGTCCTTCTTAAATTTGGTTTCATTTCCAGTTAGGTGAAGATGGTTGAATCATGTTGGAACAACAACTGGTTCTTGGTCCTTATTAATGGTGAAAGTTGTGGCTTCTTCAAATCATCTAGAGGCTTGAGACAAGGCGATCCTCTTTCTCCTAGTTTATTCATCCTCGCGGTAGAGGTGTTCAGCAGGGGGTTCTCGAGACTGGTAGCTAGTGGGCTGTGTAAGCCGTTTAAGCTGAAACATGGTTGCAATCAAATCTCCCATCTTCTGTATGCATACGACACGATTCTATTCCTTAATGGCTCCCGCAGATCACCGGAGGAGGTGTGTGCTTTCATCACTAACTATTAGTTGGCCTCAGGTCAGAAAGTTAACATGAGGAAGAGCTCTTTCTACTGTTCTTCAAAGCTTCCCGTCGGCAGAATCAGGAGCATTGAAAGAACTCTTGGTTTCGGGAAATCTTCAGGTGGATTCTCTTACCTGGGAGTCCCTATTGTGCAAGGGAGACTCAAGTGTAATGTTTTCAACTCATTGATTGACAAGATGACATCCAAGATTCAAGGGTGGAACAGTACACACATCTCCTAGGTTAGGAGATTGACGCTGATCTCTTTCGTTCTTATTAGTATCCTGGTCCACACCATGTTAGCCACAGTCCTTCCAGCAAAAGTTCTGCAAACTATGGAAAAATAGTTTGCCAACTTCTTCTGGGGGTGGTGGGATGGAAAAAAGAAGCTTCATTGGAAAAATGGAGCTCCATTTCCACTCTTAAGGAAGAGTGAGGGCTAGAGATTAAGAAGTTAAAGGATGTTCTGAAAGCTCTTCACCTGAAGATGGTGTGGGGGACAAGGTCTGGGACAGAGCGCAGTCTTTGGGCGAAATTCATGGCCTCCAAGTACTTGTAATCTGGAGCTTTCTCCAGCACTAGCAAATTTGCCTACTGTTCTCCAATCTGGAAAGTGTTGGTGAATCTGTTCCCTACTCTAGATAGAAATGTCCAATGGGAAGTTGGCCACGGGATTGCAGCATATGGCAAGCAACTGGACTGGGCTGGGCCCCTTAAAATCTATTCCTTCTCTCGATATCCCATCTGATCTCAGAGGGCTATGTGTTGCATATTTTATTGGAGTAAACGGGTTGAAGTCGGAGGTTCCGCTTGATCTTCCTGATTGGATTTAGGCCCATATTCAGCAAGGCGGTTTCTGCACCTCAGATGCTGAAGATAAGCACTTCTGGCCGTTCGACCCCACCAACTTCTTCACTGTTAAATTGGCATGAGGTGTTGTTAGGAAAAACGAGCTAAAGAAGAGCTAGGCGAAATGGGTGTGGCACCCTGCGATTCCTCCTAAGATATCCACGTTTATGTGGAGGTTAATGTAGGACGCTATGCCAGTTGATGTCATATTCAAAGGAAAGGGATTCACATGGCCTCAAAATGTGAATGCTGCGGTGATGATCAGGATGCCAACCCTCTCCCAGAGTCGCAATCACACATCTTTTTGGAAGGGATCTTAGCAGATAAAGTGTTGAATCTTCTAGCTAGCCTGATCGGGATTCCTCTGAGTCGTCACTCATCCATCCAGGAGCGTCTTATTTGGTGGTGGCAACGGCCTTTCCTTCGCAGATTTATTTATATTTTCCTCCTCTTAGCCCCCGCCTTCATTCTATGGGAAATCTAGAGAGCCAGGAATGAGGCTAGATTCGATGGGTGAAACATCTCTGTTCAAGGAGTTTTCAGCAGAGCTATATGATGGATGGAGTCTTTGTCCCTTCGACACCAGAGAAATCCTCTGCGGTTGTTAGCCGCCCCTGCTGATCCCTCGATCTTTTTGCAAGCTCATCCGCTCCGCCCTGCCCCGATTTTTGATATCGTTAGATGGATCAGGCCTAGAGAGGGTTAATTGGTTTAAGCTTAACGTTGATGGATCCGCGCTTTCAAACCCTAGGCCTACGGGGGCTGGAGGCATTTGTAGAGATAGTAAGGGCCTTCTCATTTTTGCTTTTACCAACGGGTAGGGGATCGCCTCCAACATTAGGGCTGAGCTGCGAGCCCTGTATGATGGCATGGATCTTTATGTCAAGCATGGGTTAGACAGAGTCCTTATCAAATCTGACTCTAAATGGGCTGTCGAGTCCATTAATGGGATGTCCTCCAGCATCTGAAAATGGAGATATTGGTTATCCAGAATTAAAAGGCTAACTCTTAGGGGCTCCTTTTGAATTACTCTCAGCCCCAAAGAAGCTAATGGGCCGGCTGATGGTTTGGCAAAGCAGGGTAGCATGCCTCAAGTTAGCTGGTCCTTTCGGGAGGTTTCCAGTCTCCCCCGTCTAGTCAAGGGCCGTTTTCTTTTAGATAAAGCGCGGTTGAAAGCTGTTAGAGAGCTAAAAAGAAACTCTTTTGTTTAGGATATGATAGACGACCAGTCCTTTTGTCGCTGCCAGAACAACCTAATTGTGTAAATTTGCCATATTAATGAAATGAATATTCCAAAATAAAACCAAAAAAACTTTACGAGGAATCTAGATAGCTCCGTAAATTTGGAGTAGTTATTCACTTTGGAATCACGTTCTTCATCACGTCAGTGTAGAACCAAACACGAACTAAAATTTTTTGCATGCATGTATTCAAACGACCATATGCACCACTTGTAACACATCTGTGGTACTTAAAAATGGACAATGGAACATGTGACTGGTTGTATCATATGACACATGTAAGGTGCTTAAGGAATGAATATGGTACTGAATATTGTTAGAAGCACAAATGGTTAGTGGTACACGTCCTATTTGTGCACATGTGTACATATGGCACGTGTACATATGTAAAAAAAAAAAGCACATTAGCCCATGAAAATGTGGTCTAAGGTTGGTTGCGGCGCGAGCGAGTTAGCAGGGACCATCACGGCAAGCTCATTTTTGTGTTCCACAGAAACTACGGCCACTCAACGAACGCGGTTACAGAGGCCCAAGCCATGTTAGATGGCATAAACATAATTGTGGAAATAGATTCTATGACCATTGCAAATGCGGTTGTCGAGTCTCACGCCCTCAGCTCTCGGAATATCTGGTACAAGTTAGGAGCTATCCAACAATTTCGTCAGACCCTCGACCTCACCTTTAACCACATTTTGCGAGAAGGGAACTCGGTGGCAGCCGCTTTGGCTAGAATGGCCAGCGAAGGTTGCCCAAATAGGATGTTTGGAGCTCGTCCCGACCTTCCGAGGCTAGTGCGGGGTGCTCTTGCTATAAATAATGTTTGCATTGGGGCTATTAGGTATGCTTAATTGGGGCATTTTGCTGGATTTTTGCTGTTTAGAGGTTGTGGGGGCCTCTTAGTTCGGAGGTCTCTCTTTTCGTCTTTTCGGGTGGCTATTGTGCAGATAGGGATATATGATAGGAGTGGTCTGTAACCTTTTTGTTGGGACCCTCCTGAAAGGCTGTAAATTTTCAAGAGCAATGAAATCTTTGTGGCTTTTGTTTTATAAAAAAAAAGGTTGGTTGCCGCGCGACGCAAGTATATAAAACAAACGTACGATGAGGACAAGCTATAATGGATTTTTTTTTTAAATTTTAAATTATTTATTTATTTTTTAAATTCTGACCAAACATAACTTTCAAAAGGCAATCTCAAAATCCGGAATACATCCAAAATGCACTAATAAAAAAATAAATCAAAACATAAATCTCAAAAAATTCCCTCTTAAAACTGAAGTTTACTGAGTCTAATATCCTTCTTCGATGACCTTCGTTCCCAATCCCTTAAGCCCTTCAGATGGGATCTGTTGAGATATAGAGCCACATCTGGGGCCGCCTTCGACTAGTCGTAGGGATTGTTTGACTGGTCGTAGGGGCTTGCTTGACCGGTCGTGGACCGGCTCGACTCAAAGTCCAGCGAGTCCTGTTTTTTCATATCCTGGTCCTTCGACTAGTCGTAGGAATTGTTCGACCAGTCGTAGCTTCGACTAGTCGAAGCTCTCCTTCGACTAGTCATAGGTTACGTAGATTCGTTTCTGAATCTGATGCGGACTGCGAATTTTGGTGTCGCCTTTCGCAAGGGTGCGGAAGGGAAGTTGCCTAAACTATATATAAGTGTTCCTAAGACTTTTCTAGGTGAATTGGAATATTGAGAAAACAATTCTAAGGTGTGGGCAAAGGGTTTTCTATGTTCTTCCAAGGGAGAGGTTAGTATATTGCCTTTTAATCTTTGTTCTTCATAGTGGAAGTTTGCATCCGTGGTTTTTTACCCTAGTTTGGAGTTTTTCCACGTATATCTTGTCTTGTGATTTGTTTTGGATTGCTTTGATCTACTTCTAGTTTATATTTCTTCTTGTTTATCATTTGTGGGTGAGGCCTGAGATTAGATCTAAGCTCACTGCGTTGTTGGCGTGCTGCACAACAACTGGTATCAAAGCTATTAGTTAAGTTCTATTGGGAGCGATGGCGGAAGATGGGAAAACTAGAATTGAGAAGTTTGATGGTTCAAACTTTGTCTTCTGCAAGATGCAGATGGAGGATTATCTATATTAGAAGGACCTCTATATTCCTCTAGGAGGAAAAGAGAAGAAACCAGAAAAGATGACAGATGATGAATGGTTTTTACTGGATAGGAAGGCTTTAAGAACGATCCGACTCTCTTTGTCTAAGAGCGTCGCCTTCAATATATCCAAGGTGTAAACTACAAAAGAATTAATGGAAGCCTTAGCCACCATGTATGAAAAACCCTCAACATCCAACAAGGTTCATCTCATGAAACAATTATTCAACATGAAGATGTCAGATGGTGGGATCGTGGCTGAACATCTGAACGAGTTCAATACAGTCACGAGTCAGTTGGAATCCGTTGACATTGTTTTTTAGGATGAGGTCAGGGCGTTATTGATCTTATCTAGTTTACTAGACAGTTGGGATGGTTTGGTGATTGCTGTGAGCAATTCCTCAGGATCGACAAAGCTAAAATTTGATGATGTGGCCGGTCTAATTCTTAGTGAAGAATCTAGAAGGAAGGCATCAGGAGTTTCAGGGGATTCAGGGAATGATATAAATGTTGAAGGAAGGAGAAGATCGCTGAACAAAGGAGGCAATAAACACGGGCGTTCTAAGTCAAGGAAGAAGTCCAAGGGACCGAAAGACAAAGACGGGTGTTGGCATTGAGCAAGAAGGGGCACATGAAACGTGATTACGGGGTGCTCAAGAAACAAGAAGGAAGCTCTCAAGGCGGGAAGGATTCAGTAAATCTGTCTGAGGAGAGCAACACAGAGGCGTTGATCTTGTTTCTTGATGCGAGGAATGAGTCTTAGGTTATAGACTCGGGTGCTTCGTTTCATGCCACCTCATGTAAGGAAGTTCTGCGTGATTATGTGTCAGGTGACTTTGGGAGAGTCTATCTTGGTGATGATGAGCTTTGCAATATTATTGGAAATGGGGACGTTCATGTAAATCAGAAAGACGGAACGGTCTTGAAATTGAAGGATGTCAGACATGTACCGAGTTTAAAACGTAACTTGATCTCAGTGGGACAGTTGGCCGATACCGGTTATGTGACAACATTCACCAATGATTCCTGAAAGATCACAAAAGGTGCCTTGGTGATATCTCGAGGTAAGAAGGAAGGTACTTTATACGTGACTTCAGGATCATCTAGTTCACTCGCAGTCGCATCAACTGGAGTGAATGGGTAGTTATGGCATCAGAGGTTGGGACATATGAGTGAGAAAGGGATGAAAGTGCTATTGTCTAAAGGAAAGCTACCAGGACTGAAGTCTATTGACTTGGAATTTTGTGAGGACTTCGTGTATGGTAAGAAGAAGAGGGTAAGCTTCAAGAAGACGGGACGCGCTCTAAAGACGCATCTGTTGGAGCTTGTACACCCTGATGTGTGGGGACCGACACAGGTATTATCTCTTGGTGGCTCACGTTATTTTGTTACTTTTATTGATGATGCTAGTAGAAAACTGTGGGTCTATTTCTTAAAGCATAAATCTGATGTATTTGATGTATTTAAGAAATGAAAAGTTATAGTAGAAAATGAGACCGGTAAAACAGTAAAATGTCTCAGATCTGATAATGAGGGAGAGTACTGTGATAAGAGGTTTGAGGAGTATTGTGCAGCAAATGGAATCAAACATCAGAAAATGATTCCAGGGACACCACAACAGAATGGTGTGGCTGAGCGCATTAATAAGACTGTCCTTAAGCGCGCCAGGAGCATGAGGTTACATGCAGGGTTGCCCAAGACCTTTTGGGCAGATGCTGTGAATACTGCTGCATATCTCATCAATAGAAGTCCCTCAGCACCATTGGATGGTGGGCTACTAGAAGAAACTTGGACTGGGAAAAAAGTGAACCTTGCACATCTCAAAGTATTCGGTTGCACTTCATATGTTTACATTGATACAGAGCACAGAAATAAGCTAGATGCGAAGTCCATGAGGTGCACGTTTATAGGCTACGGGCAGCATGATTTTGGCTACAGGTTTTGGGATGCAGAAAACAGGAAAATCATCAGAAGCAAGGACGTATTTTTCAATGAAAAAGTGATGCATAAGGACAGTGTGCAAGAAAATAAGGCCAAGGAAAATGGATTTGTAGAGTTGAAAGAGTTACCGGACACGGGTGTTACAGCGCAACAGGATGATTATGCACAGGAGCATTATGAGGCAGAGCCGTATACACCGGTTGTGAGGAGGTCTACTCAGGAGAGGAGACCTACGGTCCGATACTCACCCTCCTTACATTATCTACTGTTGACAGATAATGGTGAACCAGAATGTTTTGAAGAGGCACTACAGTCAGATACATGGGTTAAGTGGGAGCAGGCCATGGATGATGAAATGGACTCTCTTGAGTCTAATCGTACATGGGAGCTAGTCACTCTAACTAAGGGTAAGAAAACTCTTCATAACAAGTGGGTTTACAGACTGAAGGAGGAGCACGATGGTTCAAAACGGTACAAGGCCAGATTGGTTGTGAAAAGGTTCCAACAAAAGGCAAGTATCAACTTCACTGAAATATTTTCACTTGTGGTGAAAATGTCTACAATTCGCATGGTCTTGAGTATAGTGGCTACAGAGGACTTACATCTAGAGCAGCTAGTATAGTGTGCAGACTGAAGAAGAGTCTATATGACCTAAAGCAGGCCCCGAGGCAGTGGTACAAGAAGTTCGACAGTTTCATGTTGGGAAACGGTTACAGGAGATGTCATGCTGACCACTGTTGTTATTTGAAGAAGTTTGATACGTCATACATCATCCTTCTTCTGTACGTTGATGATATGCTTGTGGCCGGTTCAAGCATGAAGGACATCTCAGATCTCAAAAGACAACTATCTAGAGAATTTGCTATGAAGGATTTAAGAGCTACAAAACAAATCCTAGGCATGAGGATAAAACGTGACAGGGAAAATAAGAAACTGTTTTTGTCACAGGCAGAGTACATAGCCAAGGTACTTGATCGATTCAATATGGGAGGTGCCAAGCCGGTTAGCACTCCATTAGCCAACCACTTCAAGCTATCTAAGGAGCAAGGTACAAAGATGCAGGAGGAACGAGACTACATGGGTAAAGTCTCATACGCGTCAGCTATTGGGAGTCTCATGTATATTATGGTGAGCACGAGGTCAGACATTGCTCAAGCAGTGAGAGTTGTTAGTAGGTTCATGAACAACCCCGGAAAGGAACATTGGAAAGTTGTGAGGTGGATCCTTAGATACTTGGTAGGTACTAAGGATGTAGGGTTGTGCTATGGTGGATCGAAATCAAGCTACAAGGCTACGTGGATTCAGATTTGACAGGAGATATCGACAGCAGAAGAAGCACTACAGGTTATGTCTTTACTCTGGGTAGTGCTGTAGTCAGTTGGGTCTCTCAGTTACAGAAGATATTGTCTATCAGTACGACAGAAGCAGAATATGTTGCGGCTATAGATGCGTGCAAGGAGACGGTGTGGATGCAAGGTTTCATGAAAGAGTTTGGTAAGAAGCAAGCAGATTGCAAGCTGTACAGTGACAGTCAGAGTGCAATACACTTGGCTAAGAATTCAGCCTTTCATTCAAGGACCAAGCATATTGCCATCTGATATCACTTTATGCGTTCGTTACTGGAAGATGGATCGATTGCTCTAGAGAAGATTCATATAAGTGAGAATCCTGCGGATATGTTGACCAAGGCGGTCACACGGGAGAAGCTGAAGCTCTGTTAAGCTTTGATTGGTTTTCAGGCATGAAGACTGGGAGGTAGTGCACTTCGGATGAAGAAGACGAAGGTATATGGTGATGTGTCTCCAAGTGGGAGATTGTTGAGATATGGAGCCACATCTAGGGCTGCCTTCGACTAGTTGTAGGAATTGTTCGACTGGTCGTAGGGGCCTGCTCGACCAGTCGTGGACCAGCTCGACTCAAAGTCCAGCGAGTCCTGTTTTTTCATATCCTGGTCCTTCGACTAGTCGTAGGAATTGTTGGACCAGTCGTAGCTTCGACTAGTCAAAGCTCTCCTTCGACTAGTCTTAGGTTACGCAGATTCGTTTCCGAATCTGATTCGGACGACGGATTTTGGTGTCGCCTTTCGCAAGGATGCGGAAGGGAAGTTGCCTAAACTATATATAGGTGTTCCTAGGGCTTTTGTAGGTGAATTGGAATATTGGGAAAATAATTCTAAGGTGTGGGCAAAGGGTTTTCTATGTTCTTCCAAGGGAGACGTTAGTATATTGCCTTGTAATCTTTGTTCTTCATAGTGGAAGTTTGCATCCGTGGTTTTTTACCCTAGTTTGGGGTTTTTCCACGTATATCTTGTCTTGTGGTTTGTTTTGGATTGCTTTGATCTACTTCTAGTTTATATTTCTTCTTGTTTATCGTTTGTGGGTGAGGCCTGAAATTGGATCTAGGCTCACTGCGTTGTTGGCGTGTTGCGCAACAGGACCTTTGCTATAGTGACCAACCAATAAAGCTCCTCCTTAGCATCTTCCTCTTCATTCCTCTTGCGAGCGACGTGCATGCGGACACGTCTAGGCACACCCCGGATACCCCTACATATATGCTTATTTAGCTTCACGTCGACCCTAACATCGGTTGTCCCCATCGCCTTCTATGCAAATTTCCGTATCTCTTTTATGGCTTTGGGAGCCATCTTCTTGAAGGTGCATCCATGGAGACGCCTTTGGAGATTGATAGTGTATTCTCTTGTCACTACCTCCTCCTTTCTCCATTTGGCCGTCTTCTCCACCATCTTACCAGCTCTTCCCTCTCCCGGTCTCTCAAAACCCTAGTCCCCGAAGTTTCGGCTGCGAGAGGAGGACAAGCTATAATGGATTACTATATTTGTAATCCTAGTTTTTACAAGAATGTTCTTCTTTTTTGGGTACAAGAATTACTTTGTCGTCGAACTCAGGTTCAGTTTTCTTGGATTTGTGAAAACAAGGTTAACAAACAAGACTTACTTATTACCAATGTGCCATATATGAGGTAGAAATTTTGTTGCATCCCATTGAAATTGAGTCTAGGCCATGGTTAAGACTTGTGGATGGACCTAGCTCGCGGCCTGACCTGACTCGTTCAGCCCTAAGTGGTGTTGTAGCACCCTTTTAATTGGTCTGACTCACTCGAGTCACACCAGAAGGGTAATGAAATCAAACCGGACAGACCAAATAAGTCTGAGTCAACTTGGGCAAATCACATCATACACGGTCCTAATATTAATGAATCTGGATTCTCTGCTTGTTACAAACAGAAAATTCATTTTTGTTGCAATCTGATTGGGCCACATCATCATACGGTAAATAATGTAGCAGTTCTCACGGTGTCAGTGATGACATGGATCAATTAGGACGCAAAAAACAATAAATTTACTACTTGTGACAAGTAGAGAAATTCAGCTTTAATACTATGGTGTACCCCAAACCGAACCTAATTTTATTCAGACTTGGATTAGAACCAACGGCAGCCCATTTACTAATGATTTGGCATGTAATCTAGACATGATTATTAAACAGATGGATCAGTTAAAAATTATTTGTATAATTTAAAAATTAGAGACTGGGTTCACTACTCATACACACGTCTCATCCAGACGTGTCTCATTCATACATGTGGAGACTTGAAGGCCTTATCGATTTAATTATGGCATAGTTCCCTTCCCTCTGCTCTGCACAAAAGGGAGCTTGCGCACAAAAGGGAGCTTGCAGCCGATGGTTTGATGAGCCTGCTATTTCATCGACCCGTTCATTATTATATATGATGGGAAAATATTGGGTCCTAAGACATCACGAAGATAATGTTACACAGATATGGCCGGTATATAGAGTTAAAAACGATGGTTCAGTGATTGAGACCGTTGATCTGTTATGGCCACATTGTACGTGGGATGCACCTAAAAACTCTTAGAATGAAAGATTCTGACTCTTCAATCAATGGCTACACACAGACAATAAAGAGAAAAAAGATAATGGCCTTAAAAAAATGCATAGTGGAGTGCCAAGATTATTTAAGTCTGTACAAATTTTGGGTCATTCTCCATCTAACGTGATTCCCATCTATCAACGGTTTGGATTATAAAACCATGGGGCCCATCTACAAGTGCCGCGGGTATCAAGACACCTCTCTACGTCTTTCGTGGGAATGTTTCAAATCCAGCAAAAATCAATATAATAACGAGGGTCTAGTCTTCACCCCCGCTCGTTCGTAGTCAAAACTCCACGTTCAAGCTCGGCTATCGTTCAAGCTCGGCTATCGTGAATTTTAAACCTTACCGAGTCGTAGTCAAAGTCCAAACTCACGTCTTGAATTCCACATCGCCCGCCTATATATAAACCTTCCACCCTCCTTTCTCTCATCAAAATCTCCAAACCCTAATCTTCTCTAAAGAAAAACTCCACATCAAAACCAATCTGTTCTTCCTTGAAGACATGAGTCCCACTAGAATCTTACCAATCACATCCATCGTTTTTATTTTCTTGTTCTCTAGCTTTGGGCCCCTCAACGCATCAAGGCCCTTCTACGGAGAGTGGGGATCGAAGAATGGGATCACCATGCTACAAGCCCTCCAGAGAGGCCCAGTGACGCCGTCCGGACCTTCAGGGTGCACTAACGGGAACGGAAGTGGTGGTAGCTGCCCACTTACAGTAAAGAACTACGCTGTCAATGTCCGTATTCCACCAGTTAGCTCTCATGACACTGTCGTCATCGATTTGAGACGCACGGATGCCGCTGACAGTGAAATGGGCCATCAAGATCAGGGGTCGTAATGGTTTTATTGATGACCACTTGGGTGCACGTATCCAAGACCACCAACAACATAGCAAAACTGACTTTTTGCCTGCTCTAAACTCCGTATGGTGCAAAAGTTTGTAAATACAACGATGATGTTACCTCATTCCATGTATTTATTTATATCTACATTTTAAAAATTCCTACCATTTATTTATCTGGGACGTTTTGGTCGGGAATGTGGACCGTCGACCATTTTATAATAATCATCATTTTTTTAATCATTATTTGACTATGAATATTTAGGCCCATACAGCTTTACGGTTATGAATAATCTGCGATGGAAGTAAAGATCGAGTGGTAAAGGCATCCTGTGCCAACTCCATAGTCCTTCGGAGCACTGGTCAGGTTAACCAATGGGACATGGTCTAACAGAAAATGGTCTGGATCTCAATTGGACAAAACAGCTTTGATCTTAACTCTCAATTTTTTATTTTTATTTTTTTCACTTTTTAAGGCAATTTGATCAAAATCTAACTGACATGAAGGTAGACCTGGTAAATAAGGTCATTATAAGTCTCGGCGATATGTTCGTCAGCGCCTTCAAATGGAATGAACTCAGAGGAGAGGGTATATGGTAACGAATCTACCACAGCTTCGAACACATCAATGCAAAATCCAGTGACAATCGTTGAGTTTGTTTCAGAATTTCGCTCCACCTTCATGAATTCAAGGAGTCCATCCTTTACCGGAACACTGATCCTCATCTTTGTCCCACTTGTTGTGACTACCCAACCCTTTGGTATAGACGCCGATTCTCCGGGCCAGATGATGGCCCGCACATCCACCATGAAAGCTGAGTATATTCTCAATGGGTCAACATTCACTATATGTGAAATCCCATATGTTGGTGTCCAAAATCCAATCGATCTCTACCCTTTACCAATCACATTGACTATTTGGAAGGCTGACAAATTTTATTTTTTTTTCTTATTTGTATTTTTTTAAAATATAAATAAAATTTGATACAAACACATTTGCCGTCAGCCAAATTCCAGCCGCCACGAGGCCGATGAAGGTGAAGCACTTCCTAGACAAAAATGGCCCGCTCCCTCCCTCCGCAGTTTTTTGGTATCTCTCCCAAGAAGTTGTGATCTTCATATTCCAAGCAGGATTCTGCTTATCAACAGGTCCTGACAGCCCTCTTTGGCCATTCACCCCTACGGGCAGATTCTCTATCAAGTTTACGTGGGAGAAGTGCAAATCTGGTTTGGACCGAAAAGGTTGGGCCAGATGGGTCTGGCATGCAAACCTTCCCCCAAAAATCTCTCTTTTTGTTTGGAAAGTCCTGATGAAAGTTGTGTCGGTGGATGGTGTCGTGCAATCGAGGGGTATCCAATTGGCATCCAAGTGTGTGTGTATGTCTTGTGATGGCGGAACTACCCAGGGCCTCTCGTGCCCTTCAGGAGAGTCCATTAATGTAACACCTCAGTTCCCGAAACCCAAGTACGCTACTCGTTTTCCAAAAATTCAAGTGTTAACCTTTAAAGATAGCAAATTTCATGTGTGTGTGTATGTGTGTGTGTGTGTGTGTGTGTATATATATATATATATATATATATATATATATATATATATATATATATATATATATATATATATATTATCAGAGTTAACAATTTTAGCGGAATATAAACAAATCAAATATAAGAGAGAGTCCAAATATACACAACTAAGATTTCAAGTGGTTACCCAAAAACTTATACAAACCAGTGTCTTAACTTTTACAAAACATGACAATACAAATTAAATAGAATTGAAATCAGGAATAGCGAGTCGCAAGATCATCTGGCTCATCCTATTCCACATGAACACAAGCATACACATCATCTATGTCTTCTGCACACTGAATATGGTTTAATAGCGTCAATGACTATCGCAATGAGGTATAACCCCCAAGATTTATCGTATCATCAAGATAATTAAACATAATTATCAGGAACAATCTACAATGTAAATATCACAACGATCATCATAATACAAAGTTCATCAGATACGCATATATTGAATAAATTCTATCAAGATATTCTTATTTAAATGCATGGATGCATGTACATACTCACAATCCTGGGGATGCACATCCAGCTGGTAAAAAGTCGTACAATGAGAACTAGCTATCCAGAAAAGTACTCAAAGGTACGCCTTAAAGAGGACTAGCCATCCGGAAAAGACCATGCGAAGAGGATACCCAAGGTGGCCTAGCTTCTTGAAAGAGTATTCTATGTACATTCAAGGAAACTAGATACCCGAAAAAGTCCATGCGAAAAGGACATCCCTTGGTGGTCGAATGCAGGCAACGAAAACTTAGGATCACCAGGTAAAATACTATATGGTATAGCCTGTAGTGACTCAAGAAAATCCCGTGTCTTGTATCGACCACTCGGTAAAGCCCGCATGCCATGAAATGAATGATTAGCCCAACTATTATTATTCCAATTGCAACCAGCCAAATTATGTAAACCCAAAGATCAATGTGAGGGTTTGTCACCCAACGTAGTTCAAGATCTCCGCATAATATAGATCATTAAAGGTCACCTCTTAAACTAGTGGCCAATCATTACCCAACAAGTGGAGCCTACCGTCACAAGGTCGTACAAAAATGGTCTGTTAAGCCATGTAGGCAAATGTTCCATTAAGACTGCAAGGACCAATAGCCCATCCCAAAAATGCAGATCATCCCCAAAAAGCCACATAGGTACAAATGATCCACAAGATGATAATTTCAAACTAACATTCTATTTAATCTTATCAAAATAAATGACCACTAGTTTGAGGACCTCCAAAAACACTATAAAGTAGTCACAAATGGTAACACAAGCCATGTACCATCTCCATAGCACTTATACATTTAAAACGTTCATCTTAACCTAGACAGAGATAATTGAGATCCATAACATGTTCATATAATTGAATTTAAAGTCCAATTATCAATCATTTGTAAATCATTACACATGTATAGAGTAACATTTATCATCATTTCCTTTTAATACTAAATTAAGCAATCAATTGATATAAATGATCAATGCTAACTATCATGCAAAGCTTGAAGGGTGATCCTCACGTTTCAAGAGTCGAATTGGCTTCCAATGGTGTTGGAATTGTTTGTACACGTCCACGAATCCAATTCCAACCGTACTTTAAACCATTTGATTAATTAGATTGCAACACTAATCCTTATATGAGTATGAATCTATGATTAAGAGGAGGTGATTCGAATTCTAATATAAGAATAACATGATTAAATGTTCGTTGTATTGAAATATAAGCTAAAACTCTAAAATCAACTTACTTATATGAGTCACAGTGCGACTCAACTCAATTTGATTTTTACGCGGTCCAATGAAAGAAATTTAGAGTTTCTTGAATCAGTTCGGTTGTGATTCAATTTGATGTGAACCCGCCTCTCTACTCGAACTAAATATCATCGCACTACCTTGTTAGGATCAACTAACTGTGGTGGAACTAAACTTAGTCAAAACAAGCCTAACTTAGCGAGATGACTCGATGAGCCATCAAGTTTATTAAAGAAACAACACAATCCTAATTTCCATGAATTTACACTTGCGTGAAACATTGTATTTGGGAAAGGCTGCTGACCTAAGTAGGCTTGACCCGGCTTGCCGCGGCCTAGTGAGTTGACTCAGTAGAGTAGATACCTCCTCCTCTTCCTTCTTCTTCTTCTTCTTCTTCTTCCTCTCTCTCTCTCTCTCTCTTTCTTCTTTTCCTTACTTCTTTCATGGCTCCATTCAACTCACGCCCCTCGCCATGTGTACTCGGCCAAGGCTCAGCCCAACTCGTACATCTCAACTTGACGAGTTTCAGTCAAGTCAACTCGGTAGTACGCATCGACTCCCGCTCTTCTTCTTTCCTCTCCTCCTTTCTTTCCTATTCTTCTTCCTTCTCCTTTCCTTTGTTCTTATGTTCTCCTCTTCTTT
Organism: Magnolia officinalis; assembly: GCA_021015155.1. NCBI lineage: Eukaryota > Viridiplantae > Streptophyta > Magnoliopsida > Magnoliales > Magnoliaceae > Magnolia > Magnolia officinalis. The sequence continues at coordinate 76,313,608 of JAJHSJ010000007.1, forward strand.
TGGAAGTGTCGAACTAGCCCATCCCAGTTAGATTCGATGGAGAATGGTCGTGTTAGCGGGCCATGACTGGGTAGCGAACCATGCTTCCGAACTTGTTGGAAACCCAACTCGACTTGCCTTCTCTCTCTCTCTCTCCATTTCATTTCATCCTTGCTCTTTTTCTATTTATCTATTGGAAACAACTAGTAACGTCTGCCCAAGCCGATCTAACTTAGTTCCAGTTGGGCTAAGTCGACTGAGTGTGGCACAAACGTCGCGACAGGGACGCACACGTCCACGTTCTTCTCTCGCTCTTCCTCTTCCTTCTTTCTTCTGCTCCTATGCTTCTTCTCCTTCCTTCTTTCTCTCCTCTTTAGCTGAATGGGAGTGGATCTGGACTCACCCGAACATGCAGCGACTCGAACTGAGTCTACCTGTCTTGGTGCGGCAACGTGAAACTTGCTCGCCTCTCTTTCTGATTTTCCTTTCTATTTTGGGAATGGGCTGCCCTAAAAGGTAGCCTTTAATATGCTTTATTATTCTAGTATAGATAGTTCGATTGCAACTAATCGATGGGATTAGTTACGAGTTTTTGGCTCTAAGTTGCGAGAATTTAAGACGGTTTATCCGAATTTCGGTTGCATGGCTGTGATCGGATGTCTTTGGTGAGCTTCTAGCATTGTGTTCCATTAAATGGATGACTCTGATTGGGAGATGGGGTCCACTAGAAAATGATGGGTTCCTTGGTTGATTGAGGAAGATGATGGTCTTGATCATGGCAGAATCTAATTTTGTGGTTTATCATTCAATCCCTGCATCATGTATGGGCCAGATTTGTTTAGTGACACTTGTGGTACCCACCATTTGGCCAGTGATCAACGAAATTCTGGTGGTTTCCGAGATATCCACTTTCAAACGTTTTCTCGTGATAACAAGTTCTCTCGTGAGAACTTGCGACGACTATTGAGAAGGCTTTAAGAATGCCCTAGATCTAACGCCCAAGATGCATTAGGAATGCTTCTAGAAGATGTTTAATGGCTGAGATGTCATAGCGAGCGGAAACAAAAAAGATTCCCTCAGCTTTTGCGTCCGCGGTGTTGTTTGCCCTAAGAATTCGTAAATACGACTAGGGTTCGACGAAATGAACGGCTGAGATGGGGTAAACGTGCCAGGAAAGGCTGTCAGCGTAACGACTTTCTGATATCTAGATTTAGCTCGTGTTTGTATGTGCGTTCGAGTTCTCTGCTGTGCAGATTGAGTGGGGTTTTGGTTAGACTTCCCGTTCGGACCAGATGGACGGTTTGGATCGGGTGAACCGATCACGAAGGTGGGCCACAGATCATGTCAGTAGCGGAACGTTTCCGTTTTCAGAAACCATCGCACACACCAAGATTTGCGATTGAGATTGTGAGCCTGTACGTGCATGGACACCGTCGAAAACTCTGGAGTATGTCGAAATTCTCTCCTGCATGTAATGGATGGTTTAGATCTTCCACCCGATCTAAGATGGTGAGCCACAGTCAACGTGCACGGATGGTGCCCGTTTAAATCGGGTTCAGGCGGTTACAAAAGGAGAGAAAATCTCTCTTTATTTAGTTTCCATCGAGTCATGCCCGGTTTGACCGTGGGTTTGGCTCGGTACACTGCGGCTGTGCATGGACCATGCACATGCACACCCCGAATTGGGGTCCACTGAGATGTATTTGATACATCTACTCTGTCTATCTACTTTAATAAATCATTTTAAGGTATTAGACAAAACATGGGGCTGATTCAAAGCTTAGGTAGTCCATAGAAACTAGATTTTGTGTTATTCTATTGACTTTTATTAATCTAACGGTTAGATTGATTTCAATCCGAACTCTAATGGTCAAAAGGGCCTTAGAAATTTTTTTGGATGATTAGGACACTTATTCTATGGGTTTTCACTATTAATACATTTATTATAACATATTTCATAATATAAATTATTATCATTATTATCTTAACTTAAAATTGTAGTGCCTACTACTAAATAGAATTGTCCTTACGGTATATCAATCCTTATCAGTCATGTACTCGATTCTTAAGGTAATTTTTAATTGTTATGTGGGCCACTTTATATGAACGTCTAATTACCAAATCTCGGTTTACTAAGCATTCAAACAATCCAACGGTTAGATTGACTAGTATTTAATTATCAATAATCCTAGGGATCCTAAAGAATGTTTATGTATGATATGCCAGTTAAGTATGAATCCAGATAATCTGATTTGTGTTTTCGAATGATGGTTTGTATAATGGAACGTTGTAAACCTGATGAATGGTGGGTTTGATGATCCAGGGTTTGATATTAATAATGGATGGTTCATTCTACCCATTGAGGAGATCGAGATCCTAGAAATAAATCTTCTTGATGATGTGATGGTCCTACTTAGAATTCAATTAATGGATGGTTCGATCTATGAATGATGATTGTACTTGATGGTCGGATTTAGGCTAGCATGAAGTTGAATGTTTAAGTAGGCTGGATCTTTGTTTACACTAGGTTAAGTCTTCATAGTAACACACGAGTACTAAAAACTACAGGGTGTTACAATTAAGCATCTTTTCCTAGAGGGCAGCCTTGTGAAATCCTCCTGGTCATACTTTGGGGGGATGTTCGACATCAATGTAATGGGGGCCACGTCAGTAGAGAATAGATTAGCCCAATGGTGGATCACCCCAGCCACCAGAGTGAGAATTCCCACTGTCCAGAAGCTAGTCCCCTGCCTCATTCTCTGGGAGACATGGAAGGCTAAGAATGCGGCTGTATTTGATGGGAAATCTCATTCGCCTTCATAGCCGATTGCTCGTGTCCATTGGTGGCTTTCCTTCATTAGTGGCCATAGCTAGGGAGTGAATCAGAGGCTCCTCCACTTCAGCTCTCCTCATCCAGGAGTCGAGCATCAACCATCTCCATCCTGCGGCTCGACTTCTTTCGGCTCTACTGGTCCTTCGGCCCACAACGTTTCTTCAAATTTGGTCCGGTATCAGTTATCAGTTTTAGTTGTGAAATGGTAGAAGCCATCCAGTGGCTAGTGTTGGGATGCCTTACACAAACCTTAGGATCTAGCCTCCCGAAACAAACCAGAATTATGGATAATAAAAGCAATGAAATAAATCAAAGCATCAATCACACACCACACAAGAGATTTTTACGTGGAAAACCCTCAAAGAGGTAAAAACCACGGGACCTCGTCCAGATCAACAATCCACTATGAAGTAGAACGTTTACAACCTTCTTCACTCACGCAGGAGTGGATAAACAATAAGAGAAATAGAGAAAACGGAGAGATCTAACCGATTACGAGGACATAGAAGCGCTGAGATGTAGATTGCAAAGTAGAGAACCTCCACGAGCAGAACCTCCCTTCTATAAGCTTCCTCTCTCTCTTTCTCCCTCTCTCTCACCTTTGATAGCCCTAAACCCTTTAGCAAATCCCTTGCAAAGCTTTAGGAAACCCTCTTGCTATTTTGTGATACCTAGAAAAACCCTAGGCAACCCCTTTTATAGTTTTGGGAAACTCCTTTCCGCATCCCAGTTGTGAAAGGACTCAAATCCGCAGTTTCGCGCAAAATCGCGGAACAAACTGCGTAACCTACGACTAGTCTTGGAAATTTCAGGACTGGTCTTAGCCTCCTACGACTGGTCGTAGCTCACCTACGACTGGTCGTAGACCACCTACGACCGGTCGAAGCTCACCTACGACTGGTCGAAGACCTCCAAGAAAAACAGCACGAACTCGCTGGACTTTGAGTCGTGCCAGGGCTCGAACCTACGACCGGTCGAGCGCCTCCCACGACCGGTCGAGCGGGGCTCAGGACCGATCGAAGACGGAGAAAAAACCCCATCAAATCTCCCCCTTTTTGACCCAGGAGGGATCCACCTTCTTCAAGCCAGCCAGGTTTCTACAAACCTCAAACTTGCCCTTGAGCAAAGCCTTGGTCATCATGTCTGACCCATTATCGTCCGTGTGGACTTTCTCAAGCTGTAACACCTTCTGTTCCAAAGTATCCCTGATCCAGTGATACCGAATCTCTATGTGCTTCGACTTGGAATGCTGACTTGGATTCTTGCTCAAGTGTATAGCACTTTGACTATCGCAATAGACCACGTGCTCTTCCTGCTTTAGGCTAAGTTCCTGTAGGAACCTTTTCATCCAAAGCATCTCTTTACATGCTTCTGTGACTGCGATGTATTCGGCCTCTGTCGTCGATAATACTACGACCTTCTGTAGCTTGCTCTGCCAAGAAACTGCTCCCCCTGCAAACGTGAACATGAACCCCGATGTAGACTTCCTGGAGTCTATGTCACCTGCCATATCTGCATCTGTGTAGCCCTCTAACACAGGTTTACCGTCACCATAGCATAGGCTCAACCTGGATGAGCCTCTTAGATACCTCAGTATCCACTTTACCGCTGCCCAATGCTCTTTGCCAGGATTGGCAAGATACCGGCTGACAACACCAACCGCGTATGTTATGTCTGGGCGTGTACACACCATAGCATACATCAAACTTCCTACAGCTGACGCGTAGGGTATCTTCTACATCTCTTCCACCTCTGTCTTCGTCTTGGGACACTGTCTGTCGCTCAATCTGAAGTGACCATCCAGTGGAATACTGACCGGCTTCGCTGCATTCATATTGAACCGCTCTAGGACTTTCTCAATATACCGCTCTTGTGACAGCCAAAGCTTCCCGCTACTTCTGTCACGGGTTATCTCCATTCCTAGGATCTGTCTAGCCGGGCCCAAGTCTTTCATCGCAAAAGACTTGCCCAACTCCTGTTTCAGCCTGTCAATCTTTTTGATGTCTTTTCCCATGATGAGCATGTCATCAACATATAACAGCAGAACTAAGAAATCACCGTCTGAGAACTTACGCGTGAACACACAGTGGTCCGACTCCGTTCTGTCATACCCATGCTGTAACATGAACGAATCGAACTTCTTGTACCATTGCCGTGGAGCTTGTTTCAGCCCATACAAGCTCTTCTTCAGCCTACACACCATATGCTCCTTGCCCTTGACTTCGAACCCCTCTGGTTGGTGCATGTAGATCTCTTCTTCCAGGTCACCATGGAGAAAGGCAGTTTTAACATCTAACTGCTCTATCTCTAGATCCATGCTAGCCGCCAACCCAAGCAACACCCGTATGGATGTCATCTTCACCACTGGTGAGAATATCTCCTCGAAGTCTATGCCTTTCCTCTGACCAAACCCTTTCACCACAAGTCTGGCCTTAAACCTCGTCTGTGAATTCTTCTGCTCAACCTTCTTTCTGAACACCCACTTGTTGCTCAAAGCTTTCTTGCCCTTAGGCAATTTCATCATGTCATAGGTGTGGTTCTTATGCAAGGATTCCATCTCCTCTTGCATAGCTTTCAACCACTCCTCCTTATGCTCGTCGGCTAGGGCCTCAGAATAATCTTCTGGCTCTCCCCCATCGGTTAGCATAATATACTCATGTGGCGAGTACCTCTTGGATGGCTGTCTGTCCCTAAATGACCTCCTCACCTGTGGCTCAACAGGTGGATCAAGTGGGGGCTGCTCCCCTGGTCCATCTTCTGAAGGAACTCCCTCGTCCTCTGCACCTTGCTGTACTCCCCCGTCATCAGGCACCACGGGAGGAGTAATCGGATCCATGTCCTCTAGCTCACCTGAACTAGGCTAGTTCTTCTCTGGCTTACCAATGTCTTCGATACACTGATCTTCAAAGAAAACCACATCTCTGCTTCTGACGAGCTTCTTCTCGGTCGGATCCCATAACTTGTAACCAAATTTTTCATCACCGTACCCTAAGAACACACACTGCCTGATCTTCATATCGAGCTTGGACCTCTCGTTCTTTGGTACGTGAACGGATGCCCTGCATCCAAACACCCTGAGATGACTGTACGATGGATCCTGTCCAGTCCACACCTTCTCAGGCACTTCTCCATTCAACGGGGCTGATGGAGACTTGTTTATCAAATACACCGCCGTGCGCATTGCTTCTCCCCAGAACGTCTTGGGCAACTTCGCATGGGATAACATGCATCTGATTCTCTCAACAATGGTGCGATTCATTCGCTCAGCTACACCATTATGCTGGGGGGTCTTGGGAACCGTCTGTTCATGCCGTATACCCTGGGACTTGCTGTACTCGTGAAAGTCGCCAATGTATTCACCACCATTGTCAGTGCGGATGCACTTCAATGGTCTACCTGTCTCTCTCTCGACCATAGCATGAAACAATTTAAACACACCAAAGACCTCGTCCTTGGATTTCAAAGCATAAACCCAAACCCTCCTAGATGCATCATCTATAAAAGTAATAAAATACAATGCCCCACCCAAGGTTTTTGTCCTCATAGGACCACAAGCATCAGAATAAACCAAATCTAATGCATGCACTTTATTAACATGAGAAGCAGTTTTAACAAATGAAACTCTATGCTGTTTCCCTGATAAACAATCAAGACAGGTTTTAAGAGGCATACCTGTCACGTCTGGAAGGAGCTGCTTCTTTGCTAGTACCTGAAGCCCTTTTTCACTCATGTGGCCTAGACGCCTGTGCCACATGTCAATAGCTGAATCTTCCACTGCGTTCAACCCACCCTTGCATACACTGACACTTGCCTTGTACAGGGTGCAACACTTCTTTCCTCTGGCTGCGATCAATGAACCCTTGATGAGCTTCCAGCGCCCACCAGCGAACCGGCTTTCATAGCCATCATCATCCAACCTTCCCGTCGACATCAAGTTGAGGCGAAGGTCTGGGATATGCCTCACATCCCTGAGAACCAATGTGCAGCCCACATCAGTTTTCATACAAATATCACCAACTCCCACGATCTTTGATACGCCAGAATTTCCCATCCTCACGGTCCCTAAGTCGCCTGACTTGTAGCTTGTGAAGAAGTCCCTGTGCGGAGTCGCATGAAAAGAAGCTCCCGAGTCAATCACCCAATCGGTGTCCTGACTCGTATCTGTGAGACACACATCATGATCTGCTGAAAGAATAATAACAACGTCGCCATCTGAAGCGACCGCAGTGGAATCTGATTCATCTTCCTTCCCTTTTCCTTTCTTGTCGTTCTTACGACATTCATGCTTATAGTGGCCCTTCTTGCCACAATTCCAGCATTCAACATCTTTTCTGTTGCTCGACTTGCCTCTTGATTTATCTCGGGCCTTCCCGCCCTTCCTGTTCTTTCCTCTCCCCCGTTCTTGCGTCACAAGAGCCTCTTGCTGAGTAGACCCCTGAGACTTCCTCCTTGTCTCTTCATTAAAGAGACAGCTAGTTACCTGTTCCATGGATATCTTTCCGTCTGGCGCGGAGTTACTTAGAGACACCACCAATGTCTCCCAACTGTCAGGCAATGAACTAAGCAATAGTAAAGCTTGCAATTCATCATCCAGGACCATCTTCATAGAAGTGAGTTGGTTCACTATATTGCTGACCTCATTCATGTGCTCGGCCACAGAACCACCATCCTTGAACTTGAGATTCACAAGTCGCCTTATCAGAAATATCTTATTACCGGCTGTCTTCCTCTCATACAACCCTTGTAATTTTAGCCATAGGCTTTCGGCTGAGGTTTCCGTAGACACATGGTGGAACACAGAATCATCCAACCATTGTCTAATAAACCCCACCGCCTTTCGGTCCATCTTCTTCCAATCATCATCAGTCACATCCTTGGATTTTGCTGATATGCCTGAGATTGGAGAATATAGGTCCTTGCAATAAAGCAAGTCCTCCATCTTAGCCTTCCATATGGTCCAGTTAGAACCATTGAGGCTGATCATCCTTGAGCCGCCTTCCATAATTCAAAACCGATCCTACCCGTTCAATGAACTTAGCTCTGATACCACTTTGTTGGGATGCCTTGCACAAACCTTAGGATCTAGCCTCCCGAAACAAACCAGAATTATGGATAATAAAAGCAATGAAATAAATCAAAGCATCAATCACACACCACACAAGAGATTTTTACGTGGAAAACCCTCAAAGAGGTAAAAACCACGGGACCTCGTCCAGATCAACAATCCACTATGAAGTAGAACGTTTACAACCTTCTTCACTCACGCAGGAGTGGATAAACAATAAGAGAAATAGAGAAAAACGGAGAGATCTAACCGATTACGAGGACATAGAAGCGCTGAGATGTAGATTGCAAAGTAGAGAACCTCCACGAGCAGAACCTCCCTTCTATAAGCTTCCTCTCTCTCTTTCTCCCTCTCTCTCACCTTTGATAGCCCTAAACCCTTTAACAAATCCCTTGCAAAGCTTTAGGAAACCCTCTTGCTATTTTGTGATACCTAGAAAAACCCTAGGCAACCCCTTTTATAGTTTTGGGAAACTCCTTTCCGCATCCCAGTTGCGAAAGGACTCAAATCCGCAGTTTCGCGCAAAATCGCGGAACAAACTGCGTAACCTACGACTAGTCCTGGAAATTCCAGGACTGGTCTTAGCCTCCTACGACTGGTCGTAGCTCACCTACGACTGGTCGTAGACCACCTACGACCGGTCGAAGCTCACCTACGACTGGTCGAAGACCTCCAAGAAAAACAGCACGAACTCGCTGGACTTTGAGTCGTGCCAGGGCTCGAACCTACGACCGGTCGAGCGCCTCCCACGACCGGTCGAGCGGGGCTCAGGACCGGTCGAAGACGGGGAAAAAACCCCATCAGCTAGGTGAAGATTAATGTGGACGGGTCGATGAGGGGTAACCCAAGGGGGGGGGGGTATATACAGAGTTGACCAAGGTGAGTTTTTGTTCGCGTTCGTTGAAGGCTATGGTGTAGGTTCCAACATCAATGCCGAGCTCTGGGCTATTCTTGATGGGCTTCACTTTTGTCTCAGTATGGGCCATGCGAATGTGGTCGTCGAATCGGATTCCCAACTAGTAGTGAATTTCCTGTTGGGGGTCTCCATCCTAGGTTGGAAGTGGAGATATTGGCTGTCGAGGATTGAGAGTCTCAAACTCAGAGGTCATGTGGTGTTTACCCACATATTTAGCTAGGGTAATGGGCTGGCCAATGCCATGGCCTACCAGGGTAGCGCCGGTCAAGCGTCATCTTTGGTAGACTGTTTTGCAGACCTCTCATCCTAGGTCAGAGGGCTTCTTTTCCTAGACAAGGTGGGGTTGAGATCGATCAGAGCAGTCTAACATAGGGTTATGATTCTTCTAGCGGCCCCGCTATGAGCTCCTCCTCGGTCCTGGGTTGTTTTTACGGCCGAGTAGTTTTCCACGTGGGAGGTTTTTCCCCAGGGTCTTCTTGTCCCTCTGTTTTAGTTTGATAGGCTTTCCCCAGGTCTTTTTCCTCCTGGAAATCTCGAATTGTATATTTTGGTGATGTATATAGAAAGATTAGCAGATGAGTTTTTTTTTTTTTTTTTTTAACATTTGGGTAGGGCTCCAACAGACAAAAGAGTGGGGCCTACTTATCATAAACCCACTATCCACATTGACCTCACCTTTTTTCCCTTAAATTACCCACTCCCACTCTGTCCAGAAGGAGAATCCCTCTAATATGAGGAGGCACATTAGCCTGTGACCGGATGATACAGTTGACATGCGAGGCACTGCCCCATCTCACTAGTCCATCCGCCACCATATTAACCTCTAATGTCAAGATGCATCCTAATCAAATCTACCCGAACCACCAGTACCACATCTTCCACATGGATGACCATGCTCTATTGATCATGTCTACCACTAAAGAAGAATCATTTTCCACCTCCACTTTGGAGTAGCCCCTAGTCATGCAAATAGATAGCCCCTCCACCAATGCTTTGATTTCGGCCCATTTGTTAGAGTAGAACCCGTATCCTAAGGAAAATGCAAACATATATGTTCCCTCATGATCCCTATAAACACCCCCACCCCTTTAGAACCCCGGGTTACCTAGAGATGAGTTGTCGACATTCATCTTAAGCTAGCCCTCGGTGGGCCTCTTTCACTTGACTATCATCAAGGTGTGTTTCATTTGGTGGCTAGTTGCAATCCCTATTGCCTGAAGGGAAATATACCTTGGCACTTTCACATGATTTGTAGGTGGGAGGGGAGCCCCAATCTTCCTCATCTAGATATAGACTCTAGATATAATGCTAGTAACATTTACCTCCTTACCCTCATATCGATTTTCGTTCTGCTTGGTCCAAACCTCCCAAATGATTAGGCAAGGGGTGAGTCCCTGAAGAATCTTGAAACAGTTAGTATTGGAGGATCTCATCCACCATTGATGGGCCCTGACCGCCACTCTGTGGCCCACACCCATAAAAATTTCAAACAAAGTGTTTAAATGAATCCATACCTAGTTCGCCAATGCTCCCTTCAAGAATAGGTGGTCGAACATTTCTTCATCAAACGCAAAGCCCAATGTTGGGCCGCAGTAGCAACGTTTTGAAGCCATCTGAATTCCCCTTGATTGTACCTATTGATCAACCGGGATAGCCTGATAAAGCACTTTCCAGGTAAGTAATCCAATCTTCGGTGGTAGCTTGGTATGCCTAACCCAATTAGCCCACTATTTTGTTTATCATGGAGTTCTACAAATCTTCCACGCCAAATTGTTTATGAATTTTCCTATTGATGAAGCCATCCATATCCTTCTATCTTCCCCCATTATGGTGCATAACCCCTCCACCCTTATATGTTTAATCACCACATGCAGATGAAATGACTTGAGTTTAACTTCTAATAACACTCCATTTTGGCCAGTCACATCTTTCGCCATGATGTCGAGCATACTATCTAGAGTATGTTTAAGCCTCTATGATGACAGAGGACCTAGCTCTATCCAATCCATATTCCATAAATCACCTCTCCTTCACCAATTAAGCAGTGGGAATTCACGTCAATTAACGAGAATTATTTTTCATCTCTCTTCTAGAAAGGCGAGAAGAAAAGGATGGGATGAACTCGAAGAAGTCACGATCATTAAATAAGTTGTGTTGATACCTAATTTAATTATGTCTGATCAGACGGCTTAGAAGATGCCATGTGATAGGAATATCTTAATGTAAATCTTTACAGTTGTTAAAATGATAAATTTATCCGTTAAAATGGCCAATAAAAAATTAATAGCTAAAGCAGTCAATTTTCTGCCGACAATGTCCAAGCGGCTGATTACAGTCGATAATAACCAACAATGATTGAATACTTGTGGTCCCGATCACGTGTCACATGGCTGAAGCTGATCGAAAATAATTGGTATATACATGTGGCGAGATATATGAGACCTTATGATAGCATAATCACCCCATAACCTCTAATAAATAAGAAGGTAGTAGAGAAGTTACATAACCACCTATAACTAAGAAGTTAGTAGAATGGTTATATAATCACCCAAAACTAAAAAAGGTAGTGCAGAAGTTACATAATTGTCTTATATCATTTATAAATAAAGTGAAGAACAAAGTTCTAAGGCAAGTGGTCAAATTCAATGAAATCTAGCGCAATGTTTCTTATTCGCAAGGCTGCTACGCTACTAAGCCATAATGTGGTTCTTTATGAAGGTGGTTTTGAATGTGCTAAACATTTTTTCTGCTGCATCGGGCTTGAAGTTCAACAAGATTAAAAGCAGCATTCTAGTCCCCTTAAACATGGTTGAAAGTTGAATAAGAGGTTTAAAAACTCTAACGGGGATAACCAGAGCAACAATGAACTTAACTTATCTTGGGGTCCCCTTGATCAGAGGAAGACCAAAGAAAGCCCATTTCCAGCCCATGGTTGACAATATCCTGCATAAAATTTCAGGCTGGAAAGGTTGATTTCTAAGCCAAGCTAGAAGAGCTGTGCTCATTAAACATGTAATCAATAGTGTCCCCATTCACATGCTAGCAGCTACGGAGGTGCCAAAAGGGACTTTAAAGGAAATTGAAAAAGGTATGCCAGATTTTCTTTGGGGATGGACCGAAGGCAAAAAAAGTACACTGGATCAGCTGTAAAAAAATAATTGCAACTCTGAAGGAAGAAGGCGGGCTAGGACTAAAAGCTCTAAAGGATGTTATGAAAGCTCTAAGAATGAAAATGGCATGGACATCCTCCTATGACCACAAAAACAACATATGGGCCACTTTCATGAGATCCAAATACAGGGTGGATGCTCAATCTGCTGGTAATCGCAACAGATTGACGGCCTCAAGATGTTGGAAAGAAATCTTAAGCCTGGCTGATATGTTGGAAACTAACTCACGTCTGCTATTGGGAGATGGCACTAGTAATCTTTGGACTTCCAATTAGACGGGAATAGGCCCCATTCAAGACTGGTTCCCTAGGCAGATCCCCCAAGGCTCCCTACAAATGAAGATCAATGAGGTGATGGGTCCTAATGGTGTCCTTCCGAGCAACGCTATATCATATCCTTCATCCCTCCAAGCGTCCTACAATGCATTGATGATGAAGGAATTAAAACCAAGAGAGGAGAGGATCATGTCATCTAGACAGGGGAACCGTCTGGAAAATTTACGGTTAAGTCGGCGTGGAAGAAGGTTCACCTGGTAGGAGAGAAAAGGCAATGGGCTAAATGGGTTTGGCACAACTGATTGCCTCCAAAGATCTCCTTGTTCGCCTGGAAACTCCTTTTCGAAGCAATCTTGGTAGATATCAGTGTAAAAAAAAAGGGAGTTATTCTCGCCTCAGGATGTATCTGTTGTGTAAGTGCATATAGCTGCAAAGAAGAATCTCTAGATCACCTTTTTATGGAAGGTGATTTAGCATTTAGTCTTTAGCGTAAGTTCTCCATAATCCTCTCAGTCTTCTTCCTAGAAGGTCAATCGACAGCAGGTCGAGCTTCACAATGGTGGAGCTTGGCTAATGCCAACTTCAAAATCGGCATCGTTCGTGGGATTGATCCTCATCTAATTTTCCGGGAGATCTGGAATGCAAGAAACAGAAAACGGTTTGAAGAACTCTAGGTGAACGTCACCCAATCCATAACCAACATTAAGAGATGGTTCTCCATCATTGCTGCTTCATTCCCACTCCCGCCAAGTAAAATTTTAGAAACAATGAGGCTATTCGTGACTTGGGCATCATGTCTAAGCAAGGAAGAATCAAGTCACTATGCATTATAAAATGGAAAAGTGTAACACCCCGTACTTTCTAGTACTCGGGTGTTACCATTTAATTTAATTTAATATAAATACAAGAAAATAACACAACCTGAATATATATATATATATATATATATATATATAATATATATATATATATATATATATATATATATATATATATATATATATATATATATATATATACTATGGAATGTTATTTATATATTTTATAAATATTTAAAGTTTCGTAATCAAATAATATGTAACTATAATCCATGTTATATGCATATACTTACAACAACATTAATATAAATTACGAACTATAGAATCTGTAATACATAAAAATGAAATATACTAGAAAAATTTAATGACTTGTATAAAATTTAAAGCCTAACACATATATGACCATACAAGTAATATACAAATAATATATATATTAATCTCTGCTTACTGATATTCGTACAATTTATATGTTAACAACCTGTGATAATATAAAAATATATAAGTAATAGTAGTAGTGATAATAATAATAGTAATAATAATAATAATAATAATAATAATAATAATAATAATAATAATAATAATAATAATAATAATAATTATTATTATTATAAAATTATTCTAATAATAACATTAATGCTCAAAATTCATAGAACAGGGGTCCAGTCACCTAAATAAGTCCTTAGGGCCCTTTTTAACCATTGCTGCTCGGATTGAAGTTGATCCGACCGTTGAATCAATGTAGTTAACACTTAAAGGACATAGATGAACCTGTGTGGCCAACTTAAAGCTTAGATCTTCTTGATTTTCAGTGGGAGGCCCTGATTTGGGACCTTTGAAGTGAATGGATGGACTAGATTTATCACAAGCATCATGATGGACCCCACCCAGTGGAGTGAGGGTGAACAACTGGTGCACACCCGCTGTGCACCAGACTTGCAGGACAGGTCAAAGCGGGTTGACCCGCAATTGCCTTAAAAGGAATGAATTTCTCCTTATTTCTCTTTCCCACTGTTTCAAATCTTAAAACGGACCGAGCCGTTTTTGGTCACGCTATGGCCTACCATCATGCCCCACTGCCAAGATCCAAACCGTCCATTGCGTGCGCCCCTCGAAATTGACCAAAACCTAAGTTATTACAACGACCCAAGCGCACGTGCATGCGTACAAAAGTAGGTACAAGTGGCTGAGCGGGTGAACTGGTTGTGCTTCCTGCCGTTCCAAAACTAGATCGTTATGGCCAATGCGGGCCACCTTAGGCTGATCCAAACTATTCAGGTTGTGGGTCCCTCAAATCAATCCAGGATAGTGGACCCAACATGATTTCACGCATACGTGTGTGTGTCGAAATCCGACCCCAAGGCGCCCTCACACAGCCCGTCCCAAAAATGGAAAACTGCTTCTTTTCTTTCTCTGGCCAGCTGGCACGGTCCAAGTGAGGACCTCTCCTCCAATCACATGCCCCTGTTTCGGCCGTCCCTAACCACCAAATCAAAGGAAAACTATTCAGGTGGGATTTTGCCATTGACGGCCTCGTCATCTTCTCCGAACCGCTGATTCGTTCAGACATAGTTAAACTGAGTCTTGAGCTTACAAGACACGATAGAAAGGAAGACAGAAAGCTGGAGAATGGAAGAGAAGAAGAAGAAATAAGAGGAAGAACAAGCGAGAGGGATTTCAAAATGAGGTAGTCAATTGCCATTTTGTAGCACCGGCCCAACCCAAACCGAGTCGCTACCCGAGTCACACTGCTGGTTGAGTTCTCATCAGCACTGACGATTGAAGAAGAGAGAAAGGGAGGTAGGAAGAAGAAGGAGATAGGGAGTAGAGGAAGAAAGGAGAAAGAAGATGATGGTGAGGTGCGGTTGTTGCACCAAACTGAACCGGACCGAGTCTGTACGAGTTCAACATCCATGGCTGGACGTTCGAGCATGTGAAGAGAAGACGGAGAGTGAGAGAGTAGAAAGAAAAAGGGGCAGAGAGGAGAAGAAGGAAATGTGAAAAAGAGAGGGAAAAAGAGGAAGGGAGAGATTTGGCTTGAGTTATGGGTTGACTCGCTAAGTCAGCTAGGTCGAGTTGGCTATGGGGCTGGCTTGAGTCTAGCTGGAGTTCCAGCGTTTGAAGAAAGGTGGAAAGAAGGAAGGAGGAGAAAAGAAAGAAAGAGAGAGTAGGTGGAGGCTTGGCTGAGACGAGTCAACTCGGTTTCAAACTGAGTCAACAAGGTGAGTAAGTTTTCTCTCCCAAAGCAAATGGGTTGATTTAGTATTATCATTTGTGTTCTTATAATCGTTTCAATTATTAAAGGGAATTAGCCATTAGCTGGTTATTTATGATAATATTAGTTATTATAATCAAAACCACAACTGTTAGATATTAGATATTAGTGTTTATTTATTATTCCTAAATACTATCATCGATACTAGATCACACTATTTGGTGCCATCAAAATGGTCATTTTTTATCATGATAACTAATATTATTTACGTTGTTAATGTTAATGGTAAATTTGTGATTAACATTGTGATCAATCGTTCATCAATTAATGTTAGAACCCTAAAACCTAAACCTAGAATTGAATCCTAAGATGAAGCCCTAAACTCTACATCTAAAACCCTAAAAATCTAGCCTGGACCTAAACTCTAGAATAAAATCTTAGACCTAGGTAATCTAAACCCTAGGTCAATACTTTAAACATAGATGAGGTGTTAGGTTTAGATCTATGTGTAGAATTGAATGACGGTATATTTAAATATAGACTTATGAACTATCATTATTAACATATTAGCTGATATAAATTATAACGCTAACACTAATAGTATTCTTGTAATTAATAAGATCTAATTTTAACTAATACACCAAGTAGAGTTCAAATCTTAGAATCCAAATTTAAGGTTAAACTCTAAGATGAAAATCCAAATTTTATATTACGAACCCTAGGTAAATAATTCAAACTCTAGGCCATGATCTTAAACCTAGGTAGTGCGTAGAACTTGGATCTAATTGTATAAGTTCATGATTTATGATAGGATATGATTCTAAGGGTGCAACTACTTAGCGACACTAGAAGGCGATTCAAAGTATAAGGTGATGATTTCTTCCCATTGAACTTTCCATTTTCCATTAGCTTAAGTTATAGTATTTATTTTAATTTATAATTGATATTTTCATTTTATAATCACATCTGTTAATTGTTGGAATTAAATTGTTATATTACATGCTTAATATTTATCCTGCATATTTATCTCATGCTTGTGGATTATTTGTGGATTTCTTATGGGACTTAAACTGGTACATCAGTGGAAAACCCCCACTCATGGATGTACGCCCATACTTGGGATGTAACTCGACTGTTGTGATAATAATGGACTTTCGACTTAGTGGTTATTGAGTAGTGGTTTAAATTGATCATTGATGTGGGCCTACCATCCAGGGGTTGTATCCAAGTGATTTTTAAGGATGGTCATTATCGCATGGTTTTGATACTTGCCTTATGCGGCTTATTTTGATATCTGCCCTAAGTGGCTTATTTTGATTTCGCCCTATGTGGCTTTGGTTTGGTATTTGCCCTACATGGGTTCAATATTTTATTTTGTGCAACCATGCGATGATAAGCCCCATATACTGAAATATGATTGGCCATTAGTCGATTGAGATTCATTAAACATCCTAAAGTAACAGCCTCATGAGCCAGGGATGGTGGAATGTGACACTATACCTGAGCTGTCAACCTACGCTGGGCTCTAAGCTCCCCATAGTGACATTTGAGCTTATTAAACCTGCTGGTTGTAAACAGACTAATAACGGTTGGGCTAATCATGCATTTTCATAGCATATGGTCTTTTCCGGGTGATTAAATTCCCCTTGGGCGATCTATGTTTTATGGTCTTTTTCGGGTGATTAAATTTCCCTTGGGCGATCTATGTTTTATGGTCTTTTCCGGGTTATTAGATTCTCCTTGGGCGATTTATATATTATGGTCTTTTCCAGATAGTTGTTTCTCCTCGGGTGTACCTTTTTATATTTTTTCAGGTGACTAGTTCTCTTAGGGCAACCCTTTATTTCGATAGCGGGATGTGTATCCTCAGGTCAATGATGCATTCACGCATCCATGCATTTAATAAGACTGCATCATATATTGTTTTGTATGCCTTGCCATGTTTTTATAACTATGCTTACCTAATGCGACGATGTGTAATCTTGAGGGGAGTTCACACTGAGTTGGTCACTCATCCATCAAATATATAACCGTACAGGTAGCACAAGTGGCTTAAGTGATTTACAGGTTCAGACTGACGAGGAGCTAGGTACAAGTGCCAGAGATGCATGACTGTATCGTCAAGAGAAGCTGCGCGATTTTGCTGCTTATGTTTATATGCATTTTTTTTAATCTCATGTATTAAATTTTGTAATTCTTGTAGTTGTTTCATCGAGACATTGGTTTGTATAAGTCATTATGGGCAGCTAATTGTATATCCTAAATGTAAATGAAGACTTTCCTTAATGTTGATTTGTCCATCCTACGCTCATCTGTTAACTCTGATAGAAGAAAAATATTTTATATTGAATTTGACCATCCTTTAAGGTTAACACTCGGGTTTTTGGGAAACGGGTCATGTACTTGGGTCCTGAAAATTCGGGTTGTTACAGTTGGTATCAGAGCATAGTTTGGACAAACTTGGCCTTGGGAAGTGATCTTATATAAACTCCAAATGTCTCAAGTTAGGATGTTTAAAACTAGAAATTTGAACTTAGGTGAAATTCCCTTATACTCAGGAGAATCATTGTGAATATAGAGACCTAAACTTAGGTCCCCTTGAAGATTTTAAGTTTAGACATCGGAATTTAGAACAAAAACCTCTTCTTTTGAACTGGAGGTCTAGCCTGAATTGTATGTCATTATGCATTTTAGATTAATGAATACAAGTATGTCTTGTTTTTAAAAAAAGCCATTATGCGAAATTATACATAGCTACGTTGTTATGTTGATGCTACGTTGTTATACCAAATTCTACACGACTACGCTGCTATATCATTACGTTGTTGTGTTATTATGATGGTACGTTGCCATGTTGGGTTGTCATCCTCGATCCGTTAGATGATCACCACCTTCTATCAAAATGATTGTCATCCTCCATTAAATGATTGCTCTCTTATGAAGTTTAATCTCTGCCAAGCGATGAATATTTTGGTCACAATAACGTAAGTGTGATTATTATAAATCAAATAATAAAATCATTTCAGCTTTTGGCTTATTCTTCTTTATTATTGTTATTATTTTATTGTTTTTTTTTTTTTTGGAAAGTGGGACAGAGCCACTAGAATATCGTTCATCTGAAACATATACAGTCTTTCAGGAGGGTCCGGACAAAAAAGGACTCGGGCCTCTCCTATCATGTAAACCAATTTAACAATTCAGAAAAGGGCCATGAGGCAGCCTGAGAGTGGTAAAAACGGATAACCCATTCGCAGGAGTGCTAGTGTCTTCGCAAGGCGCCTAGTCCTGCTTTATCCAGAACTAAGTGCCCTCTTGTTAACGTAGGAAGGTCGGAGGGGTGCATATATGTTCTATCGGGGCAGCCTTCATTGGCCGACCTGGCCAAAGCGTTAGCCACCGCGTTAACTTCGCAAAAAACATGAGAGAAGGAGAGGGTAAGGGGCTGCCGTTTGGATTGGATTTCACCCATGATATACCAGATATTCCACGGCCAAGCAGCAGTCGGATCTTTAGCCGCTTTCACAACAATTTCAGAATCAGATTCTACTATAATCTTGGACAAACCCAGGTTAGAACAGATGGTTAGACCTTCTAGCATTGCCTTAGCTTTGGCGACTGTGTTAGACATGGCTCCAAAGTGTCGTTAGAAGGCAAAAATGAGTCTGCTTGTGTGATCTCTGCATACTCCGCCTCCTCCACTGATTCCCGGGTTGTTTCTAGAAGAGCCATCTGTATTTAACTTCACCCAGCCCGTGGGAGGCTTGGACCATTTGACGATCGTGGGATTGACTGTAGCAGGGGGGGTTGATTTGGAGGATTTGGAGAGTGATTAATGACTCCATGGGAATCCCGCCTTCTGATTCAATGGTTGACCCGATTTCTCTCAGCCAGTTTGAAACTCAGTTGATGATGGAAATTTCCGACATGGGTTGGCCCTCAAACCGTGCTGCGTTTCTGCTTAGCCAAGTTTCCCATAAGATTAAGGCAGGAAGGATACCGATGAGAATGGAATAAGTTGATTGAGTGGAAGCCGCTGCGAACCACTACCTAAGCTGAGGGAGGGTGGGCTGATTGGGGATGAACGGAAGAGAAAAAATCTTGCGAAAATGGTCCCAAACCTTTTGGGCGATCAGTCCCTGACTGAAAAGGTGGTCGATGGACTCCACTGCTCCACCTGGATGGGCTGATGAGACTGTGGGGAGATGGTGGGGTTGAGGGGAGCCGGGATCAAAGGAGACAAGGGGAGGGAACTCGTTACTGCGAGGTGAGACCGATGGAGAGGAAGTGGGAGACGGGTGGCTGGAAGGGGAAGCCTGCAACATTCACAATGAGAAACAATGGGAACGCCAAATCTCTACATTGCCATGTCTACTGGGATTGCTGAATGTAAGACTTTCCAGGCAAAGATTGATATTTTTGGAAGAAGGAGCTTGTGGCAAATCCATTTGGGCCATGAAGCTTCTGAGCGATGGGTTCTGACTGCGTCCCAAGCCGAGTGCAGAGTGAATCGACCTGATGAAGAAAGATCTCAGATGAGTCGATCAGGACGGTTTGAGAGGGCTACCTGAGAGGCAGAGAGCGATTGCGCCGCTGACAGTGAGATGAAAGGGTGGATGTCCGTGAGCTTCCATCTGCCATTACAGGGGTTGAGGTCTCTGACAGTTGCTGATAGAAGAGGGGAAGGAACCATTCTCTTAATTTCACCAGCTAACAGACCGTTTTCGGACCAATTGTGAGTCCAGATATTGATTTTCCCTTCACCAATAAGCCATCTAGAATGAAGGAGGGCGATGGGAAGAAATTTGAGGAGGTCGGTCCGGCCAGGGGAGGAAACCGAACTGATTACTCCTCTCTTAAATATCAGCTTCCAGAAGAGCTTAGCTGAGAAAAAGGCAGCCCAGAGGGAGTTGCTTTGCAGTAGGTTCCATCACATCTTGATTCTAAAAGCTGACATAACATCCTCAAAACGCCTAATTCCAAGACCACCTTCACGAACAGTGGAACATAGAAGAGACCATTTAATCCAATGCCTCTTGTTCCCCTTTTCGGATTTGCCCCAAAAAAATTTTGCAAAGGCTCGATTGACGGAATTTACTGTGGACTTCGGAATGTTGATGGCGGAGAGGAGATGAACTGGGATGCTTGTTAAAACATGCTTGATAAGTGTCAGTTTGGCAGCCGGGTTCAGAAACTTTGCCTTCGAACCTTCAATTCTAGTGAAGATCTTCTGGGTGATCGACTGCAACATGGTGGTCCTTACTCTTCCCTTAGATAAAGGGACGCCCAGGTATGTGATGGGGAGGAGTGCCCGGTTGAAGCCTGTGAGGTTGGACAGCCGCTGGGCCTTACGGTTGGAGGTTTTCTTTGGAGCAATGAAAACCGACTTGGCTGCGTTAACCTTTTGGCCCGAAGTGGCTTCGTACTCCTGAAGAAAAAGAGGGATTTTTCGGACATTGGATAACCTGCCATTGAGGAAAAGGATTGCATCGTCAGCATATAAAAGATGGGTAATGGTGGGGTAAGGGTGGGGAAGGCGATATGGTTGACAAGCCCCTGAAGAGAAGAGGTTGGATAAGCCTCGGCTGAGAGCTTCTGCTACGATGATAAAAATTGATAGGGATAATGGATCGCCTTGCCTAATCCCTCTGCTGGCTTTGAAGAAACCGAAGCTCTTACCATTAATGAGAACAGAGAACCCGACCTCTTTCTAGCATCGTTCCAATTGCGAGATCCATTGTGGATGAAAGTCGAAGTTTAGGAGGACCTGAGCGATGAAGTTCCATTCCAACCGGTCGTAAGCCTTTTCCATGTCTAGCTTTATCATGAAGTTTCCCCCAAAAACTTTCCTGTCTATCTCCTACACCATCTCTAGCTCAGGCTTGTGATATGTTTTCTGAGATTAGTCTCTCTTTTGCAAACGCCCCTTGCTCTTGAGATATAATTTTTGGGAGGGTGTGAGACAACCTGGAAGCCATGATTTTAGAGAGGATCTTCATAATGCAGTTGCATAGACTGATAGGCCGAAAATCTATGATGGATGCAGGGTTCTTCTTCTTGGGAATGAGACAGATTAGAGTACACTGGAAAGCCCTGGGAATGGGGCCTCCATTCTGAAAATCCTTCGCAGCTTCAAAAAGGTCCTTGCTTATGATGTCCCAGCAGGAAGTGAAGAAAGCTGCGCCAAAACCATCTGGTCCTGGGGTACTATCAGTCGGGATTGAGAAGGCTGCAAGCTTAATCTCCTCCAGGGTAAGAGGTCGCAGAAGAAGAGAGTTCATGTGGTCATCAACAAACTTCGGAATAGTGCGGAGGATCTGCTGATTGGAAGTGTTGCCCTGTGTTGAGAAGAGGTGGTTGAAGTACTTTTCTATTTCCGCTCCTATCTCTTCCGTTGTCTCGATATCTTCACCTGAGGTTGTCTTCAACTTTGAGATGGCCAGATTTCTGCGCTTTACTAGGAGGGAATGGTAAAAAAAATCTCGTGTTTTTGTCACCCTATTTAAGCCACCTAATCCTTAATTTCTACTTCCAAAAAATCTCCTCTTGAAGCTGGGCTTTTTTCAGGTTGGCCAAAGCCTCTTGGAGCTTGATTTGGTTGGACTCTGACTGAGAAGTGAGTAGGTCGGTTTCCGCTCTGTCTATTTCTTGCTCAGTAGCTTGCACTTTTTTTGTAACATCTCCAAAAACTTCTGCATTCCATTTTTTCAACTTGGACTTGAGAATCTTCATCTTGATGTGGAATTTATACATAGGGGTAGCTGTGACTTCGGTGTTCCAACAATCTGAGACGACATTGATGAATTCTTCATGAACGGTCCACATACGCTGAAATTTAAAGGGGCGAGGTAACTTTACCGGGTCATGTTGGAGCGAGAGGAGCAATGGGGAGTGATCGGAGTGGGCACGAGTGAGATGATTTACTGTTGAGAATGGGAAGGCACTTTGCCAGTTTGCATTAGAGAACATTCGATCTAGCCTAGCCCACCGACGGCTAGTTCCTGCACAGTTGTTGCACCTGGTGAATTGAGGCCCAGAGTAGCCCATATCTATGAGACCAGTGTCATTAACCAGATCCTGAAACTCATTCATGCCGCCTGTCATCTGAGATGGACCACCTTGTCCGTCGTCTGGAGATAAGGTGACGTTGAAATCCCCACTCACAAGCCACATACCTTGAATCTGGGGTTGGATGACTCTCAGATCATTCCAGAGAACCAATCGTCGAGCTCTCGAGCAGCTAGCATAGACAGTGGAGATGGTGTTGGGCTGGAGAAGACTGTCAATGGAGACGCGAACTGTGAAGCATTGCCGGGTTGACTGCACTATCTGAATGAGAATGTTATCTATGTCTAGGATCCAGATTTTGTTGTCAGCTTCTTCACCTGAGATTTGCTTGGAAAATCCCAGCCTGGCTGCCACTACATCTTTCTTGGAGTCCCTTATCATCGGCTCCTGCAGAAGCAGAATTTGAGGATTATGTTTCCTAATAATACTTTTCAAATGGCAGGATGTAGGGTTGCTTCCAACCCCTCTCACATTCCAGGAGAGAATGCTAATCATCTGACAACCATCCTCTATTCCCAGCCCTTTTTTTCTTGGACTTCAGCCTCTGACTTTTCCTTTTAATCATGCTCAGTTTCTGTTTAAGCTTGGAACCTGAATTACCTTTATCTTTGCCTAGAAATCCCCCTTCTATATCACTACTCATAGCTGGATTAGAAGGGATCTTAGAATTGGATCCTTCCTGAATGTCCACCCACAACTTAAGAGGCTCCTTATTTTATTGTTGAACTATGGTCACAATAACGTGAATATTAAAGTCTTTTTGGTTGAGATGTAAAAAGAACCCCATTGGAAGGACAAACCCTTCCCTTCTTAAATCACTTGGTCACTTTTAAAGGTGGCTAAATAGACAATCAAACTGCCAAGTTCTTGGTCATAGACAACCACTCACAATCTCTCTATCTATTTCGATGCTTGGGATCGAAGGCATTCAGTTCGAATCGAACCACATCTAACTCTAGATGCCCATCCACTAAACAACTGAATTTAAGCCAAACACTAATTTTGATTGCCCGATGGGATGCATGTGCAACTTTTAATTCAACGATATAATAATATGGTTAAAAAATTAAATAAATGATTGATACCCATGAAGTATTTTATGAAATTACCAAACCAAACGAAGGTGAGGTAAATGAAAATTACATAAATTTAATGACGACAAACCGATTTATGAAGAAGATGCCCATGAAGTACTTGATGAAATGATTTGATCAAATGAATGTGCAAGTCTTTTTATTGGTAAAGTTTTAGTTGCTCCTCAAATACCTGAAGATGATTGGTTACGGACTAGTATCTTCCATACGTAGTACGCGTGGTAGAAAGGTATGTAATGTCATCATAAATAGTGGGAGAGTTAAAATTTTGGTTTCAAAAGATATAATGGATAAGCTTCACTTGAAAGTGAAGGAGAACCATAAACCTTAGCTTACATAATATCATAGTTCAAAAGGGATAATAAAATAAGCATTTTCTAATTGTTATCTCGTTTCTTTTATTATTAAAAAACATATAAAGATGAAGTATGTTGTGACGTTGTATCCATGGTTATGTGCCATTTATTGTTAGGAAGGCCATGACAATATGATACAAAGTCTAAACAAGATGGAGAAAGAACATTTACACATTTTAAAATTATGGTTGTGTTGCATGACGGGTTCCTCTTCAAAGGGGTCTAACTACGTGTTCTAGATATTGTTTACTTTGAGAAGTTATTCTGGAGCTTCAAAGCGGTGGGCTTAGCAGTCACTTTGGGTGTAACAAGAAGATGACCACAATGACTGAAAATTATTTTTGACAAAATTTACGATGGGATTGGCTAAGTATGTGGAGAGATATGGAATTTGTCAAGTTTCCAATAGTCATGCACGACATATCATTGCCAATTCCTATGTTTCCTTAGATTTATATTAACATTGACTTTGTGTTGGGGCTTCCTATAACCCAATGAGGTATATATTTTATATATTTCTATGTGAGTTGTTTATCAAAATATAGCTTTTTTTTATTACTTGTAAGAAGACTATGGACGACTATGGACACTACACATGTTGTTGACTTGTTCTTCAAAGATATTGTTCACTTGGTGTGACAATGTCCATCATTTCGGATCAAGATTTAAAATTTCTTTGTCATTTTTGGAACATAGTGGAAAGGTGTTATAGAAAATATAAAGAGGATGCAAACGTATATAAGCATTCCATGGTGTCTACAGAAGGCTTGGTTATGGTGGAATTTTTTGAAATTTATAAAGATGTAGATGAAGCAACACACACACACACACACACACACACACACACAAAAAAAATTCCATAATGTATTGTTTTCCCTTTTTGGTGAGATTGTTCGATCATTTTTAAGAGTGAGTGAATCCTCTTATACTTGGTGTTGAGATGTGGAGTCACATATGGACAGGGCCGCTCGACCAGTCGAGTGGCCTACTCGACTAGTCGAGGGTTCGTTCGACTCAAAGTCTAGCGAGCTGCAGTTTTTTGGGTACGAGGTGCTCGATCGGTCGAGGCCCATGCTCGACCAGTCGAGGGTCCGCTCGACTAGTCGAGGTTACGCAGATTCGTTTGCGGATTTGATGCGGACTGCGTAAATTTGAGGCGGTTTCGCAAGGGTGCGAAAGGGAAGTTGCCTAAACTATAAATAGGGGTCCCTAAGGCTATTCTAGAGTAATGGGAGTTATTCTAAGGTGTATGCAAAGTGTTTTTTCTATACATCCAAGGGGAAGAGGTTAGTATATTGCTTGTAATCTCATTTTTCTTTATAGTGAAAGTTTGCACCCATATTTTTTTTTTTTACCCTTTGTTGGGGTTTTTCCACGTATATTCTGTCTTGTGGTTTGTTTGGAATGCTTTGGTTCTTCTTCTAGATTATATTTCTTTCTTATTTATTGTTTCGTGGGTGAGACTGAAGATTGGATCTCGGTTCACTAGCGTTGTTGGCGTGTTGCGCAATAACTGGTATCAAAGCTATTGGTTTAGTTCAAGTGGGAGTGATGACGGAAGAAGGGAAGACTAGAATTGAGAAGTTTAATGGTTCAAACTTTTCCTTCTAGAAGATGCAAATGGAGAATTATCTGTATCAGAAGGACCTCTATATTCCTCTAGGAGGAAAAGAGAAGAAACTAGAGAAGATGACAGATGATGAATGATCTTTATTGGATCGGAAGGCTTTAGAAACGATCCGATTCTCTTTGTCTAAGAGCGTCGCCTTCAATATATCCAAGGTGAAGAGCACAAAAGAATTAATGGAAGTTACGATGTATGAGAAACCCTCAGCGTCCAACAAGGTTCATCTTATGAAACAACTATTCAACATGAAGATGTTAGATGGTGGGAGTGTGGCTGAACATCTAAACGAGTTCAATATAGTCACGAGCCAATTGGAATCCGTTGGCATTATTTTTGAAGACGAGGTCAGGGCGTTATTGATCTTGTCTAGTTTGCTAGACAGTTGGGATGGTTTGGTAATTGCTGTGAGAAATTCTTCAGGATCAACAAAGCTGACCAGTCTAATTCTCAGCGAAGAATCAAGAAAAAAGGCATCAGGAGTTTCAGGGGATTCAGGAAATGCTTTAAACGTTGAAGGAAGAGGAAGATTGCTGAAGAAAGGAGGCAATAAACATGGACGTTCTAAGTTAAAAAAGAAGTCCAAAGGATCGAAAGACAAAGACGGGTGTTGGCATTGCAGGAAGAAGGAGCACATGAAACGCAATTGCAGGGCACTTAAAAAATAAGAAAGAAGTTCTCAAGGCAGGAAGGATTCAGTGAATCTATTTGATGAGAGTGACATAGAAGCATTGATCTTATCTCTTGATGCGAGGAATGAGTCTTGGGTCATAGACTCGGGTGTTTCGTTTCATGCCACTTCGTGTAAGGAAGTTCTGCGTGATTATGTGTCAGATGACTTTGGGAGAGTCTACCTGGGTGATGATGAGCCGTGCAGTATTGTTAGAAAGGGAGACATTCATATAAGTCAGAAAGACAGAATGACTTTGAAATTGAAGGATGTCAGACATGTACCGAGTTTGAAACGTAACTTGATTTAAGTAGGGCAGTTGTCCAATACCGGATATGTGACGATATTCACCAGTGATTCCTGGAAGATCACAAAAGGTGCCTTGGTGATATCTCGAGGCAAGAAGGAAGGTACTTTGTATGTGACTTCAGGATCGTATAGTTCACTCCCAGTCGCATCAACTGGGGTGAATGGGCAGTTATGACATCAAAGGTTGGGACATATGAGTGAGAAGGGGATGAAAGTGCTATTGTTAAAAGGGAAGCTGCCAGGGAAGAATTCTATTAACTTAGAATTCTGCGAGGACTGCGTGTATGACAAACAGAAGAGGGTAAGTTTCAAGAAAACAGGATGCGCTCTAAAGACGCATAAGTTTCAAGAAAACAGGATGCGCTCTAAAGACGCATCTGTTGGAGCTTATACACACGATGTGTGGGGACCAGCACATGTATTATCTCTTGGTGGCTCAAGTTATTTTGTTTCTTTCATTGATGATGCTATTAGAAAACTGTGGGTCTATTTCTTAAAGCATAAATCTGATGTATTTAATGTATTTAAGAAGTGAAAAGTAATGGTAGAAAATGAGACAGGAAAAACAGTAAAATGTCTCAGATCAGATAATAGGGGAGAATACTGTGATAAGAGGTTTGAGGAGTATTGTGCAGCAAATGGAATCAAACGCCAGAAAATGATTCCAGGGACACCACAACAGAACGGTGTGGCTGAACGCATTAACATGATTATTCTTGAGCGCGCTAGGAGCATGAGGTTACATGCAGGGTTACCTAAGACGTTTTAGGCAGATGCTGTGAATACTGCCGCATATCTCATTAATAGAAGTCCCTCAGCGCCATTGGATGGTGGGCTACTAGAAGAAACGTGGACTGAGAAATAATTGAACCTTGCACATCTTAAAGTGTTCGGTTGCACTTCATATGTTCATATTAATGCAGAGCACATAAACAAGTTGAATGCGAAGTCCAAGAGGTGCACGTTTATAGCTACGGGCAGCATGATTTTGGCTACAATTTTTAGGATACAAAGAACAGGAAAATCATCAAAATCAAAGACGTCTTCAATGAAAAAGTGATGCATAAGGACAGTGCGCAGCAAAATAAGGCCGATGAGAAAGAATTCGTAGAGTTGGAAGAGTTACCGGACACGGGTGTTACAGTGCCACAGGATGAACATGCACAAGAGCATAGTGAGGCAGAGCCGCAGACACTGGTTGTGAGGAGGTCTACTCAGGAGAGGAGATCCCACGGTCCGATACTCACCCTCCTTACATTATCTGCTGCTGACAGATAATGGTGAACCAGAGTATTTTGAAGAGGCATTACAGTTAGATACACGGGTTAAGTGGGAGCAGGCCATGAATGATGGGATGGACTCTCTTGAGTCTAATCGTACAAGGGAACTAGTCACTCTACCTAAGGCTAAGAAAGCTCTTCATAACAAGTGAGTTTACAGACTGAAGGAGGAGCATGATAGTTCGAAACGGTACAAGGCTAGATTGGTTGTGAAAGGGTTCCAACAAAAGGCAGGTATCGACTTTACTGAAATATTTTCACCCGTGGTGAAAATGTCTACAATTCGCATGGTCTTGAGTATAATGGCTACAGAGGACTTACATCTAGAGCAGCTAGATGTTAAGACAACATTTCTTGGCGGGGACCTTGAAGAAGAGATATATATGCATTAGCCGACAGGATATGTGGCACCAGGAAAAGAGAACAAGGTGTGTAGACTGAAGAAGAGTCTATATGGCCTGAAGCAGGCCTCAAGGCAGTGGTACAAAAAGTTCGATAATTTCATGTCGGGAAATGGTTTTAGGAGATGTCATGCAGACTATTGTTGCTATTTAAAGAAGTTTGATACGTCGTACATCATCCTTCTTCTGTACGTTGATGATATGCTTGTGGCCGGATCAAGCATGAAGGACATCTCAGATCTCAAAAGACAACTGTTTAAAGAATTTGTCATGAAGGATTTAGGAGATGTAAAAAAAATCCTAAGCATGAGGATTAAACGTGACAGGGAAAACAAGAAACTAGTTTTGTCACAGGAAAAGTACATAGCCAAGGTACTTGATCGATTCCATATGGGAGGTGCTAAGCCGGTTAGCACTCCATTAGCCAATCACTTCAAGCTTTCTAAGGAGCAAGGTGCGAAGACATAGGAGGAACGAGACTACATGGCTAAAGTTTTATACGCGTCAGCTATTGAGAGTCTCATGTATGCTATGGTGAGCATGAGGCCAGACGTTGCTCAAGCAGTGAGAGTTGTTAGTAGGTTCATGAACAACCTCGGGAAGGAACATTAGGAAGCTGTGAAGTGGATCTTTAGATACCTGATAGGTACTAAGGATGTAGGGTTGTGCTATGGAGGATCGAAAATCAACCTACAACGCTACGTAGATTCAGATTTGGCAGGAGATATAGACGAGAGAAAAAGCACTACATGGTATGTCTTTACTCTAGGCAGTACTACAGTCAGTTGGGTCTCTTAGTTATAGAAAATAGTATCCATCAGTACAACGGAAATAGACTATGTTGCACCTACAGAAGCATGTAAGGAGATGATGTGGATGCAAGGTTTCATGGAAGAGTTGTGAAAGAAGCAAGCAGATTGCAAGTTGTACAGTAACAGTCAGAGTGCAATACACTTGGCTAAGAATTCAGCCTTTCATTCAACAACCAAGCATATTGACATCAGATATTACTTCATACGTTCGTTACTAGAAGATGGATCGATTGTTCTGGAGAAGATTCATACAAATGAGAATCCTACGAATAGGCTGACCAAGGCGGTCACACGGGAGAAGCTGAAGCTCTGTTTAGCTTTGATTGGTCTTCAGACTTGAAGACGGAGATGTGGTGCACTCCGGATGTAGAAGACGAAGGTTTATGGTGATGTATCTCTAAGTGAGAGATTGTTGAGATGTGGAGCCACATCTGGACATGGCCGCTCGATCAGTCGAGTGGGCTGATCGACCAGTCGAGGGTTCGCTCGACTCAAAGTCCAGCGAACTGCAGTTTTTTGGGTCCGAGGTGCTCGACCGGTCGAGACCCATGTCGACCAATCGAAAGTCTGCTCGAGCTTGCTCGACCAATCGAGGTTACGCAGATTTGTCTGTGGATTTGATGCGGATGCGTAAATTTGAGGCGGTTTCGCAAGGGTGTGAAAGGAAAGTTGCCTAAACTATAAATAGGGGTCCCTACAACTATTATAGGGTAATGAGAGTTATTCTAAAGTGTATGCAAATGGTTTTTTCTATACATCCAAGAGGAAGAGGTTAATATATTACTTGTAATCTAGTTTTTCTTCATAGGGGAAGTTTGCACCCGTGGTTTTTTTTTTTTTTTTTTTACCCTTGTTGGGATTTTTCCACGTATATTATGTCTTGTAGTTTATTTGGAATGTTTTGATTCTTCTTCTAGATTATATTTCTTTCTCCTTTATCGTTTTGTGGGTGAGACCGGAGATTGGATCTCGGTTCACTAGCGTTGTTGGTGTGCTGCGCAACACTTGGGAGAGTGAATTTTCAAGCCATTCGGCCATATATTGTATACCACACCATTTTTAATCAAAGTAATCTTCTTTTCATCTCTACTTTTTGCTTGTATATATTTCAGCATCAACTTTCTACATCCAAACATATCCTTAGAAAAGGGGATAGGCTCACTTCTACCATTTTGGACCCCATTACGAAGCCATGTCTACTCAACTCCAGGTGGGATTTGGATTCAAAATTAAGGTTTATTGAGCCACAAGCATGTAATTTAGCTGATTTACAATGGCGAATGTGTTGAACACTTGTGATCTAACAAACTTGTTTAGGTGGGTCAAAACATTTAGATACCCTTATTTGACGTGGAATGGACCCAGACCCACTCCAAACCAATTCTAAAAACCAGATAGGTACCTGACAAACTCTATTAGATCTAAGTCCTCTCAAAAACTGACCTGAAGCCAAAAGGACCTGGCCTGAACCTAATCATTCAAAAACCCTGGTGGGTTTCCCCCTCCCAATGCCTCCATTGTTTTCTTTGTTACCTACTCGGGGTCATTGACCAGGCTGATTTTGGGATTTGGGCCTTAACTTATGGGGTTCGATCTAATGGACGGAGTTGGAAGGAACTTACACAATACAATGTAACCACGTTCTAATGTCTGTGATCGTTCCACATTCAAGGAAAAAACTAAAAATAAAATGCATGCCATCCAAACCCCGGACACTCGCACACTCACCCACCCCTCGTGGGCATTCGATCCCTGGTCTCAGTGTTGAAACAGAGACTGTCTGACACTTAGCCATGCATGGAGCCAGACACAAGCTCGGTTTAAAACATGACGGTGACTCTCTTACCATCTTTATGTCACAAATATGGTGGTGACTTTCTTACCATCTTTATGTCACAGTTGTAGGGTAATCTGGACCGTCCAGATCGGTCGTGATTACCCGGTGATCCTCCCACCACAGAACTCTGTGGAGGCAGGACTATGTGGGGCCGCCGTGGTGTATTTACTTTATCCACACTGTCCATTCATTTTATCAGCTTATTTCAATATATGAGCCCAAAATTAAAGCCCAAGTGGACCACACCACAAGAAACAGCGGGGATTGAACACCTACTGTTGACAACTCCTCGGACACAGAAGTTCTAATGTCTGTGATCCCAGTCTGTGTAACGTCATCGTCATGAATAGGTTAGATGTCGGAAAAAAAAAAAAAAAAGATTACGGCCCTAGGAAGATTTCAACGGTGGAGGTCATTGCTCCACGTCAGCTTTGGAGATGCGTCAGTTTTACGCAAATGACCCGGCAAAACGGACAGCACGAATAAAACACATGCATAATCACGGTGGGCCCCGCAAAATTCTGCCACGGACTGCATGCATAAAACATACGGGTCTAAATGGTATGCGTTGAAGGCACATGAAATTCTTCTCATTCATCCGCGTCATTGCTGATGACACCCTACAAAAACACCCAGATTTTCTCCCTTTCCAACGGATTACGTACTATACAACCCAACTTTCAAGGTTATAAATTTCTATAGCCCTACCAAGATTTATGTGTTACATCCACGCGTTCATAAAAAAATTTCAGATCGTTCCAAAGAATTATACCAAAAATGATGTATATCAAAACTTAAGTGGACCACACCATAGAGAGCAGTGGGGATTGAATGAACTACCCTTGGAAAACTATAAGTCAAACGGTGAGATTTATTTGTCATCTAACCTGTTCATATGGTCACACAGACCTGAATGAAGAGGGAAACACAAATATCAGCTTGATCACGTGATTCGGTGGCATTTAGAAGTTTTCAACAATAGACATTTAATTCCTACCATTCCATGTGGTGTGGTGCATTTGCGGTTTGGTTTTTTTTTTTTTTTTTTTTTTTTTAATTTTTTAATTTTTTTTTTAAATGTTTTTTGTTTTCTTTTGGTTGGGGTTCTTACCCAATAGTGACCTGAAAGAAATGAATGGGCAGCGTGGATCTAAGAAATCTATCACGAGGGGGTTTACCTAATTTCACACGTCAAGAAATCGGTTGCCTGCTTTGTAGTGCAGCACAGTTCGGGGAAGTGTTGAACTACGAGGATTTCACGGCCCTATCATGATGTATGTGTCGGATTCCTTTTTTTTTTTTTTTTTTTTTTATTTCATATCGTTTAAGGGAACAAGACAGATAAAGGACGAAGATATAAGGCTCAAGTTGACCCCACTATAAGAAAAAGTGGGAAGTAAACACCCTTGCGGTAAATTGCTTTGAATAGATAAATTAATATTTTGATCCAGGGACTGACATTAATCAATTGCTTTGAATAGATAAATTAATATATAATTTGATCCAGGGGCTGACATTAATCCTCTAGCATTTTTCGTTCATTCAAGTCTCTCTCTCTCCTTATATATATATATATATATATATATATATATATATATATATATATATATATATATATATATATATCTCGTTTAAGGGAACAAGACAGAAAAAGGTCGAAGATATAAGGCTAAAGTGGACCCCACTACAAGAAAAAGTGGGAAGTAGATGTTGTATTTTAAATTATTTTAAAATAATTTAGTGTTTCAAAATATCCATTGGTCATAGGTGCCTTTTGGATGTGTCTTTTCACTTAAGTTTGAAAGGTTGCATCCTTTCAATTTTGATTTTGAAAAGTTGTGTCTTTTGGAGCCTAAGGGTCGCACCAATTGGATTTAAATCCAATAGTCACAACCCTTTGTGAAAGGCTGTCTTCACAAAGTCTATAAATAGACTTCTGATTTTAAGTTTTTAAATGAATTAGAAAATCAGGTTTCCTCTTAAAAATGTGTTCAAGTATTTTTTTAGTTCGGGTTAAGACTACAAGTGGTTCGAGCCCGTGTACAGTCAGTGCACCGCTGGGACCGGGTCATAGTCGTTGTATCCTGGAGGTCGATTGCTCTGGAAACCTGTTGCACTTGGGACGCTGTCCAAGGGGAGCAAATTCGATTTCAAGCCAAGTGACTCACATCACGCCTCGACTTATACAAATTGATAAGTTTTTTAACTTTCTTATTTTAATTTTATATAATTTAAATAGTTTTTCAAACTCCAATTTCCAACAATCTTGAAATCGAATTTTTATTTGGAAAATTATTTAAGAATTACGGTTGCATCTATTTGGTTGGAATAACCCAAAATGAAACCACACCAATCCGATTTGTGGGCCATGACTCATATAATCTAGAGTTGTCATATCTCACATAATGGTCAAGATCTTGTAGATACTTATTATGTAAGTTCTTTGGACCACATGTACAAAAGTGAACGTATGCACCGACTGGGATATACACTGATCCTAACATCCCTGTACAATAAAGATCAACCTATATAATCTGAAACCCTCATATACCATATAATAGTTAGGATTTTATACATATTTGGTGTACATATTTTCTGGACCACTTGTGTAAATCATCTAAAAGGCTTAAAGTTATGCACTGATGTTATAGCCTATTGATTGTTTTTATGTTTATGTCATTGACAATGCTAGTCTACTACACACAACAAGATCAAGTCATATGTGGTGCCACACCAAGTAGGTATCTACTAATATTCACCATCTGTGAACAATGATGATTGATCCCGAATTTATTTAAAACTAGGATATCAGGGTGAGACACAAGTATCAAGAACTTTTTCAACCACCATGCATGCATAATCAAAGGAGAGCCACTTTTATAGAGAATCTTTAAAACATAAATGGTGGGAGCCATGTGAACCAATGATGGTTTGTACACACGAACATTATCTTTATCAAGTGAAACATACAAAGAAAAATTCTGACCGATCAAATATCCTCAGCATGCACAACTTTCATGTGAAATTGCATTTGAAAGTTCTTTTCAGCCTGTACTTTTTAACTCTTTTAGGACATATTGTGATCTACGGCATCATAAATATTGATATGTCTTGTTTATGGTGAAAATCGTTAGAAGAATGTTCTGGATAATCATGTTGTGATATGGAAGTTGTTGAATATGATTTACAAGATCTTAATCCGTTGCTCTATTTGCAATTATCTGCTATTTTGAGCACAACGTCTTTTGTCAATCCTAAGATTCTCCAAAAATTCTATACATGGTATGATCCAACGTTCGAGTCAGGTTGTGGTTAATACATTACATCTCCAATTATGAATTCATTTCAATCTCTAATAATAATTGTGAATGTGGGGGATCTAATAGCTTCAAGGCTCTAAGATTTTAAAGAGAAAATAAAAGATTTTCTTATTTCTATTTTCATCTCCAAGGTTCTGTACGGTTAGGATTATTCTAATGTCTATCCTCTAGTTGTGTCTATTGTTAAACTTTTACATACACTAAAATTCTTGATGCTTAACATTCGTTATATACATCAAGTGTGTCATTTGATGTCATGTTATGGGGTCAAAATATCATATTTGGATCTCTGGTTACTATATAATAAGAAATAGTTCATGTAATTAAAAAAAAAAAAAAGAGGTTTATCAATCGATAGCTGAGATTATTCTCTACTGTCCACCCATAAGAGTCCACTAGATGAACTATCTGTGTCACTGGGGTGATGCCCCATCTTTATAATGTAATTGTGTCTTGATTAGGAAACGTTGTTGATTCTCGCCGAGATTGTATATTAGGCACAAAGTTTATTAAACTTTTATCCTAAGAATTTTCAAATAAATGGTCACGATCATCTCTTGGTGGACAGAATGAGTTAATCCTTTAAGAGCAATATCTCCAGTATTGTTGTTATAAACTACTACATGAGTAATGCACATCCTATTTAATTTAGCATAATTTAAGTTATGTTGATGTTAACATGCAGTTGGGTGATGTTACTCATGACACATCAGTTTTCTTTGTTGATTAATTGAGAAATGCAACACTCTCAAATAGGAAAATATTCTAAAAGTTCTCATGTTAGGACGGTGCATGTGTGAGAGATCCCGACCATCTACCAAATAGGGCTATAAATAAACAGACTCTGTCTAAAAGCTAAACATGAACGGTGATAAGAAAGGCATTCTCTTTCAAGTATATATGATAAGTGGATTGGCCAAATGGGACAGGGCATTGTCTATCATCAAATGCATATATTGCTTAGATCGGATCTCTCACACATATGTGGCAAGTCATGTGAAGTAGGCATAACACTTCTCATTGCTGGAATAGTTTTCGGTCACATGATTTCATGCTTACTTGGAATTATAACTTTAGATCATCTTTATGTCATCTATGGTGCCTGCTGCATGCATAGAATCCATGATCCAAAATATCAATCTTAATCATGTCATTTTTCATATGGTACATGTAAGAGTGAAAATATTATTTAGTGTGTTTTGCCTTTAATGGCTTAAATGAAGGGGTATTCATATTGGACACATGACACATGTAGATGATGCATCAATGTTAGTCATTGATGGAAGTAACATCATGTGAAGGCAGAAGGTCAAAAGGTGAATAGTAAAAATAAAAATAAAAATACTCTTATGGTTTTCAACTAAGAGAATTGGTTGAAAAGACCCACTAAATGCATAGTCTGAATTCACCGCTAGATCACAATTGGATTATAGTTATGTACAATTCATTTTAGATGTGGCTCATCATTAGTTGTTCTATAAAATGATGGTTCTCACATGCTTTGATTGGAATGACTTCAATGGACATGATCAGATCGATAATTAAGTCAATTAAACCATGAGACGAGTTATAACTGGTAAGATCCAATACTTTTTAAGAAAATATTATTTTCATCCAATCATATGTCAATCTAGAACACGTGTTAGATCTAGTCAATTCATATGATAGTTCCTATGAAATCCTCAAACTCAAAATTTGGTTAATAAGTTTATCAGGTAGGCCATAGATATATCTATCTAGGCTAAATCTGAAATTGTGGGGGTGCACTTGAATGCATTTAGATAAACCACTTAATCCATGGAGTACAAGTTTAGTCAATGAATATTTGATAAATGGGTTGACATGAAGGTTTGTACCAAGAAAGGTATATGATGAATATTGTAGATCAATATGCACATGTGTTACATTGACATCATGTAGGTTTTTGAAACAAGATATCTGGAATCAAACTGATTACATGTTTTGATGATCTAATTGGTAGCCATCGAATAAATGTTCAAAAAGAAAAATTGTTATTGTTTTGAATTCAAAAGATAATTGTTGGGTCAATAGGATTTTCAGGCTATATTTTATTCTCATTGGAGGCTGGTTTTGGACATTTGGGATTGGTATTCATATGAGACTATAAGTTCATTTGATGAACTATATATGTTGTTTTATCATCAACAAATGTATCTATTGGCCAAATTTATGCACCTATGGAGCCCATTATTCAATCCATTGATTAAGATACTTGATAATGAACTTGGACATTTATCATCCATATTCAGTTACTAAATATTCATTGATTGTATTGAATTCTCACTACCAAAAAAAAGGGCAAAGGATACAGACCACGTTACTTTTCTGCTACGGATATAAACCTTAGCTATAGTTGCTACGGTTTTAATCTGTAGCTAAAAGGTTGATACACGGTTAATAATTAATGGTGTTATAAGGGGCTCTATGAGGCCTAAAAAAAAACTATATGTTATATCTAAGCCGTCTATATATTTTTAAATATTACGTTAGAGGATGAAAAAAGAAAATCAGGTAGATCAAAGGCTCAAGTGGACCACACGGTAGGAAACATGGATATTAAATTACAGTTGATTCTTATGGTGTGGTCCACTTTGGTCTTCAATATACCTGAAATTTTGTGTCATAAACTAAAATTATTTATTAAAATTATTTATTGGAATGGATTAATCAAATACATCATGGTGGGCCCCACGGAGCCCCTGTGTGGACCGTGGCATCCGTCCAGCCCAAATTTGGGCGCGCGCTCAAAACAGAGCCGCGCCCAAAAGAGGGTATTTCGCACTCTCTCTCTCTCTCTCTCTCTCTCTCTCTCTCTCTCCCCGTTCCCTAATCCCCTCTCCCTCCTGATCTCTGCTCCATCTCTCTCGATCTCCCTCCCTTCCTCTCCCTCCCTCTCTCGATCTCCCTGATTTCCCTCCCTCTCTATCGACGTCTCTCTCCCAGCTCATTGTCTTCGAAGCAGTCTTTTCGTCGAGCTCTCTCCAACAGTTGAAGAGAATAGAAGAAATCAGATGAGGAAGTCGAAGGTACTTTCTCTTTCTCTCTCATTTCCTCCTTTGATGGCTAGAAATTGGGCAGTAGCCATGGCAACGACAGCCATATCCGCCACTGTCCATGGTCACCTACATGTTTGAAGAAATGCCACAACAAAGAATCTGGATTGCGTTACTCTTGTAGAATATGGATTAATTCCACAGTGGAACCACTAGGTAGATCGTGGATGATACTCATGGACGGATGAGGAGATCCCTTTGAATACAATATTCCCTTTGAATACAATATTTATGAAATTTATGTTGTTGAGATTTATACGCTTTCTATTTTTCCTGCAAGTGTTTTCATTTTCTTATTAGAATTGACTCTTACTGAATCAATGCCTGAGTGATTATATATTAATGGGGATGGATTACAAATTCATTAGCACTATGTCTACATTGCCTCGAATCTAGCTAAGTGTCATTGTTGTAAAGAGAAAACTTTGATACTCAGGAAGAATGTGATGTTTCATACACATGCACACAGAAATTGTGATGTGGTCAAGAGGTAACCCGAACTGAACTGTGCAAATCAGGGCCCACTTTACATGGGCCGTGAACAAAAATTTGATGGAACTTATATGTTACCTGGCTAGTTGGTTACTTCTAAATAGAAGGTTGAAATCCAAATAGTCAACTTTCCAAATTTGGCAAACAAATGTGTATCAATACAAGGATGTAGTCTCTCCTTTTAAAGTCGTATTCAACTTTGTCATGGCACTGTATTTTTATAGTTTTTCTAGTTTTTTTTGTGTTGTATAGTCGTTCTATATGATGATAGGTGTGGCCTGTTCCTTTTTAAGGAGCCCACCTAAATGATTATACAACATGCTTTTTGTTTAATAAAAAAGAAAGAAAAAAAAAAAGGTGAGACTCATCTGAAAATCAGGGTAGGAGATGTTCTTCCAATGGTCGGATATCATTTGAAGGTTAGACTGCAAGTTTCAGTTGTGTTCCTATAAAGTGTTAGGCAACTAGTCGTTGCCACTTTCAGAACCTATCTTTCAGCAAACCGGCATGCCCATAACCATGATGTGAATGTTCTTTTGTTCAGATTGTCGTTCTGTTTTGTTCCCTTGTGTAGCAGTATAGATGGTTGCAGATAGGGGTGGGCTGCTGTGGACTGATGTGCTGCTCGTGTAGCAGTATAGATGGTTGCAGATAGGGGTGGGCTGCTGTGGACTGATGTGCTGCTTGTGTAGCAGTATAGATGGTTGCAGATAGGGGTGGGCTGCTGTGGACTGATGTGCTGCTCTGATCTGTTGATGTTCATAGGGATGGCTATGCTATGGTAATTGAATTATATATATATATATATATATATATATATATATATATATATATATATATATATATATATATATATATATATATATCTGTGTGTGTGTGTGTGTGTGTGTTGTGTGTGTGTGTGTGTGTGTGTGTTGTGTGTGTGTGTGTGTGCCTTTGCTGAATTCTTATCTGCAATTCCTTTGTAATTCCCTCTCCTTCCTGCATGCCATGTGTGTATGCCTTTGCTGAATTCTTATCTGCGATTCCTTTGCAATTCACTCTCCTTCCTGCATGCAATACTTTATGATAATTACTTGTGTTGGTTCCCAAAGGTTCATAACCATTGGGGTTGCACATTACACTATTGCTCAGTGCGCAGTGTATCTTTGGCTTGGAGAAGACTAGCTAGGAATCCTGCTTTTGTGGAAAAGCATATGCTTTTTTCTTCTTAAGATGTTGGCACCAACTCTTCAATCTCTCAATCTTGGAGGTTGTGAAGCCATTACATGGACCACCCAAGCAAAGGAACTAAGAATGTTGAGGTCCCGAAATCCTGGTGTATGCATGGATGGCCGATCACTTAGTGTGGTATGGGATTGGTTCTTATGGTTTCTTATTTGGATTCTTTTCACTACTTGGGAAGCAGGCACTTCTTCTCACAGATTTGTTATCCTATATATTTATTTATACTGTTACCTGACAAAAAAAAAAAAAACCAATAACACCACCGTGATCTTTTAACGAAGCTTGGGAGTTAAGACCAAATTTAGAAACTTTACGTGTGCTGATGTGACACCATAACTAGTGGAAAGATGTCCTAGTTTCAGATTCATGGGTAATGTTGGGGTTGCTATTCAAATTGAATGAAAATGGAGACACACAACCTAGTTCATTGGCGGCAGTTAGCATAAACCTTTGAAATCTAGTTTAGTTAAGTGGTAAACATAAGCCTATAATGGATAGTGTTGAGTTTGCTATTCAAATTAAGGGCTTTGTTCAGATCAGTGGAATGCAAAAAGTAGGATTAGAAAAGAAAACATCACATATGAGGAAAATCGTGGATAAGGAAATTCATGGAAAATAATTCTCTAAAGGTTGTTTGTTTTAGCAAGTGTTATTTCCATGGAAAAGTGAAACGGTCAATGATTAAAAAGTGAGTAGTCTCTCAAAAAACCAAAAATAAAAAATAAAATAAAATTGTGGAAAGCAAGATCATTAGGTTTTTGCAAAGAAATTGCTCTTTTCTTTTTAGAAAAAGTGTGGAAAGGAAAAAATAATCACAGGTTTATTGTTGCAATCAGTGGAAAACGTGACATATGCGAAAAACTTTTTCTTTTCCACAGTTACCTTTTTGTTTAATTAAATAAGGTTGTGAAAATGTCACTTTAAGAGTGACTCCTAAATGCTTGGAATCAAGTCTCTTTGGAAAAAAATCAAAGAGAAAAAAGCTATTTGTAAAATGTCTAGTTCTGCAATATTTTCTAAAACTGTAAGTGAACCAATGACTCAAATTTCAACACATTATATTTTTTGATCAGCGGTTATCCTTTTTCAGGTGAATCGGTTGCAAAATGAGGGTTATTATGGAGGAGTCCGCTTACTTATGTCAGTTTGTATGGTTTTCTTCAATTATTGTGCTGAGAACAAGATTGATCTAGAAGGTGGAAATTTCACTCTATCATATGAAACCAATATACCTCGCCAGGTGAAGCTTTTGAACCATCATCATTTTAAAATTTCATGTGATTGACTTGTGCCATCTTGATAGTGTACGTCACTTTATTAAATAAATAAATTGGCTTATTCAGGTCAAAATTGCAAGATATAACATTTTGAACTTATAAGATCCATAGGAGGAGATCCAGTCCGCCTGGGGAGGATGAAATCCTCCCAGCTTTAAACCATTCTTGTGATATCATACATCCTCCCAGCTTTAAACCATTCTTGTGACATGTGTATGATGATCCAAAGTATCCGTTCATCACGAATCTCCACAAATGGACCATGGACCAAAATTCACAATGATTGGACAATCCTAACCATATGAAATATGTTGTACCAAAATCACCAACTGGATTTTTGTGATTTTTGTTCATTTTTTCAGAATGGCCCACTCACTGATCTTTGGTCAGCGACCCAGTTGTGGTTGTCCCTGATGAATTCACAGTTTGGGTCATAGACTTTGCCACCTGTACAGTCTAGAAAGTGGCAGATCAAAAATTATTTCCTCCAAGGTGGATCAGATCTCTGAAGATCCTATTAAATCATTATGGCATGAGAATCCTTTTTCCATTACATTTTATCCATTCATTGAAACACGACAAGTTGTTTTTCAAATTTTTATGGGCATTTTTCCAAATTCAAAGTTGATTTTAGAAATATTGATCATAAACCATTTCTAGAATACTCATATATGTTGGCTTCGTTCTTGTTTTCTCTGGAATATTTTCTCTTTTTGCTCTTGACATTCTGAGCATGTAACTAATTGTCAAATTCACCAAATGAATAGGATATCGGCGAGGTCAAATTCTCTTTTTGCTAAGTCCTTCATGCATATATGACTTTTGTGCTGAGGATGGCAGGCTTCCTTCCAATTAACCAAATGATAAGTATTTTGATTGATGACATGGAGTAAATTGGTAAATTTGAGAGAGCTTCCTTTCTTTATAAGAGTGAATGTTCTAACTCCTAATGATCACGATGATGTTGCAGCTTGTATTGTCAGGCTTCGGTCTGCCACAACCCAAACATATGGTATATCAAGAGAGAAGTAGCAACTTCACTATTTTATATGAAACACACCATAATTTGATTAATTATCCTTTAATTAAATAAAAAGAGGAACATTTCATATTTTATTTACTCTGTTTTCTTTCTTTTCTTCATAGAGATACAAATTGGGGATTGCAAATCAGCCATTTAATTCAAGCATGGCAAATGTGGCTAAGGAGTTCTGTAGTGCCACAAGGTAGAGAAAGAAGGGCTAGACTGGTATGTTAGTTACACACCATTTAAAAATGGTGGTGACTCTTCCAATGTACATATGGCATAGTTGTATTGCTATCCGGACCGTGCAAATCAATGACGTAACTGTGGATAGATCATAACAAAACCATAGTGCCGACGAGATGGAAAACCATCTTATTTTTCATTTGAATTTGGATCACTCACTATTTTACTTTTAACCATTCATTTGTTAGCCATTGATTGGATGATTAGGATTGTTTGATTAGTGTCATGTTTACAGATTGGTCCATGGGTCAATGAGGAGGATTCATGCTTGCCAAATAGTGGACATCCGAGTCCTTTTTATGATGGGTTGCTGACATCATCATTTGCTAGTGATGTCAGAGCCCATGGGCCTCCAAACAGTATGCATGTGCTGTCTTTTTTTTTTTTTTTTTTTTTTTTTTGCAGCACCCTGCATCATTTCTTTCGTATGCATGTGTCTGCAGTTGGGGAGAGTCATACTTGTGCTCTTTCTCTTGACATACAATAGCATGCATGTGAGATGCTATTTTCTTGATGTTCTTTTGTTTTCATGTGTAGATGAAGGAATGGGTATTGTATGTTGGAACAAAAGGTTGCTGATATCAGGTATCTTTAGAGCCGTTCCATGCATTTCCATTTCATCTCCACTGGGAAAGGCCAACTTTGTGGTAGTGATGGTGCAGAAAATATGCCAAAGATTGGATTGATTTGGGATGAATTTCTTTTTCTGCTAGGGGAGGTATTTTGTAAATGGGCTCATATGATAGGTAACATCCCAAGTTTTTAATGGGATCATGCCGGAATGTGGCAGTCTTGTTACAAGTTTGTTAATTAAAAAAAATAAGTTTCCGTTGAAAAAAGGAAGAAGAAGAAAAGAAGATAAACCCATGCCTAGCCCATTTCAGGATGGTCTCATGTACCATTGGGTTACCATGCCCATAGCGACCCTTACTCTTGACTAATTAAGTTTAAGAAATTTGTAATTCTTTTTAATAAAATTTTCTTATTCTTAAAAACAATATAATGGGTTTGATCCAAATTCATTTGAAGGCACTGGGTTCTTTTTCTTTTTCTGTTTTTAAATTCTAGTTACCCATACAAGCCCCATTTTGCTTCTTCTGTAAATCTTGTGGAATTAGGCTCATTTAACATACAATTAGTTTAAATTCTAATAATAGTGCTGAAGTTGTTTATGTTCTTTTGGGATTCTCTTTAGATTTTGATTAAATGGTTATGGAATTTAGTCATTTCTTTCTTTCTTTCTTTTTTTTTTTTTTAAAAAAAGAAGTAAAAATCTGTTTGATCGTGAGTAGGATTCTAATCCTACTTGCATGAATTGCCTACACATTTCTCTTCACTAGTTTGTGTGCATCCAACAAAAACAAGGTTAGAGTTCATGTATTTCGGGGACGTTACGCTAAATTAGCATAGTAATCCATGGCCTGATCTACTTCTCATTTATTATTGGACTAAACTCCCTAAGTATTATTGCTTTCTTTCTCATTTTAGTTTTTTTACTTTTATAGGCTTTAAATTTTGTTTTCTTTAGTGCAGCATTTCAAAAAGCTATGTGTGACACCAGCTTATTAGAGACCCGAAAAAATGTCCAGCACTTTATAAAGGCTTTTTGGTTGCTGGCCTCTAAGCACATGTCATGGAAGCAATTCATATGCACATTTTCTTGGAGCATCTTACAGGTTAACCATGTGGGGCATTGATTGAATGGTCAAGAATATTATAGCCATTCTATGCAACCTTTTCTTTATAAAACCACATTACAAATTTCTCAAACCACATTACATTCTCAAGATTCATCAATTATTAAAAATCACCTTTTCCCATCCCCTTGTATCCTTGAAGTACTTATCTATAATAGATTCATGTTGAACAAAGGACTTAATAGTTTGTCATGCCTTCTAATTAACATTTCTTTTTTGTGTGGTTTGTGCATCATGATGAATAAAGACGGTGCAAGAGGCCAGTTATGAGTTACCTAACGGTAGTTCTGATGTAAGTTTTCTGCTGTTTTTTGTTACATATGATCTTTTATGTGATCCTTGTCAAGTAAATGGTGGTAATTTACAGTGATTGGGACTTGTTATTATTATACCATCCATTTCTTCTTTGAAGATAATGATTTTGATGGTTTTGTTGTTCAATTTGGTTTTCTACCTATGGACTCATTTAATCAATTTCTTCCATGTAGATTGAAATGCCAATGCCTTCACAATTGTTGCATCAATATTCAAAATTCAACATTCCTTCTCTTGCAGTTTTTGGACCAATCCTTATTTGTATATGTATGTTTAGCTATTTTATTTATTTATTTCTTCTTCTTCTTCTTTTTTTTTTTCCCCCACTTGGCATATTTCTGAGGTGAATACTTCCCTTCTTCAACTAATAGTAAACAAATTCCACATGATAAATTGAAGGATAAAATGCTAATTGCTCAAGTGCCCAAAGAAGTTAGTTCCCAACAAATACTTTCTGCATTTTTCAACATCTTTTTATACATGTTTGATATTTATTTTATTTCCTGTTGTAATTACAGATTATTTAAGAGAATTGATGAGGATAACAACAATCCAAAGACTAAGATGTTGAAGCCAGGAACGATTGGGTGTTGAAGCCTGGAATGGTTTAAATGCCAGGAACGATTGAGTGTTGAAGCTTGGAATGGTTTTTAATGTATCTCTTGGGTTCCAGAACTTGCAATCAGAAACCAACAATCCAAAGACTAAGATGTTCTCGCTGTTGCTTGCAGACACCATTATTGTCAATGAAAAAGCTGCAGAAGTTGTGACTTCAATCAACTCCAAGTTAGTTAAGGATGTTGCATACTCATTCAATGAGGAAGAGGAGGAGGAAGAAGAGTGTCCAAAGGTCAAAGCTGAATCCAATGGAGCTGAGACATTCT
This sequence comes from Magnolia officinalis, assembly GCA_021015155.1. Lineage (NCBI taxonomy): Eukaryota > Viridiplantae > Streptophyta > Magnoliopsida > Magnoliales > Magnoliaceae > Magnolia > Magnolia officinalis. The sequence goes on from JAJHSJ010000007.1 coordinate 76,357,880, forward strand.
TGTCGAAAGCGACTCATACATTTAGGTTTTTGTGGCTTCTCATACATTTAGCTTTTTGTGGCTTGAAAATTTTATACTTTAGGGGCCTTATCGATTGTCAGCTTAATTCTACTACTGTTGAGACTCACTTTTTGTTTGCAGGGATTTCACAAATCTGTCGTTGCTATCTCTGATCAGACAAGCAGATCCTCTCTGGTAAGAGCCTACCCTTTACTTCCAACTCCAACGTATCTGTTTAGTGACTCGTCTCTTCAGTGACTTAGTCTTTGGTTTTAGCATAATGGGTTTGTGGTTTTGCACATCCAAGGCTAGCTTCCTTGGATCCTTGGATCAGACGAATTCGGTAGATCCTGGGGACAGGCCGTGTTTATGTATTTGCTCGAAATTAATGGAGCAGACCTGGATGTGCGTCGGAGCTATCCGGATGAGCGGGGGTCCCTGGAAGGTGGGAACCGCTGTTCTGACCATGATGAAGCTGTCCATTTCTTATGGACAGCATTGGAAGGGCCTGGCCATTTGGACAGGCCGTGTTTATGTATTTGCTCGAAATTAATGGAGCAGACCCGGATGTGCGTCGGAGCTATCCGGATGAGCGGGGGTCCCTGGAAGGTGGGAACCGCTGACCATGATGAAACTGTCCATTTCCTATGGACAGCATTGGAAGGGCCTGGCCATTTGGACAGGCCGTGTTTATATCTGTATTTGCAGGGACCACACCCTTAACCTATAACCTAAACCTATTCTCACATCCCAAAACCTAAAACTACAACCTAAACCTTAACCTAAACCTATAACCTATAACCTAAACCTATAACCTAAACTCAATTCCCTAAACTTTAACCTACAACCTAACCTATTCTCAAATCCCTAAACCTAAACCTACACCTAATCCTAATCTTAACTCCCTAACCTAAACCTAAACCTAAACTTGAAAACCCAAACCTAAACCCGATACCGAACCCGAACCCGATTTCCTAAACCTAAACCTTAACCTATTCTCAATTTCCAAAACCTATAGCTTATAACCTGAACCCAAACCTATAACCTAAAACCAAAACCAAAACCAAAACCTATAATCTAAACCCAAGCCCATTCCCAAATCCCAAAACCTATAACCTAAACCGAAACCTTAACCTATAACCTAAACTAAAACCTATAACTTAAACCAAAACCAAAACCTATAACCTAAACCCGAACCCATTCTCAAATCCCAAAACCTATAACATAAACCGAAACCTTAACCTAAACCTATAACCTATAACCTAAACCAAAACCTATAACTAAAACCAAAACCAAAACCTATAATCTAAACCCGAACCCATTCTCAAATCCTATAACCTAAACCTATAACCTATATCCTAAACCAAAACCTATAACCAAAACCAAAACCAAAACCTATAGCCTAAACCTAAATCAAAACCTATAACCTAAACCTAACCCAATCCTATAACCTATAACCTAAACCAAAACCAAAACCTATAGCCTAAACCCGAACCCATTCTCAAATCCCAAGACCTATAACCTAAACCAAAACCAAAACCTATAGCCTAAACCTAAATCAAAACCTATAACCTAAACCTAAACCTTAACCTAAACCTATAACCTATAACCTAAATCAAAACCTAAACCTAAACCTATAACCTAAACCTAAACCAAAACCTATAACCAAAACCAAAACCAAAACCTATAGCCTAAACCCGAACCCATTCTCAAATCCAAAAACCTATAACCTAAACATAAACCTTAACCTAAACTTGAAAATCCAAACTTAAACCTAAACTTGAAAACCCAACCTAATCTCAACTCCCTAACCTAAACCTAAACCTAAACTTGAAAACCCAATCTAAAACTCAATCCCGAACTTGAACCCGATTTTTAAAACCTAAACCATAACCCATTCTCAAATCCTATAACCTAAACCTATAACCTATATCCTAAACCAAAACCTATAACCTAAACCAAAACCAAAACCTATAGCCTAAACCTAAATCAAAACCTATAACCTAAACCTAAACCTATAACCTATAACCTAAATCAAAACCTAAACCTAAACCTAAACCTATAACCTATAACCTAAACCAAAACCTATAACCTAAACCAAAACCAAAACCTATAGCCTAAACCCGAACCTAAACCTAAATGTATTCTCAAATCCCTAAACCTAAACCTACACCTAATCCTAATCTCAACTCTCTAACCTAAGCCTAAACCTAAACTTGAAAACCCAAACCTAAACCCGATCTTGAACTCGAACCCGATTTTCTAAACCTAAAACTTAACCTATTCTCAATTCCCTAAACCTTAATCTAAATGTATTCTCAAATCCCTAAACCTAAACCTACACTTAATCCTAATCTCAACTCACTAACCTAAACCTAAACCTAAACTTCAAAACCCAAACTTAAACCCGATCCCGAACCCGAACCTGATTTCCTAAACCTAAACCTTAACCTATTCTCAATTCCCTAAACCTTAACCTAAATGTATTCTCAAATCCCTAAACCTATACCTACACCTAATCCTAATCTCAACTCCCTAACCTAAACATAAACCTAAACTTGAAAACCCAAACCTAAACCCGATCCCGAACCCGAACCCGATTTCCTAAACCTAAACCTTAACCTATTCTCAATTCCCTAAACCTTAACCTAAATGTATTCTCAAATCCCTAAACCTAAACCTACACCTAATCCTAATCTCAACTCCCTAACCTAAACCTAAACCTAAACCTAAACTTGAAAACCCAAACCTAAACCCGATCCCGAACCCAATCCAATTTTCTAAACCTAAACCTTAACCTATTCTCAATTCCCTAAACCTTAACCTAAATGTATTCTCAAATCCCTAAACCTAAACCTATACCTAATCTAATCTCAACTCACTAACCTAAACCTAAACTTGAAAACCCAAACCTAAACCTGATCCCGAGCCCGAACCTGATTTCCTAAACCTAAACCTTAAACTATTCTCAATTCCCTAAATCTATAACCTAAACCTAAAACTTAAACCTAAACCAAAACTAAAACCTATAACCTTAACCTAAACCAAAACCTATAACCTAAACCTTAACCTAAATGTATTCTCAAATCCCTAAACCTAAACCTACACCTAATCCTAATCTCAACTCCCTAACCTAAACCTAAACCTAAACTTGAAAACTCAAACCTAAACCTGATCTCGAACCCGAATCCGATTTCCTAAACTGAAACCTTAACCTATTCTCAATTCCCTAAACCTTAACCTAAATGTATTCTCAAATCCCTAAACCTAAACCTACACCTAATCCTAATCTCAACTCTCTAATCTAAACCTAAACCTAAACTTGAAAACCCAAACCTAAACCCGATCTTGAACCCGAACCCGATTTCCTAAACCTAAACCTTAACCTATTCTCAATTCCCTAAACCTTAACCTAAATGTATTCTTAATTCCCTAAACCTAAACATACACCTAATCCTAATCTCAACTCCCTAATTTAAACCTAAACCTAAACTTGAAAACCCAAACCTAAACCCGATCCCGAACCCGAATCCGATTTCCTAAACCTAAACCTTAACCTATTCTCAATTCCCAAAACCTTAACCTAAATGTATTCTCAAATCCCTAAACCTAAACCTACACCTAATCCTAATCTCAACTCTCTAACCTAAACCTAAACCTAAACTTGAAAACCCAAACCCGAATCCGATTTCCTAAACCTAAACCTTAACCTATTCTCAATTCCCAAAACCTTAACCTAAATGTATTCTCAAATCCCTAAACCTAAACCTACACCTAATCCTAATCTCAACTCTCTAACCTAAACCTAAACCTAAACTGAAAACCCAAACCTAAACCCGATCTTGAACCCGAACCCGATTTCCTAAACCTAAACCTTAACCTATTCTCAATTCCCTAAACCTTAACCTAAATGTATTCTTAATTCCCTAAACCTAAACCTACACCTAATCCTAATCTCAACTCCCTAATCTAAACCTAAACCTAAACTTGAAAACCCAAACCTAAACCCGATCCCGAACCCGAATCCGATTTCCTAAACCTAAACCTTAACCTATTCTCAATTCCCTAAACCTTAACCTAAATGTATTCTCAAATCCCTAAACCTAAACCTACACCTAATCCTAATCTCAACTCTCTAACCTAAACCTAAACCTAAACTGAAAACCCAAACCTAAACCCGATCTTGAACCCGAACCCGATTTCCTAAACCTAAACCTTAACCTATTCTCAATTCCCTAAACCTTAACCTAAATGTATTCTCAATTCCCTAAACCTAAACCTACACCTAATCCTAATCTCAACTCCCTAATCTAAACCTAAACCCGATCCCGAACCCGAATCCGATTTCCTAAACCTAAACCTTAACCTATTCTCAATTCCCTAAACCTTAACCTAACTGTATTCTCAAATCCCTAAACCTAAACCTACACCTAATTCTAATCTCAACTCTCTAACCTAAACCTAAACCTAAACTGAAAACCCAAACCTAAACCCGATCTTGAACCCGAACCTGATTTCCTAAACCTAAACCTTAACCTATTCTCAATTCCCTAAACCTTAACCTAAATGTATTCTCAAATCCCTAAACCTAAACCTACACCTAATCTTAATCTCAACTCCCTAACCTAAACCTAAACCTAAACTTGAAAACCCAAACCTAAACCCAATCCCGAACCCGAATCCGATTTCCTAAACCTAAACCTTAACCTATTCTCAATTCCCTAAACCTTAACCTAAATGTATTCTCAAATCCCTAAACCTAAACCTACATCTAATCCTAATCTCAACTCCCTAACCTAAACCTAAACCTAAACTTGAAAACCCAAACCTAAACCTGAACCCGAACCCGAACCCGATTTCCTAAACCTATAAACTAAACCTTAACCTATAACTTATAACCAAAACTTATAACCGATAACCTAACCTATGGATTTTGCTATAGTTTAGAAGATTTGTAGGTACATTTTTTATTTCTTTATATATGATTATTTTTTCCAGCTCTTTTTTTTTTTTTTTTTTGGTCTTTCTTCCTTTTGAGATGTGTACAAAGGCATGCTTGTTTGATTGTGTCTACAATTGTTGTTTTATACAGGCTGACAAGCTAAGGAAGTCAGTGGATGATGAAATTCATTTCCTCAAGAGAAGAGTTTTAAAACTTGAAAGTGATTTTGTGTCGAAGTCTACAGAAGTTACATATGCAGTTTCAAGGAAAGAAGAAGCTCTATCTTCTGTGCTTGTTGAACTTGACCGTCTGAAGAAAGAAAATTCTGCATGAGGGCACGCCTTAGTTGTAATTCTTTTGATAGGTTGAGCAAAGCGAAGTATTGTTTATTTAGAAATGTGAATGTAGGATGCATTGTAGATTTGATTGCTATTGTAATAAATGCATCAATTTTTTTTCTCTGATTGCATTAAGCTTAGATGAGTTATCAATATAGCAGGTTCTTGTAATGGAAACAGGGAAAATAGCTACGAAATATAATCCGTAGCAAAGTTACAACTTTTTGCCGTAGCTATTGCTATATATTGCTACGGATTATATCCGTAGCTATTGCTATATATTGCTACGGATTATATCCGTAGCTATTGGTATCTATAGCTACGGATCATATCCGTAGCTCCCCTTATGTAGGGCTGGAAATACCGTAGATATCGGTATTTATTGCTACGGATGATGGTATCTATTGCTACGGATTATATCCGTAGCGAAAATTGCTACGGATATAATTCGTAGCTATGCGTATCTATTGCTATGGGTATAATCCGTAGCTATTGGTGTATATTGCTACGGATATTGTCCGTAGCTAATAGTGTCTATTGCTACGGACAAAATCCGTAGCTAATTGTATCTATTGCTACGGATATGATCCGTAGCTAGACCTTTAGCTACCCCACCAATTGCGACGGACGTGAGACGGACTAGATCCGTAGCAAAAGCCCTTTTGCTACGGATCTAGTCCGTAGCCTTTGCCCATTTTTCTTGTAGATCTAATCACTAATTGATAAATTGGTCAATCTTTCATGTGTTAGGGAACATATGATAACATGATTATGTTGCGATATGATTACATGAAAGTTATACTCTATTTTAATTGTCATATGTCTATGCATGATAGGTTACTCCAGTCTCTTTGTATTGTATATACAATAAGGTCAATTGACTTTACCACCAGTTAGTTAAATGGTGGGCTAGTGAAGTTGTTTGAATTATAAGAGTACGTTCAAGGCTAAGAAAGTTGGTTGTATTCAGAGCCGGTGATACGACAACTATCATAATAAAAGTGATACTCAGTATCTGTTACTTGATGGAGTCATAATTGTTGACTCTGTGAGGTTAGAAATGAGTTCAGTATGCTTTGGCTTAAGATATGAATAATCAAAGAGGCTCCAACTGACTGTCAAAGACTTGATTGAGGAGCAAAAGGAGGAATCAACATAGGCAGAGGCTCATTTATGAGTAGCTAGTTGGTGAGGCAATAGCTTGCCTACGATGATCCCTAGCTTATCTGAAATGATGATTAGCCACAATGGAAATTAAGACGAGTGAAGGTAAAAGGCCTACGGGTCATAAATCCTCTGACTAAGTGACTATCTAAAAGATTAGTCAATGATACATCGAAGGGAATGGGGCTGAGCCTAATATATGAGCTACTAGTGTTGGCAACCCAACCTATACGAGTAGAGATCCTATTAGATAGGTTCAACGGGTAAACAACAAGACATGAGGTAGACGATCGCACTGATGTAAATGAGCCCCTTCTATGGTGTACAGTGCGAGCAGCAACGCAGAAGGATGAGTTTTTAGAACTCTTAATGAATCTATAGCCATATATTTGGTGGTGTATACAGTTGTTGCATACACTTGATGGAATTCACCTATATGGGTGTGGAGGTCGAGGCCGCTTCCTATGAGAATCTGGGCGAATTCTCTAGAGCACTCATGAAATCCAGGTAATGGTGCATGGCCGAAACGCACCGAACCGCAGAATCACTTGTAGCGAAAAACTTGTGTGAGTGGCATGTACTTGCGATCTACATCAAAAGGAATCAGGTTCAAGACTATGGTGTCACCTGATTCCTGTAGACCTGTCATGTTTACTCTAATATCGGTTCAAGTCTATGGTGACACCGGCACCATTGCACAACTCTTCCATCTTAACCTGAAATGTCAAAAATTTTGAAACATGTAGGGGATTGTTGTATTTTAAATTATTTTAAAATAATTTAGTGTTTCAAAATATCCATTGGTCATAGGTGCCTTTTGGATGTGTCTTTTCACTTAAGTTTGAAAGGTTGCATCCTTTCAATTTTGGTTTTGAAAAGTTGTGTCTTTTGGAGCCTAAGGGTCGCACCAATTGGATTTAAATCCAATAGTCATAACCCTTTGTGAAAGGGTGTCTTCACAAAGTCTATAAATAGACTTCTGATTTTAAGTTTTTAAATGAATTAGAAAATCAGGTTTCCTCTTAAAAATGTGTTCAAGTATTTTTTTAGTTCGGGTTAAGACTACAAGTGGTTCGAGCGCGTGTACAGTCAGTGCACCGCTGGGACCGGGTCATAGTCGTTGTATCCTGGAGGTCGATTGCTCTGGAAACCTGTTGCACTTGGGACGCTGTCCAAGGGGAGCAAATTTGATTTCAAGCCCAGTGACTCACGTCACGCCTCGACTTATACAAATTGATAAGTTTTTTAACTTTCTTATTTTAATTTTATATAATTTAAATAGTTTTTCAAACTCCAATTTCCAACAGTAGACACCCTAACGGTAAATTGCTTTGAATAGATAAATTAATAATTTGATGCAGGGGTTGACATTAATCCTCTAGCATTTTTCGTTCATTCAAGTCTTTGTAACCTTCTGAGGAGGTTAGATGGGAAATCAACCTTACACACCTTTTTTCTTTTCTTTTCTTTTTTTTTTTTTTTTTTTTTTTTTTTTTTTTTCTCAAAAATCTCTCTTTCATTCATCCTTGAGGCAAAATATATATGAAAATGGACATTTGGGTTTCCTCGGGAGAAAAAGAACCTGAACGAAGCCTATCATAAGCTAGCAGGGAAATGAAAGGAAAGAAAAATAAAAGGACATCCCACAAGGAGGGGAAAAATGAAACCCAATCCCAAACAGCTAGGGCTCGAACCCGGGTCAGTGATCGTCTCTTCCAGAGATGAGTCTGACTGCCCCTAGGCCCACTTTATACAGGAAGAGGAGACCCCTAACCTGGATCGGGACCTCCTAGACATTCCGGACCATCGAGGCCGTGTTGAAAATCAGTGGTTTTTAAAAATAATAAAAAGAAAATTTGAATTTTTCAAAATTTCAGGTATTTTCCGTCAAAACGCTTTTTGAAAATTTTGAATTAAAAAGTGTGATGTGTGTGCTTTGTCCCACATCGGAAATGTAAAGAAGGGTTATGTGGTTTATATGAGATGTTGTGAAGAGTATTCTTACTTAGAGTTTTTAGATGAGGTGATACTCAGGTTGCGTGTTCCGGTGTGTAGCAATGGGGCACACACACGCATGTGCGCTCGGGCTCAGGCTCAGGCTCGGGCTCGGGCACGGGCACAAGCGAGGACGTGGGCGTGGGCATGGGCAGTGAGGCAGTGTGGCTGTATGGTTGTAGTGGGGCTAGATGGCACACTTTGAACCATTGATAACAATCTAGCAACGGTCCACTACCTGATGCCTATATAAACTGGACCATTCCCGTCCGATTTCATCATCTCAACACACCATCTCTCCCATCAAATCAGATACAATTCAAATCTACCTTTTAGAATACTTCTCAAATCTCTACCTTTTAAGTTTGCCAGAAGAGATCTGCTACGTTAAAACTGTTCCATAGTAGACCTATCGTGATTGCTGCACGCTAGATCCAGATAAGGCTTGTCTTTTCATGGAAGCAATTCGCCTGTAACCCATCAGCACTTGATAAGGGGGCGAATCACGCTTTAAGGACAGCGTATTGTATACGTGATTCAGCCTAGTGAAATATTTTATTTTCGATTTATTTTTGATATTTTCGGTGTATCCAAACGTAAATTCCTAACAATCTTAAAGCGTGATTACATGGACACAGAAAGTGTTTCATCAGTTAAACTGATGAACCATGATCTGATCCGATTGGATCGATTCAATGGTTCAAATTTCATTAGATGGCAAAACAAACTAAAATTCCTACTGACCGCTCTGAAGATCTTCTACATCCTAGACCCAACTCTCCAGCTTCTGCCTCAAACAAAGGACGTTGATACTCCAGAACAGGTTGCTGATAGGATCAAGCGACAAGAAGATGAACTGCTGTGTCGTGGCCATATCATCAATGCTCTCTTTGATCGGTTGTATGATTTATACATGGGGACCACATCAGCGAAAGAAATTTGGAGCGTGCTGGAATACAAATACAAGGCTGAAGAGGAAGGTACACAGAAATTTATAATTGCTAGGTATTTCGACTTCACGATGGTAGACAATCTACCGCTGCTTGCTCAAATTCAAGAACTGCAGCTTATTGTAAACAAAATAAAAGCCATAAAAATTGATCTTCCTGAATCCTTTCAAGTCGGAGCTATAATCGAAAAATTGCCCCCGAGCTGGAAAGACTACAGGAAGAAACTACTGCATAAATCTGAAGAATTCACCCTAGAACAAATCTAAAAGCATCTTGGTATTGAAGAAGAATCTCGTAACCAAGACAAAAAAGATGATAATAACGGTGCATCCTCATCCAAGGTGAACGCGGTAGAAAGGCCATCCCAAAATAATACCTATGAGAAAGATGATTCCCTTAAACCTAACAAAGATCAAAGAAAATTCAAGAAAATCCAAAAGAAGAAAAACGACAATTCTAAGGGAGCTTGCTATGCCTACGGTAAGACCGGACATTTTGCTCAAGTTTGTAGGGACCGAAAAAAGCCTAAGAAAGAGGCTAATGCAGTAGACGATGAAATTGTAGCCATGGTCACAGAAGTGAACCTAGTTCAAGAGAAAATTTCTGGTTGGTGGTATGATACAGGTACCACAATCCATGTATGCAACGATCGATATACCTTCAAAACTTATGAAGACGAGACCAATGGTCAAGAGGTTCAAATGGGAAATGAAGGACGATCGAAAGTTGCAGGAAAAGGAATCGTAGAATTACTCTTTACCTCTGGAAAGAAGGTAATCCTGAGCAACATACTGCATGTCACAGACATAATGAGGAATCTTGTCTCAGGGGATCTCTTAAGCAAACTTGGGATTAGGGTTGTGTTTGAATCAGGCAAGCTGATCTTGTCTAAGAATAGGAACTTTGTGGGTAAGGGTTACGCTTGTAATGGGATGATCAAACTTTCTTTAAATAAAAAAATTCTTCTGCTTACATGATTGAGTCTGTAACGCTATGACATGGTAGACTAGCCCATATTGGCTATAGTACCATAAAACTCATGGCTAAGAACGACCTAATATCATACAATGATAGTGACAAAGATAAATGTGAAGTATGCATACGGTCTAAAATAATCAAAAAACCATTCCCTAGCGTTGAGAGATCATCTCAAATATTAGACCTAGTGCATACTGACATATGTGAACTAAATGACGTTCCTATCCGTGGAGGTAAAAGGTACTTTATAACGTTTATAGATGATTGTTTAAGATATGTATATGTATATCTGTTAAAATCAAAAGATCAAGCATTTAATGCATTTAAGATCTATAAATTTGAAGTAAAAAATCAATTAGATAAAAATATTAAAATCTTTCGCAGTGACCTAGGAAGAGAATATTTCTCTAATGACTTTTCTAACTATTGTGAAGAACACGGCATAATACATCAGTGCACAACACCTTATACATTACAACAAAATGGCGTAATAGAGAGAAAAATAGAACATTAGTAGAAATGGTCGACTCAATACTAATACAAGCACAATTGTCATTAAACTTATGAGGAGAAGCATTGTTAGCTGCATGTCATGTTTTAAACCGAATTCCATTTAGGAAAACCAAGACCTCTCCATACGAAATATGGAAATGAAGAAAACCAAACATAGGGCATCTTAGAGTATGGGGGTGTCTTGCATACTGCAGAACTCCAGAACTTAAAAGAACTAAGTTAGGACCAAGAGCTATCAAGTACGTCCTTTTAGGATATGGACAACATAGTAAGGCTTATAGACTTCTAGACTTAGACTCCAATGTAATCATAGAATCTAAAGATGTAGAGTTCTTTTAGAATTCTATATTCACAGAGAAAAAGAATGCTGAGATTCAATCTCCTAATGAAATTATAAAAGAAACACAAATAGAAGAGAAAACTCGTAGTGAACCTCGTAAGAGTCAAAGAGCAAGAGTAGAAAAGAGTCTTGATCCTGATTAAATAGACTCTCAGCGACTCTCTTTTCATCTAGTTAAAGGTGATAGAGAGAAGGTGATTAGGAAAATAGATATGGTTTTGACTATAGAAGATGAACCTAAAACCTTTAGTGAAGTTATGACTTCTAGAGACTCTGCTTTTTGGAAAGAAGCCATTAATGATGAAATGGATTCCATACTATCTAATCAAACATGGAAATTGGTGGATCTACTTCCAGGTTCTAAACCAATAGGTTGTAAGTGGATATTTAAGAAAAAATATCATACAGATGGTACAATTCAAACCTTTAAGGCAAGGTTAGTTGCTAAGAGTTTCCGACAGAAATAAGGAATGAATTATTTTGACACTTATTCACCAGTAGCTCTAATAACATCAATTAGGATCTTATTCACTCTAGCATCCATACATTATCTTCATATCCATCAAATGGACGTGAAGACAACATTTCTGAATGGTGATCTCAATGAGGAGGTTTACATGGAGCAACCAGAAGGGTTTGTTCTACCAGGAAATGAAAGAAAAGTGTATAGACTTGTTAAGTCTTTGTATGGATTAAAGCAAGCACCAAAATAGTGGCATGATAAATTTGATTCTAAAGATCTGTCTTATGGTTTTGAACATAATATTACTGATAAATGTATATATTCAAAAGTATGTAATGATTATGTTGTAATCATATACTTGTATGTAGATGATATGTTAATAATCAATAATAAAATACAAGGTGTAACTGAAACCAAAAAGTTTCTCTCTTCAGTTTTCAAAATGAAGGATCTTGGACAAGTGGATACCATATTAGGTGTTTTGCATTATGTCAGTCTCATTATATTGAGAAAATAATAAATAAGTTTAATCACTTGAAAATTAAAGAAGCAAAGACCCCGTTTGATCCAAGTATCACGTTAAAAGAAAATAATAGAAGAGTAGTTGCACAACTAGAATATGCTAGTGTTATACACAGTCTTATATATGCAATGCAATGCACAAGACCAGATATAGTATATGTTGTGAGTAAACTAAGCAGGTTTACGAGTAATCCAAATGTTGAACACTGGAAAATAGCAAGTAGAGTTCTAGGTTATTTTAAATAAACCAAAGAACTAGAGTTAATTTACTTAGAATTTTCAGCAGTATTGGAAGGATATACTGATGGAAGTTGGATATCGAGTACAAGGGACAACAAGTCCACTACAGGGTGGATATTCACCCTACGAGGTGTAGCTGTATCCTGGGGATCCAAGAAACAAACTTGCATAACGTACTTAACTATGGAATCTGAGTTCATAGCTTTGGCTACTACAGGTAAAGATGCTGAGTGGTTAAGGGATCTTCTATTAGAAATCTCATTTTATGCGAAGCATATACCGGCTGTTTCACTTCATTGTGATAGTGAAGCCACTCTAGCGAGAGCCTATAACATGGGAAGTCCAGACACATAAGTTTGAGACATGACTATGTAAGGCAATTGATTCAAGATAGAATCATTGCGATCTCATATGTTAAGTCAAGTAATAACTTGGCTGATCCTTTTACTAAACCTCTGACGAGAGATGTAGTAAGGACAACATCTAGATGGATGGGGTTGAAACTCTTTACTTAAAGTTTCACTAGTGAAAGAAACCCAACCTTAAATTAGAAAATCTCTAAATATTGGGTTAAATAGGTAACAACAATTCACTGATAAGTGAAAAGTTTCAGCACTAAATAAATTAATAACCTCATTTACGATGATAGTGTTGGCCGTTATAAAAGAGGGATGAGTATTAAACTCTTAATGAAGTCCAGTCAAATAGGACAAGTGTTTAAACGGAAACGCTGGAAGGATTTCACCTGTATGAACGTAGAAGTGGTGTCGCTTCCTATGAGAGTTAGAGTTATCTCAGGATTGTTCATGAAACAGGATAAACACATGGCCATTAAAAGTGCTAAGCGAGATTATGAAGGAACACGTAAGGCATGAGCTATTATGTGTGTGGTATTTTCGATTATATCATATAGAAATAACTGGTTCAATGTTGCGGCAACCAGAAATTTTGAGATAACTTTAAAATACTTACACTAAGGAAAGATTCAAATCGTAAGATATATTTCTTTATGCATAATAATTGTTATTATTTTGGCAGAGTTTTCATTATTTTAAAAAACCAGTGGGGGATTATTGAAAATCAGTGGTTTTTAAAAATAATAATAAAAAAATTTGAATTTTTCAAAATTTAGGGAATTTTTCGCCAAAATGCTTTTTAAAAATTTTGAATTAAAAAGTGTGGTGTGTGTGCTTTGTCCCACATCGAAAATGCAAAGAAGGGTTGTGTGATTTATATGAGATGTTGTCAAGAGTATTCTTACTTGGAGTTTTTGGAGGAGGTGATACTCGGGTTAACACACACACACGCACGCGCGCGTACGCTCGCTCTCGGGATCGGGCACGGGCACGGATGAGGGCGAGGGCGTGGGCAGTGAGGTAGTGTGGCAGTGTGTCTGTAGTGGCGCTAGATGGCGCACTTCGTATGTGTGCATCGTGTAGCAAAGTGGTCGCTCCCTCGCAACCTTATGCGAACCGTCGTGAGACGATGCGACCTCGATGTGATCGCGGTGCGATAAGTCTGATATGTGCCTATGTGCAGTGGGGTCTGAAATGGTCTGAGTTTTATAGAAGATTGAGAACGGTCGGATCATAAATCCGAAACGTTCAGCAATTTCTGAAAATGACTCTCTGCTTTGAAAGCCAAACGGTCTGAAAACGGATGAACCATGATGATCCAACGGTCAGATCCTTTGATCTGACGACCAGAAACGGCTGGAGTTAATGATCAATGGTCAGAAACGTAATCCAAACGTTCTAAACCATTGATAGCAGTCTAGCAATGGTCCACTACTTGATGCCTATATAAACTGGACCATTCCAGTCTGATTTCATCATCTCAACACACCATCTCTCCCATCAAATCAGATACAATCCAAATCTCCGTTTTAAAATACTTCTCAAATCTCTACCGTCTAAGTCTGCGAGAAGAGATCTGCTGCATTAAAACTGTTTCACAGTGGACCTATCGTGATTGCTGCACGTTGGATCCATATAAGGCTTGTCTTATCCTGAAAGCAATTCTCCTGTAACCCATCAGCAGTTAGTAAGGGGGCGAATCACGCTTTAAGAACAACATATTTTATACGTGATTCAGCCTAGTGAAATATTTTATTTTCGATTTATTTTTGATATTTTCAGTGTATCCAAACGTAAATTCCTAACAGGCTGATTGAGACTCGCTTGCTAAGCGGGCCATACCATTTGCAGGCCCATTCCTTCCCTAAAGATATGGACAAAATCTACCTGCCCTCTGAGCTTAAACCTCTCTATTCTGGCTAACGAATAGCTCCATTTCCAACTCGGGAGGGCACTCTCATTCAGAAACGCGATCACTAACCGGGAGTCGGATTCCACCACCACTTTGGTTAGAACCAACCTGATGCAAATAGCGAGACCGTCATGCAATATCCGAAGCTCTACGCTGATGTTGGAGCCAATCCCATAACCTTCCGAGAAAGCGAAAAGGATTTCCCCCTTGTCACCTCTACAGACACCCTACCTCCAGACAACCCCAGATTACCCCTCGCCGACCCGTCAACGTTCACCTTTGCCCAACCTCGATTGGGCTTTATCCATTTCACTATGTTTGGAGTGACCAAGCCAGATGAGAGGCAACCAACCCCAGATTTGACCGAGAAGGTTTCAACTAAATTGTTCAATCTCCAAAAAATAATCTTGAAATTTTGATGGACAGTGTGGATTTAACATACTAATCTTTGTGGGGCCAGAGAAATTCCACTTAACGTTGTGTTGTAGCACCCACTTTAATCGGGGAGCCCATTAGGTTTGACCTCCAGGCCATCGATGTGGGTGTGACCCTGACTGTGGGGCTCACGGTGATGTATGTGCCTTAAATCCACACCATTCAACCATTTTGAAAGCTTATTTTAGGGCAAGATCCCTAAATAAAGTTGACTCAAATCTTAGTACTTGGACCAAGCCACAGGAAAAGTCATCATTGAATGCTCCTTATTAAAAACTTCATGGATTCGATTGGAATGTTTATTTTCCATCCAACCTGTTAATAAGGTCACAAACACCTAAACGAAGAGACCACACAAATATCATCTTGATCCAAAGCTTTTGTGGCTCGAAAGAAGTTGTTAATGGTCAATTGCCACTGTCTCCTGTGTATATCTGGAATTCCGAACTGCTTCATTTTTTAGATTGTTGAGGTCAAAATCTGGACCAACCTCCACTCAATGCTTGCGAACTCAAAATGGACCCTGGTCCTGTACAGAAAGGTGAGCAAAGGAGACTCAAGTGAACCTGTTCCTTGAGAAGCTTGTGTCTATCAGCCCTGCATCGTTAATGGCTCCCGCAAATTCTTCATCGCTTGTGTTGAAATGCTTTCTACAACCGAGCCTTTCTGAACTATTTGCCACTACATCGAAGTCGCCACAAAGTATTTAAGGGCCCAATACCGATCTGCTTTCCACGGCCATATCCTCCAAAAGTTCCCTTCTAAGCATCCTGGAACACTTGGCATATATGACAGAAATAAGGATGGAATGCTGCCCGTTTTGCACATAGCATCCAAACGAAAGCATTTGGTTAGACATGGACTCAACAACAGCATTGATGGAAGAGTTAAAAAAGACCTAAATCCAATCCCCACTCTTCTTCTGTCCTCCCTAATCATCGGTTCCAAAATGGCTACAAGTCTAGGATTATACAACTTGATCAGTCTCCTCATTGCTGATATGGATAGTTGGTGCAAGATCCAATCTGTCCATTATGTGGGCCCTACCATTTAGATGCTGTGAGATATGTTTGTGGGCCCTACTATTTAGATGCTATGTGATATGTTTTGAAACCTGTTATGCATTTTGTACCTACCCCAGACCCAAAGTGGGGATTGAACGTCCACCGTTAAAAACTTCTTGGGAGCAGGAGAAGTTTCGGATCAAGCTGATATTTGTTTTATCACTTCGTCCACGTCTATCTGATCAAGTTGATATTTGTTTTATCACTTCATCCACGTCTACATGAACTTATGAAAAGGTTGGATGGTAAAAAAACATCACGGTGGCCCATAGAAAGGTTTCAACGTAGGTGTCATTATCACTGCAGCTTCTTTTGGTGTGGTCCACCGGAGCTGTGGACTTGCTTCATTTTTATAATGATGCCTTAAAATGATCTGAGAAAAGTGATGAACGGTGTGGATAAAACACTTACATCACAGTGGACCCCACAGAGCCCTGCCCGGACAGATTACCCTCCGGGCGGGGTAGGACGCAATCGTCTCCTTCCAAAGCGTAGAAGTGGCTCTCTTACCCAATTTATGGCACTGTAGTACAGAAATCTGGCCTTATAAAGAGGTTAGATGACAAATAAATCTCACCGTGGACCCATACGAAGGTTTCAACTATAGTTGTTCAATATCAGTACTGTGATCCACTTGAGCTTTGCATGTGCCTTAATTTTGGGCTGATGCCTTAATTTTGGGCTGATGCTCTAAAATTATCTAGAAAAAAAATGGTAAATGGTATGAATCTAACACAAATCATGACTCAAGAAAAGTTCCACATGTTGTACCCAATCTAATCCGGAGAGAGAAAATCCGTGTGTTTTGTAGCTGATGACATCGGTGGTGACATGAACCGATGAGAAGCGACAGCTTAGAATTTTCCTGTGACTTCATCCAATACATTCCGACACTCCAAACACATACATCACGGTAGTCTCCACACAATCCAGGATGGCAGGGTCACCATCCGCGTCCATCCAAATCGCTGACCCCTTCTTTATTACATAAAGGAACGACCAAACGCATAAACAATCAAGAATAAAACGATAATGGCCGAAAAATATGCAGTAGAATGCCAAGATCTCTTAATCTGTACAAATATTTGGGTCATTCTTCATCTAACGTGACACCCAATGTATCAACGGTTTGGATCACAAAACCATGGGCCCACCTACAAGTTACTCCGGCATCGGGACACCTATCCACATCTTCAGTGACAACTCAAGTTTCGAATCGGGCAAAAATAAAGCTAATACCGGTTCTGGTCCTCGCCCCGCGTGTTAGCAGTCAAACTCCAGGTTCAAGCACGGCTCCCGTGAATTTTGAAACCTTACCGAGTCACCGTCAAACTAACTCCAAACTCACGTCCTGAATTCCACATGGCCCGCCTATATATATAAACCTTCCACCCTCCATTTCCTCACCAAAATCTCCAAACACCATATCTTCTCTAAACAAAAACACCCCACATCAAAACCAATCTCTTCTTCTTGCCAGACATGAGTCCCACTAGAATCTTACCAATCACATCCATCATTTTTATCTTTTTGATCTCCAGCTTTGGCCCCCTCGATGCATCGAGGCCGTTCTACGGAGGGTGTGGATCGAAGAATGGGATTGTCATGATACAGGCTCTCCAGAAAGGTCCCGTGCGGCCATCGGGACCTTCGGGGTGCACCAACGGACCTGGACGTGGTGGTGGTAGCTGCCCACTTACGGTAAAGAACTATGCAGTCAATGTTCGCGTTGCACCACCTATATCTCATACACTGTCATCATCCATTTGATACGCATAGATACCGCTGTTAGAGAAGTGGGCCATGAAGATGAAGGGTCTTGATGGTTTCATTGATGACTACTTGGGTGCATGTGTCCAAGACAGACAATATAACAAACTGACCTTTTGTCTGCTCAAGCTTCTATATGATGTGAATTAAAGTTTGTAAACACATACGATGATGATGCCTCATTTCATGCATATATTCCTGTGTATTTACATTTATTAAATTCTTACCATGTATTTATGAGTTTTTGTTACACAGCCTAGTTTTGGGCTATCGTCAAGAAACCGCTGGCTTTTAAATTCTTCCCATGCAGCTGCTTAACATTTCAGTACATGGTAAAAAACGAAACCCGCTTAATTAGAATTTGACTAACAAATTGCTAACGACTTGACCGGTGCCGTTGTCTTATAAAAACATGATTTTACCCCTTTTGAAATAAATTCAACCGAGCATATCCACCAGTGATCCATGCAGAATCCACTGAACCTGTGACCATGCTGTGGGCCCATAGTGATGTCTCTATTTGATCCGCACCATTCATTCTTCATGGATAATTTTTTTTAGGGTTGAGCCAAAAAATGAGAAAGATCCAGATATCAAGATATCAGGTGGACTCCATAATGAGAAAATAGTGGTAATTGAACATACGCCTACCATTCAAAACGACATGGGCCAAAGAGTATTTATTTGCCATCTAACCTGTTAATTAGGTCACGTAGATGAAAGGAAAATACAAACATTAGCTTGATACTCAAGCAGTGTGACCTAGAAAAATTACTACTCGAGCCCTAGAAGTTTTATAACGGCGTGTGTTCAATCACCAATATTTCCTCCAATGTGATCCACCTAAGATTCGGATATGCTTCATGTTTGGGCTCATCACCTAAAATAATGATCCAAAATGGATAGATGGTGTGGATAGAACATATACATAGTGGTGGGGCCCATAGATTTTGGGAGTGCCTGGGGATTGAATCGCCTGCCTCAGCATTGCAATCAGTGTCCTGGTTCACCCCATCAAAATTTGAGGCGTCCCATTCCCATGTGATATATATAGGGGTGCACACGGTTCGGTTCAGTCCAGTTTTCGGGTGAAACCAGAACCGAACCGCTCCCTACAGTTCTAGGATTTTTGGAACTGGAACTGGACCGTTAACACCCTAGAACCGGACCGTGAAAACCGGTTCGGTTCCGGATCGGTTCCACGGTTCTGGGCCTTTTAAACCCTAGTCCAATTGCACTTTTTTAACAATACTATTAAGGTCTTGGAACCATACAATCGGGAGTGAATGGATGGGAATAACTTCGTATCAATTCTTGGACGGTTTGGATGTTTTACACACTAGAGATATGGACACATATATGGCAGTTGAACGGTAACTTATCATCCAACTAGTTACATGGGAGACCTCTTTTTTTAATAACCTACACGATGCAATCAGACACTAGACACGTGGCTTATGTAACAGAATCCAAACCATCCAAATAATGGGACACACTATAGATGGGACAGAGCTCCAAATTTAGATTCATTAGACAATTCTAACCTCTGATCAATGGACATTTTCCTGTTGATTTAGACCGTCGAAGATTTCTCACTATAACGGTCCATCAGATGTCCACGAATCAAGCAGTTAAGATCATATGCTAAATGATGATCCTTCGATACTGGGCCCACTACTTGGACAGTTCAATTTAAGGTACATGTATGCCACGTGTAATGATACTGACCATACATGGGACGTAGCCACACCATCAGATTGACTCGGCAATGCTGTGTAACACCCTGATTCTCATAACCCGAGGATGGTCACTTGAGTATGAGAATCCGAGGGTTACGTCATGAATTACGTTTACTATTCCTCTAATTACCAACACAAATCATAGCAACCAGATTTACCCACTGTATAAACTAGCCAACTGAGTTCAATATACACAGACCAAATATAAAGTAAAGCAAAGTAAAGCAAGATCCCTCAACAGGGGAATTTTAATTATACATCTCAAAGCAAAACAGAACTAAGATAACTACTGAAAGTATGTAAGGGGAGCATGTGAATCCTAAGCTTTTAGCGAAGCGCTGATGTCTCGGTTGCGTTACCATACCGGTCTTCTTCGCCGTACTCCTCCCTAGTTACATTAGGGGTGTTGTCATAGGCACCATATCCCTTCGTCATACCTGGATCTATTTGGTGCAACTGCACAGTCGGGTGAGTAAAAACTTAGTGGGAATTTCTCTCATAAATTCAACCATAACACATCATTCCAATATGAATTAACACGTCACATATGATTCATAGAGTAACACTATTACATATGCAATTACATAAATGTATGAATGTATGGTTAAAACACAGATCTGGGGATGCACATCCAGCTGCCAAAATGAAGGGTCACCCAAGGTGAACCAGTCTCCCAGAAAAATACTCTTAGGTACGCCCAA
The DNA here is from genome assembly GCA_021015155.1 of Magnolia officinalis. Classification (NCBI taxonomy): domain Eukaryota; kingdom Viridiplantae; phylum Streptophyta; class Magnoliopsida; order Magnoliales; family Magnoliaceae; genus Magnolia; species Magnolia officinalis. Next base: position 76,378,302 of record JAJHSJ010000007.1, read on the forward strand.
GGAGAACTAGTCACCCGGAAAAAAACCATGCAGACCACCCGCGGTAGATCATCTACTTGGAAAAGGCCATGAAGGTGAGTACGCCCAAGGATAACCTCCTGGAAAAATACCCGGGGTACACCCGAGGAGGTATAACATCCCGGAAAAGCTCTCATGTCATGCGTGGATGTTATGTATCATGACATTATATTCCTTATTTTGATAAAAGAGAGATAATATTCAACTTTCATAAAAGGAATTTGTCAAATCATGAATTCAACATGAACTTTCATAGTTACAAATCATAGAAGAGAGGTATTTCATACAACTCATTTTGACATAGAATGTGTAAGTAGGAATTGTTGACATGATAGTACTAAAAATGGAAATTCGTCAATTAATATCTCATTACATAACTCACCAATAATCTAGTATGAAAGTGTTTTTCTCTTCAACATATCTAACAGGATATATTCATAGCAACATGTCTAACAGGGACATATTCATAGTTCATAAGCATGACATTAATACAGTTGAACAAAATTTCATACACTTGGGATTAATTCATACGGAATTATATGAAAGTAAGAAGCTATAAGGGACGCTCCTCACCTAGTTTGTAAGTTCCTTGATTGATCAAATTGTAAGTAAGAGTGTCCTTTTTGTTTAAGGTAAACAGTTGGTGGTTGCACCTTACTAAATCAAAACTGAGTTTCTGACTCGGTATCGACTTGACTCAGTTGAGTCATCTCACTAAGAAATGCTCAAAGTCTAGAAGGTGTCCATGCACGAATACAAGCACTGATCCCTGCCCAAAGCAAATCAATCACAAATGTGAATCGAATTCGAGATTTTGTACTCCAACTAAAATCAGGTCCACACAATTCGTGGCCGAGTTGAGATGGAATTTCAAATATAAGTGAAGATATTGGGTTCCCTACCTGATAGTCATTAGATCTAATCGGTGGTGTGGAATATGCTACGCCAGATATTGCTGAATCAACACTGAAATACAGGGTTTTGCTGGGTTAGAAACTAAGAAGTCGACAATGACTCAGTCACTGACTCGGTCGGGTTGGATGTCTGTTACCTGAAACCATCTGTTGATTAAATGGGTTATTGACAGATAGATGTTGCTGCAATAGAGGAGTCGAGCTAGAATGGTCAGGATCGGAGGTAAGTTCCGATTCGTCATAGCCGAGTCGAGTTGCAACGGCGGCTGTAAATCAATCCTAACCACTGACTCACTTTCTCCTTTGATCTTCTTCCTTCTTCTTTGCTTCTCTCCATCTTCTTCTGATGGTAGAATGGGTCGGAATCTCGACTCTAACCCGAACTCAGTGGGGCCCGAGTCGAGTTGCAGTAGCCATGCGTTCTAGCAGCATCCTCACGTGCTCTCTCTCTCTTTCCATTTCTTTTCTTCACTTTTCTCTTTTTTGAATTCCTTGCTCTAATAGGAAAGAGAGCATTTATATCCTCCTGGAGCCTAGAAGCATCGGCCCTTAAACAGCCGATAAACTACAGTTGCGTCCGATAATCCAGATTAGCAAGAAGAAATTTTTGTTAATCTCATGAGGAGCTGATTGTATAGTTGAGATCGGAAAACGTGGATGGGTTTCTGACCCCATGGTCCACCATATGGATGGTCTAGATCAGCAGGTGGACACGATCAAGGGTGATGGGTATTTTCGGATAAACGGTGACGATGGCTCCCTTGTTAATGGCGGATCTCCCACGAATGGTTAATCTGATGATCCGCGACGTTTAGATGGGTCAGATGAGTCCTAAGATCGTTGTGGGGCCCACCGAATGGACGACGGTTAGAGATTTAGAGTAGCGTTAATCCCACTTGCGGCCGTGGCGGAAAGATTACAATGCCAGCTGTGAAAATATCCTAAAACGAACGGTTTGGATGCTACTCACTCAACGGACGAGATTGCGAGGGGATAAGGTTGCCAGTCTGGCAACAGAAGGCGAAACGGTTTCCGTTTATGGAAGTGTGGTGGCACACAGTCATAATATACGTGCGTTTGTGTGTGCACCGAGGCTATGCAACGGGTGAAAATGGATATGGCTGGTAAAATTTAGGTTCTGCAAAATATAGACGGTTCAGTCAGACCTATGATGGTGGGCCTTTAGTGACACACATAAGGACGGTATTTTCAAACACCGTAAATAGCGGGAAAAGGAAGAAAAATTGCTCCTCTTTGAGAATTTTCTGGTCAGCACGGTCAAACCGTGCTGACGGTTTCGGTGTACATCTTGTGAACATAGGTCTGTGCACATGCGGAAGTTCCAAATGGGACCCATGCGATCCCTCAAGAAATCTGAACCGTTGATCTTTCTTGAAGGATCTAACTAAACACTCTTGACAGTGGATTTATGATTTTAGGTGGTTTGATATAACCTTTTACTATTTAAAGAGATTTATTTATTTATTTATTTATTTTAATTAGTATTAGGGTGTATGTTGTTACCATCTTGGATTTGTTTTGAACATTTACTCACATGACATCTTGACGTGTTTCAAAGGTACAATGCATTGGTTAAGTTAGGGGTGGTCTCTTTGCAAATTATTTAAGGATGATATCTTGGATTACAACGCGCCTAACTAATTCATCCAAGTATAAAAATACGGGATGTTACAATCTACCCCCCTTAAAGAAAATCTCGTCCTCGAGATTTAGTGCTTCTAATTGCACTAATGCAATTATAATATAATTAATTTGCAGTGATTCTAAGTATTCATCATTTTCCTACGAAGATCGTTTGGATGTGCGAACATATACTTCAACAGGTAAAATTTAGATGGTTACAGTTTAACGAAATTGTACCTAAGTGGGGGCGTCGAAAAGGTGTGGGTATTTTTCTCGCATCTCAGCTTGGCGCTCCCAGGTTGCCTCCTCGATTCCATGACGAGACCAAAGGATCTTCACCAATGGGATGGTTTTGGTACGCAGAATTTGCTCCTTGTGATCCATTATGCGAACTGGGGTCTCCAAGTAGCTGGCATCATCGTTCAACTCGATTTCTTCCCAACTAATAATATGAGATGCGTCCGGTTCGTACCACTTCAACATAGATATGTGAAAAACATTATGAACATTGGCGAACTTTGGTGGTAGGGCCAGACGATAAACAACGGCTCCCACCCTATCCATGATTTCGAAAGGCCCAATGAAGCGAGGAGAGAATTTCCCTTTCATTCCGAACTGCATGATACCTCTCATAGGCGAGATTTTCAAGAAAACATGATCTCCAACTGAAAATTTCAGATTCCGCCTGCGATTATCTGCGTAACTTTTCTGTCTGCTTTGAGCCGTACGCAGGCGCCCTCAGATTATGCTAATCTTCTCTGTAGTCTCCTGGACTAACTCTGGTCCCAATAAGCTCCTTTCTCCAACTTCAGCCCAACAATGAGGGGCGCGGAAAGGTCGTCCGTACAGAGCTTCGAACGGAGCCATGCCGCGCTAGTTTGAAAACTGTTGTTGTAAGCGAATTCTGCGAGATAAATATGTTCATCCCAACTGCCCTTAAAATCTATCACACAGGCTCGTAACATGTCTTCTAGTACTTGGTTCACCCTTTCAGTCTGCCCGTCTGTCTGGGGGTGAAATGCTGTACTAAACTTCAACTCTGTACCCAACTCTTCTTGCAATCTTTTCCAGAAAGTGGAGGTGAACCGGGAGTCGCGATCCGACACAATTTCCCGCGGAATACCATATGCACGAACAATTTCCCGAATGTATAGCTTAGCCAAATCATCGACTGAATCATCGACTGAATTATTTACAATTTCCCGAAAGTAAAGCAAAATGAATAAAATCTAGGATCTCAAAAAACTAGGATCTCGGACTTGTGCGTCTGATGGTGCCAATCCCACTCTTGTCTTCAAATAGGACAATAAGTATTTATGTCCTTGTCTTCAAATAGAAATCCCATGAATTTTCATTAAAAACTTGGGAGTTGGAAATGAATTGGTTCTTTTTCCCTGGAAATGCTGAAGCTGATATTTCTAATCGAATTGCAAACACTCAGTTTTTTTTTTTAGACTAGTGAGAAATAGGATTTTAAGCAAATGGCATTTTAAGGCTGGAATTTTTCAACATAAGGCAGACTGTTGAGACTAGTGACAATTCATTGATGCTAATGAGAAAAAGGATTTTAAGCAAATGGCATTTTAGCATGTTCTGCCTAGTGCCAACCCTGTGGAATTTCAGAATAGCATTAACTTGGACGAATGAATGACCTTGATTCTAGAAACATGTGAGAGTATGTTTCTAAATATGAGATCCTTGTGCATTTTCATATGTTCACGTTTCGTCCTCTTTTTATAGGCACCATTTCATGCAAACTAGCCCAATCCAAGGACACCACACAAGCAACTGTGTTCCTGATTATTTCTATATGCTTATTTTTAATTTTATTTTATTTGATATCATAATTCATATGACTCATGTATGTGCAGGTTTGGTGGACGTGTTCTGTTTGAGAGCCATTTGTTTGCTGTTGTCCAAAGCCTCTAACTATGAAGAAAGAAAATATATTAGTTGCTGATAATGGAGAGCCACCTGCTCGAATCACACAAGCTCGAGCTGCAGCCCTTCGCTCAATTAGTGGGATGCTCCCTTTGAAACCATCGTCTATGAAGCAGGATCAGAAGCGCATTCTCTGAGGAAATTCAAAAAGAGCAGCCTTGGATGAGAACAGCCATACTGCTCCTATTGTTGCATCTGTTCAGCATAAAAAGAGGGCAATGCTTAAGGATGTCACCAACGTCTGCTGTGAAAATTTGCATAGGAACTGCATCAATGCGACAAAGGTGCAGGTTAAAAGGATCTCCTCGTTTCTTAATGCATATGTGTGCTTGTACATTGGAGTGTATGTTCGAAAATTTTGAAGGGGATACTAAAACTTACTTCTATCTCTTCGTAATCGTCATTGTCGTTGTTTGCTTGGAATTGGAATCGGTGAAATTCATTTTCGCAACAAATGATCATTGTTCAGGTTTTTTTTTTTTTTTTTTTTCAAAAATGTTCAGGTTGAACAAAGGAGACAAATTGATACTTTCTGCATCTGTACAGTCCAATAGAAGAAAACTTGTTCTTTTTTTTTTTTTTTTTTTTCCTTTTTACTTTTTCTTTTCTTTATGGGAAACTGTTAACATGTTATTATTCACTGTATGTATTTCTTTGAAGATTTCTTACGAATTGCAAACTGTACTCGGATAGTTCTCTTGATTTTAGCTTTCTATTCTTCGTTCGAGAATCTGAACTGATGCTTATCTTCAGACTAAGGGCAGCAAAATTACTAAGATGTGTACTAGCAAGAAGGATGTCAAGGTGGCCCCCGTTGTTGCTTTAGAAACTGCTCCATTTCAAGTGGACGCAAAAACAAAGCTAGTTGATGAAATAGAGGAAAGGGAGAAATTAGAAACACAAATCATCTTATGGCATGAGCCCAAAAATGAAATAGATCCAAATCTCAAGTCGACTGCAAGCCGCAAAAGTTTTTAATCAAGCTGATATTTGTACTGCAAGCCACTAAAGTTTTATTCTGATATTTATTTTCCCCTTCATCTAAGTTTGCGTGAACTTATCAACAGCGTGTATAGAAAATAAATATTACCAAACATTATAGTGGGAAGTTTTTAAAGGTGGTGCGTTCAATTACCACCGTTTCTTGTAATATGGCCCACCTAAACAGATAACACAACTTCCACTCAAGATTGAAATCAAGATTGATCAAGAGATTGAGATATCATTGGATTCCCTACAGATATGATAAGTTCTTAAACCTCCTTCACACGAGAGAGTAGAATTCTTCATTTCTATAATAGATAACCAATACAAATATAACCAAAAGATCTAAAACTACAAAATATGATCCAAACCATAACAGTTGAACTTGTTTCATTAGTGCGTGTTGTTTTTTTTTTTTTTTTTTTTTTTTTTTTGGGGGGGGGGGGGGGGGGGGGGGGGGGGGGGGGCGCACTGTGGACTATCAAATATGGACGTCTCACACAATGCGTGAATACTACATGTACAGTGGCAAATACAAATAGCAGGCTATGGGAGACTACAACTTAGTGTTTTTCTGCATTATGGATACACCACTCAAATGATTTGTGTAAGACCCGTATCCTAATCCATACTGTTCCATCGACTTTCGCGATCCTTCCCGTCGAAGTCTGGCAACCTGCGACGTATAATCAACGTTTGCAATCGACCCTAAGTCGTATCCTGTAGAATTGAGTCAGCTTAATCTGAGGCTTGTATCATTGTGACCGCACCGTCACCACGGTTCCAACGCCGCGTCTTACGCACCAATCCGATATCCTGGCCGAGAGATGTGGGCCGGCGTTTATTTCGAAGAAAACGCCGCGCATTTGTAATCCCAAGAGAATCTCTACAACATGTCCCATCAATCAATCAATCACCTCATGTCAAGTACATACAACCCATGCTTTCTTTCTCCACAAGTCAAGCAAACCCAAAAGTCAACCAATCTCTCACCTCAACCATCACTCACCTCACATCCATCACTCACATCTCTCTTACAACCACCACACCTCTTTCTGTTTCCCTTCACATTTTCCAAGCAACACCAAAGGGCAAAAAAAAAAAAAAAAAAAAAGGGACGTCCAAGCATCCCAAGTGTGAGAAAAAGTGGTTTTGTGTGGCCCACTTTCTCATCCCAAAATCCTTCATTCAAGCCATCCACTTATCATCTTCCATCATTAAAGTGAGACACGAGGAGATTGGCTTTCCAACGGACCAAGAAGATCGACCAGTGGGTGCTCATTAGGCTAGATTTTTCATGTTTTGATGGTGGGTCAAGTGAGGCCTACCGATTGATGGTATGGATCTCACTTTGGACCCTAGGTGTGACCGATGGCCCACCTTAATGCTCATGATCATTACATGATGGGGCTATTCTCCATGGACCCCATCATGATGTTTATTTTTCTTGCATGAAAAGAGGTCATCTAGACCGTCCATTTTGGGTGGAGAAGGGATCTCCACCGTTGATCCTTGATTTGGTGGGCCCACGTGTATTGGGACCCACTTGATGTATGATTTCTTGCAAGGGAGGGCTCATAGTGGCGGAGCCCTCCATCACACGTGTCCCACTCCCTCTCTCTCTCTCTCTCTCTCTCTCTCTCTCTCTCTCTCTCCTCTCTTTTTCATTTCTTCTTATGTGATGATGTGGTCATGTGGCCCACTCGGATGGACCCCACCATGAAGTATGTATTTTATCCAAGCCATTTGTGGGTGGGGCCCACTTTATATGAGTGTTTTACCCAAGCCATCCATCCATTTGGTGGCCCACCATCCCACCTCATATGAATGAGTTATGCCCAAACAGTCCAGTGTCCAGGGACGCTCGACGTGAAAAGAAAAAAAAATATTAGCTTATTTCAAAGCTTATTGGGTGGGCAACTCATACAGCCCCACCTTGATGTATGGTTTTAATCCAAGCCGTCCATCCCTTTCCCTAGCTCATTTTAGGTGTTGAGCCAAAAAATGAAACCAATCAGATTATCTGGCGGGCCATGGCTTAGAAAATAGCAGTTTCCACCGTTGAAAACCACCCTGCCGTTTCTATACACCGAAAAAATCAGATATTGGGCTAGTTTGGTCTGTATTTAACATTAAAAATGAATGGGTGGGGTGAATTTTGTTGATATGGGCCCCACCTGTAAAAAACCTCAGAAAAACAAGTTTTTTTTTAAAAAAAAATAAATAAAAAAAATTTTAAGCAGCGAACGCTGCTGCAGAGGGCGCAGGCAGTGCCTGTTGCCTACTGGCGGACCGACAGATGGGCTGGGACCCACGGTCCTAGCCGTGGGCCCCACCATGATGTTTGTTCATCATCCAACCCGTTCATTAGGTGGGCCCCTTCCTGAAGTGGGCCCCCTCCAAAGATCAACCACATCCAAGGCTCAGGTGGCCCACATCACAGGAAATAGTGGAGATTTAACGTCTGCCCTTAAAACCCTTTTTGGGCATCACAGAAGTTTTGGATCAATTTGAAATTTGTTTTTCCTCTGCATCCTGGTTTGCGTGACCTTATGGACAGATTGGATTGCAAATAAACATTGTGGTGGGCCCCACGTGGGATCCACTGATGGATGTGTTGTATCCCACACCGTCCCTGTGTGGGACGGCTTGTGTACCTCACTCCTGCTAGCTGCTAGAGTGGTGTCATTGAGCTCTGTGGGCCCCCCCTTATCATCCACGCTCCATCTATGGGACCCACCATGATGCATGTGCTGCATCCAAACTGTCCAGCCATTTTGAAAGCTCACTTTATGGCATGAGCTAAAGAATGAGTCCAATCCATAGTTCAGTAGGCCCACTCTCGATGTTTGGGTTATATCCAAACCGTCCATTTAATTGGTGGGCCAATTAGTGTGGACTCCACCATGATGCATGTGCTGTATCCAAAACTGTCCAACCATTTGGCCAGCTTGTCCTTCAAGCTTGAGACAAGAAAATGGGGCAGATCTAGGATAAGTGGACCACATAGCAAAAAGTAGTCGGGTTTGAGTGTCTGCCATTAAAGACTTTTGTTTCACACAAGTTTTGGATCATTAGGAACTTTGTTTCCTCTTAATCCAGGTCTATGTGACCTTATGGCCAGATTGGATAGAAAATAAATGTTACAGTGGGCCTTGAGAATTTTAATGGTGGAAATCATTGTTACCACTGTTATTTGGAGTGCGATCCAGTTGATCTTTTGAGATGATTCATGTATATATATATTATATACATATTGTTGTATTTGGGGCCCAGCTAGTGTGGCCCATTTGATATACATAAGGCCCATGTGATTAGGCCCATTCGATGTTTTTGTGGCCCGTTGTCGAGGCCCAGTACTTTGATATATATGAGGCCCATGTTACGAGGCCCATTGTGATGTTTTCAAAGGCCCATGGGATATGGCCCATTGCAATGTACATAAGGCCCATTGATGCTATCCACTTGATTTATATAAGGCCCATAGAGGTGGCCCATTTGATGTATCTGAGGACTATGGGTCAAGGCCCAATGAGATGTATATAGGTCCATTGCAATGTGTGATTTCCCATGGTTTGTGTAATGATGTTTTATGGCGGGCCATGCCTTGGGAGCAATGTTGGTTTGACATTCACATTGTAAGAATAATGTTGGTTTAATGTCCGCATTATAAATCTCCCTAGGGCCCATTGATAGGCTCATACTTGTTATGTGAAGGCCGTCTAAGCCCATCTTCGGTATAAGGATAGTTCATTACTTTATAACATGCTTAGTACACTTCCATGATTTATGCGTATACGCATCATATATATGTTTGATATGAGAAATGTTTGATCATAGCATAAGCCGTTGGGTTGAGACATTTACGGGACTCCTTATGAGACAGAGTGCCCCACATGAGCGCGTGGTACGCGCGAGATTGCTGCATGACTGACGGTGTGACTCATGCATTTTGCATTGTGTGTCGTGATTCGTTGCACGCCCTAGCAACATCAGGGCCGTGGCCTCTACAGGCATCGTGGATGGTCAATCGGCTCTAGCATTGTGGGCACTTAGGATGTTCTTGGGTGAAAATCTCATAACCTTTTTGGTACTAGGGGATGCTCCAACGTCTAGACCGAGTGGATACACAAGCGCCCGAGTGCCGAATACCAGTAGGCCGCGTCTCCCACTGTGTCGTGGTCGGTTGGAAGGGGGTGTGGCCTTATCCGCCCGAGTGAGGAGGCTATAAACTAGGCTGAGTTTGACCAGCTCGCAAATGAGTCCTCTATCGACGAGCCGAGTAGGTATTGACAGACTACTGGTCAAGCGGATAGTGTGGTCTCTTCCACTTGCTTGACTGTGCAGCTAAGAAGGAGGCAGTCAGTGTGAGGTGTATTAGACCCCGGTGATATCCAGAGAGGAACTGTACTGATATGTGTACTTGATGAGTACTAGCACGCTTGCTTTGCATCTCACATATGACATTTGGCTACATAGGCCTCGCATCGCATGACCTTGGTATGACCAATAGCATTCATGTCTTGCATTACATAGTTTTGGTATAGCTGATAACATTCATGGACCTACCCGTATACTTCCGCATTACTCTGATATTGTATACTTGGCACTCGCCTTACACACACTTTCACCACCCTCTAAGCTTTCTATAAGCTTATGCACGATAGATGTGTACAGGTGGCGTTAGGTTGCAGCAGCGTTGAGATTGGAGCATGCAACCGAGCTTCTGGAGTTTTTGTTACTTTCATTATACTGTATTTTCCTTTCATATGCATTGTACTTAAAGTTTTTGATATAGTGGATATGTGGTGATGTTGTTTTGTGACTTGGTTATGCTCAATTACAAAATAAATAAATAAATAAATAAATAAATAAATTATACTGAAAATCCTCCTTGTAGGATCCCAGAATCGGAACCTGGCGTATGGGCAATGGGAGCCGAGAATGGGGTACTACGGAGGCTGTCGGAACTGGATTCGGCGATCGGGAATTTTGTGGGCCCGTTCTCCAAGTTTGGGGCGTGACAATTTGAACACATGCCATTGATTGAAGAGATGGTTCATTTGGTGCTCCTCATTATAGGCAACCAAAGTATTGGAAAGATGATATGGTGGTCCAAGATCGGTCCGTTCTTACTGATTGAACCATTTTGTTTTATAAATGGACGGTTTAAAAGAATGCCAATAACAGCTATGCATGTGTTGCCTGAAACGATTGGAAGGATTTGACAAAATATGAAAATATAGTCTGATAACAGTGTAGAGTTGAAGTTCAATTCAAAGGAATTGGTTAGTAGACCATTAATAACTTATGGAATGTGAGATCATTCATAATACCATGAGATAAAAGTACAAGAATAAATAGATACGGAAATTTTCCTATGCAAATACAACTCAACGTAGATATGCAAATAATTGTTGTGATGTAACTATGCAAGTTGCCATCTTATAACTATTCTGACGCATAAATGCATGTGCAAACATAGAATAGGTGAGGAGCTACTCTTTATTGGGCGAGAAGAAAAGACAACAAGAAGACTTTGCCTGGGTCTTTCTTGGAGGGACAATTTTTAAATGTTTCTTATGGGGATCTCTTCAAAGCGACTAGTCGGTTCTCTACCGACAGTTTGATTGGTGCGGGAAGTTTTGGTTGTGTATACAAAGGAATTCTAGAGCACAATGAAACACTTGTTGCAGTGAAAGTTCTCAATCTTCAACAAGAAGGAGCTTCAAGGAGTTTCATTGCAGGAATCACTTCCTAACACTTAGTGAAATCCGTGTTCCAGAAAAAGAATATGAGTGCGTCATGTGAAACATGTTCTTCAGAGAAAGGTCTTCAAGATTTAACATGCTCGGTTCCTTGAATTGACTTTCATGGTGCACAGGCATGGAAGGTAAAAGGAGGCTCTCCACTTGTTGAGAATGAGGGGTCGCCCCTCCGCTCGAGCCTCTTCCCATAGGAGGTCCGGAACCCACCCCGACTCTCGATTGAAAACCCTCCCAGACCCAAAATGCTTGTTTATTGGCAATCTCCCTTTCAACTGATCTACGGAAGATCTCTATATCATTTTCCAACGGTACGGTTGTCTGTCGGAGGTTTATCTCCCTCTTTTCCCTAGTACGAGCAAACACCGCGGCTATGGGTTTGTTACTTTCTTCTATGAGGATGACGCTAGGGCTGCAAAAGGAGTGTTGTATGGGAGATGGCTCGATGGGAGAATCGTCTCTGTGAAAGGGGCTAACCCTAGATCACAGTTTAGGAAAGACACCACTACTATTCATACCCCAGCTGATTCGGGCTGCGATAAAATGCCAGTTAACTCAATGCCTGTCAAAGCTCCAGAGAAGCGGCCGAACCGCAGGTGGGAGAGGCCGACCATTCCACCTCATTCCGCTTCACAGATTCCTAGTGGGGTCCAAGTCACGGCGGATCCGGAGGAGGTCGCCTAGAGACTAGTAGATTTGAAACTGGGCCTGGTAGGATTCACAGGGGGTAAGAATATCCCCATTATCCGCATCATTGATGGGTTTAGAGAGTCTCGATTTCAAGCATCAGCTATCGATGTGGCCAGACTCTCCCCATTTTCTTTCCTTCTAACCTTCAAATCGAGAAGCGAGCTCATTGATTTCAGGGGAGATGAGCCTTTCTGGCGATCTCTGGGTCTGGAGAAGCTGTCGCAGTGGTCACCTGAAGCTCATATGCCTGCGGATGAAGCTTGGATTCGCCTACTTGGGATCCCCTCCCATGCATGGTTCGAATCAGTCATTTAGGACTTGGGTAGCTTCTTTGGTGAAATTTCTCAGATTGATACCTTGGCTAAGTTCGGGATTTTCCAGATGTTCGCTCGAGTTAAGGTGAAGATCAAACAAGCGACCTATTTGCCCTCTTCGATTCAGCTAACGGTGGCAGATGATCAGTTCACAGTTTGGGCTATTCCTGAGGCGTTTCCATCAGATTTGTAGCACGCATCAACTGCCCTGGAAGACGCCTCTCCTCCTCCATCTGATATACACCTCAGTGAGACAAGAGTTATCCAAGATCAAAGGCTAGCTACATTAACAAAATTGAGGATATACGATAACAGCCATCCCGTGCAGAGAGGTTGTCACGATAACAGGAATCCCGATTGCCGAACCTGCATGGTGTCGATAGCCTCTGTAGTATCCCATTCTCGGCTCCCAGCGTCCATATGCCAGGTTCCGATCCTGGGATCCTACAAGGAGGTTTTTTTTTTTTTTTTTTTTTTTTTTTTTTTTTTTTTTTTTAAACATTTAACTCATAAAAAGCATAACCACAAGTATACCCAAATCATAAAGGCAACATCATCATCACATATCCACTAATATAACCATTTGAATATAATGCCGAAAGGGAAATACATATGTCAAAATCAAAGCTCCAGAAAACTGTTGCATGCTCCATGCTCAACGCTGTTGCAACCTAACGCCACCTGCACGCATCTATCATACATAAGCTTATAGAAAGCTTAGTGGGTGGTGAAAGTGTGTGCACAAGGTAAGTGCTAAGTAAGCAATATCAGAGAAATCAAAGTAAGTGGAAATATACTGCGATATCAGAGTAAGGCGAAAATATATTGATAGGCCCATAAATACCATCAGCCTTATCCAGGCTATGCGATGCAAATATATAATAAAAACAATGTCATATACTGATGAAGCAATGTAAATCAGATATGCAATGCAGAGATATCAAGCCAAATATCAGATGCCGATGATGCAGTGCAATATGCAAATCCTAATGAGTCCACGAATACCGTCAGTCGTATCTAGGCCGTATAAATGCATAAACATAGTAACCCAAAATGTTAAGTACTATGGGTGCAATGTAATATGCGGTGCGAATGAAATGACCATGCTGGAGTGTGAAGTCGAGATGATAGTATGTAGTATCGCAGGCTACGGGGTTCACCACAAAGGACTCCTATCCAAACCAGTCCCATACCTAAATTTGGATAGTCAGACTCAATGTGGATGGTAAACTCCTGATCTCAGGTTAGTCGCGCGCCCAACCGAAATCCTGGCCATGCGAAGGTACACGTAACAAATAGTTACGCACCACCAGCCCGAGAGGATAGTTAATGAATGAATATGCAATTCCTGCTCACTAAGTCCACATATCAGTACAGTTACTCTCTAGAGAAATCACTGGGGTCTATTACACTCCAAACCAGATTACCGCCCCATCGCACTCAACAAGGTGAGTGGAAGAGACCTCACTATCCGCCTGCCAATATCGGGCCTGCCTCGTCGATAGCGGACCCATTCCTCGAGCTGGTCAGACTCAGCCTACCCTCCTCTCGGGCAGGTAAGGCCGTACCCCCTTCCAACTGACCACGACACAGTGGAAGACGCGGTCTAACAGTATACGGCCCTCATGCACTCATGCATCCACTCGGTGTAGACGTTGGAGCAACCTCTGGAACCAAGAGGGTTATGGGACTTTCACCCAATGATATCTATAGCACCCCATGCAGAATGGATTTTCGGTGTCCCATTTGGCCATCCACGATATACTTGTGAAGGCCACGACCCTGATGTTGCTAGGGCGTACATTACTCACAACATGCAATGCAAGATGCATGAGTCATACAATTCAGTCATGCATCCATCCTACGCATACTGTGCGCTTATGTGAGACAATCTCTGCCTATTAGGGAGTCTCATAGTAACCTGTCCAATGACACATGCAATGGTCAATCACATCTCATAACAAACATGCAGATGATGCGTATGGGCATGTATCATGATGTTATGCTGTCACATACTCATAATCGGTATCAATAACCGGCATCGACAATCGGCCTCGGCAATGTGGACATTTAACCAACATTGCCCCGAGGGAATGGCCCACATAGAGCCAAACATATAATGGGCCCACAGCCTCACACAAAGGCCTAATATACAACACAATGGGCCTTACTCAAGGGCCACATATACACAACAGGTGAGTCCTGCTTATGAGCCTTAAATACATGACATGTGGGCCCTACACATGGGTCTCGAATACATCAAATGGGCCATGCATCATGGGCCTAATACATATCACAATAGGCCTTGCCCATAGGCCACGAATACATCACAATGGGCCTTGCCCATGGGCCTCAAATAAATCACAATGGACCCTATCACATAAACCTCATATTCATCACATTAGGCTTTAAACACGGGCTGCGTATACATCACATAGGCCGAATACACATCACATTGGGCCTCAACTACGGGTCGCATATACATCATATAGGTCTTGACAATCGGCCTGGGCAATCAAAATCGGCCTCAAAAATTGAAATCAGCCTCAACAATCGGAATCGGCCTCGATACTCGGCCTCGACAAGTGGAATCGGCCTCGACAATCGGAATCGGCCTCGATACTCGGCCTCGACAATCGGAATCGGCCTATACAATCGGCCTCGACAAATCGCAATCAGCAAATCGGTCACAATAATCGGAATCGATCAATAATCAGAATCGACAAATCGGTCACGTCAATCGGAAACGGCAATCGGTCACGACAAACGGAATCGATCGATAATCAAAATCGGCATATCGGTCACGTCAATCGGAATCGGCAATCGGTCATGATAATCGGCCTCGATAATCAGAATCGGCAAATCGATCACGTCAATCGGTCACGACAATTCGAATCAATCGATAATCAGAATCGGCAATTCGTCACGTCAATCGGAATCAGCAATCAGTCACGACAATCGGAATCAATCGATAATCAGAATCGGCAAATCGGTCACATCAATCGGAATAGGCAATCGGTCATGATAATCGGCCTCGTTAATCAAAATCTGAAAATCGGTCACGACAATCGGAATCGATCAATAATCAGAGTCAGCAACTCGGTCATGCCAATCGGAATCAGCAATCAGTCACGACAATCGGGGTCGATTAATAATCATAATCGGTAAAACGGCCACGTCAATCAGAATCGGCAATCGGTCACGACAATCGGAATCAATCGACAATCAGAATCGGCAAATCGGTCACGTTAATCGGAATCGGCAATCAGTCACGACAAACGAAATCGATCGATAATCAGAATCGGCAAATTGGTCACATCAATCAGAATCGGCAAATCGGTCACGACAAACGGAATCGATCAATAATCAAAATCAGCAAATCAATCACGTCAATCGGAATTGGCAATCGGTCATGATAATCAGCCTCGATAATCAGAATTGGCAAATCGATCACGTCAATCGGTCATGACAATCGGAATCGATCGATAATCAGAATCGACAATTCGATCACATCAATCGGCAATCGACAATCGGTCATGACAAACGGAATCAATCGATAATCAAAATTGGCAAATCGGTCACGTCAATCGGAATCAGCAATCGGTCATGATAATCGGCCTCGATAATCAGAATCGGCAAATCGATCACGTCAATCGGTCACGACAATCGGAATCGATCGATAATCCGAATCGACAATTCGGTTTCGTCAATCGGAATCGGCAATCGGTCATGATAATCGGCCTCGACATACTGAATCGGCCTCGACCAAACGGAATCGGTCTCGACCAAACGGGATTAGCCTCGACCAAACGGAATCGGTCTCGACCAAACGGGATTGGCCTTGACCAAACGGAATCAGTCTCGACCAAACGAAATCGGCTTAATGAAGGGCCTGAGGGAAGGTCACAGTGTGGATATCTAACCATCATTGCTCATCAATGTGGACATTTAACCAACATCGCTCCCAAGAAGTAGGTCACATAGGGCTAAACATATAGTGGGCCCATGGCCTCTCACAAGGGCCTTATACACAATACAATGGGCCGCATACTATCTCAATGGGCCTAATCGTATGGGCCGGAGATATATCACAATGGGTCACGACCCATGGGCCCCAGATTCAAGCTGGTGGGCCCCATCATATGGGCCTCAAATATACATCATGATGGGCCGTATCAATGGGCCTCAAGTGGACCTGGACCATGCCAAAATCCTTTCAATAGTTGCAGGTGTAACATGCGTATCAATGTACATTATCATTTCATAGAGTACATGGCCCACCAGTGATGATCAGCACTGTCTAAACATTGTCCAAGTAAACCAGCACCATCCGAACCTTTTCTATGTAAATCAGCGTCGGCCAAACATCATCCAGCACCATCCAACACAATCTGGATGGTGTGGATTGCAAAACATACAACATGGTGGGTCTTTCGACAGATGGACGGCGTGGATTACAAAACATGGTGCATCCCACGCATACAGTCCAAGGATGGACGGTGTGGATATAAAACATATACATTACATCAGGGGCCACACCATCTGGACAGATGTCAGAGTGGAAATACAATTCATACACCTAGGTGGGTCCTATGTGGTGGATGGTGTGAATGAAACAGGCACACCATGTGGACCCACGTCCAAGAAATGAAGAGTGGTGTGCTCCACTTGATATTTGAATCTATCTCGGATGGACGATGTGGATAATTCACACGTGCCATATGGGCCTCATCTAGATGGACGGACGGCCAGGATCTAAGGCACATACGTCACCTGTTCCACCGTCCAGCAATGGACGGTGGACAGTAGTGGTGAAATACCTTGATCAGAGATGGGTCCACACGTGTCGTCCACCTCAGTTGGATATATATATATATATATAATACATATTATATTATATTGTTATAATATTATTATATTAATTATATCAACGTCCTGCCTCTTTATGTTATAATATATATATTATTATATTGCTTGGTAGTCCAGCAACCACCGTCCAGTGGACTGGACGGTGCGGACACGATACACATGCATCACGTGTGGTCCCACGTGCAGTGGGCCACACTGCTATTATGCAACATGAATGAAACACATAAATCATGGTATGGCCCGTCAAACGGACGGCCAAGATCATACATCATGGTGGAGTCCCACTAGCCAACGTCCATGTAAGTGGATGGTGCAGATGGCAGATGGGACACACAGAGCTTGGTGACGTCACTTACAATACACCAGCCAATCCTCTCCAACACGTCCGGATGGATGGACAGTGGATAAATAGATACATCATGTTGGGCTCCACACAGCACACCGTCTAGATGGACGGTGTGGATTCAAGACACATACGTTAAGGTGGGTCCCACCCCACACGTGTCACATGTGTGGGGTGGCCCCACACCAGAAAAGAAAAGGATGGGCAGTATGGTATAATACATACCTAATGCCATACCAACAGGACTTGTTGTCGTCAGTAACAGCAGTTGGTAACTGCTGACGTGAGGTGCTCCAGCCAATCCTCATCTAGATGGGTCCACACGTGTGTGGCCCACCCGTTAGTGCACCAAACTGGCATACATAGGATACCATATACATCAGGGTGGGGCCCACGTGGTAGCCCACCCGAGCTAAAATCAAGCTGATATTTGTGATTCCCCTTCATCCAGATCAGGCAGCGGGGCTGGCCCAATGGATGGACCGTCTGAGTCATACATGCACAACATAGGTGGGCCACATCAACAAGGGAGGGGAGAGAGAGAGAGAGAGAGAGAGAGAGAGAGAGAGAGAGAGAGAGAGAGAAGCACCCACCTCAAGATCTCGAACTCCACCTTCCTCCAATAGGTCTTAGAGCTCCAAGAAGGTTGATTTAACGGTCAAGATGGGATTTGGGGGGCTGAATTGAAAGAGATCTACCTAGAAGGTGGCTGGAAATGGGAGGGCTGCCATGGACGTTTTTAGCTCCTCACTTGCTAGGGGAGAAAAATGAAGAAGAAGAGAGAGAGTAGAGAGATGAGAGAGAGTGAAAGGATGGGTTGTGAGAGAGTAATAATGGGTTGTAAGAGCATAGGGAAGAGAACCTCATAATGATTTGTAAGAGAGAGTTGACTAAAGCTCTCATGGTAAATGGTGCTCCTAGGGTGGGTCCACCTAGGAAAACGTGTACACCCTCTCAAAGTGGACCCTACATTAATCAAGGGCTCAAATATTGTAAATGGTACATCTTTTGATCTACCCGTCGGATCGGCGCATGAGATGCGGCGTTAGAACCGCAGCAACGATGCGGTAGCAATGACATAGGTCTTAGGTCAAGCCGACTCGGAATTAAAGGATGACATTCAAGGTCATGCGTAAATGCTATCTACGCATCGCAGGTCGGCGGAATTCGACCGGGAGGACCGGGGGAGCCTACGAAACGATAAGGTCTAAGATACGGGCTTGACAGAGGTCACCCACTAGATTTTTGTCAAAATTCCTACCTGAACAATGCGGAATTCCCTGTCCGTCCTGCCGTGCCACAACCATCATCCAGTTGTACTCCAATTGAAGGGACTCACCTCAGCGACCAGTCCCATTTGCAGGTATGCTCTCAGGTGGCGCAATCTATTCCGGATGTTGACCCTTCGGCTGGAGCTCTCTTCGGCCCCTGCTCAACAGAACCATCACTGTCAGCACTCCTTCCCGCCTAAGCCCCCACATTCCCAAGGTGATGGTCTCCCTGCTCAGGTGCGTCGTCCTTCTCCATATCTTCATGATGATGCGGTTATATGTTCAATCACCCGTGATAATGATTCCCAAGAGCTAGCAGAAAACTTGCGTCTACTACCTCCTCTGCTCCTCCAAGATGAGAATGGTATTCCCAATCTCACCAGGTCAACAGGGCTCCCTCCTGGTGTTGACCCAGCTAGCAGCTCTGATCATGACTCATCGTTGAATCCCTCTCCAGACCCTACTCCTCGCCCAATCCAAATTGGGGATAACACCATTCTTCCCATGAAGGGATTGACTGATGGATGTATATCAGTGTACAGGTAACTAGATCTCTCAGTTGATTTATCACCGTATAAGATTTCTCATGGTTGAAGGATGACCCCAAGACTCTCCTCATTCATTCAGAAGGTAGAGATAGACGTTGGAATCATAGGAGCCACATGGCTGTTTACTCTGGTAATGTTTCCGATGGATAGTTTCCTTATATGGAATGCCCGGGGTGTAGCCAATGCGGCTACGATTCAATCTACGAAAAGGTTCATTCATGCCCATAAGACGACTTTTGTCGCTATCTTAGAACCCATGGCTAGAGATAGCCGTAGGGTGGGAATTGGCCTTAAGCTCGGTTTTCATTCTTCCTTCTCAAACGTCAGTGAGGGGGGGAAGATATGGATCTTCCATTAAGATGATCTGCGCATTTCATTTATTGGTGCGACTAATCAATTGATTTCTATGGATATTTCTGTCCCGAATCAGGTCTTATCCCCTAGGATTACTATAGTATATGTTAAGTACTCTCGTTTCAATAGAAGGCCTCTTTGGGACTCCCTGGCCTCCTAGGCTGCTACCACTACTGGCCCTTGGTTGGTGGGCGGTGATTTCAACGCCATCCTCGACTTGTCGGAAAGAATTGGATACCGTAATGCAGACTCGGACAATACCTGGGAATTCAGAGACGCGATTGACACAGCGGGGCTGCTTGATGCTGGATTTGTTGGCAATTCTTTCACCTGGAGCAACAATCATGCTAGTAGCACTCGGTCCTGGGCTAGGCTTGACAAAATTCTTTGTAACGCCAGTTGGATGTAGTCTTTCCCTAGCTTTTTGGTCAGACATCTCCCAAGGGTTAACTCGGATCATGCCCCCTTGTTGCTCTCCTTCCCTAATGTGGTGCCCTCGGCTCCCAGACCGTTCTGATTCCAAAGAATGTGGTTGCTCTGTGACTCCTTTTCCAACATTGTCACTGAGGCGTGGGTATTAGACCTCTCTCCATTACTGATGGTCAACCTTTTGCTGAAACTGAAAAAGGTTAAAACGCGGGTTAAAATCTGTAATCGAGATGTGTATGGTAACGTCTTTCAGAATGTTGCCAAAGCGGAGCAAGAGCTCACCCTTTTGGAAGCTTCCGCTCAAAGGGACGCTTCAGTGTCAGCTGCAGCTATTGCTGGGGCCAACCTCAAGCTATCTAATATGGAGTTAGCTGAAGAAATTTTCTGGAAGCAGAAATCAGGGGTTTCTTAGCTCAAGGAAGGCGATAGGAACACAAGATTTTTCATCTTTCCGCGGCCGAGAAGAGACGTAGATTGAGGATTTATGACATTCAGTTGGAGGATGGTATCCGCATCTATGACCAGCCCTTTATTCAGCGGGAGGCCGTATCATTTATGGAGTCTTTGCTCACCGCGGATGGGATGTCCCTTGCATCTCCCTCGCTTGACGATTTGTTCTCTCACATCCTGTCCCTGATCTCAGCGGAGGACAATGAGATTCTTCTTCGCAGCCCCTCGGTTGAGGAGGTCAAAGATGCTATCCTTAAGATGCCCAAAGATGGAGCTCCCAGCTCAAACGGGCTGTCTGCGACCTTCTTTGTTGGGTGTTGGTCCATCATTGGGGGAGATGTTCATGTGGCAACTGTAGATTTTTTTAGAGGAGGCGCGCTTCCTAGGGCTTTCACTGCTACCCAGGTCTGCTTAATTCCAAAAAAAAAAAAAAAAAAAAAAAAAAAAGGGGCTGAATCCTTCTCTGACTATAGACCGATCAGTTTGTGCAATGTCTTTTACAAAATCTTTGCGAATATCATTGCTGGTAGGCTGGCGGTCCTCCTTCTAAAGATAATTTCCTTGGAGCAAGGGGCCTTTGTCAGAGGCTGCTTCATTGCTGAAAATATTGCTCTCTGCAAGAGGTGTTTCGGGACGTTGGCAGAAGAGTCTGTGGGGGCAACATTGTTGTGAAGCTCGATATGGAAAAAGCCTACGACCGGGTGGATTGGAATTTTTTGAAGCAGGTGCTCCTCAGATTCAGTTTTGCCTCAAATTGGGTCCAGCTAATTGAAGCCTGCTTGTGCAACAGTTGGTTCTCGGTTCTAGTAAATGGGACCAGTTGCGGCTTCTTCAAATCTTCCCGTGGTCTTCACCAAGGGGATCCCCTATCCCCCAGTCTCTTCATCATTTCAGCTGAAGTCCTAAGTAGGGGTCTCTCCTATCTCTCTGCCAGTGGTCTTTATACCCCGTTCAAGGTTAAAAGAGGTTGTAAGCAGATGACTCACCTGCTCTATGCTGATGATACGATTCTTCTTTTTCAATGGGGTTAAAAATTCGCTTCTCTAGATCAAGGCATTCTTCTCGCGTTACCAAGCCATCTCAGGCCAAAAGATCAACCTTAGCAAGAGCACCTTCTTCTGTTCGGCCAAGCTTGCGCCTTCCAGAATCAGAAATATCACTCATATCCTGAGGATTGGGAGATCGGCTGGCAACCTATCCTATCTGGGTGTCCCGATGATCAAAGGTAGGATTAGATGCACCGCTCCCCCCCCCCCCCCCCCCCCCTTGTTGAGAAGCTGGCCGCGAGAATTGGTGGTTGGAAAGCCAAGATCCTTTCTCAAGCTGGGCGGCTAGCTTTGATATCCTTTGTGCTAAGTGGGATTCCTATACACACTCTTGCTGCAACGCCGGTCCCAAAGAGAGTCAATGATATTGAAAGGATGTTTGTGAATTTCTTCTGGGGTTGTAAAGATGGAAAGCGCAACCTCCATTGGAAGAAGTGGCCCTTTCTCGCTAACAAGTCTCTCTCCCAGCAGGTTACTTCAGTCCTCCCCCTTTTGAAAAGTTCTACTTCGTTTATTCCCTATTTTAGATGAGCACACGTAGCTGCTCATTGGTAGCGGTTCCAGCAGTATGTGGAACAAGAATTAGTCTGGGTTAGGCCCATTATCGTCGTCTGACTCCTTTCACATTCCAGCCTCATCGGCTGACAGTTGCATTGCAGATTTTCTTGACTCAAATGGGCTGAAACATATCATCCCGGTCCCTCTCCCTGTATGGCTTCATGAGATTATTGTCCAAGGAGGGTTCTGCACTTCTGACGGTGACGATAAGCCTGTTTGGCCTCCTGACCCGGCGGGAAAGTTTTCTGTCTCTTCCACATGGAACGTCATCCATGGGCGGGGACCTGTGCTCCCTTGGCCGAAATTTGTCTAGAACTTGTCGATTCCCCCAAAGATTTTCCTCCTTACGTGGAAAATTCTATACCGGTCCCTCCCCGTCGATGCTCTCATCCAACAGAAGGGGGTTCATATGGCTTCCAAATGTTCCTGTTGTCCTAGCCACCATACCTCTGGTCCTTTGACAGAATCCCCAGACTACCTCTTCCTTGTAGGTAAGCTCGCCTCTTGCATTTGGCGCCAGGCTGCAGCTATGTTAGGGCTGCAAGTTTTGAGGCGCTCCTCCATCCTGGATCACCTTCATTGGTGGTGGATTAGGCCCCTATCGTGTTCCATCAAGCACAATATTTTTGGGCTAGCCCCGGTTTTCATATTGTGGGAAATATGGAAAGCGAGAAATGAGGCGAGATTCGACAATAACGGATTACGGCGTCGATGTTGCTCTCTAGGGTGAAATGGTGGTTGTCGACTCTCTTCCCGACCTTCTCTTCAGTTATGCCTTCTCCTTCTCAGCCCAGGGCTGCGGTTGCCCATCTTCCCCGTTACCATGGAGCTGCTCATCTTGTTTTGGTTGTTAAATGGATGAGACTGAATGAGGGTTTTCTTAAGTTGAACGTTGGTGGTGGTGGTATTGTTCGTGACCATCTTGGTAAGGTGCTTCTTGCGTTCACTTACGAATATGGTAACGCCTCCAACAATTTAGCTGAAGTGAGAGCGGTCCATGATGGTATTCTTCTTTGCTTAAACAGGGGCCTTAACAATATCATTGTTGAGTCGGACTCAGCCTGGTTAGTGCGTTGTCTCCAAATGAACTGCACCCCCTCCCGGAAGTGGGCTTATTGGCTTTCCAGGATCTCCTCCCTCTTGGGTAGAGGTTCTTTTCGTCTAGCGCATGTTCTTTGGGAAGCTAATGGCCCTGCTGACAGTTTGGCGAAGCTCGGCAGTAAGACACAGACCAACAATGTCTTCACTTCCACTTCCTCCTTGCCTCGTATCACTAGAGGCCTATCTCTCCTTGACAAGGCGGGCCTTGGCTTCATCAGAGAACGACCTCCTAAGCCTCAGCACTAGTCTCTCGCCATCTTCTACTTCCGGGTCTCTGCGGGTTTCTTTGGTTCCTCTTTTCTGTTTTTCCGGTTCAGGTGGGCCATTGGGATTTTTTGTATAGCAAATGATAGGCAGGGTAGTTCCTTTTTCTCTATTCCCCACCCGAAGTTTTTTGGCTGTAAATTCGCCCCAGTCCAATCAATGCAATCTCTGTTTCTTTAAAAAAAAAAAAAAAAGAAAAAAAAAAGAATAGATGAGGAATATCCCAAGCTTACTCCATTGTTGTAGTCTTGGACTTCAAGGCACTGCTGTAAGTCATGAAGTTTCTGTCTTTTCTGCTCTATTTTTCTGTTATTTGTTTAGCCAATATGATAGGTGAGGCTCAATTATTTTTCTGTGGAGCCCACCTGAAAATCTAGCTTGTACATTGTCTGTTCCTTTTTTTAACAAAGATATAGGCACATGACCATTCTTTTGAAAAAAAAAAAAAAAAACTTTTAAGGCAAGATTAGTTGTTAAGGGTTTCTGACAGAAAGAATGAATCGACTATTTTGACACATATTCACCAATGGCTAGAATAACATTGATTATGATTTTATTTACTATAGCATCCATACATCATCTTCATATCCATCAAATGGATGTAAAGACAACATTTCTCAATGGTGACCTCGACGAGGAGGTATACATGTTGCAATCAGAAGGGTTTGTTCTACCAGGCAATAAAAGAAAAGTGTGTAGACTTGTTAAGTCTTCTGACAGTCAAGGATGAAGCTTCGAATTTTCCCCGCCTGTTTAAGTTTCAAAGAATGTGGATTATCCACGATGTCTTTATGCAGATAGTTAGAGACAACTGGATGAATGAATTTGCTGCCACTCCCATATTCAAGCTTCACATCAAGCTTAAAATTCTGAAATCTAGGCTCAAAACCTGGAACAAGGATGTTTTTGGGGACGTCCACCGGAACGTTCATCAGGCTGAGAGCGAGGTTAACAGGACTGAGCACCTCTTAATCGAATCCCAATGTTCTCGGCTATTGGGAATGTTCTCGGCTATCAATCTTCCCTTGACAAACGCACCTTGTTCTTTGGAAATAAGCATGGGCATGATATAAGCTAGTCTGGAGGCCAAAGCCTTAGAGAATATCTTCATGATGCAGTTGCATAAACTGATTGGTCTGAAATCTTTAATATATTCTGGGTTCTTACGCTTTGGGATTAGGCAAAGAAGGGTGCATTAAAATGCCTTAGGAATCAGACCTCCTTGGAGAAAATCATTGGCCGCATCAAGAATATCATCGCCGATCACGTCCCAGCATGATGAGTAGAAGGCCCCTCCAAAGCCATCTGGGCCTGGAGGGCTATCAATCGGGATGACATTGGCTACTGCTTTGACCTCTTCCTTAGACAACAGTCTAGATAGCATCTCATTCATGTGATCATCCACTAGCCCGGGGATGCAGTTAAGGATGTCACTCGCTAGGTTTTTTCCCTCTGAAGAAAAGAGCTGCTGGAAGAAATGGACAGCTTCATTTCCAATATCTTCCGCGAAAACTATAAGTTGTCCTAACGAATTCTTTAGCTGGCTGATCAACGTTCTTCTTTGCTTGTCCAGGACTGATTTGTGGAAAATTTTGGTGTTCCTATCTCCCTCCTCCAACCACGAAATTCTTGACTTTTGTTTCCAGAAAATTTCCTCCTGCAAGAGGGCCTTTTTCAGATTTGCCTAGGCCAGGTTAAGCTTAATGATGTTGGCTCATGAGATTGATCGCAAGGTTTTTGGGGGCAACCTAATCATTAAACTGGACATGGAAAAAGCATATGATAGGATGGAATGGGATTTCATCACCCTAATGCTTCAGAGTTTCGGTTTCAACACTCTTATCATTGCTCAGTTGCAGCGTTGCTGGAAAGACATATTTTTCTCTGTTCTCATCAATGGTAGGAGCTTCGGTTTTTTCAAGAGTACTAGAGGACTTCGCCAGGGAGATCCTCTCTCCCCTTCCATCTTCATCCTTGCAGCTGAAGCTTTTAGTAGGGGTGTCAGAAACCTGTTCGACACAGGGACCTGACAGCCATTCCATCTTCCGAAACCTTCTCTTACCATTACACACTTGTTCTTCGCTGATGATGCTATCTTATTTCTCAATTGCAGGCTTTCTAACGTGAAAATCCTTCTCAGATTTATCAAAGCCTATGAAAATTCCTTAGGCCAACAGGTTAACACTACCAAAACCATCTTCATTGCTCACATTAGGACCTCCAGAAGCAAAGCTCAGTGTCTCTCCGCCATTTCGGGCTTCTCCCAAGGTTTCTTCCCAACATCCTACCTGGGCGTCCCCATCTCCAAAGGTAAAATATCCAGACCGATGTTGCAACAATTAGTCCAAAAAATCACCAACAAGATCGAAGGATGGAATGCTAAGCTCCTCAACCCCGCTGCTAGACTGGTGTTAATCAGACACATCCTTTCGAACATCCCCATCCATCTCCTGTCAGCAATCAACATTCCAAAATCAGTCATTAGATCGATTGACAGCTCCATTGCAAATTTTTTCTAGGGAAGTTCGGCTCATGGCAACAAGCGCCACTAGAAAAGTTGGGAGAAAATTTATGCACCTCAGCAAGGAGGGCTGGGAATCAGGAGGATTGTGGAAGTTATGTGAGAGCTTCGCATTAAAATGGCTTGGAATCTTCTGAAAGGTTCGTTGCTTTGGGCTCGATTATTCACGACGAAGAATCTTTGGAAGTTCCTTTCCAATCATGGCAGATTAGGCACTGTCATCTCTCCTAGCTGGAAGGAAATAGCTAGAGTAGTACCGTTCACCCTCAGACACTTTAGATGGCTTGTAGGCACGGGCAACGTCAGTTTTTAGTTTCATAATTGGTCGGGCAACGGGATATTGGCTGGTGCTGTCGTAACTATCATTCCTCGCCACTTGCTGTATGCCACGGTCAGTGATTTCAACCCCATTTCAGGCTGCAGGCACTGCTGTCCCCATTGGACAGGGAGCAGAAGAAAGCATTGCCCATCTGCTCTGTCGGGGCTAAACAGCCAGCCGGGCTGGGATTTTTCAGCAATTTGTTCGATATTCCATTAATTCATGGCCAATCTATTCCCCATCGGCTGGAGATTTAGACAGAGTCTGCAAGCCACCGTTCTTGCTCCACTATCCTAACTGGCCTCCTTCCTAGCATTCTCATCTGGGAACTTTGGACGAGCAGGAACACCGGCAGATTTGAGGGCTTCAAGATGACCGTCCCTAGGATTATATGTAACGCCCCGAACTTTTCGATACTCGGGCATCGAAAGTCCTCGAGCGTTACCATAAGATTCAACGTGACATATACATGTGTACGATACCAATTCAACTATTCTAGCCTTACATCCTTGCCCTGACATAAACATAACCGTTGGGGATGATCTTCATCCATAAATCAAGCCATCTGACCGTTGAATTTCAAGACAAGCTCACCCATCACATGATTTCACGTAAGTACTTTCCCTTAGATGACGTGACGAATAATTCCCTATCCATAATGATATAGATATATGTTCTTTAGTAAGAACTGCTTAGAAACGTGTTTACAACCAAGTAGAGTCATTAGATTTCCCAAAACTTATGGATCGACAGTAATTACGAAATTGCCACTAACCTAGACCCCTAACACTAGATCACATGGTTCCCAAGGTCCGTTTCATGTGAAATTTTATACTAGACCTAATTATCATAAATTAACCATACACATCAAATTTTAGCCCTTAGATCATAGTAAATCGGCTACTTGACCTCTACATCCGTTCATACACTTACCAGATCAAGATTCTGACCCGTCCATCTTGTTCACCCCATATAAATATGCTTAACCTACCGTTAGAATTTCAATCCGAGAAACTTACACATATGAACAAGTCACTCGAATCCAACAATATATGTGACATACCCATAATCACTCCAGAAACACAGCTGATGACCATCCATTTACGAAACTGACCGTACATCTACTGACATACATGACCAGAGTGCTAACCATCAAGTCCTCTTGTTATTAACAAGTAATCTGACCACTCATCATGTTTGGATCCGCCAAACGGGCCATGTAAACATCATGACAAACTGATCATCATGAAAATCTTTGAGTTTAAGTCCAAACTGCCCGGTAACTTGTCAATCAGAGGAGTACAAATATTATTTTAAAATTTTGAAATATATTAGCCATTAAAGGAGAATCTTAATCATCCTTGAGATATCAGAGATCAAATTTGGGTGACGGAAAGAGCGTGAAAAATAAAGATCACCTGTCAAATTTCATCACATTTAGACGGTAGACTTATGAGTTACAGACGGCAGAAGTTTTGAAAAGAAAAGGGTACAAGTGTAAATACAATATCATGCATGGCACTATTGAATTTCTAACGGTGAGAATTCTTGCTACTCGGCGGGATCGTGCGGTCCATTGGATTATCTAAATTACTCCATTTTCGACAGAGTGTCCTAACATAGCGATACAAAGGTGGTGAATGGCATGGATCCTCGGAAGTCATCACAAACGGACCCCACTTAATTTTTTTTTCCAACCGTGCATGCAAGCCACGAATTCACGTGAAATCCATGTAACATAAATGACATCCTGTTTCAATGGGAATACAGCCCGTCCACGTTGATTAACATATGACCCACCTAGTACTTAGATAAGTTTCATAGTTTAGCCCCTTGGCCCTTTCCAACCGTTGACACTCAATCCCGGGATGATCCAACCATTAGATTGACAAAAACCCACCATTGGGAGTAAAGGTTTAGGTGTATGGCCCACCCAAGCTTCGTATTTCCCTCATCTCTGGCCAGGCGACCCAAATGGGCCCACGGCGGGTCATGGACGGAGTAGATTTCATCCAAACATCGTGGCGGACCCCACACATGCACTGCATGTGCACCAGGGGCATACTCTCACAGTGCATTGAGCAGAGCACGCTCAGTCAGAGCCTCTGACTCGTGTTTCTCAAAAAAAGAGAAACTTCCTCTCTTCTTTCGGCGTTGGCAGCGGACGGTCGGACGTCCGTTTTGCTTGCACTGTGGCCCACCATGAGGAACCATCAAGACGATCAGAGCCATCCATCTGACTGAGGGCAGAAGTGATACCGAAACCCCTAAGTTTGACCCTATTCCACGCGTGTACATGCACACGATCCTCGCCACAAGTGAGCCCAAAAACACAAACTTTCTAAAAATGGAAATTTCTGTCTCCAGCTGGCACGCGTGCGTGGGAATCCTTCGATCTCGTCCGATCATTTGCAAACAATCCTAGCCGTCTATTTCCCTTTTTAAGGAGCTAAGGCTTTGGGAAGAAAACCTGCAACCAAGAACAGCTCTCCCATAGCTGTTTCTTCCCCATTCGAACCCCACCATGAAAACGTCCATAAAGCTTTGAACAGTCGCCTCCAGAAGCTCTTGTGAACCTATACGGAATGTCCAGCAGAAGCAAAATGGAGGAAAACTCGTTGTTTAACGATCCGCCATTACCGATCCCGACTTTCTTCCTCGTCCTAGCTTCAAGCTAAACCGAGTAAGGTAACTTCTCTCTTTCTCCCTCCCTCTCTTTCTTTCGTTATTGATGATGACGACGACTGTATGGCCCACTTGATCCACGGTCCACGAGATGGACCCCACCTTGAAAACGGATTGGCTGGGTACCTCACACCAGTTACATAACTGGTTGTTGACGCCACCAGGCTCTGTGGGTCCCATCGCTGTAACGTCAACAAGTGCTATGGGACCCACCATCTGCACCGTCCAAGAATAGGATAGGTGGGAGCCCAGCATGATGTATATGTTTCATCCTATACCGTCCATCTATAAAACGGCCGTTGTATCGACGATTACCAAGTTATGTGGGTATGACTGAGGCATGTATTATTCAACACCTTTCTATTTTGCTTAAGTGGGACCCATTTAGTTGTATTTTATATCTTCACCATCCATCCCATTTTCCACCTCATTTTAGGCGTTGACCCGAAAAACGAAGCCAACCCAACTCTCTGGTAGGCCACACCAGCATAAAGACTAATTTAATAGGGGTAGATCATTAGGGCCCTTTGTGATATTTCGGTGCATCAAGACATATTCAAAATTGGGCATTGGACCTTTCCTGAGCCCTGGAACCCAATCAACGGAGTAGATCCTCCTTAGGCGGGACCCGCTATCAAAACAAAAAAATAAGTAATATAAAAAAAAACATGCACGTTAAAACGTCCTCTGGACGCTGCCACCTTTTTGCATGATTTTGGCTAGGACTATGGCCCCACCTTAGGCTCCACCATGATGTGTGTTGAACATCAAAACCGTCCATTTAATGGGTCCCCTTTTTATATGAGGTGCCTCCAAAAATCATCCGTACATAGAGCTCAGATGGCCCACACAATCTACAACCTTGTGAAGACATATTAAATCATATAAAAGCAACTGCTGGGGTCCACCTGAGATTTGGATGCACCTGAAATTTGGTTTGACCCCTTAACCTAGTGGGACACACATAATGGATGGGTTGGATTGGTGAACCACAACTTGGTGGGCCCAACAAATGATTATGAATGCTTTAATGATGGATGAACCTCCTAACTGTTGTGTATGTTATAGCCCAAATAATCTTATTCATGGGGCCCCTCAAACCCACACTAGACTCTTTTTAAGCATTACCATAATTATCATTATTAGGATTACTAATATTAGAAATGTATGGCCTTTAGTAAATTATTTATATTTATATTAGATATTACATATAAATTACATATAAAGATTAGTAATAGTAGACATTAATGTTTTATTCTATCATTATCAAATATTATCATTAAGGGTAGAGCATATTATGTATTTTCATCACAATGATTATTAGTGTCATGTTAGCTAATATTGGGCATATTATTAATATTACTTGTTGTTTTGAAATTACTAGTGTTAGTCCTTATTTATTATCATTAGTAAATATTTATACTTAAGAGGTTATTAGTCATTAGATAATGACGGAACATTCAAATATGAACTTTTGAACCCACATTATTAATATTGATGGATTAATACCCCTATAATAAATATTATTTGATCAGTTGCACGATAATAATAATAATATTAAAAATTCAGGATTCAAATTTTAGAATTTAAGTTTAAGACTAAACCCTAAGATAAATAATTCAAACCCTAGGTTATAATCTCAACAATAAATAGTGTATAAAACTCGATCTAACCATGTAATTTCCTAATTCATGATAGGACTCGATTATAAGGGACCACGCGTCCCTTAGCCATGCTGGTAGGCGATCCAACTATAAGGTGATGATTCTTCCCCTTGAGCTTTCCATCTTCTCATTAGCTTAAGTTATAGTTTTTATTTAAATTCATAATTGACATCTCCCTTTATAATCACATGTGTTAGCTAGTGAAAATTGTATTGTTGTATTACATGTTTTATGATTATCCTGTATAATTGCTCATGCTTGTGGATTTCTTTGTGTGGGTTGCTTATGGAACTTAAACTGGTACATTAGTGAAAAATTCCCACATATGAATGTACACCCATACTTGGGATGTAACTTGAGTAGTTGTGATTGTAATGGACCTTCGACTTGGTGGTTATTGAGTGGTGGTCTAGATAGATCATTGATGTGGGCTTACCATCCAAGGTTGTTGTGGTTTTTAAGGATGATCTTTTATCGCATGGTTTTGATACTCGCCTTATGTGGCTTATTTTGATATCTGATTATGTGGTTTGTTTCGATATCGCCCTATGTGGCTTTTATTTTGGTATTTGCCCTATATGGGTCTGATGTTTTATATCATGCAACCATGCGATGGTAAGCCCCATATATTGTAATATGATTGGCTACTAGTTGATGGGTTTCCATTAAACATCCTAAGATGGTAGTCTCATGAGCCGGGGATGGTGGTAATGGGACACTATGCCCGAGCTGTCGGCCTACGCTGGGCTATACGCTCCCCGTAGTGACCTTGAGCTTATTTAAATTGGCTGATTGTAACTGGACTAATAATGGTTTGGCTAATCACGCATTCATAGCATATTGGCGATGACGGGTGGCTATTCTGGATGCTGTAGCACGTGCCCTAGAGTTGTTAGGGTATCGTTTTGCTAGCTCCCAGACCACCGACTATCGACCCTTGTTCCGACTGGATGTTTTTTCCCAGGTCGATGATTGCATGGGCGGCGGCCCTGTCCGCACGGATGAACATTCCCGGGGCGTGAACGCATTGCATGGGAGGCGGCCCTGTCCGCACGGATGAGCATCCCCGGGGCGTGAACGCATTCCATACATCCATGCATTTAATAAGACTGCATTTACATTGTTTTAGTTATCTGGATGTTTTATAACTATGCTTACCTAATGCGGCGGTGTGTAATCTTGAGGGGAATTCACACTGAGTTGGCCACTCATCCATCAAAATATAACCGTACAGGTAGCACAAGTGGCTTAAGTGATATGCAGGTTCAGATTGATGAGGAGCCATTATGGGGGTCAAGGACACGTGGTTGTACCTGTCGAGGAAGCTGCGCGATCTTGCAGTTTTCGTTGTGTTTCATATGTTTTTAAATTTCTCATGTGTGTAATCTTATATTTGTTATTGTGGAGACATTGGTTTGTATAAGTCATTATGGGCAGCTCTTGTATATTTAAATGATAATGAGAACTTTCCTTTATGTCGATTTGTCCACGCTACGCTCATTTGCTTACTCCGATAAAAAAAAAAAAGGTACACTCGAATTTGACCATCCTTTAAGGTTAACACTCGGGTTTTTGGGAAACGAGTCTTATACTCGGGTCCAGAAAACTCGGGGCGTTACATTATATCTAGAGTTTCATGTTGGCTGAGGGAGATTGCATCCTTCATTCCTAGCTTAACTAATCAGTCTCTTGCAGAAACTGCCTTTCTCAACGCTCTCCCCATCACAAATCCTACTCCCAATCCCGCAACCCCCCCCCCCCCCATTATAGTTCGATGGTCCAAACCGCCAATGGGTTGGTTGAAGCTTAACATTGATGGCTCATCTAGAGGTAACCCAGGGGAGAGTGGAGGTGGAGGAGTTTGCAGGGATCACTCAAGCAACCTCATTTTTGCATTTCATAGATACTACAATACCGCCTCCAACATGAACGCTGAAGCCCAAGCCATGCTTGATGGATTGAACATTTGCTCAGATCTGGGCCTGACCAACATTATCGTGGAGTCCGACTTAAAGCTTATTGTGGAAGTAGTGGATGACCTTCTTTCATCCATTCCTTGAAAAATTTGGAATACCATTGGTGAAATTCGTGCCAGAAAATTGAGCCTCAATTTGTCTTTCTCCCACATCTTCCGGGAGGGGAACGCAGTGGCGGATGCTCTACCCAGGCTAGCTAGTGACGGGTGCCCGGAGAGTATCTTTTCACCACGAGCCTCTCTCTTACTGCGGGTGAGAGGGGAGCTTGTGCTTAACATGACAGGCTTGGGCATGGTTAGGCCCTCCTGATCGATCACCCTCCTCCGCCTCGACGTAGAGGGCTTTCCTTTTGTTCTTTTGTGTAGAGTCCTTTTTGGGGTTTTTGGGTGTGTTCAATGTTTTTCTTGTGGTTACACGATAGGCGGGGTCCCCGGCCTTTTTGTAGGGTCCCACCCGAATTGGCTGTAAATCTTGAAATTCAATGAAAAAAAAAGTCTTTGTATGGATTAAAACAATAACCAAAACAATGGCATGATAAATTTTATTCTAAAGTTATCTTATGGTTTTACACATAACATTGCTAATAAATGCATATACTCCAAAGTGTGTAATGATTATATTATAATCATATGCTTGTATGTAGATGATATGTTAATAATCAATAACAAAATAAAAGGTGTAATTGTAACAAAGAAGTTTCTTTCTACAATTTTCAAACTAAAGGATCTTGGACAAGTGGATACTATATTAGGTATCAAAATTTTTTTTATATATAAAAAAAAAAAACATAGTGGGGGTTATGCATTGTGTCAGTCTCATTTGAAAATCAAGATGAAAAATCAAAGAGGCAAAAACCCCATTTGATCCAAGTATCAAGTTGAAATAAAACAGTGGAAGAGCGATTGTACAACTAGAGTATTCTAGTGTTATAGGAAGTCTTATGTATGCTATGCAATGCACAAGAGAGGATATAACATACGCCGTAAGTAAACTAAGTAGGTTTACTAGTAATCTAAGTGTTGAACACTAGAAAGCTATAAGTAGAGTTCTAGGTTATCTAAAAGAAACCAAAGAACTAAGGATATTTTACTCAGAATTTTCAGCAGTGTTGGAAGGATTTTTTTTTTTTTTTTTTTTTTTTTGTAAAAGTGGGCTTTTTCCACGATTTCATTAATCACCAAAAATGTACAGCCCTTCGGGTGTGGCACAACACCAAAGGCGAGCCACACCTATCAGGTGAGATTAACTTCTAAAAAAACCAAACCAGCACTACACTGTACAAAAAATCGCAGTCCCAAGCTGCCCCCCGACGAATCCCAAGTTCGAGGCCCACCTGCCACGGCTTCCCCTAACACCCACAACATTTTTAAAACAATCTAACGATTTCAGAGATTAGGCCTACCAGAGCAAACAAAAAAACCATCAGAAGTGACAAGCCGGGGCGAAGTGCAAAAGAAGCTAAATGAGCCTCGTCCTGGGTGCAAGCCGGATGGATCCAAGTCCCACCTTGTCAAGGAAAGTGAGGCCTCTAATGTGCGGAGGAAGAGCAGCAAACTCCGAACAGAAAACTAGAGATTGATATGAACTACCCAAGCCGGCCATCGCGTCTGCAGGGCCGTTTTCCTCCCTAAGAGTATGAGAGAACTCCACCTGGGCAGAGCTGACCATGACTCTAATTCTAAAAATCTAGTATCACCATTTCTAGCTTGGATAAGAGATCCCAAGAAGAAAGCTGATGACCAGTTGGGAATCAGATTCAACAATGATTTTTTTCATTCCCTTGGACATACACTTCTGAATATCGTCATGGATGGCTCTGAGCTCCGCATGAATATTAGACTCGAACCCGTACCCTTCAGCGAAAGCAAAAAGAAATTTTCCTCTGTCATCTCTATAGATACCTCCACCCCCAGCAGGACCGGGGTTTCCTAAAGCCGGCCCATCAACATTGATTTTGATCCAGCCAGAGGGGGGACGATTCCATTTTACCATAGAAATACAGGCTGAAGAATGATGGGACGGATGTGAAGGGAGGAAGGTATTGGAGGAAGTACCTAACTGACTACCCTGACTGCTCGTCGGTCGTGTCCCTATCGTTGAAACGGGGCCTACTTTCTCTCGGAGGCGGGTGTTGGTGACGTAGGATATCCACCACTCAATTCGTGTCGTCAACCTGAGAATGGAGGGTTCTGCACCTTCGAAAACTGCTTTATTTCTCGCTATCTAGACCTCCCATAGGAGAAAGCAGGGAGCCAAAATTTTTACCGAGGAAGAATGATGAGGGGGAAGCGCCGATCGCTGCCACCATTGCGCTAATCTCTCCTCCACAGAGCGAGAATTTTGGATGGGGATCTGAAACCTCGTACCCAGAAAATCCCATGCCGCTTTCGCCAATGAATCTGTCAGAAACAGATGGTGGGTAGTCTCGGAAACGTGGCCTGGCAGGCCCCTGACCTGATCTGTCTTGCAGCAAACGCATCTAGACGCCCCTGATCTGAATCTGAGAGTCCACGGGGATGGCACCCATCAGAATTTTCCAGACCAAAATAGAAATTTTGGGCGGGAGATTGGAGTGCCAAATCCATCTGGCCCAGCTTCTACGAATCTGGGCTGATCTGTAAATGCCCTAAGCGGTCCTGATTGAGAATTGTCCTGAAGAAGTGAAGGGCCAGAAAGCTCTGACTGGGCCCTGTGATAGACAGAAGCCAGCTTGGAAAATAAAGTTTATGACATGTTGAGGGAGGTGAAGAAAAGCCACTGATGGAGGAAGAGGGCCCGCGCTGCCCAACAACTGGTTCACTTTCATCTGTCTTTGATGCGGTGGGATATTGATTCTCTCTAAGGAGATGAGGGGGCCCAACCCCGTCCAGTTAGCAGTCCATAAATTGCAACTGCCATCGCCGATGAGCTACTGCGTAGAGGAGTCTAACAGAGGGAGGAGCTTCACAATCCTTTTCCAGATAGGAGAGGCAAAAGCAGGAGGGGAGTACATGCGCTGAGGCGCCAGGATGTGCTTGTATTTGGCTGACATGAAACTGCTCCATAGACTGTGATGCTCCCTAAATCTGATGTCCCAAGCCATCTTGAGCTTGAAGGCTTTCATTATATCAGCCAACTTTCTGATCCCCAGGCCCCCTTCATCTTTGGGGTTAGAGATGGTCTTCCAACTGCGCCAATGAAGTTTGCGTTTCCCATCAGCCCAACCCCAGAGGAAATTGGCAAAACTTTTCTTTAACGCTTGTAAGATCTGGGCTGGAACGTGGGCTGCTGCTAGGGAGTGAATCGGAATGCCGACGAGGACATGACGGATGAGGACTGCTCTTCCCACCTAGGATAGCAGTCTGGCCTGCCATCCGGAGATGCGACTTTCTACTCTATTCAGAAGAGGCTGGAATGCAGCTAATTTCAGCCTTCCTGATGCAATGGGGACACCAAGGTACGTATGCGGGGAGGCCGCCTTTGAGAAGTCGAGGGCTGCTTCAATCGATCTAATTCTGGAGGAGGAGAGGTTGTTAGCGCATATGAACGAGCTTTTGCGCTTGTTAATGGACTGACCCGAGGCCTGTTCGAAGGAGTCAAGAAAAGCCCTCAACACACCCTGATGGACGATAAAGAGCCATTTAGGAAGAGCAGCGTGTCGTCCGCATAGAGAAGATGGGAAATCTGCAGGTAGCCTCTACGAATCTTATAAGGAAGAATCAGCTCTTGGGAGAGCAAAACTTTTAGGCCGCGACTCAGCATCTCTGCCGCGATAATGAAAAGGGAAGGTGACAACGGATCGTCTTGTCGAAGACCCCTCGAGGATTTGAAAAAACCAGTCATTTCCCCATTAATCATAATGGAGAACCAAACCGTACTCCAGCAGTTTTCAACCATACTGATCCAATCAAGTCTGAACCCGAACCGGATAAGAACAAGCTTGAGAAAATCCCAGCTGACCTTATCATACGCTTTTTCCATGTCAACTTTCAACACTAAGTTTCCACCCCTAGATTTCCTATTGATATCTCGGAAGATCTCTTGTGCCAGTGCAATATTTTCAGAGATAGGATGGCCTTGGATGAAGGCCCCTTGCTCGGGGGATATAATGGTGGGGAGGATCTTGCTCAGCCTGGTAGTAATGACTTTGGCTATGATCTTGTATATGCAGTTGCATAGACTGATTGGGCAAAAGTCCGAAAAGCATCTAGGGGAGACCGATTTTGGGATGAGACAAGACAAATGATTGACGCGTTTATGGCCCGTGGAATAACCCCTCCTTTGAATATGAAGACTACAACGTTTTGGATATCTTGAGCTATGATATTCCAACAACCTGCATAAAAGGCACCTGAAAATCCATCTGGCCCAGCTGCACCCTTCTTGGGAATGGATAAAACTGCTTGGTAAACCTCCAGGATTGAAGGGGCGACCATGAGAGCGTCGTTGTCCCGATCAGTGAGCAAGGACGGGATACAATCCAGCAAATTGTCTTGCGCCGAGCTAGGGGCTGTCGTGAGTTGTTGAAGGAAATGGGTCACTGTTGTGCTCTTGATTTGAGACTGGTCTTCTACAATCTCCCCTGAAGGGAGAATGATGTTGCTGATGTGGTTTTTCCTCAGCTTTTCCATCGTGACCGCATGGAAGAAACGAGTGTTCCTATCTCCCGTTTGTAACCAGCTGACCCTGAATTTTTGTTTCCAAAAGGTCTCTTCCATGAGCTCAGCACGAGACAATTTTGAGGAAATCTCATTGAATTCATTCCGTAAAACACTGTCGTCAGCTGAATATTGCTGCTAATCCAACATTCTTTTGTCCAAGTCTGCTAGAATTTCTTCGAAGCAGGAGATCTGGTTCGGCAGATTACGGAAAACCTCCTTGTTCCAAGCGTACAAAGCCTTCTTAACGTTTTTCAGCTTAAGCAGGATGTTAAAAATGGGATGATCAGCAGCCTCGGACGTCCACGCCTTATGCACCTCGTGCTGGAATGAGTCATGAATCAGCCACATACTCTGAAAGCGAAAAGGCTTGGGACCAGCCGAAAGGGGTGGGGGAAAACGGAGGAGGAGCGGAGCATGGTCAGAATTGACTCGAGGGAGATGCTTAACGAAGAAGGAAGGGAAGGAATTCAGCCATGCTTCATTAACTAAAACTCTATCAAGCCTAGCCCAGATTTTGGCCGCACCACTTTGGTTGTTGTACCAGGTGAACCGGCTGCCAGAAAAGCCTGCGTCTATCAAACCAGCCATGTTGATCGCATCAGAAAACTCTCTGGAACTGTTCGAATCCCCTGACCTACGACTTCTCCTATCCACAGCCGCTGCCGT
Source organism: Magnolia officinalis (assembly GCA_021015155.1). NCBI lineage: Eukaryota > Viridiplantae > Streptophyta > Magnoliopsida > Magnoliales > Magnoliaceae > Magnolia > Magnolia officinalis. The sequence continues at coordinate 76,416,276 of JAJHSJ010000007.1, forward strand.
TGCATTAAAATCTCCACAGGTCACCCAAGGACCTTGAATTGTAGAGGAAATTGCAGTGATGGTTTGTCAGAGACTTCTTCTTTGGATGCTAGAGCAACTAGCATACACAACGGTCAGGTAAATGGGCTGATGTAAATTCTGATGAGTAGCTGCAAAAAAGAGAGCTTGGTTAGAGGAATGGAGAATAGATAAGGAGATAAGATTCTTGTGGAAGATCCAAATCTTCCCACCCACGTCCCCATTAGAAACGAAAGCATGAAATTCGAGAGAAAGACCGATACCCACTCTCCTATCTTCACCAATCATCGGTTCTAAAAGGCGAGGATGAGAGGGTTGTACGATTTAATGAGCCTTTTGGAGGTAGGAATAGTGCGAGAGTTGCCTATTCCACGAGCATTCCACACAAGGATGCTTTCCATTATCCAACTCCTTCTGAATTATCAGCCCTTCTCTTCGACGTTCTTAATCTTGATTCCCAGGAACCTCTGATGTAGTGAATCTTCGTTCTCCTTCTTTGTAAAAGACTGTGACCTTTGGGCTGTAATTCTTGCTCTCCTGGAGGGTTCTGGGATGGAGAGCAATGCGCCTCCGCCGAATGGTTGACGTGTAGGTTTGTGTCCCTGATGGGGGAGCTTGTTCCTAGTGGAAGGGAATTCTGCTTATGTCCTGTCAGGCTGACATAATTCTCCTTCGTGGGTAAGAAATACGGTGAAAGATCTACTTCCAGACTACCCCTGTCTAGATCAGAAGATAAAGGGGATGAAGAGTGTTGAGCTGGGCTATTATAGGGGTCGAGAGGTGAAGCTTAGTCTAATCTGATAGGGTAGGGGGTCCTTGCCTCTTCAAAAGAAAGCAGGGAAGGAAGCAAGCGGTATGACGGAGCGAAGTGCAGACCCTTACCAGAGGACACAGGGATCTGAGCATTACCAGTTGGGGTGCATCTAGCCGATTTGGTTCTCCTAAGCTTCAGTTGTCTCTGATCAGGGAACAGTTGGCAGACCAAGGAGCGACTGGGGGTTCCATCATTTCCTGCGGGCGAGTCTATGTGGTGAGGGGTAATCTCTTGCCTATGACCAATTACAGCCGACTGATCAGGGCCGGTAGGGACAGGAGGTTAGGGGGTTGGGTTCTGGCTACAGAGAGTGGTGGGATGTGAAGAGGGGAGCAGGAGTTTGTGGAGCTAGCTATAACAGCTTTAGACCGTTTGAGAGGGGAATTGGAGGACGGAATTGTAGGAAGAAGGCTGATGATGGGTTCAGCAGAGTTCACATCCTTAAGAGACAGGGGAGGGTGAAACAGTGCCAACTGTCTGGTTCTGGGATCTGGAGTAATCCCTGGTGAAGCAACCAAAACAGAGGGCTGGTTCAAAGGGACAACAGATTGGGTAGAAGGTGGGTCTGGGTCTGATGTGGAAGAAACAACGGCCTTCTGCTTATCCATTTCAACCAGCAGTATTGGGAAACTAAGGTACCTCCCTTGTATCATTCCCAAACATGATCCATTCTAGGGTCGTCAATCCTAGTTAATCTCATACGATATTATGGTTTGAGAAGCATAGTGAAGGCATCGCAAATGGCTCGTCACCCGTCAGCGCGGATACAGATCTCACCGTATGCGGCTCAATTACTGGCCGTCAGCTCGAGTACAGGTCTCACCGTACTCGGCTCAATCACTAGCCGTCAGCTCGAGTACAGGTCTCACCGTACTCGACTCAACTCATACTCTAGTTGCTATGAAAGACTCGTCGCCAATCACAGACCCTTAGAGTATACTCGAAGATACTACGGAGGACTCGTCGCCCGTCAGCACGAGCACAGGTCTCACCGTACTCGGCTCTCGCCGTAAGTATCGACAGCTCGAATACAGTGTCCCATACCACCGTATTCGGCTCACGAGTTTGGTTGCGCAATGGTCACTACGGGGAGGCACATGGCCCCAGCGTAGGCCGACAGCTCGACCACGGTGTCCCATACCACCATGCCCGGCTCATGCGTCTTAGCGGATCGAGGTACCATGGTTAAAAGAGGGTTTCACTGGTAAGTTTGGTACCCTAGGTTCAAGCAGTAGCGTCCAAACAAGGTGAACATACATAAGGCAGATCGGGTTACTTGACGAGCTCGACTAGCACGATCGCCCGTTGAGCTGCACGACATGAAGTGCATAAACAACTTCGTGTGGCCTAGCCACTGCCGACAGGCAACGCACGACTTGAGTTCGTCGAACACATCCCACGTGGCAAATGAATCTCAGCCACGAGTTCAATCCCGTTACCGATTGCCTGGGCCATAATCATAGCCCCAAACAAAATCAATTGCAGATAGATAAAGCAGTAATGGATTAAGATTCAACTCATACAGTTAAGGTCTGGTATTATCCGTTTAGGGCTGCCAGGGCTGTTGCACGCACTCGTTGCTCCGCTCCCCCATCACCCATGACAGATCATACAACGTAAATATAAATTTAAACATATACATTACATAGTTAAAATCATAAAGCAGTTGAGCAGGTTATGAATCACAACACAAGCATGAGTTTGTACATGTTCAATTCCTAATCAAACAACTATCAAAGGAGATCATACACATAGTTAAAAGAGGTTGAGAATCATATCTCAACACCCTTATACTTTACAATTTGCTAACTACTACTCATTCAGACATTTCAAGAAACACTTAAACAAACATACATCAACATACACGACATATGTCGATCACATAGGCATTAAGCCAAATCCTTTCACTAGGGAGTTGCCCCAATCACAACACGCGTACACCCACGATGGATAGTCATGGCAAGCAGGAATCCAAGTTCCATATTCATTCAGTCATTTCCACAAACACTTGGGCCACACATTTTAGCATATATAGTGTATATTGGCCGTGGCGTGACTTAGGGCAAATCCTTTCGTCAAAGGGGGTATCGTCAATACATCAATCATGAATCCATGACAATTAGTCATGGCGAGCACGAATGAGAATTCTATACTCATTCAGCCATTTCCACAAACACTTAGAATATACTATTACAACATACATGGTGTATGTTAGTAAAACATGTATTAGGGTTATCCTTTAGCCAAACGAGTATGTTATCCATGTATACCATAATCATACAACAAATAATCATGACAATTACATTTCCAAAACTTACACATATACGGTATTTCTAGAATACACAATTTCAACATACGTAGCATTTACAAGTGAACATGTATTACGGCGATTCCTTTCGCCAAACTAGTATTTTATCCATATATAGTATAATCATACATTAAATAAACATGTCAAACATTTCTCCAAAAAAAATACGTATACGGTATTTCTACGTATACCTAGAGTATGTGAAATTCCATATTATACAACGTTAATCGAAACAGGAAACGGAAAGCACTTTGTACATGTGCAATTGCATGCAGATCATGAATCTATCATTATCTGACATTGAAAGCGTTGAAAACCCTAACCTATACACCTAAAGTCCGCACCTTTTGTCGTAGAATCGCAACAGAATCGATAGGTTTGCTAAGCTTCCGTATTCGGCAGTTTGGCAACCTATAGAACGAAATAGGTTAGCTATTTCACAACCTACAACAGTCTAAACTCCAAAACAGATTAGGGTTAGGGTTTCTTACCTAGAAACGACGCTGGAAACGCCGGGAAAAGCGATTAGAACGGAGCAGTAGAGCTCGTGGAGCGGCAGGGAAGGACGGCAGGGAGATTCTCCCACATCTCCCACACTTTCTCTCTCTTTTTCCCCTCTCAAATCCCAAATTCGTATGGCTGCCATGAGAGAGGGTTTAAGGTCCTTATATAGTCTCAAAACTCACCGAAATAGACTCCTGTTCAAGGGTTACTGCTAATATAGGTATTTCGTCACTTTTCCAGCTCAAAAGAGAGGTTCTGGTGGCCCTCCTTGAGTCAAACGTCAGACTTAAGCTCACCACACATGGATCTATGTGGGATTACGTTTTCGACTCGATCGGATTCCCAGATCGCACGTGGCAGACCACTTTCAGTTCAACGGTCAGTGGGCCATGATCCGAAATTCCAAGAACATGTAAATGTTCTTGAAATTTTTCCTGATCCGAGGGTGTAATTTGGTCTGATTCTGACGGTCTGGTTGCTTAATACTGATGTGCAAGCGAATGGTGCCAGATCACTATTCCAGATATTTATTTTGTAAAGGGAATAGTGTTTTTCACATTCCCTCGCTCCGGATCCAAACGAATGGCCGTGGGACATCGGCTGGACCTGATTTTTGAGATGATTGTCAAGCCCAGTGAGGCGGTCCTAGTTCCTTAACTTCGTGTTAATCGGACTTCCGATGTGCGGTCTAGACCTAATACGAAGTTTCAAGTCATTCCCGAGAGTAACCGGGTAATGAGTTTGATCCTAAACTTTAGGGTAACCTAGAGTCAATGTTTTTGCAAGTTTTGGGTCTTGCAGATCGTATTTAAAGCGATTGGTGCTAATTTCACAGGCACACTAGTTTAACACTAGCTAAATCTCGCCTAATTTCTAAAGGATTTAATCCTGTAAGATTTCTGTCTTAGGTGGTACTTAGTCCTTTGTAGTTTGTATATAAAGTGATCCAAGTTATACTACTTAGCTAGTTTAAGATAGTGTCTAGGGCGAAAGTGCTTTGAAAAATTGAAAGCACAAGGTAGTGAAGGGTGGGATTTGTGAAGAAAATGGTTTGAAAAGGGATTTGAGGCTTTAATTGAGCATTTGGGAAGTTAAACCTGTGTTAGGATTGACCCATCGCCTAAGGACGTCTAATTCCAGGTTGGCAAAAATCCGGGATGTTACAGATATACCGATGCAAGTTGGATATCGAGTGCAGGGGACAATAAGTCCACTACATGGTGGATATTCACCTTAGTACGTGCAGTTGTATCTTGGGGCTCTAATAAACAAACTTGCATAACGCACTCAACAATTGAATCTGAGTTCACAGCATTGCCTGCAACAGGCAAAGATGTTGAGTGGTTATGGGATCTTCTATTAGAAATCTCGTTCACTGTGAAGCCTATACCGGTTTTTTCACTTCATTGCGATAGTGAAACCACTCTAGCAAAAGCCTACAGTGGTACCTATAATGGAATATGTAGACACATAAGTTTGAGACATGATTATATAAAGCAATTGATTCAGGATAGAATCATTGCGATCTCATTTGTAAAGTTAAGTAATAACTTGGTTGATCCCTTTACTAAACCTCTGACGAAAGAAGTAGTAAGGACAACATATAGAGGGATAAGGTTGAAATTCTTTAATCAAAGTTCCACCAGTGATAGAAATCAACCCAAACTTAGAAAATCTCTAAAGATTAGGTTAAATGGGTAACAACAAATCACTGATATGTAAAAAGTTTCTGCACTAAATCTAAAAATAACCTCATCAAAAATGGAAAGCATTGGCCGTTATAAAAAGAGGGTTGAGTATTAAAACTCTTAATGAAATCCAATCAAATAGGATGAGTGTTTTAAGTAACGGAAACACTAGAAGGATTTCACCTATATAAACGTAGAAGTGGTTCCGCTTCTCATAAGAGTTAGAGTTCTCTCGAGACCGTTCATGAAACAAGATAAGCACATGACCATTAAAAGTACTAGGCTAGTAATATAAAGGAACACATAACGTAGAAGTTATTATGTGTGTAGTATTTTCGGATATGTCATTTAGGAATAAATGGTTCAATGCTGCGACAACCATTCAAATCACAAAATATCTTTCTGTATGCATAATAACTGTTCTTCATCTTTGGCAGATATTTTCCATTATTAAAAAAAAAAAAAAAAAAAAAAACTAGTGGGGGGATTGTTGAAATTTGTGGTTTTTGAAAAAATCAAATATTCAAAAATTTCAGGATTTTGGTTTTGCCATCAAATGAAAAGGTGCGGTGTGTGTTTTGTCTCACATCGAAAATGATAGGAGAAGATTTGGGGTTTATATGGGGATGTGTGTGTAGTATTCTTACTTGGAGCTTTGGAGATTGAGATATTCGGGTTGCGTGTTCCAGTGTGTACATGCACGCCACGCACGCGCACTCGGGCTCGGGTACGGGCACGGGCGAGGGCGTGGTAGTGTATCTATAGTGGTGCTAGTTGGCACACTTTGCACTTCGCTAGTAACCTCCAAAGCCACACGGTCCAAAAAGGATGGGCCATGCATGATGATTCAACGGTCAAATCTTTTGATCCGACGACCAGAAACGGTTAAAATTAATGATCAATGGTCAGAAATGTTTTTCAAACGTTTTGAACCATTGATGACCACCTAACAATGGTCCACTCCCTGGTGCCTATATAAATTGGACCATTCCGGTCCAAATTTTATCATCTCAAACTCACATCTCTCCTCATCCATCAAATATTCCTCTGGATTGCATCTCCATTCTAGAATACTATTAGGGCCTGTTTGGATTCGCATATTAGGGTGTATTGTATTGTATTTGGGTACTGTTCATGTATATGTTGGATGGTTTTCAGAATACATCTAAATCAACATGCCATTAATCAATGTTTGGATAGGAGGTATTCTCCAGGCAAGTATACAATATCTTGTACAGATCAATGTTTGGATACGACGTATTAGGCCTGCGTATTGTACAATCATACAACATACAATAGCTTTTGTACGGATTTTTAAAAAAAATAAAAATTCTCGTCCATTTCATAGGAGGTGGTGCCCACCGTCAGTTGATATGATTCATCTGATCCTCTAACATGATCGTCATTGAAAAATCCTATCCATCCATCTATAGAATTCATGTTAACAACAGTATGGATTGCATCTAACATGGCCGATGCAGTTGGCGAAAATGAGAGTGAATTGGCTAGGCTCATGCTCTTCATGGAAGGTGGAGAAGGAGAATGTGTAGGTGTTGGCAGTGTTGGGATCGAGCTGGTTGAAGGTATATACTTTCCTGATGAGCTTGGATTGGAGAGCCCAGGTTATGTCTCCACTCTGGATCTCATGAAGGATGTGCATCCATGAATCCCGGGCGGAAAGGAAGAAGCCAAGCTGGGAGAAGTCTGGATTCGGATTGGAGAAGGAGATGCGGGAGACGTTGAGCTCCAGGCAGCCCGTATTGGTGAATTCGAACTCGTTGAAGGGGATGATGGATCGGCCATCAGATCGGATCTCGGAGAAGCGGATCTCAGATCTGGAGAGGGACATGGAGAGGAAGACGAGGAGGACAACGAGGAAATAGATCCAAGGTGAAGAGATCGCCATGGCGATTGCAGATCTTTCTCTCTCAATCTCGAGATCTGTAGAGCGAGGCTTTGGAGACTGAGAGGAAGGGTTTTTGGACAAAAATGGATTTCTAAATTCTCTCGCAGCCGAATGCAGTGCATTGATGAGAGAGTACTGACGGCAATAAAGCCGTTTGACAACTGTTTACAGTCGCTTCGAAAATTTGGCTGGAGTATGTATTTGTGCGCATGGTTTTCCACGCATATACACTCTAAACCAAACACCGCAAACATCAAATCAAACCCTCTAATACCATACAATACCGCCTAATACATGAATCCAAACAGGCCCTTAACACATCCACTATTTGATTCTGCCAGAGATCTGTTATGTTGAATTGTTTCTAAGTGGACCTTTCGTGATTACTACACACCGGATTCAGACAGACTTGTCTTATCCTAGAAGCAATTCGCAAATAACTCATTAGCAATTGATAAAGGAATGAATCACGCTTTAAGGGCAACGTGCATATTTTACGTGATTTAGCCTCATGAAACGAAATAATTAAACCTTATTTTATTTTTATTTTTATTTTTAGTATATCTAATACATTTTTTCCAACAGTACTTTCCCTTCGTCCAGATATACATATGACCTTATGAACGGATTTAAAAAAAAAAAAAAAAAAAAAACACATGGGCCAAGTAGGATTTCAATTGTGGATGCCATTATCTCCACGTTCTCTGCCTCGTGGTCTACTTGAGCTTCGGAGATGCTACAATTTTGGCTCATGCCTTAAAATGAGCTGCAAAACAGATGGACGGCATGAATAAAACACATTCCCAGGCCCCACAAGATCCGTTGTGGCAATATCACCATGCAACCCACGTCCACCCGAGTCGCTGACCTGGTCACTACTTATAAATGAATGACCATGAAAAAAGCCACAATAGTGGTCACTCTCGGACGCGGATTCCCTGCCACAGGCTCTGGCAGGAACTTCATGTGACCGAAAGCTACGTGAGGCCCACCGTGATGTATGGGAAAAATCCAGTACATCCATCAATTTTACAAGATCGTGTTAGGACGTGGTCTAAAAAATGATCCAGAAAAACGTGCAGATAAATGCCTCCCGTTGAAACATACCTGAGTATACCATAATGTTTTTATAACATTCATACCTTTCATAACGTCACTCCTACTAGGATGAACCGAAAACACAAAAGATTGCCTGATTCAAAACTTCTGTGGTCCCACCCATGTTTCAATAGTGGATGTCCAATCCTGTGTAACGCGGTCCACTCGAGCTTTGGATTTGCGTCAGTTTTCAGGACCATCTCCTGACATGATCTGAAAGAAGGACGAAAGGATTTGATTTCTCACAAACAATATCATGGCGGGCCCCACCTAACTTCCCGTCACAGGTAGTTCCTGATGAAAGCCTTTGGCAGGAAATCCGCGTCCGTGACTCTCTAACAATGAATGCATGGTTGTACGGTAACCTGGACCATCAAGGTGGGAAGTGGATTTCGCGGTGACCCTCCCACCACAGAACTTCGTGGAGGCAGGACTACGTGGGCAACCATAGATGTATTTGTTTTATCGACGCCATCCTGCCAGCTCATTTTAGGGCATGAACCCAAAATTAAAGCGTATCCAAAGCTTAAGTGGGCCACACGACAGGACTGCATGGATAAAATACATACAACATTACAGGCCACAGAGAGTCCTGCAACCACCGTCAGTCAAATCAACGGCTTGAATAGCAAAACCATGGGCCCACCTATAAGTGCCACGGGCCTCAAGACACCTATCCACGTTTTTAGTGGGAACTCTAGTCTGAAATCGAGCAAAAATAAAGCTGGTACCGGTTCTGGTCCACCCCCCGCGTGTTAGAAGTCAAACTTCAGGTTCAACCTCAGCTCTCGTGAATTTTAAACCTTACCAAGTCGCAGCAAACTAAATCCAAACTCCCTAATCTGAATTTCTCATCGCCCGCTTATATATAAACCTTCCACCCTCCATCTTTCCTTCATCAAAACCTTCAAACCCCATATCTTCTCTAGACAAAAACCTCACATCAAAACTAATCTCTTCTTCCTTGGTAGACATGAGTCCCACTAGAATCTTACCAATCACACCCATCATTTTTATCTTCTTGATCTCTAGCTTTGTGCCCCTAAGCCAATCAAGGCCATTCTACGGAGAGTGGGGATCGAAGAATGGGATCGTCATGATACAGTCTCTCCAGAAAGGCCCTGTGCCGCCATCCGGACGTTCCGGGTGCACCAACGGTTCTGGACGTGGTGGTGGTGGTAGCTGCCCACTAATTACGGTAAAGAATTACGCAGTCAATGTCCGCATTGCACCACCTATATCTCATGACACTGTCAACATCGATTTGAGACACACAGATGCCATTGATAGCAAAATGGGCCATCAAGAACAATGGTCGTGATGATTTTCATTGATGATATCCAGGACCAACAAAATAACAAACTAACATTTCGTCTGCTCAAGCTTCTGTATAGTGCGAAAGTTTGTAATTACATATGATGATACCTCATGCCATGTATTTATGTACATCTTTCAAAAAAAATATTGATGTATATCTACATTTTTCCCAATTCTTACCATTTATTTATTTGAGGCCTTTTGATTTTGAATGTCGACAGTTGATAATTTTATAATAACCATCAGTTTCTTGTATGATGATTGAAGTGAATATAATATTTAAGCCCATATAGTTTTAGAGTTAGGAATAATCGTGGATGGAAGTAAAGGATGGTTAAGACATCCTGTGCTGACTCCGTAGTCTTTCAGGGTACTGGTGATCAGGTTAACCAATGGGACATGGTCTGACAGCGAGTGGGCCCACATCTCAATTAGACATGGTCTGGTATCTCGGGCTTGGATCCTCTTATATTAAACTCGAACCATTGAATAAATCATGGTTGTCACCAATGTAATCACTGTGATATAATCGCAGAGGCCTGTGCAATTCAAGATGGCCTCATCCAATGCAAGGGTTTGGGCTTCCAAAGAATTAATATCGCATCGGATTAGAAAGTGGTAGTCGATTGTCTCAGAGACACCAATGGAATAACTCCCTGGAAGCTTAGGTTCATCTTAGAAGACATCCAAAATGACCTCTCATTGACTAGTTCATCTATTGAAGACATCTACACGAGAGAAATATGAGGGAAGATAGCTTGGCTTTGATGGGAAGCAACTCCCCTCGATTCCTGATCTATAGATTTAATTTGGGCCTTCCCAAAGAGGTGAGGGCAGCCTGGTCATGGACAAGGTGGGCATTTATCATATAAAATAGACCCAAAAAATTCCCTCTCACAACTTGCCCTAACATAGCCACAGGTGGCACACAAACGCATGAAGATAGGGTCCATGATGTTGTGGCTTATCCATGTCGTCCATCCATTTTACCATATCATTTTAGGGCATGAGCCCGAAATTGAAGTATACCTGGGTGACACCAAAGGAAACAGTGGGGATAATGACACCCACCATCGAAACCATCATGGTGGGCCCCACGCAGATCTTCGCATTCCTTGTTAGAGATGGGTAGAGGCCAGACGCAATCCGCTTCCATCGTCTGTATGCAAAGCAACTGATGCCTGCGTATAGCCACGATAATGAATGAGGGAAGTGGATTTAGGTGCTTAGTACATATTGGTCTACACACATGCACTTATCAAACTGTATAAGTATCATGGTTGTTGGATAATCCAGCCCATCCAAATCGTTGATTAAATATGTATGGATAATAATAGGAAATTTCACTCACTAGGACTTGTGTCCGTTTTTTTTTTCATTTTTTCGGTAGTGAGAGTCGTAGGTGTCATGCATCCCACTTTTATACCCATTTTGTACAATTATCTAGACCAATGATCTCCTGGTTGCTGTCATGTACTGTTGATGGCAAAAAATGAGGCAGATCCAAAGCTCAACTGTGCCACATTGCATGAAACAGTGGGGATTGAACGTTCACAGTTGAAAAATTCATAGGGCATGGGATATTTGTGAGAAATTCACCTGGTCCATCGGTTTTGATATCTCATTTCATGACATGGGCCCAGAAATGAGGCCAACATCAAGGGCAACATGTAAGGGAACGGTGGGATTGAATGCTCATCGTTAAAACATTTTGGGGCCATCATGGGGCTCACTTTTGAGTGTTGGATCTCTCTCATTTTTGGGCTCATGCCCTAAAGTGAGCTAGTAAAATAAATGGACGGTGTGAATTTCTCACAACCTTAAGGTAGGCCCTGCATGTCGAGCTTAGGTTGGCACAATAATCAAACCTCAATAAAGTTTTCCATCGAGGTTTTGGACATTTCAAGTTCAGACAAGAAGGGTTGCCTGACATTAGGTGGGGCCACCATGATGTTTGTGACAAATCCACTCTGTCCATTGAATTTTCATACTATTTTAGGACATGCACCAAAAAATGAGGCTGATTCAAAGCTCAGGTGGGTCAAACCAACAAAAAAAAGTGAGGATTAAACGCCTATTGTGGAAACATTCTTGGGGTCACAGATTGTTTGTGACAAATCTACCCTGTCCATTTGTATTTCCAGATCAATTTAGGGCATGGGCAAAAATGATGCAGATCCAAAGCTTCAGTGACCCACACAATAGAAAACAATGGGATTGACGTTGAAACATATTGGGGCCATTAAGGGTCCATTTTGAACTATAGATATGGCTCTTTGTTTTTTTTTTTTTTTTCGTGATGCCTTGAAATGAGCTAGAAGACGGTTGTGATATATTTCTGACAAACATCAAGTTGAACCCATGCATGTATGGTCGATGTTAGGCTAGCATGACCATCCACGTCGGTCAAGAAGTTAGGAGGAAATTCAAGTCAAGATTGAGACTTGGTTGACCGTAAGTAAGCCCCACGATTATGTTTGTGATAGATCCATTCCATCCACAGGATTTTTCATCTCGCCCAACAAATAAACCGTGGGTGGGGATTGAACTCCCACCGTTGAAACATTTGTGGGTCATGGAATGTGTATGACAAATCCACCCTGTCCATCTGTTTTTTCAGCTCATTTTATGCTATGGGCCCAAAAATGAGGCCGATACCAATATCTAGTGGGCCACACAATAGGAGATAGTGAAATAGATTGGGTCCATCTTGGAGCACACACTGAGCTTTGGATCTATTCCCTTTTTGGGCCCATGTCATAAAATGAGCTAGAGAAACAGAACAAGGTGGCGGAATATTTGTCACAAACATCAAGATGGGCTCCACGTGTGGTCGGGCCGGGCTAGGTTGTCACATGATCGTATTCTGAAGAGGGTAGATTGCCAAGTGCCTCCAATGGAAAGACAGTTTCTTTAATAAGAAAATATAAAAATTTATTTATATACGCAACTAACAGCGGTGAAAACTATGGGCGGGTTGTGGGAAATGGTATAAAAGTAAGAGGTTTTAGGTCCATGGCCCAAAAGTAAGGCATATGGAAAAATCCCAAAAATACTATACTGGTTTTCAAGGCTGGAGCTATCAACCACTAGGCCATCTCTCTGAGACAATGTTTTTTCTGAGCTCTCGAAATGAAATCTATTCCAAATATATATGCCAGGGTTTCTTATTTTGACAGGGTGTAAATATATAAATTTCCCCTTTTAGATACTTTTTCAGATCCATTGCCGGTACTAAGTAGTAGTCAAAATTCCAAAAACGACTTTTGCCTTTAGGGTTTATTGAAAGCCAACGCCCATTCCACTCTTGCTTCTCCTTCTCCTTCCTTTCTTTTTCTTAATTTATTAAAATTAGAGGAAAAGACCGGGGTTTTCGTTGCCACGACTGCTTCGGATAGTGACGGCCACGAAGGCTGCAATGGCTACTGTTGGCTTTACAAAGCCAAGACGGTGACAAGTGCAGCTCACGTACAAGAGAGAGAGAATGAATATATCATATTATTTTTTCCTTTCTCAACAATGCCACTGCTGCTAATTGCTACTGCTGTAAAGAGAAAACACCTGATGATTTTCTGATTTTTCTACACTTCACAACACAGCTATTACTGAGATTAGATAGTGTTTACAAAAAACATTGCTGCCCCTGTCTAATACATATTAGATAGTGTTTACAAAAAACATTGCTGCCCCTGTCTAATACATTCACCAGGAGTAAATGGCATTGGGCAGCCAAACAGTTCTTACGGAGAAATCAACAGTCTGGATGAATCTGGATGAGGCAGAGAGGATGCATCTGTTGGATGAATCTGCAAAGGCAGGGAGGATGCAACTGGTTTGCACGTTCCAACAGCTACATGCACTGCCAACAGGGAGTAATCTATATTAAGCTAGAATGGACCAACAGGGCCCTTCTGCTTCTCTAGAGTGGGTTTCTGCCGCATTATTTCATTCGGTTTTTGTGAACCGAGCAGGTGAGCTAGCAGTTCGTGAAACATGGGGTTGCTTCCTGTTGGGGTGGAAGGGGCTGCAGTCTGGATGTTTGCAGAGTGGTGGTTGTCTCACCCTTTAGGTGCTCTGGCTGTCAAGCTGGCAGCCTGTGAATGCTGCTGAGTCTCCTCCTTTTCGCACCAGGATATCATGTCTACTGATTCAGCTGCAAGTTGAGGGAATTGGCTCACTGCCTTGTCTTCTTGTCTTTATTAAAGGTAGGTATTGTACGCAGAATCTCAAGCCGCTGGCGGATTCTAGCCCTTTGGAGGGAAGCGGATTGGCTGGTGTGTTGATGTCACTAAGTTCTGTGGGTCCCATCATAAGGTATAAGGTATGTCTTATATCTAAACCGTCCATCCATTTGGAGAGCTTGTCGCAAGGCTTGAGCCATAAAATAAGATAGATCCAAAGATCAAGTTGACCACACTGTAAAAAGCAGTGGGGGTAATGAACGTCTACTATTGAAACCGTTTTGGAGGTCACGGAAGTTTTGGATTAATCTGACATATGAACAGATTGGATGGAAAATAAACATTATTGCGGGCCATATGAATGATTTAATGGTGAGAATCATTGTCCCCACTTTTATTTGTGGTGTGGTCCACTTAAGACTTGGATATGACTCATTTTTGTGCTCATGCTCTAAAATGATATCGGAAAACGGATGAATGGTGTGGATATGGTATACCAGCCAATCCGCTTCCCTATTGGAGAGGTGCTTTCCTTTTGATCAGGTAGCTTCTTTGTTTATGCTGTTAGTTAGTACAGTTAGTAAATACAATAGGTGTAGCTCAGTCTTTTTTGTGGAGCCCATATGAGTACATGCACATTTTGTCCAATTAACAAAGTTATAGGCAGTGTCCTCCCACCTTTTTTTAAAGAAAAAGTTCTTAACATAGTTGTACGGTAATTCGGACCCTCCAAATCCTGGGCGGATTGCATTGTCACTCTGCCACCATGGAACTCCTTAGAGGCAAGACCACATGGCACTACTATGATATATTTATTTTATCCATGCATTCATTTTTTTCGTATCATTTTAGGACATGAGCTCAAATTTAAAGTATATCTAAGCTCAAGAGTGTTAATGATGCAAGACGCAAATATTTAATACATCAGAAATCATAATACAATTAATCATATCAATACAACAGTTTACTTTAATCATATGGAGAGGAAACATGTTGGGATTACTCATCTGATGATTTAGGGAGAAATTCGATGGAGCAGATAAAAAACTACTTATAAATAATCCATATACAGTATACCATAATATTAAAAACTATTAAGTTCATAAAGCGTTTGATTTGTTTTAATTACTTATTAAGGTCATACATGAGAGTGATACTTAGGTTTTACAAAGTAACATACCTAATAGATAAAGTTTATCTTATCTATCTCAGCTAAAAGGCCAGGCTAGATATCTTATAAGATGACCCACCACATGGATGGCTTGAATCTTGTAATAGCATGCTATAATGATACATAATTTATCCTATGTATGTTTTGTCCTAAACATGCATGTATCTTATATAAATTTTACCGTGCATTTGAATGCTGGAATATATTAAATTATATATATCTAACACACTTTTTTATGTGGGTCCTACTTATAGGGATCTGGACTGATTATATAATTACCACTACTATATTGACCATTGGGAAGAAATTTCAATCCAATTTGAAATCTGTGGATATGTCCTAAATTTACACTCTTAACCCATAGTAACCTTCCAAATCAAATGGATGGAGTGGATACAATAAATATATCATTGTGGGTCCACAATCTGATGACCCAAGATGGTTTCTAATATTAGAAATCGCACTTGGTTTCAACATAGGAAACCAAACTTTATTATTTTTTTTATTTAATTTTTTTATAGGTCGCATGATAATCTAAACCATGGGTGAGATGAGTAACCTCCTCATAAAGGACGAGCTGAAAAATCTTCTCAAAATAATACTTTTGTGGCCCACATGAATACTCAATGGTGACAATTAAATTTTCACTGTTTAAGGCGATGTGGTCTACGTGATTTTTCTTTCGAATAAAATTTTCAACCACATGTCTCTTATTAAGTGACAAGATTATTAGAAGATATGGATTTGGCACTTACATCAAGAAAGCCCTGCATAGAAAGGCCATCTATCTGGACTAATTCCGGTTCCGTGAATAGATCAACTTTACTTTTGCACGCTGGAGTGTTTTTACATCCATTTTATATTATTATATTTTTTTCATGATGGTCCATACATAATATGTGTGCATAAGATCTATCCCATTCACCATTTTACCACTATCGTTTTAGAATATTGGTATAAAAAAATGAGGTAGAATCATTATTCTGGTGGGCCATACCACCATGAACAACACCAACCATTCTTCCACTATAAAAACATATACATTTCTTATTTCAGACCTTCCTAACTGTCTATGTAAGATTTGAGTTGTTCATTGGTCTACCCAATTATTTTTTAATGGTTAAAATAATTAGTATCTCCATCGGAACTCCTTGCGTTCCTGATGGATATTCTAATGACAAATGCATCATGAATTCTATTTTGCATATTATGGCCTGCTAAAATGTTAATTTAGCCAAATTTTTAGAGGTTTTCCATATTTTGGTCCTTAAAATCTAATGGACCGATTTGATTAGGCCCCACATGCAAAATAAGTCAAATATATAATTCAAGTAAAATAAACAAAAAGAACTTACGTGTTTCCTTTTATTTCTTGCTACATGCGTAAGGTGCTCCAAGGTGCATCGTACATATGCACATATATTAATATATGTACACATACATTGCACACATGGTAGATTCATACCGTCTATCATGTAAACCCAAAGCATAATAACATATTTAAAATAAAAATCTAAATTAAAATAAAATAAATACTAACCTTTGCAGGTCGTTCTTCCACTAATCTCTCCTTTTACCTTTTCTCTTATTTTTTTATTTTTCTCTTTTTGATCGGCCAGAAATATCCATGCATATGAAGAAAAGAGGGTTACTCGGATAAGACGGAGGTTACCCATCTCACCAATGGTTTAGATTATCATGAGACTTATAAAAATAAATAAATAAGTATAAAAAAAAAAAAATAAAGTTTGGTTTTCAGCGTTGAAACCAAGTGTGGTTTCTAACGTTAGAAACTATCCTAGGTCATCAGATTGTGGACCCACAGTGATATATTTATTGTATCCACTCCATCCATTTGATTTGGAAGGTTACTGTGGGTTAAGAGTGTAAATTTAGGACATATTCACATATTTCAGATTGGATTGAAATTTCTTTTCAATGGTCAATATAGTAGTGGTAACCATATAATCAGTCCAGATCCCTGTAAAAAGGACTCACATAAAAAAGTGTGTTAGATATATATAATTTAATATATTTTAGCATTCGGATGTACGGTGAAACCTATATAAGGTACATGCATATATATGTTTAGGACAAAAAATACATATGCTAAAGCATGTATCATTATGGCATGCTATTACAAGATTCAAGCCATCCATGTGGTGGGTCATCTTATAAGATATCTAGCCTACCCTTTTGGCTAAGATAGAAAAGATAAATATCTATTAGGTATGTTACCTTGTAAAACCTAAGTATCACTCCCATGTATGACCTTAATAAGTAATCAAAACAAATCAAATGCTTTATCAACTTAATATTTTTTAATATTATGGTGTACTATATATATATTATTTATAGGTAGTTTCTGATTTGCTCCATCGGATTTCTCCATAAATCATCAGGTGAGTAATCCCAACATATTTCCTCTCCATATGATTAAAATAAATTGTTGTGTTGATATAATTAATTGTATTATCATTTCTGATGTATTAAATATTTACGCCTTGCATCATTAACACTCTTGTACAACTACCTAGGGGACAACCCATTATACCCACTATATGTGGAAGCCTGAAGGATGTGGACTTTGCCTATGCTTACCAATGGTAGAAGTCTGCCGCAAGTGCAGATGACGAGCTTACTTTGTTAGATCAATAAAATAATTAAATGGGACATGTGTTTCCTATTATTATTTTATTTCTGCTTTAAAATTACTTCAAATTTAGATATTATATATATATATATATATATATATATATATATATATATATATATATATATATATATATATATATATATATATAACTTGATGATTCTAATGACTTAATAAAAGTCTCAATTTAGTTTTAACTTGTATTCTTGATTTTATTTTTTTATGTGTAGTGGTGAACGTTTGTGAATTGATTAAGTTGATATGAATGTATTGATGGAGGTTAATAGGAACATAGAATTCAGATTATATTATGCCTCTATTAAATAATGTGATTCACTGATTTAAGTACACTAAGTGTATGAGTCCTGGACTGTAACTCAGGTCTGAGGGTGCACACTTAGTACCTGAATTTTGGGGCGTGACAGAATGGTATCAGAGAGAAGCTTTTTATATAACCTAGTGTGACCTGTTGGTTATGTGGCTCACTCATGTACATAATTGGTAGGCCCCCTTGAAATTAGAAACACAACACTTAGGATTTTCTATCTGAATATTGTTGTGAGAAATAATGAATGTAGAAACAAAAATTTATAAACTAAGTTGGATGTTTCATGTACCCTAATTTGAGTGTATTTTATATTGAGATGGGTTAGTTTGACCCTAATTAATTCTTAGGATATTGAGTCCACAAAGTCCTGCTAGATAGTAATGGGCAGCAGGAATCACCCAACTTGTAAAATTCATAACTATAAAAGTACTTATCTGATCAAGGCAATTCGAAATCCAGATCGATGATAGACAAGTATATATAAAAATAAAAATAATTAGAAAATCCAAATCTGAATGTCACTATACTGGTTCAGGGAGTTAGTATAGGTTGGTCAAAATTCATCAAATTTTGTACAGATCTAACTATAGGAATTTTAAAATTTTCTGTGGTTGAAAAATTTAGCTAAAATTTTACAGAGAGAGTATATGCTTGTAATAGGATCTTCAAAAAAAATTTGAATTTAATTTGAAGTTCCTAAGTATATTAAACAGTAATTATAACCCCATCAGACAACTAGAAATCTAATTTGCCTAAAAATGGTGTCCTATCAGTTTAACTGACAGTGTCATTCATTGTGATAATTACTTTTGATTAAAATAACAATTTTATCTAAATTACTTTATTTAGAAATTATTTTAGTGTACAGTTAAAAATCTATAATCCCTACTAAAATCCAAATTCTTGTCTTATAGGAAAACTATGGCCCCAAAGAAGACACGTAGCATCCGTGACTTAGTCCCTTCTACTAGTGTTGTCCTTCCTTGTGACCCAGTAGTGGACACCACTATTTTGGAAGAAGATGAAACGACGAATAGAGAACATGATGAGAATGTAGTCAAAGGGGATGAGGTTGAAGAGGGACCACAAAATCCTGTGCCTCCACCTGCAGCGGATTAAGGTGGGGCTGGACCAACCATCCAATTTCCTTTATCCCCATCTGCAATACGTGCCAATTTCACTAGACCAAGCACCCAATTTCCTTTATCCCCATCTACAATGCATACCAATTTTGTCGGACCTAACACGCAGCTGTGGGACATTGCGTTTGGATTAGTAAATCAAATAGCCACCATGATGAAGCAACAATAAGAGCAATTTGAGGTTTAATGGAATATGTTGGCGAATATGAGCCAAGCACCTCAAGCTCATCATCAGGCATCACCAGTTAGGACCGGGCAGACACGTGAAGTGGATCTCCTCGAGAGATTTATAAAACTTCAGCCGCCGATGTTCAAAGGTGCGACAGATCTTTTAATAGCAAAAGATTGGTTAAAGCAAGTCAAGAAGATATTAGAAGTGATGAATTGCCCTGATACTGAGAAAGTACGATTGGTGTCTTTTATGCTTCAAGGCGTAGCAGATGTTTGGTGGAGATCAGCTAAAAGAATGGTTACAACTAATCATGTATGGAGTTGGAGAGAATTTCAATACAAATTTCCAAGGTGGGAGCTTTCCTAGAGCGGTTGCAGCCACCCTCATTTGTCTGATTCCCAAGCACGCTGCCCGAAAACCTTCTCTGATTTCCACCCTATCAGTCTCTGCAACTGTCTCTATAAAATCATTGCTAGCGTCATTTCAGCCCGTCTGAGTCTTCTGCTCCCAGGTCTGATATCCTCCGAGCAGAGTGCTTTTGTGAAGGGCCGATCTATGACTGAAAGCATTGCGCTAGCGCAAGAATTGGTGCGGGACCTTAACAGGAAAACTAGAGGGGGCAATATTATTTTGAAATTAGACATGGAGAAGGCCTATGATCGTCTCAACTGGAATTTCTTGAAACAGGTTCTGATTAAGTTTGGCTTCGGTTCCGCTTGGGTGAACATGGTCGAGAAGTGCTGGAATAATGCCTGGTTCTCAATCATGGTCAATGGTGAATCGGCAGGGTTTTTCAAGTCGTCCCGGGGTATCTGCCAGGGGGATCCTTTATCCCCGACTCTGTTTATTCTTGCAGCTGAGGTCCTTAGTAGAGGGATTAGAAACCTATTATTTTAGGTAGATGCTTACCTTTCCACCTCCGTAACGGCTGCCTCCAAGTCTCTCATCTGCTCTATGCAGATGACACCCTGATATTCACAAATGGAAGTCAAAAATCTCTCCGATCCTTTTTGAATTTCCTGGAAACTTACCAAAGAGGGTCAGGCCAAAAAATTAATCTCTGCAAGAGTGCTCTTTTCTGCTCCTCCAAAATCCCAACAGCTAGAATTAGAATCATAGAGAATCAGCTCGGGATTGCAAGAAGCACCTCGTCGCTCATCTATTTAGGGGTGCCGATGGATTTTGGGAAGGTCAAGCCGGCCGATTTTCAGCCCCTTATCAGCAAGATTGAGAGCCGTATCAGTGGTTGGCGTGCTCGTTGCCTCTCTCAAGCTGGGAGGCTGGTACTTGTTCGCCATGTCCTCAGTAGCATTCCAGTTCATTCCTTGGTGGCCACTGTTATCCCCTCCAAGGTGTTGTCCCAGGTTGAACGATTGTTCGCCAATTTTCTGTGGGGCTGGGTAGCGTGCAAGAGAAAGCTCCACTGGATTAGTAGGAAATCCATCGTTTTCCCAACGTCAGAGGGAGGTTTAGGAATAAGACTTCTGAAAGATACAATGAAGGCTCTGCGTATGAAGCTGGGTTGGATAGTTAAATTCAAGGAGGAGGGTAGCTTGTGGAAGTTGTTCATGGCTTCAAAGTATCTCCCTGTACTTGGTCTGTCTCCACCTGCTCAGTTAGCCTCCCCTCTCTGGAAGATTATCCAGGCTCTCATTCCCATTCTGGATCAGCATTCTCGCTGGCACATCGGCCTGGGTTCATGTAAATTTTGGGTTGACAACTGGACTGGTCTAGGTGCTTTGTCTCAGCTAGCCGAGTCCCCGGTTCCCCAACACCTTCTTTCCATTTCGGTAAATCAGATTTTGCGCAAAGCTGGCCCTCTTCCCCCGTCCTCAGCCTTTTCCTTCCTGCCGCAACAGCTTATTGATTTTCTGTTCCAAGCCGGCTTTTGCACCTTTGACAGCTTGGACTCAAGGATTTGGCCGTTTTCCTCCATTGGCGAATTCACAGTCCACTCGGCCTGGAACGTGTGTAGACGGCCTCAGTCGCGCAAAGCCTGGACGCGGTGGGTTTGGCATTTCTGTCTGCCTCCTCGTATCTCGATTTTTGTTTGGCGACTTCTTCATAAAGCAGTGCCTCTGGATGCGAAAATTCAGAAGCGTGGTGTTAATCTTGTGTCCTGCTGTGAATGCAGCACAAATACCACCTCACCTTGCAGGGAAGTAGAAACGCTAAACCACGTTTTTGCCGCTTTCCCTGCCGCAGCGGAAACTTGGCAATTCTTTGGGTGTTTGTTCGGAATACACAGCCCCTTCACTCCTTCAGTGAGTAGAATTCTTTCCGCATGGTGGTTTGCTATAACTCCTAACGGTAAAATCTCACACCTCCAAAAAATCGTTCCATGCATTATTCTCTGGCATATCTGGAAGGCCAGGAATGCCGCCAGGTATGACGGTTCAGGGTTCCATGTTATGACAATAAAGGAGGGAGTGAAGCGTGATATGGCTACTCTTGTCAACCTGTACCCTGGCACTCTCAGTCTTCCGTCCAGCGCTGCTCCTGCGGGTCAAAGGGGGATTGCTGGATTTCGTCACCTCTCTGGCCCTCCGCTGATTATGAAATGGCAGCATCCTCCTCAGGGATGGTGTAAGCTCAACGTGGATGGTTCTGCAATGGGGAACTCGGGCCCCTCGGGTGGAGGGGGGATTTGCCGAAACCATAAGGGTGATTTCATTTTCGGTTTCACAGCTGCCTACAGGCTAGGCTCTAACATCTTCGCTGAACTGCGAGCTATTCATGATGGCCTCGCCCACTGTTTCCAGCTTGGTCTGTAGAACATACCGGTGGAATCCGATTCCAAGCTGGTGATTGATTTTCTGAATGGTATAGTTCAGCATGGATGGAAGTGGGCCTTTTGGGTGTCCGCATCAGGAGGTTTAATGTAGTCGGTAGTATCAGATTTTCCCATATTTTCAGAGAGGGAAATGAGCCAGCCGATGGGATGGCCCGTCTTGCCAACGTCTCGCAATCGTCCTCCCTCATCACTCAGTTCTCCCTCCTTCCCCGCCGCGTCAAAGGGAGTATTTTCCTTGACAAAGTCCGTCTCGGAGCGGTTCGAGAGGGTTAGGCGCTCTCTTTAGCAGGATAGTTTCGCTTGTCCAATCCGGTGGTAGGATTGCTCTCAGCTCTAGTGCTCTGTACATGTTTGTATTCACTTACGATAGGCCCTTTGCAGAATATTTACCCCGAAAGACTGCGTGTAATCAGATCAGTTTTATATGAAAAAATTATTGGCAAAAAAAAAAAAAAGAATTTCAATACAAATTCAATAAGAAATACTTCCCTAAGGCCTATCGTAATTAAAAGATGGCCGAATTTTTGAAACTAGAGCAAGAATCAATGACAGTGACACAATATGAGGCGAAGTTCACTAAACTATCAAGATATGTCCCAAAGATAATGGAAGATGAAGAATACAAGATCACTGAATTCGATGAAAGCCTTCGTCAAAATATTAGAACCAAGTTCTGTTGTGATGATATTAAAAAGTATTCTGAAATTGTTGACAAGGCTGTTTGAGCTGAACGAGATAGTGAGCGGTTCTTAAAGTCTCGAGTACAAATAAAAGAAATGAGAAGTCAGGTGAGGACTACTCCTAGCCAATGACAACCGTTAGAGAAGAGGTAGCGAATTATTGGTCAATTTCAAGCTCTCGGTAGTCGAGATCAGTTTTTTTTTTTTTTTTTTTCTGGGAACTATACTTATTGTGGGAAGTACGGACACAAATTCTATTTTCGCAAAACCTGACTTAGGGATATTAGCCAGATCCAGCCACTTCAATAGATTCCCCCTCGGTTGCAACTTCTTGCACTGTCTCAACAGTCTGAGCAGTCTTCACAGGCATTACAATCTCTTCCTCTCAAGCCGTTACAGTATCAGCAGAACCAGCCTCAACAAGCAGCTCGACCTCTAGTATCTCAGAGTCAAGGGGGACAACCCTTCAGACATCAGCCCACTCAAGACAAAGTATATGTTATAACACCTATCGAAGAACCAGAACTAGATAACAATGTTATTGAAGGTACGGTTAATGTACTTGATAAACCTATTGCTATATTATTTGATTCTGGAACCACCATATTATTTATTGCTAGTGTCATAGTGAAAAGACTAGAGTTGAAACCTATTAACCTTAGTAAAGCAATTTCCGTAGAATCACTAGTGGGCAAAACTATCACCTTGAACAAAATATGCAAGTCCTGTGAAGTCAATATATGCGATATTATAATGCCAATTGATGCAGTAGTTATGGATATAAATGGATATGACGTCATTCTAGGTATAGATTGGCTCTCAGCTAACCATGCTAAGATTGACTGTCATGCTAAGAATAGTATAGAGAGATAGTAACATAGAATCTTTCCAAATTTTAGGAATATAGAGAGATAGTAACATAGAGCGTATTATAGTATTGAAGGAAGAAGAGTCACTAGAGTTGAGCATGGAACAAATCCTAGTTGCGAGAGAGTATCCAAAAGTTTTTCAGGACATAACTGGATTACTGCCCCGACGAGAAGTAAACTTTAGTATTGATATGTTACCAGGCACTGCCCTGATATCAATGCAGCCGTATCGAATGCTGCTAGTTGAGCTAAAGGAATTGAAGGAACAATTGGAAGGATTGAAGAACCAGGGTTTCATCAGACCCAGTATTTCACCATGGGGTACACCGGTACTTTTTGTAAAGAAGAAGGATGGAAGCATGCGTTTATGCATGGACTATTGTCAGTTAAATGAAGTGACGATTAAGAACAAGTATCCTCTACTATTGACGATTTATTTGATCAGTTGAAATGAGCATGTTATTTCTCTAAGATTGATTTAAGATCAAGATATCATCAACTGCGTATTAAGGAGTAAGATATTTGTAAGATGGCTTTTAGGACGCGCTATGGGCAGTATGAATTTTTGGTTATGCCCTTTGGACTGACCAATGCCCCAGCTGTGTTCATGGACTTAATGAACAGAGTATTTCAGCCATATCTTAATCAATTGGTCATCGTATTTATTGATGATATACTAATATATTTGAAAACTAGAGAAGATCATGAGACACATCTAAGAACTACTCTACAGACGCTGAAGGACAATCAACTGTATGCCAAATTCTTTAAGTGTGAATTCTGGAAGCATAGTGTTAAATTTCTAGGATATGTAATTACAAAGGACGGTGTTGAAGTTGATCCAGCCAAGATCGAAGCAGTGATAAAGTGGGAGTAGCCCAAGAGTGTAACTGAAGTTAGGAGCTTTCTGGGACTCGCTGGGTACTACAGGAAGTTCATCAAGGACTTTTCAAAAAATTTCGGTCCGTTAACAAGTTTGACTCGAAAGGGTGTGCCTTTTAAATAGACTATAAATGTGAAGAAGCATTTGTTAAGTTAAAGAAACTTTTAACCTCTACTCCTGTTCTCACTCTTCTAAAGGAGGGAGTAAAGTTTGTCCTATCTACTGACGCGTCATTCTGGGCCTTGGTTGTGTACTTATGCAAGAAGATAATATGATTGCGTATGCGTCAAAGCAATTGAAGAATCATGAGCGCAATTATCCGACTCATGATTTGGAATTGGGCGCATTCGTGTTCGCTTTAAAGATTAATTTGGCGGCATTATTTATATGTTGAAAGATTTAATCTTTTTACAAATCACAAGAGTCTTCGATATTTGTTCTCCCAGTAAGACCTGAATATGAGACAACAAAGATGGGTAAAATTCCTGAAATATTATATCATCCTAGGAAGGCAAATCTTGGGGCAGATGCCCTTAGTAGAAAGGAACATAAGCAGCAAACCAGAGCTAGACTAATATTTCAAGAGTGGCAGATGATGAACTATGTGAAGGACTTCAATGTTGAACTACAGTTCCGAGAACAACGTATTCGGTTATGTAACATAGCATTATAGCAGACATTGAAGGAAAGAATCATAGAAGCACAAGGAAATGACGAGTGGTTGATGAAAATGGTGACCAAGCACCAAGGTGATGAGACATCAATTTGGAAAGTGTGGGAAGATAAGAGAGTTCAGTATCATGATCGTCTTTGCTTGTCCACTGTTCCAGAACTAAAGGAAGAAATTTTGAAGGAAGCACACAAAACTAAGTTCACTATTTATGCAGGGGATACTAAGATATACCAGAATGTGAAGCGTTCATTTTGGTGGCAGAACATGAAGAAAGATATAGCCAATTATGTTTCTTGATGTTACACTAATCAACAAGTAAAGACCGATCATTAAAACCCATCAGGACTATTACAACCTTTAAAGATACCAAAATGGAAGTGAGATTGCATTTCTATGGACTTCATAGTTAGACTTCCTATGACACAGAGAAAGCACGATTCAATATGGGTGATCGTTGACCGATTAACATAATTAATGCATTTCATTAGTGCGATTACACGAAATACCTAGTTCTATTGTGTCAGTGGGGGATCATTTATTAGACCTTTTGAGGTGTTAGATCGAGTGAGAATTGCAGCATATAAAATTGGGCTACTTCCACAGTTGTCGAGTGCTCACAACGTCTTTCATGTGTTAATGCTAAGGAAGTATGAAAGAGACGCCTCTCATATCATCGATCGACATGATTTTGAGCTTCAGGAAGATACATCTTTTTTTTCTTTTTTTTTTTAAGAACCAACCATATATTATATAAACAGAGGAAATTACAACCTGACCCCCCAGGGCCCCCCAACAACGAGGAAAACTGGCCAATAAAACAAGGCTGCGCCTGCACAAACAAAGTCTCCACGGGGCCCGAAAACAAGTGGCCTGAGCCCGAGAAGACAAAATCTAGCCTATCAACATTCGGGCTATTTCAGGAAAAAAGGACCTGAAAGAAGCCTATCATAAGACTAAGAACAAAAAGGAACAAAAAACCTAACATCGAACTAACCACTAGGAGGACCCAGGTGAATCACCCTAAGGCCCAGCCTATCAAGGAAAAGGCTGCCTCTGACATCTTACATGTAAAGGCTTGCTCGTATTTTAGACCGTAGGGAACGAGTTTTAATAACCAAGATAGTATCATTAAGTAAGGTGTTATGGAATCATCATGGAGTCGATGAAGTATCGTGGGAGCAAGAAGCTGAAATACGCGAGAAGTATCCTCACCTGTTTGAAGAATAGTTTAGGTAAATTTCGAGGACGAAAATTTTCTTTTAGGGGATTAGAATGTAACAACTCCAAAATTTTCCGGTTCCTTAAATTTTTAATTTTTAAATTTTAAGGAACCGGAAAAAATTGGAGTTTTTACACTCAACATTTAACTTGTATAAATATTTATATATTGGACTTGAATATCTTCGCGTACTTGTGAATTGTCTATATATGAAACTTGAATTACTACATCAATTTGTGGAAAACTCCAGTTGTATATGTATATTCAAAATTGGGATGTAACTTGGTTAATTATAATTACGATATATTCCTGAACTAGTGCCCATTTTGTATATTGAATGTATCTTTGATCAAATATTTACCTAACTTGGCTTGGTTTTACACTTACCTTATGTGGCTTGGATCAAGCTTATATTTGTGGTTTTCGTTCCTCCGTCCGTGTGACCTCATAAACAGGTTGGATGAAAAAAAAAAAAAAAAAAAACTCAATGTAGGAATGGAAAGAATTCAATGGCGAAAGTCATTATCTTCCTTATTCTCTGTGGTGTCGTCCGTTTGAACCTGAAATGCCGTCGGTTTTGGGCGCATGCCTTAAAATGAGCAGGAAAAATAGTGGACTGCATGGATAAAACGCATACAACATTGCAGGCCACAGGGTATCCTGCCACCACCGTCTGTCGAATCAACGGCTTGGATATAAAACCATGGGACCACCTATAAGTGCCACGTGCCTCAAGACACCTATCCCCGTCTTTCGTGGGAAATCTAGTCTGAAATCGAGCAAAAATAAAGCTAAAGCTGATACCGGGTCTGGTCCACCCCCGCGTGTTTGGAAGTCAAACTCCAGGTTCAACCTCGGCTCTCGTGAATTTTAAACCATACCGAGTCGCAGACAAGCTAAATCCAAACTGCCGTTCTGAATTCCACATGACCCGCCTATTTATAAACCTTCCACCCTCCTTTCCTTCATCAAATTCAAAACCTTCAAACCCCGTATCTTCTCTAAACTAAAAACCCAACATCAAAACTAATCTCTTCTTCCTTAGTAGACATGAGTCCCACTAGAATCTTACCAATCATAGCGATCATTTTTATCTTTTTGATCTCTAGCCTTGTGCCCCTAGTCGAATCAAGGCCATTCCATGGAGAGTGGGGATCAAAGAATGGGATCGTCATGATACAAGCTCTCCAGAAAGGCTCTGTGCCACCATCCGGACGTTCCGAGTGCACCAACGGGTCTGGACGTGGTGGTGGTAGCTGCCCACTTACGGTAAAGAATTACGCAGTCAATGTCCGCGTTGCACCACCTAGATCTCGTGACACCGTCATCATCGATTTGAGAAACACGGATGCTGCCGATAGCAAAATGGGCCATCAAGAACAATGGTCGTGATGATTTTCATTGATGACTACTCGGGTGCATGTATTCAAGACCTACAACATAACAGACTGACCTTTTGTCTGCTCAAGCTTCTGTATATTGTGACAGTTTGTAATTACATACCATAATGATACCTCATGCCATGTATTTATGTATATCTTTCCCAAACAAATGCATCTACAATTTTCAAATTCTTACCATTTATTTATTTGAGGCCTTTTAATCGTGAATGTGGACGGTTGACAATTTTATATTAACCATCAGTTTCTTTTATGATGATTGGACTGAATATTTAAGCCCATTTAGTTTTAGACTTACTAATAATCGTCCATGGAAGTAAAGAATGGTTAAGACATCCTGTGCTGACTCCATAGTTCTTCAGGGCACTGGTCAGGTTAACCAATGGGACATGGTCTGACAGCGAATTGGCCCAGATCTCAATTGGACATGGTCTGACATCTCGGGCCACCGTGTCATCTCGGGCTTGGATCCTCTTATATTAAACTCGAACCATTGAATAAATCATGGTTGTCACCCATGTAACCGCTGTGATACAATTGCAGAGGCCAGTGCAATTCAGGAAGGCCGCATCCAATGCAAGGCTCTGGGCTTTAAAAGAATTAATATTGAATCGGATTCGAAAGTGGTAGTCGATTGCCTCAAAGACCCCAATTTAAAAACTCCCGGAAAGTTGTGGTTCATCTTAGAAGACATCAAAAAATGACATCTCATTAATTAGTTCATCTATTGATTACATCTGCAGGGAGAGCAATATAGTGGCAGAGAGCTTGGCTTTGATGGGAAGCAACTCCCCTCAGATTCTTGATCTATAGATATAATGAGGGTCTTCCCAAAGAGATGAAGGCAACCTGGTCATGGACAAGATGGGCAATAATGACAAAAAACAGATCTCACCATTAAATAGATCTTGCTGAAAAGCCCCCCTCTCAGCATTTGCCCTAAATTAGCCACAAATGGCCAATTAAAGGCCCTTAAAACGATGTACTTGATCTTTATAATAGGTAACTTAGGAGTTTCCTTCAGCCCATTTGTTTTGCTGTCCAGATTCCTATATAGAGTGTATTATGGTCCCAACATTTTGACACAAAATATGGAGCTAGATGGCATCATCTTGACCATTAAAAAACAACATTAGTGGATATGGGCCCGAGCCCAAATTTGAGCACATTCGATAAAAGGAGACGGTAAACAACAGTTAGATAGCAACAATATTCTCCTTAGGCTTCACAGAGTAAGGCCCGCTGCCTGCAATAGTTTTGGGCCCATAAAGACTGCAAATTCCTTCCAAAATGGACCCAAACAAAAGCAGGCCCACTTCCGGACCCAAAAAACCACTTCTTCCTCTAGGGTTTACTGAAACCAAACACCCAACCCACTCTTCCTTCTCCTTCTCCTTCTCCTTCTCCTTCCCTTTTTTCTTTATTTATTAAAATGTAGAGGAAAAGACTGCAAGGGTTTTCCCTGCCACAACTGCTCCGGATAGTGGCAGCGACCAAGGCAGCCATGGCTACATGCTGCCAACGGGAGGTACTCTACATTAAGCTGGAATGGGCCAACATGGTCCTTCTTCTCTAGCGTGGATTTCTGCGGCATCATTTCCTTCAGTTTTTGTGAAATGAGCAGGTGGGCTAGCTGTTTGTGACTTTTGGGGTTGCTTAATTACTGTTGGCTGCAATCTGGGTGTTTGCAGAGTGGTGGCTGTCTCGGCCTTTGGGTCCTTTGGCTGTCAAGCTGGGTGCCTGTGAATGCTGCTGAGCGTCTCCTCCATATCGCACCAGGATATCATATCTGCTGCTCAGCTGCAAGTTGAGGCGATTGGATCACTGCCTTGTTTCCTTGTTTTTATTAAAGCATACTATCTGCAGAATCTCAAGCCGCTGGCGAATTCTGGTAATTTTTTGGAGAGATGCTTTCCTTTTGATCTGTTAGCTTCTTTGTTTATGATGTCGGTTAGTACAGTTAGTAAATATCATAGGTGTTGCCCACTCATTTTTGTAGAGCCCACCTGAATACATGTATAATTTCTAAAATTAACAGAGTTGCCAGTGGTAATTTCCTTGTTTTTATTAAAGCATACTATCTGCAGAATCTCAAGCCGCTGGCGAATCATGTATAATTTTTTGGAGAGATGCTTTCCTTTTGATCTGTTAGCTTCTTTGTTTATGATGTCGGTTAGTACAGTTAGTAAATATCATAGGTGTTGCCCACTCATTTTTGTAGAGCCCACCTGAATACAGGTATAATTTCTAAAATTAACAGAGTTCCTTCTAGTTTTTTTTCCTTTTCTTTGGTCTCATATTGTGCAGATAACCTTATACGATAGGAGAGGACCGTTTGTTTTGTTGGAGCCCTCCTGAATGGTTGTAATTGGTTTTGATGAATGGATTAGTCCTTCGTTGATTTTATTTTTTTTTATTTTTTTTTTAGTGGTAACCTACCAAGAAGAAAAAAGTTCATAGCATAGCTGTACAGTAATCTGGACCATCCAAATATGACGTGGATTGCATGATGACTCAGCCACCATGGAGCTCCACGGAGGTAGGACTATGTGTAGCCCACTGTCATGTATTTGATCCATCCATTTTTCCATATCATTTTAGGGCATGAGCCCAAATTGAAGCATACCCAAAGTTCAAAAAGGAAAAAGTGGGTATTGAACACCTACCGTTTGAAAACTTCCTGGGGACACAGAAGTTTTGGATCAAGATGATATTTGTCCTTTCCCTTCATCAAGGTTTATGTGACCTTATGAACCGGTTGGATGTTAAATAGACATCATCGTGGGCCTTAGATGGGCATCATTAGACGTCATATC
This sequence comes from Magnolia officinalis, assembly GCA_021015155.1. Taxonomy (NCBI): domain Eukaryota; kingdom Viridiplantae; phylum Streptophyta; class Magnoliopsida; order Magnoliales; family Magnoliaceae; genus Magnolia; species Magnolia officinalis. The sequence goes on from JAJHSJ010000007.1 coordinate 76,446,910, forward strand.
TCCGGTATTCCTTGTGGTGTGGTCCATTTTAGCTTTGAAGATGCTTCAATTTTGAGCTCATGCCCTACGATGAGCTGGCAAAGCAGATGGACGGCAGGGAGAAAACACATACATCACGGTGGGTCCCAGAAAGTCCTGCCATCCGAATCTCTGACACGTTGACTATTATATGATTCCATACCTATGCAAAGCGGAATGGTAAGATCTCTTAATCCATACATATTTTGGGTCGTTCTCCATCTAACGTTACACCCATTGCGTATCAACGGTGTGGATCACAAAACCATGGGGCCCATCTACAAACGTCATAGAGAGAACTCTAGTTTCATATCGAGCAAAAATAAAGCTAATACCAGGTCTGGTCTTCGCCCCGCGTCAGTAGTCAAACTCCGTTCCCTTGAATTTTAAATCTTACCGAGTCTTAGTCAAACCAACTCCAAACTCACGTCCTGAATTCGACATCTCCCGCCTATATATATACCTCGCTTCCTCCCATCTTTCCCTCATCAAAATCTTCAAATCCCAGATAAAAACCCTCAAAATCTTCAAAAAGAAAAACCCCACCTCTTCTTTAAACAAAACCCCACATCAAAACCAATCTCTTCTTCCTTGGCAGAGATGAGTCTAATTAGAATCTTATCAATTGCATCCATCATTTTTATCTTCTTGATCTCTAGCTTTGGACCACTAGACGCATCAAGGCCGTTCAACGGAGAGTGGGGATCGAAAAATGGCATCGTCATGCTACAGGCTCTCCAGAAAGGCCCTGTGCCGCCGTCCGGACGTTCGGGGTGCACCAACGGGCCCGGACGTGGTGGTGGTGGCTGCCCACTTACAGTAAAGAACTATGCAGTCAATGTCCGCGTAGCACCACCTAGCTCTCATGACACTGTCATCATCCGTTTGAGACACACGGATGCCACCGATAGCATCAAGATCTAGGGTCGTGATGTTCTTTATTGATGACTGCTTGGGTGCATGTATCCAAGACTAACAACATAACAAACTGACCGTTTGTCCGCTCAAACCTCCCTACAGTGCGAAAGCTTGTAAACACATACAATATGATAACTCATTCCATGTATTTATGTATATCTACAATATTTAAATTCTTACCATTTATTTATCTGAGGCCTTTTGATTGCGAATGTGGACCGTTGATCATTTTATACTAACCATTAGTCTTTTATGATTATTAGACCATGAACATGTTTGTATAAGCACGTACAGTTTTAGAGTTTGGAATAATTTTCGATGGAAGTGGAGAATGGTAAAGACCTGATCAGACCCGGTGGATACCCGTAAAATCCCACAAATTTACATGCGTATAGCTTTTCATATTTACATACTGACATGGAAAGTTGGTACGAGATCTAATCAGTCCATCATGTGGACCTCCGTTTAGATGCTACGTATTATGCATGGAAACCTGTTATGCTTTTTATACCTGACCTGAATCCAATATGAGATGAACATGTTGGGTTTGAATCCTCTGAATAAATCAATGTTGCCCCTGTCATCAAAGCTTCAACTAATTAGGGTCAACTACTGTAAACATGTTACGCCATTTCTTGCGTGGTGTGCATTGACGTCACCCAGATCTGTAGACCCAACATGATGTACGTGTTATATCGGCACTGTCCATCCATGCATTTGGCAAGATCATTTTAGGTCATGAGCTCAAAAATAAGACCAATCCTAATCTCAAGTGCACCACACCACAGAAAGCAGCGGGGATGATGATTCCAACCGTTGAAACCTTCCTGATGTTTATTTGTCATCCAACCTGTTCATGAGTTCAGACAGAGTTGGATGAAGGGAAAAAAAACAAATATCAAATTGATCCAAAACTTCTGTAGACCCGATAAGTTTTCAATGATAGACGTTTAATCCCCACTTCTTTTTGTGGTGTGGTCCATTTGAGCTTTGGATTTGCCTCAATTTTTTAGCCCATTTTCTAAAATGATCTTGTAAAATGTATGGACAATGTGGATATAACATGTACACCATGGTGGATGTGGATTTCATGCGAAAGGCTTTCCCGTGAAGTTCTTGCACTGGGAACCTAGGTGGGGCCACTACGATGGTTGTGAGAAATCCACCCTATCCATTCATTTTGTGAGCTCATTTTAGGACAAGGCTAAAAATGAGTCAGTTCCAATCTGAAAATGTAAGGATTGAACGACTATAATTGAAATAGTCATGGGGCCACAAAAGTTTTGATCCAGGCTAATATTTGTGTTTTCAGTTCATCCAGTAGTGATGACGTTATGAATGGTATGGATGGCATGCGAACATCGCTGTTGACCCCATGGAACTTTCAACTGTAGAAATTTCCCTACCCATCTTTTCCTTTAGTGCAGCCCACTTGAGCCTTGGATCCTGCTCACTTTTAGTCTCAAGTCCTAGAATGAGTTCACAAAACGGATGGAGGGGGTTAGATTTCTCACAAACATGACGTCGGGCCTGACCTAGGCTTCTAGCGCAGGCTAGGCTTTCATGGGAAGTCTGCGTCCCTCATTCGGGAAGCGGATTGGCTGGTGTACCACACACCAGCTATATAGCTGTTGTAGGTATGTGTCGCTCGAAGACAAGCACTGATGCTCCTCGAGCTCCGGGTTGTATGAACGGTTCAAAGGAGATCAAAGTTACATGGGCCCCACATTGATGTATTTATTATATCTATACCGTTCATCTATTTTTAGAGATCATTTTAGAGCATTGTACAAAAAATGAATCATATCCAAAGATCATCTGGACCACACCAAAAACAGCAGCAGAGATAATGATTTTCACTGTTAAACCATTCGTAAGGCCCACCATAACGTTTATTTTCCATCCAATCTGTTCATAAGGTCACAAAAACCTTAATGAAGAGGAAAAACAAATTTCATATTGATCCAAAACATCTGTGACCCCAAAAAGGGTTTCAATGGTAGACGTTCAATCCCCCACTACTTTTTACAGTGTGGTCCACTTGATAGTTAGATCTATCTTATTTTTTGTCTCAAGCCTTAAGACGAGCTTGCCAAATGGATGGACGGTTTGGATATAACACATACCTCATGATCAAACCCACAGAACTTGCTGACGTTAATACACCCGCTATATAGTTGGTGTGAGGTACACCAGCCAATCCGCTTCCCCTCATTTGATAGGAAATTGATTGCGTTGCATGCCACACACCTCCAAACCAGTGATGTGTTGACGTTACTAAGTTATGTGAGCTCCACCATGATGTAAGTGTTATATTCACTAGATGGACAATAAAGAATATGGACCTTTCGTTGCGTGGATCTTAAGTATTGGATCTAATTGTCCATCTTATAGACACAAATGTAAGGATCTAACCACCCATCTGAATCGTTCCATGTCAACCATTTATCGTGTGAGTGTTAAAGGCTAGATTTATAATACTCATTAATGATGATTAGATCATACAGAGTCTTGATTTGGCTTTTGTAAGCCCATTACCCATCTTTTCGGAATTGTTATACACTGTTGGAATGAGGAATGTGAAACCTACACGTTTGTTTCTCTTTAAGGTTCCTCAAATTCTCCTAACGATCAATATCAACAGCCATGTGGGCCAAATCAGACTGATTTATATAGTTAATCCATCGAAGGCAATATTATAATCGCAATCTTAAGTCCTAAAGTTAAAATTTGTGGGATCGAATCTGATTGTGTTAGCCACCACAGTGACCTCAATCGGTGAAAATTTTCATGAATAAAGACTTGTGATATTGGGAATTCAATTAAAGGATTGCATTCAATTGCGTTCACGTTTTATGCAAATGATGACGAAAACACAGACGATCACCGTTTTGCAATGACATGAACAGGAGAAGTAAATGATGCTTGTGATGTAAATTTAAAAGACTCATCCTACCCGCAGGTGTTGAGTGTCTTAGATTTACATAATTGGCATTGCTTAGCTTCATGTTCAGGAGAGTCACGTGCATATTATCATTACTTCCCATAGGAAGAGTGATAATGATGTTACCGATTCTCGCCAGGATTGAATGTTTGGGCCCATCTTCATCCTGAATAGTTCAATTGTAAGCCCCGATCAATTAAATTGTTAAGGCCTGATATTTAGTTTTATTCATGAATTGTTTTATGCAAACAATTTGCTAATGTGAATATATTTTACAACCAGTTAAAATTTCAACTCAAACGCATCAGGTTCCCATCCTAAACGAGTTTGACTATGTCCAATATATAGAGGACTTAGAGATAGTTCAAGGATGGTTACATTTGGAGATCACTTCAGAAAATGTTAAACCATCAAAATCCTTTGAAAATCGTCAAAATATTGATCTTGTAACCTCAGGACATGTACCTAGATATAATGGAAACAGAAAAGGAAACATGGTTATAATAAGAGATCTTCAAGACCTCACGGTCATCCAGGTTCACCAGTTGAAAACTGACCTGGAAATGGATCGAGTCACAAGCGGGCTAAAGGGAATAATTACTTCTTTTAGAAGAAGCTCGAGCCATCAAAAGACAAACTGCATAAAGTATAAGGAATTACTCATAAAGAAGGGTAATAATTCTGTTCTAGTTTGTTTTAAATCTAATCTAACTAATGTGTCGGTGAATTTTTGGTAGATAGATTCGGAAACTACTATTCACATATATACTTCTATAGAAGATTTACTACAGACCAGGTCACCAACTGATGCAGAACTCGGTATACGTAGGCAATGGTGTTAAAGTCAACGTAAAGGCAAATAGAGTCTATAAGCTTAAGTTAGAGTCTGTTTGTTTATTTGATTTGGTAGATACAATTTGTATGCCTTCTATAAGGTGCAATCCAGTCCCTATTTCTCGTTTAAATAATTTGGGATATTCATTCCAATTTGAGAATAAAGGATTTAGTATCTACCTTAATTCGATTAAAGTTGGCACGGACTCTATGGTGAACAACTTATACTAGCTAGACTTAATTGCCTCACACGTCTATAATGCTAATGTCTTGTATGAAAATAAAGTATGATCTAAACGAAGACTGCATTGTGAGAATTCCTCCATGTTATGACACATGAGATTGTATCATATATCTCGTGAGAGATTAGACACGTTTGTGCTAAAAGGAATTCCTCATTCTCTAGACTTCTCCAACTATATATAAAGTATGCATTGATTGCATAAAAGGAAAACAGACTAAAACCAGAAAGAAATGTGTAAGGAGTGTAGGACTCTTAAAGGTGATACATATGGACATTTGTGGACCATTCCCTAAAGCATCATGGAGTGAACACAAATATTTTATTACTTTCATAGATGACTACTCTTGTTTCGGGTACCCCTACCTTATCAGTGAGAAATCAGATGCCTTGTATGCTTTTAAAAATCTATAAGGCTGAAATTGAAAATTAACTCGATAAAAGAATTAAAGTTGTCAGATCGGACCGTGGGGGTGAATACTATGGAAGATATGATGAAGCAGGACGCAATCCATGGCCGTTCGCTAGATACCTACAAGATATGACATTGTCACCTAGTACACTATGTTTGGTACTCTAGAGCAGAATGTTGTGGCTGGAAGATGCAATCGCACCCTTATGGATATGGTGTGAAGCATGATTAATAATTTGACATTGTCGGAATCCCTATAAGGTAATGCGATCAAAGCCGCAGTTCATATACTTCACATGGTCCCCAGCAAGGCAGTAAGCAAAACTCCTTTTAAATTTTGGAATGGGAGAAAACCAAGTCTCTGATATCTGCATGTTCGGGGTTGTCCTGCTAAGGCCAAAAATTTATAACTCGCATGAAAGGAAGCTTGATCCTAGAACCATAAATTATTTCTTTATTAGATATCCAGAAAGGTCAAAAGGGCTATCGATTCTACTGTCATTTCCACTCTATCAGGATTGTTGAGAGTGGGAATGCTAAATTCATTAAAGACACTGAAAATAGTGAGAGCACGAACAATAGAAATTTTCAATTTGAGGAACAAAGGACTGTGACTCCAGTCATAGTCACTCTAGATCACGTGGATATTAATGATGCAGTCGATCCTACATTCACTGTAAAACACCACGTAGAACCTCATATACAAACCACTGATGAGGAAAATAAAAATTAAAACCACACCCAACAAGCTGAACCAGCTGAACCATTAAGAAGATCTGAAAGAGAGAAAAGGCCCGTAAATCGAGACGATTACATTGTATACTTACAGGAGCACAACTTTGACATAAGGGTGGAAAAGGATCTTGTATCCTTTACACAAGTCAAACAAAGTGTTGATCCTTCTCGTTGGTTTGATACCATGAAAGAAGAATTAAAATCCATGAGGGACAATAAAGTATGGGATCTTATTGAGTTACCCACTGGAATAAGACCGATTGGTTGTAAATGGATATTTAAAACTAAGTAGGACTGTAAGGGTAATGTCGAAAGATACAAAGTCAGACTTGTTGCCAAGAGTCTTAACTAGCGTGAGGGCATTGACTTTAAGGAGACTTTCTCACCAGTATCCGAGAAAGACTCATTCAGGGTTATAATGGCTCTGGTAGCTTATATGGACTTAGAGTTACATCAGATGGATGTAAAGACAGCATTTCTCAATGGGAATATGAATGAGAATATATACATGTTACAACCCGAAGGCTTTGTAGCCAATGCCTTAGAACATTTGGTTTGTAAACTAAAAAAATTCATCTTTGGGTTGAAACAGACATTGCATCAATGGTACCTAAAGTTTTATAAAGTAATTTCCTCATATGACTTTGTAGAAAACACTACAGATGGATGTATCTACATTAAAATCAGTGGGAGTAAGTTCATTATGATGATTTTATATGTTAATGACATTCTGTTAGCTAGCAGTGACATCAGGATGTTGAGCGACACCAAGAAATTCTTATCTCTAAGATTTGAAATAAAGGACCTTGGTGACGCCTCTTATGTCATTGGCATTGAGATTTGTCATGACAGATCTCGTGGACTGCTCTTCTTCTCACAGAGGGCCTATATTATTAGGATACTCGAAAGGTATGACATGTAAAATTGTGCTCCTGAACAGTCACCCATTGTAAAGGGTAATAAATTCAGCCAGTTTCAGTGTCTCGAAAATGATTTGGAAAATAATCGAAAGAAGGAATTTTCGTACGTGTCAATAGTAGGGAACATCATGTATGCTCAAGTCTGTACATAGCCGAATATTGCCTTTGTCATTGGAATGTTGGGCAGGTATCTATCTAATCTAGGAATGAAGCATTACATAGCTGCAAAGATAGTGTTACACTACCTATAAAGAATAAAGGACTTTGGACTCACCTACAGGAGATCTAACCATTTGGTATTGGTTAGATACTCAGATGTAGATTATGTTAGCTGCGTTGATACTAAGAAGTCCACATCAAGCTACATCTTCGTGATGGTTGTAGGGTTGTGTAATGACCCCAGTCTTAGTAGCTGATCATGAACACTTGTGCATATAAATACACTCAGTAGAAAACTAGTAAATGCATAAAGATATCAGAAAATGAATTTTCGCTCTCATTTAAGGTAAAAGTATTGAATTTCGAGGACGAAATTCTCTTTAAGGGGGGTAGATTATAACACCCCATACTTTTCGGCACTTGGGCATTACCATAAAGACCTAATTTATGATGAATGCAAACCTGATTTAACTAAACATTCAGCCTTACTTGAATTTGAATCCAACCATTAATGGTGACCCATAAATTGAGCGATACAGTCATCGTCTTTCAAGATAGACCATTACATTACCTAGAGAACCACATTGAACCTCATGAGGCTTAATTCTAGGAGCCTAATTGGGATGAAACGTCAGACAACGCCTTGTTAGATTTATTAAGCTGTGGAAAATCAATTTCAAGACTTAAGTCATTAGATTCACCATTCCTTAGTTTTATAACCAATATTTGGGCGATCCATCCCTATAAATCGCCTCAATAGATAGATCAAACTGTCCACTATCAGTATCAAACTCCAAGGATCACAAATAGTCAAGTTTGAGATCTATCAGACCGCCGGATGGATGGAAATCATAGTTTAAACCCAAAAATGAACGTGGTGTGACCCATCTGGTTAAAATAAAATCAGTTTAAAATAAATGGTGGCCCTGGGTGGCTCACTAGTTAGATGAACAGTTCTGATCACGAGTGTGGACTACATACCACCTCAAATCGATGATAACTAGCACTTAATGGCTATACTCCTGTTGATAAGGTCCACCTAAGTTATGGATCTATCTCATAGTCAGATTAGAGGCTCATCTTAAGCTATTTGGGTTGATGATTGGGCTAGATTTCGTGTAAGCATCTTGGTGGACCACTAACGATCTATGTTGAGGCAATCTGGCCATTCAAACTCATGATCGTGTGTTCAATTGAAATATAGGATCAATGAACCATAAAAGTAATTGGAGATTTTCCTTTAAAGAGAACTCCAAACCTTTATAACCGCTGATAATCACATTCAGATGCAACATAACCATCGGATGGATGAAAACCCACAAATAAAGACCTAAATTTATGAGTATGGCCCACCTGAACTTCAAATGAGTCCCATTCTTGGACTCATGGCCCCTACATGCATTAGTGAATTAAATGGATGGAACGGATCTATTCGCATAATACAGTGGACCCCACTTTTGGGAGTCGCAAGTGCATAAGGGAGCATGCACCCATTGTGCACTGAACCAGGAACCTCGCTCAAATCCCTTTGACCCGATGGAAATGGCAAAATGAAGGGAAACTTTCTTCTCGCCCAAGTAATTAAAACGAACATTGTCAATTTGGCTCGGTTGTGGGCCACCATCATGACCCAAAGGATTGATCCAAATTGTCCATCTTGTAGAGGACTCGAAGAAGAATAGAACCATGGCCGATCCATCGTTGGATTGCACACACGCGCACACAATATCAGCCATAAGTCAGGCTACAAGCACACCCATTCCAAAAATGGAAAGAAATCCATTTTTCTTTCCTTTCCACAATGGCAATCCGCGTAAAACCCTCTCCTGCGATCTCAGCCACTCATTGAAAATCCATCCTAGCCCTTCGTACTGGGGCTTTCTTTATAACTAAACTAAGATTGCACCCGCTGTCGCTGTTGGAGCCAAACGCTTATGAGTTGTTAATCGACATGCAACTGATGGGCCCCACAATGATCCTGGGACAGATCCAAGCCGTCCACACGTTGCTAATCTCAAGATCAACCACTCAAAGGTGACCCGCCATTAATGGTTGGGTCATCCTTTTCGTTGGATCGTAAAACCCATCAACTAATGATGGGGCCCATTTGTTGATTTGGGACGTCGTTCATTTGGTGAGCCAGGGTCCTAAAACCCCACCCTTGGTGTCTATTATGAACCATGCAGGCCGTTCATTGCATCCCGAATCAGATCAGCGAGATTCTACTCATATTAAGTCGGGGATGGAAGCTGGTTTAATTTAACTAATCCAGTGATTAGTGGTGATCGAAACTTAGGAGAGGATTAGCGTGGCTTATAAAGGCCACCCTTTTAGGGCATTCCTTGCCAAAAAAATGAGAGAAGGTGAGAGCGCCGCTGCCGCACCGTGTCAGCTCGTCCCGAGTCGGGACATGTCTGGCTGATTCGTCTCAGCCTAAGGATTGCTGGACGCTACACAAGAAGAAAATGGAGAGAGAGAGAGAGAGAGAGAGAGAGAGAGAATGAGGGAGAAAAGGTGTTGCTGACGTTGTCATTATCACACTAGATTGAGCTCAGGTCGAGCCAACAAAGGCTGGGTCGGGGTCTGTCCTTGGTTTGGTTTAGCAGTTGCTGGAAGGTGCAGTGGAGAGAAGAAGGAGAAAGAGAAAAGAAAGCGAGAGAGAGAGAGAGAGGGTGTTGCTGACTGAGTTCGAGCCTCGTCTAGCTCTACTCGAGTTGATAGGTCATTTGGGACGAGTCGGGTTGCTGTTCAGCCGGTCCACTGCTATTGTTGTTGAGCCTGGTTTAAGCTTGAGGAGTTTCTGGACATTTCAACAATAGTGGTTGCAGGAAGAAGAGAAGAGGAGGAAAGGGAGTGAGAGAGAAGAGGTGAGAGAGAGGGAGAGAGTGGTTTGGTGACCCGCCGAGCCAGCTCGGCCAAAACCAAGTTGGACTTGGACTTATTTCAAGTCTGGTCCGTCCAAACCTGTTGCTGGACGTTCCAGCAAGAGGTGAGAGAGAGGGAGTGAGAGAAAGAAGAAAAGAGAGAAATAAAGGAGAGGGAAATAGAGAGTTGGGGTTTTTGGTGGCTGTCGGGTTGACTCGGTTGAAACTGAGTCCTGTTGGGTTTGACTAGGTCAAGTTGGGCCTGGTTCAGTTGGGTTTCCAACAAGGAAGTTGAGGTGAGGAGAAATAAAGAGAGAGGAAGTAGGAGGAAGGAAGTAAGGAAAAGGAAGAAGGGAGATTTGGGTTGTTTTTGCAACTGCCGAGTCGACTCGGTGGAGTTGGGTTGAGTTTGGGTTGGCTCACTCTAGCCTTGTAGCTGCCAAGTGATATAAATCCAAGGTAAATCAAAACTCATTTATATCCATTAGTTACTGAATGAATTTTCATTTAGTATATTGACTGTAGGAGTCAGGTACTAACCATCTTCCCTAATGCTTTGATTGGGTCATGGTCGCATGTTTATCTACTAGATTTGACTCTATCAGATTTCATTCGTGCTATCTAGTGGGCCACACACAACTAGATTACTTGACCAAGGTGAGGACTCACCCTTTGAGCTTCCCACTTAAATTCATTAATCATAGATGATGCCTTAATACTTTCCATTTAGTATCTCTTAAGTTACTTGATTTTGTTATTTAACTTATTATGTGAATATGCAAATATGATAATGTGTTGCACACGTGATTCCTGTGTTAGGTAATGAACATATCTCTTTAACTATAGCAAGCATAAATGATTGATGATAACATGCTATCTTTAGTCATTCATTACTAATTAACTATATGTTGGTCAGTTGTGATTAAGTGATGTAATGAATGAACCTGTCATGAACTTACCATCTTACGGTCCGTATTTGACTTACGTGACTTGGATCACACATCTGCCTTACATGGCTTAGATATCGCTTGGACCGCATACTCGCTATATGTGGCTTGGATCGTTTATTTGCCTTTCGTGGCTTTGATGGAACATTGACACCATTTTGTGGCTTGTTGGTTATATTTGCATATCTTGTTAATTTTTTGGTCATTATGCGAAGTTCGTTATGATTTTCGGGTGAAGCTAAAATTCGCTTGTCGATTTTCTAGCCATCTTGCAGAGTTCATATGATTTTCGAATGACGTCGAAGTTCCTATGTTGATTCTCTCTTCATCTTGCGATGTTCAGTAGTATGATGATTTCTGGGTGGAGCTGAAGTTCGCTTATCGATTTTCTAGCCATCTTGCGGTGTTCACATACGATATGATTTTCAGGTGAAGTAGAGGTTTAAAGGTTGATTTTCTATTCACCTTATGGATTTTATTTGTATCATGATTTCTGGGTGGAGATGAAGTTCGTTTATCTATTTTCTAGCCATCTTATAGAGTTCACGTACAATGTGATTTCGGGTGCAATAGAAAGTCGTATGATTGATTATTTGATTATCTAGACATATTCCCTTCTATCGCGATTGCTATTATATTTTGCTTATGATGAGATTCTATTGATTAGCTTAACTTTTGAGTATATGAGTATGATTGTGAAATGCCCTGTTTAATATATCTAATTTCATGACTCGCGATCTATATTGGATTATGAATGATGGGTGCACAATCTTAGAGGGTGCTCCTCACTGCGATAGCCATTGACGCTATCAAACCATAACAGTTGATGTAAGTGTAGAGCAAGTCGATGACGTTCACTGTGTCACTATAGCAGATTGGCTAGACGGGGTCCCAGCGAACCGTATTGAGCTCCACCACTAGTTGATAGATTCATGTTTTTACTTATATGAATTTTGTATTTGGGATTGTATAAGTCCTGTATGGGCGCTACATTTGGAACTTCGCGATGATCAGAATGTTTTTATTCAATGCATGGTTTATTCTAGCTTCGTTGCTGTTAACTCTGATTAATGATAAACGGCTCAAATTTACACTGAATTTTATAGGCTAACACTCGAGTTTTTGGAGAACGAGTCATATACTCGGGTTCCAAAAATCAGGGCGTTACAAGTTGTATATTGGAAAAGTGTGAAATAGTCAACTATAACCTCATCCACCATGGAAGCTGAATTAATTACTTGTCATGAGACATGTAATCAGGCATTGTGTTTACAACGTTTCTTCTTTGGTTTGTGATTACTAAAGCATATCTCGAAACCATTAAGAACATTTTGTGATAATTCAGCTGCGATTTCTTTATCTAGTAACGACAAGCACTCATCAAGGTTGACGCATATCGACATCAAGTATCTTATTGTAAAGGAAAGAGTTTAGAATCATCAAAGTTCTGTAGAGTTCATCTGTACTAAACAGATGATTGTAGATTCGCTCACTAAAGGGCTCCCTCCCTATCACGCCATTTTAAGAACACGTAACATCTGTGGGAATCATTGATCCTACAGATGTTTTCAGTCAATGGGAGTTGAGTGTGTTTTATTTTCACAGACATTAAAGAAATCTCATTTAATAAAGTTATTAGATGATTCTGATATAAAGTTAATTTCTGCTTCTCTTTAAGTATGCGTAACATAATTTGAGTATGCAGAACTACAGTCATGTCTCATTGGAGACATTTGAAAGCTTCAGGACCTCTTAGGGATAAACACACATAATTATCATATTACGTGTGTAATCCTTATACCACACTTCCTAGTTCCAGATCTATGTCATCAAGGCCCTTAGTATTCGTGACCGCACTTATATATATATATATAATATATATATATATATATATATATATATTATATATATATATATATATAAACAAGCGTAGCTCATTTCATTTAAATACGATCAAATACACGTGTAGGACATTCGGGCCCCTTTAGGAAAAATTCTGACAAGGGCCTATCGTATACGGAAAGGATCATGTACAAAAGTACCAAAAAAATGAAAGTGCAAATGACTCAGATTTAGACGGGGCCAAGTTACCCAGCGAAACTCCTAACGTGGTCCAATCGAATCGCACCGAGTCCCACTTTGTCAAGAAAAAAATTACCCCTGACGCGGCGGGGAAGAAGGGAGAATTGCCTAATGAGAGTGGACGTTTGAGAGTCGTTGGCTAGCTGGGCCATCCCGTCGGCCGGCTCGTTACCTTCTCTGAAAATATGAGAGAAGCACACCCAGCCGATCGATTTGAACCTCCTGATGCGTGACACCTAGTAAGACCACTTCCAACTGGGCTGAACTGAACCGTTCAAGAAGTCGACAACAAGCTTGGAGTCGGATTCTACCACTATGCTCTGCAGGCCTAGGTGAAAACAATGAGCAAGGCCATTGTGAGTTGCTCGCAGTTCAGCAAAGATGTTGGAGCCTGGCCCGTAGGCTGTTGTGAAACCAAAAATGAAATCTCCCTTTTGATTTCGACAAATATCACCTCCACCGGAGGGGCCCAGGTTCCCTTTTACAGAGCCATCGATGTTGAGTTTACTCCACCTTGGAGGTAGTTGGTGCCATTTGACAATCACAGGAGGGCCAGTGTTGCAGTGGACGGAAGAAATCCCAAAATCAACCGCGGGAAAACTGATTGTAGGTGGACGGAGAACGCCAGGGAAAAGGGAGGCAAGAGATAACAGGCCTCGCTCCACTTTTTCCCTAATGGACAGCTCTTGGATCCTAATTCCGTCATATCTGATGGAGTTCCTGGCCTTCCAGATTTGCCAGAGAATGATACATGGGGCAATTTTCTGGAGGTGGGAGATTCTACCGTGGGGCCGAGTTGCGTACTACCAAGCGGACAACATTCCACTGACGAATGAATTGGAGGGTATGCTAATGCTGAACATACGATCGAAAAACATCCACGTCTCAGACGCAGCTGGGCTACCGATGAAAACATGATTCAGAGTCTCCACCGTTCTGCAGGAAGAGGCAGAGTTTGTGGTGCAATCGCAGGAGGAGGCTAAATAGACATCGCGCTTCTGAATTAACCTCACTTCGCCTCACTTCGCCTATATTAAATGATGTGATGACTACCGCGATTCGATACTGACAGTCTTGATGGACCAGATTGTCATAGCACTACTCGTATTATCCAACGATGTAATCGGTTAACCATTTGGATGTTTCTTCAAATCAAAACATGTTTTTCAAAATTTTTTCAAAATATTAATCATTGACATTGATAAAATGTGGCCCAAGTAGGAGAATGTAAGAATTCTATAAGGTGGGCCTTATTGATCAACGGTTTGGATTGTCCTAAGGGTTGGATAATGTGATCGGGTATACCAATGGGCCCCACTAAGTTGTGATGCATTTAGAAATTCATGTAAGGGGTGGAGTGCTACAACTGTGATACACACACAGTGTTTTAAAGGAACTAGGTTTGTCAAATTCTTGTGGAGCCAAAGGGAGAGGAGTTTTGATGGGTTTCAAACTCCTCTGACCCCTGCATTATAAAACAACGCTAGGTCCCCAATCCAATACCACCGACAGAAGTTTTAGCCCCATCACAACTTCTCTAAGGGTGTAAAGAGAGGAAGACTTCGACATCCTATCTACAGCGATGGTGTCTCAATCAGGTACGCCATGTATTCATATCTCTAAATCTCCATATCAATGCATAGAAGATCCTTAGGCAATTCCGCATCAAGTATAACAAGTGGTGGTTGCCCACTTACAGTAAAGAACTATGCAGTCAATGTTCGCATAGCACCACCTAGTTCTCATGACACTGTCATCATCCATCTGAGACACACGGATGCCATCGATAGCAAAACAAGCCATCAAGATCTAGGGTCGTGATGTTCTTTATTGATGACTGCTTGGGTGCATGTATCCAATAACATAACAAACTGACCTTTTGTCTGCTCAAACTTCTGTATAGTGCGAAAGCTTGTAAACACATACAATGATGATACCTCATTCCATTTATTTATGTATATCTACATTTTTTTAATTTCTTCCCATTTGTTTATCTGAGACCTTTTGACTGTGAATTCGGATTGTCGTTCATTTTATATTAACTATTGGTCTTTTATTATAATTGGACTGAATATATAGGCCAATACAGTATTAGGGTTAAGAATAATATTACGTGGAAGTAACAAATGGTAAAGAACTTATCAGACCATGTCAGAAAGTGAAGTCCCCTGGGTGGGACCAACTCGACGATATACAACAATAAAGCTGATCAAAGTCCCCAATTTCTATTGACGCTCTCCTTGAACATATTGAATGTAACACCCCATACTTTTCATTACTCGGGTGTTACTATTACAATTTAATTTGGCAATTTTTTATGAAGGTACAAACTTTTCCTATGTTATTCATCACCATTTGATAACCCAAAATCAGCCCATTCCAACTATTGATTCTTAAGATGGACCATTAAGTTCTCGCTGAAATTGAATCTTAAGTATCAATTTTGGGTCTTAAATCATCAGATCCACCATTCATTGAGTTTGTAACATCCAATTTAAGGGTCAAATACTCAATCATCACAACTAGACCATCATACAACTAATCCAACAATTAATCTTCATCTAGAAAGACCCTAAGACCCTTAGGACCATTGGAAGAAATTCTCATTCCTAAATCAAGTGTAAATTGTTTGAATCATCAAGATGTGGAGAATTGAGAATTAAAGGTTCACTTGGAGTGACCTACTTTTATACTAAGCAACACTAATCTTAAGGTATGTAGCCAAATGATGCATGAAGCTTAAGTCCCACATTTTAAATATATGTGCAATAAAAAGATAAACAAATAACAATGTATAGATATTGATAATGATAATAATAATATTTAAATATTTGAATAGTATAGAAACATAAGATGGATAGTACTAACTACCTTCAAAGTGGGACCCACAACACTATTGAAATATATTCATATATAAAATAAGGCTAAAGTAATAATAATAAGAAAAAACTAATGTTATTCAGATAGTAATATATTATGTTAAAAGTTTGTAGTATAGATTGTCTTGAACATACGAATGATTCCCTAGGACCCTTTTGACCATTAATGTTCGAATTCAGAGTGATCTGACCTTCATATTGACAATTATCAACAATAGAACTTAAAATACACTAAGTGCAGCCACCTAAAGTATAGATCTACCTCATTCATGGGTTAATGCCCTAATTCATGGTGATGAATCAGATGAACGGACTGGATTTGTCAAAGACATCACTATATACCCCATAAAAGTGAAGTGTATGCACGACAGCGTGTGCATCCGTAGCGCACCAGACTGGAAATCCAGTCAAACCGGGTGCTAACCCGATGAAAACCGAGAAAAAGAGATTTCTCTCCACCCTTTCCGACTTTTCCCGCCAACGAACGACGTTCGCTACCATGATCGGTGGCCCACCATCATTGATGGAGTGAAAGATCTGAACTGTCCATAAGGTGCAGCACTTAAATCTGACCAAGACTTAGTGCTTACCACACGTTGAAACACACATGCGTGCACACGGTTTCCAACAGAATCAGGCTGCGTGCGGCACTATACTGTAAATGGAAACCACATCCTGTTCGCTGTCAGCCTGGCAGTACGCGTGTGCCTCATCTCGACCGTTCATTCAGAGCAATCTAAGCTCTCCAACCAACCCTCGGTTTAGGGTTTTTACAGTTAATGAAAAGGCGGAAAGAATCCTTTTCATTTGTTTGCTGTCACGATCCTAACCACCCATCCGCTTCTAGAAATTTCTTCAAATCAATCTAGACCATCCATTCAGAAGCTTTTATAGGTAAGGAAACTCTAGAAACTGTGGCTGTGGAGTGAGTTTTCTTCCTTCCTTACGGCTGTGGAAGAAAAATTGCCCGCTCTGTTCTTCCTCCGAACCCACCGAGAAAAACTCATATGAGCTTCGATTTTGGAGTCCTACGAGCTTCCAGAGACGCATCCAGATTGTCCAATGCAAAGGTTTTGAAGAAAGAAGCTCTATCTCGAATCCCCCATTGGAGCCACTTCATCTTCCCCGACAAACTGTCTCAGTCGCTAATCTTTTGTTGGCCGTATTCTGGGTGTAGCTGGGATGAAAGGAATGAAAGAGAAGTAGAGGAAAGGAGGAAGGAGAAGTTAGAAAGGCGGAAAAAAAGAGAGGGAGGTAATCAAGTGACACACTCGCCGAGCAGACAAGTCTCGAGTCGGGCTGAGTTGCTGCCCCAGTGTGTCCGGTCGAGCTCTATCTGATTCCAAACATTGCTGGACTTTGAAAGAAGAAGAGGAAGAGAAAAGAAAGAAGATGGAGTGCGAGAGAAGTGGTGGCCATGGTGTGGCTCCAGAAACGTATCGGATTCAGGAACCTGACTCGCTGTCAAGTCGTTGAGGCGAGTTAGGGTCTGGTTTAAGTCCAGACGTTGTCAGTTGAGCTGAGAGAGAAGAAAGAGAAGGAGGAGGTTAAGAGAAAAGAGAGAGGCAAGCCGCCGTTTCGACCCACCAGCCGCACCACCACTGCGACTCAACTCGGCCGTTCTTCGCTGAGTCAAGCTAGGTTGAGTCAGGTCAGGTTTAGCATGCATGCTTGCCGAGTCAACTCACCTGATTGCCGAGTCCAGCCAGTCACTGTGTTCCGATTGTTGTTGACATGTTTTTGGGTATCTTTAGTGCAACAGGTAAATCAGGCTAGATCAAGTCGATCGAGCTTGATTTATGATCAAGATGGGTTCAACCGAGTCGTTAGGTCAAGTCGGGTTATTGGGCAAGTCAAGTTGAGTTCTGGCCGAGTTAGGGCATGGTATGTGCACACCATGCTTATTGATCTGAGAAGAAGGAAGAGGAGGATGGATAAGAGAGAGAAAGCAGAGAAGAGGAGAAGCAATGTTGTTGCTGACTGGTCATGACCATGTTGACTCAGCTAAGTTGACTCACTAAATTGGTCAGTTGGGGCCAAATTTGGTTTGGGTTCCAATCGAGAAAAGTCCCAACCATGTCAAGGTTGTTGTCTTAGCGGGTTGATAGCTGGGTCGATTCAGGTTACACGGGGTCAATATCGAGTTGAGTCAACTCGGTTAAATAAGAAGAATTTTGGAATGGAAAGAATTCAATGGTACTGATCCGATTAAAAGGCCTCAAATAAATAAATGGTAAGAATTTGAAAATTGTAGATATACACAGATACATTTGTTTGGGAAAGATCGATATACATAAATACATGGCATGAGGTATCATTATGGTATGTAATTACAAACGGTCACAATATACAGAAGCTTGAGCAGACAAAAGGTCAGTCTGTTTTGTTGTAGGTCTTGAATACATGCACCCGAGTAGTCATCAATGAAAATCATCACGACCATTGTTCTTGATGGCCCATTTTGCTATCAGCAGCATCTGTGTTTCTCAAATCGATGGTGACGGTGTCATGAGATCTAGGTGGTGCAACACCGACATTGACTGCGTAATTCTTTACCGTAAGTGGGCAGCTACCACCACCACGTCCAGACCCGTTGGTGCACCCGGAACGTCCGGATGGCGGCACAGGGCCTTTCTGGAGAGCCTGTATCATGACGATCCCATTCTTTGATCCCCACTCTCCATAGAATGGCCTTGATTCGACAAGTGGCACAAAGCTAGAGATCAAAAAGATAAAAATGATCGCTATGATTGGTAAGATTCTAGTGGGACTCATGTCTACTAAGGAAGAAGAGATTAGTTTTGATGTTGGGTTTTTTGTCTAGAGAAGATACGGGGTTTGAAGGTTTTGAATTTGATGAAGGAAAGGAGGGTGGAAGGTTTATAAATAGGCGGGCCATGTGGAATTCAGAACGGTAGTTTGGATTTAGCTTGTCTGCGACTCGGTATGGTTTAAAATTCACGAGAGCCGAGGTTGAACCTGGCGTTTGACTTCTAACACGCGGGGGGTGGACCAGACCCGGTATCAGCTTTAGCTTTATTTTTGCTCGATTTCAGACTAGAGTTCCAACGAAAGTCGCGGATAGGTGTCTTGAGGCACGTGGCACTTATAGGTGGGCCCATGGTTTTCATATCCAAGCCGTTGATTCGACAGATGGTGGTGGCAGGATACCCTGCGGTCTGCGATCCATGCAGTCTACTATTTTTCCAGCTCATTTTAAGGCATGCGCCCAAAACAGACGGCATTTCAGGTTCGATTGGACGACACCACATAGAATAATAAAGATAATGACTTTCACCGTTGAATTCTTTTTGAATTTTTGGGCAGTGGTTGTTATTGGTCGTAGTTATCATGTTATATATGGCACACAATAGGGTGATCCGATCCATCCACTTTGTCGGCCAGCTCAGCGCGGGTCCAAAAAGTCCTAACTTGGGCAATGTCCACTTCTAACAAACATCACAGGAAGCTTGGAAACTTTCAACGGTCACCATTAATTTCTATTTTGTGGGCTATAAGAGCACTGGATCAGGCTGATATTTGGGCCATATCCCTAAAATGACATGACAAAAAAGATGAGCGGCATTGATTATACACATGCATCAATGTGGGTCCATTTGGGTCGTGGTTTGCATGAGTAGTAGTTGCCCCATTATGTGGGTAGTGGTTGTCATGTTACATGGATCGTGGTATCCACGTGTTCACTTCCTATTCTACCAAACCATTGGTACCATAGCTTAAGGCCCACAATTAGGTGATCCGATCCATCCACCTTGTCAGCTAGCTCATCGTGGGCCCAAAAAGTCCTGACATGGGCAGTGTACACTTCTAACAAAAATCACAGTGAGCCTGGAAAGTTTCAACAGTCACCATTATTTTTTATTATGTGGGCCACACGAGCACTGGATATATCGAGCTGATATTTGGGCCCTAGCTCTAAAATGACATGGTAAGAAGGATGGGCGGCATGGATGAAACACATACATGGTGGTGGGGCCCACAAAGAACCGAGCACCAACCA
This sequence comes from Magnolia officinalis, assembly GCA_021015155.1. Classification (NCBI taxonomy): domain Eukaryota; kingdom Viridiplantae; phylum Streptophyta; class Magnoliopsida; order Magnoliales; family Magnoliaceae; genus Magnolia; species Magnolia officinalis. Next base: position 76,466,884 of record JAJHSJ010000007.1, read on the forward strand.
TTGGCTAGAGCTGTACACGAGTCAAGCTAGGTCGAAAAGCTCGCTCGACTCAGCTCGACTCAGCTTGGATTGACTCAGCTTGAAAGGCTGACTCAAGGCGAGTCAGGCTTGTTTATTAAAGCTCGAGTTGAGTTCAAGCCAAGTTCGACCATGGTGTATTTCAACTCAACTCGACTCGACTCGAAGCTTGAGCTCAAGCTCTACTCGGCTCTAGTAATATATTTTAATAATATATATTATATATATTATATTAATATTAAATATATATAATATATATATTTAAGTTTTTTTTTTAAAAAAAAAAGTTAAAACTTAAAAGTTTTTACTAAAAAATCCTACCTGACCCTACCCGTCCTCATTCCCACTTTTTCTTTCCCTTACCCTACCAAGGTAAACTCAACTCGACTCGAACCACTAGCTCGACTCAAAAACTTTGGTAAACAAGCCAAGCTTTAATGTTGAGCTCGAGCTCGGCTCGAACTCAAGTATAGCATGGACGAGTCAAGTCGAGCTTGGCCCACCTCGACTCGACTCGGCTCGATGTACAGCCCTACCATTGGCTGGTGGTAGGGGGAGTACCCAATCCGTTACTTTTTCAAATTTTGAAAAAGAAGGTAACTTCTTATTCACTCTAGGACCGTACAACTGCGATCCATATAATAAAACAATTAAGACCCATATAACATGACAACCGCGATCCATACAACTGTGGCCCATTTGGGTCGTGGTTTGCATCGGTCGTAATTGTCATATTTTATGGGCCGTGGTTGTCATGTTGTATGATCGTGGATGTCATGTGGACCACCAAATGAAACAATAGTGATTGGATATCCACCATTAAAATCCTCCTAAGGCCCACTCTACTGTTTATTTGACATCCAATCTATTGATTAGGTCATACAGACACAGATGAAGGGGGGAAAAAAATAAAAATAAAAAAAGAATAGTTTGATCCAAAACTTTTATGGCCTCTAAAAAGTTTTTAATTGTCTACACTCATTCAATACTATTTCATGTAATGTGGTTGACTTGATATTAGGATATACCTTATTTTTGGTCTCATATACCATAAAATGATCTGGAAAAATATATGGACGACATGGATGAAACATATACATCATGGTGGGGCCCACAGAGCACCGAGCACAAGCCATTAGGCGGTGGCAGGGAGAGTAGCCAATCCGTCACTTTCTCGGGGTTGCAATAAAAGGTTAACTTCTTATTCACTCAATGACCATACAACTTATGAACTAAGGATAGGGGCATTTTCATCCGAAACAATATTCAAAAGTTGTTAAAAGGCCACTCTTAAAATATTTGAAAGGTTGAATCTCGTTAGATAATTTGCCCAAACTTCAAGGTTAGTACAGTCAATTTCCCTTTCTAAAATTAACAGAGTTGCAAGTGGTAACCAACCAAGAAGAAAAAAAAGTTCATAGCATAGCTGTACAGTAATCTGGACCATCCAAATATCATGCGGATTGCATGATGACTCTGCCACCATGGAGCTCCATGGAGGCAGGTAGGGGTGTACACAAACCGGGCTAGCCCGGTTAGCTCGCTCGACCCGGCCCGAAAAAGCCCGACTCGACCTGACCCGGAACTGAGTTCGGGTCAGGACGAGCCAATTTTCTAGGCCCGAAACTGAGTTCAAGCCGAGTTCGGATACCTCCCAGTTCGGCCCGACTCGGTCCGAAACCCGACTCGCCCCAGCCCAACCCGACCCGGCCCGACTCGGTCCGAAACCCGGTTCATGATATATATATATATATATATATTATATATATATATATATATATATATATATATATATATATATATATATATATATATGGGAAAAGGTACTATACGGTCGACCTTACCGTAGGCCTCCATAAGGTCGAGCGTTGGCATAACGTTGGCCGTCGGATGCTGAAATAAAAAATCAACGGCTTGAGTCAAAACAGGATTTTCACGAGGGAAACTGGTCGTTCGGTTACATTACATCCCTACCCCTGCAACCTTCTCTCCATCAGACTCAATTTCAGCCCTCTCTCTCCCTCAATCCCTGCCACGAGCGACGTCCGCATGCAGCCCTCTCTCTCCCTCAATCCCCACCACCAGCAACGTTCGCCTCCACCTCTATCTCTCTCTCCTTCTCTCCCTCAATCGGTACCACCAGCCGCAGCCGCCTCCACCTCTCTCCCTCCTTCTCTCCCTCAATCTGTACCCCCAGCCGCGACCGCCTCCACCTCTCTCTCCCTCATTCTCTACCACCACGCTGTGCAGCCTCAGATTATAGGTAAGACCCCTACCACCACGCTGTACAGCCTCAGATTACAGGTAAGGCCTTTGTTTTTTGGAATTTTCTTTGTTGTTGTTGTTGTTGTTTTTTTTTTTTTTTTTTTCAGATTGAGATGCTCTGGATCATGTGTTTGATATATTTCTAGTGTTTGAACAATGACAATACACATGTTTTGGTGACTCCGCAATAATGTGGTCAAGCTTTTGTGACAAACGGAACTCTCCACAGCCATGGGCCAGGGTTCCAAGTTCCATTAGCTTTTTGGGATTTTCTTTGTTGTTGTTGTTTGTTTTTTTTTTTTTTTTTTTTTTTTTTTTTTTTAAAGATTGAGATGCTCTGGATCAGGTTCTGGGTCTGGGCATGGATCAGACTCTGGCTCTGGATTCAGGTTCTGGGTGTCTGGGCATGGATCAGATTGAGATGCTCTGAATGGGGGATGCCCCGAAAATCTTCGAGGTTGGAGGATCTTCATCCACTCTTTCAACAGTTACACTTGACCATTTATTTGTAGACCTTTGATCAAAGAGTTAGGATCTTGCTGCCTAGGAGATTTGAGGCCTCCTATCCATAGAGTGCCTACAACGTAAGCACTCGTAGACCCCACATGTT
>JAJHSJ010000007.1:76469876-76834210 GCA_021015155.1 Magnolia officinalis
AGGCAGATTTAACTGAGAATTTGCCTGAAGCTGAGAGGTCCCAAATTAGCCTATTAGGCATGTTAGTAATTGCAATAAGGAGAGCTAAGATTTTCCGTATTGCTGTGGAGGAAATGTATGGCTAAATTTTGATCAAATCTCGAGATGGAGGGTGAGCAGAGATGTCTCTAACTGACACTTCTGTGAGGTGAGGGGGGATTGGCCTGACCGCTGCTCCTGACAGAAGACCACTGCCCGTCCAGTTCTGATTCCAAATGTTTATCTTCCCTTCCCCTATCAACCATCTAGAATGAAGAATGGCGAATTGCAGGTTTCTGAACACCTCTTTCCATGAGGATGAACTGATGGAACAATTTTTCCCTTTTACTACAACAATCTTCTTATAATATTTCGCAATGAAAAAGTTGGCCCATTGAGTTTTTCCCTGAAGAAGCCGCCATGTCATCTTGATCCTGAGCGCCTGCATTGCTTCACTGAAAGCTCTGATGCCCAGACCACCTTCTTGAGTGGGGGTACACAGGGTTGACCAGCTGACCCAGTGCAGTTTGTTACCATTCTCAGAAGACCCCCAGAAGAAGTTTGCAATCGCCCTTTCGATCATATTGGATACGGATCTGGGAATGCTAATGGCTAAAAGAATATGGATGGGGATGGAAGTGAGGACATGTTTGATCAAGACCAGCTTTGCCGCCTGGTTGAGAAGCTTAGCCTTCCACCCCTCAATTTTGCTGAGAATTTTCTGGGCTAGCTGTTGCAATAGAGGGGCCAAACATCTTCCTTTTGTGAGAGGGACGCTAAGGTACATCGTAGGAAGCGACGCCTGCTTGAAACCCGTCAAGTTCTGGAGTTTTTGGATCTTGGTTTTGGCTGTTTTCGACGGAGTTATAAAACAGGTCTTCGAAGCATTAACTTTTTGACCAGAGGCGTTCTCATATTGGTTGATAAACTTAAGAAGAGTTCTGACATTGGACAACCTGCCATTGAGAAATAAAATAGCATCGTCAGCGAAAAAGAGGTGAGAAATAGTTGGGCAATTTTGGGGCAGTTTGTATGGTTGGCAACATCCCGAAGAGAAAAGCTTGGATAAGCCCCTGCTCAACACTTCGACAGCAAGGATAAAAATCGACGGAGACAGCGGATCTCCCTGTCTTAAACCCCTGGATGAGCTGAAAAAGCCAAAACTTCTGCCGTTGATAAGAACAGAGAACCACATGTCTTCCCAGCAACGCCGGACTCCTGAGATCCACTGAAGATCAAAGCCAAATTTTTTGAGGACCTGCGTGATGAATCCCCATTCAAGACGATCGTATGCCTTTTCCATGTCGACTTTGATAATCATGTTGCCACCGAAAACCTTACGGTCAATCTCGAAGGCCATCTCCCTGGCGATAGAAATATTCTCTACAATGGACCTTTCTTTAACAAAAGCGCCCTGCTCGTCTGAAATCAGGTCGGGGAGGCTATTTGCCAGCCTGTTAGCCATGATTTTAGAGAAAATCTTCATAATACAGTTGCACAAGCTGATGGGTCTGAAGTCTGTGATGAGGTCTGGATTCGTTTTTTGGGAGGTGAGGCATAATAGAGTGCTTTGAAATGCTCTGGGGATCGGCCCTCCCTGATAGAAGTCGGTGGCTGCTTCGAAGAGGTCCTACCCTATAATATCCCAATAGGAAGAGTAAAACGCTCCACCAAATCCATCGGGACCAGGAGCGCTATCGATCGGAATGGAGAACGCTGCTGTCTTGACCTCTTCACGCGTAATAGGCTTCTTAAGATCAACATTCATCTGGCTAGTCACGATCCGGGGGATGCAGTTGACGATTTCCCCAATCTGATTGACGGCGTTGGACGAGAACAGGTCCTTGAAAAAAGAAACAGCTTCCTCCCCAATATCCTCGGTCTTCTCTAAAAGCTCACCAGAAGCTGTTTTAAGCTTCACAATTTGCAGTCTTCTGCGTTTGTCTAACACTGAATCGTGGAAGAAACGAGTGTTCCTATCTCCCTCTGAAAGCCATTTGATCCTTGACTTCTGCTTCCGGTAAATCTCCTCCTGGAGATAAGCCCTTTTCAGCTTCGCTTGGGCCTGGTTGAGATTGATGGAATCCACTTCTGATTGCGAATTGATCAGGGCTAATTCAGCCTTAAGAACTTCCTTTTCCGCTTCTAGGACATTTTTGGAGACGTCGCCAAATCTCGATTTGTTCCAGGATTTCAGTACGGATTTCAGCTTTTTCAACTTAAGAAAGAACTTGAACATAGGGGTTGCGGTGATTTCGTCATTCCAGGAATCTTTGACAATTGAGAAGAAGTCATCATGGGTGGTCCACATTCACTGGAATTTGAAAGGCCGAGGAAATGACGAAGGTTGAGCTTGAAAGGAAAGAAGCATAGGGGAATGATCTGAGTGAGATCTCATTATGTGCTCAACTTTACAGCTGAGAAAGGTATGCAACCAATCTGGATTGAAGAGAACCCTGTCGAGTCTCGCCCATCTCCTACCACTCCCTGCTCGGTTGTTACACCACGTGAAGGGGGAGCCCAGAAAACCCGCATCCAACAGCCCCGAGTCGCTGATAGGACACTTACTATAAATAGTAAATTTATTGTTTATAATATGTTATGAATTTTAGGGAGTTTGAGTTGGACTTTAATTTCAAAAATTCTTGTGAGGTTTTGTATCACTATTTAAAGCATTATAAATTCATTTTTATTATCTACCAATGAAATTTTGAATTTTTAAGAATTTATTTCTATTTTTTTATTTTCCCTTATAGATTCGAGATATTTGGAAAAGCTCCTTGAATTCAGAGTAGTTATCCACTCGAGGAAGAGGGTGAGCAACCTCATCACGCCCATCCCTGCATCATTTAGTTCCAGAATTGGGTCTACTCAGGTCAGGGATGGATCTGTTATCTTGGACACATGTGTGATCTAATCAATCCATTTATGTGGCCCACCCATGTAAATGCCCTTATATGACGTGGAATGGACCTGGACCCACTGGAAACGAATGTCCAAACACCAGAGGGTTACCCGACTTGTACCGCAACTCGATTAGATTGAAGTCTGAGCCCTCAAAAACTAGACACAGCCAAAAAGACCTGACCTGAACCCTACCATTTGACAGCCCTGATGGGCATCTCCCACCCTAAAGTCCCATCGTTTCCTTTGCTGTGGCCTACCTGAGTAATTGGAACAGACAGGATTTTGAGACATGAGCCTAACTTGTGGCCTTGTGGGGTTGCATCTAATATTCAGGGTTAATTGGAAGGAACTCACAGATTATGGTGGGCCCACACAACTGTAAGTCTAGAACTGATGGTAATTACTCCACATTCCAACGCCTGTGGTTATCCTCAGCAAGGAATAAAAGATACATTCGCATAATCTCTTTTTAAAAATCATAGTTGTACAGTAATCTAGACCGTCCAAATCTGACGCAGAATGCCGTGGTACCCTGCCACCACAGATCTACGTGGAGGTCTAACTATATGGGCCCATTGTGATGTATTTATTTTATCCATGCCGTCCATCCGTTTTGTCAGCTCATTTTAAGGCTTGAGCCCAAAATTGAAGCATATCCAAATCTCAAGTGAAATCTTCTCGGTGCCATAGAAGTTTTCCATAAAGCTGATAATTGTGCTTTCCCTTCATCCAGGTCTGCATGACCTTATGAACAGGTTGGATGGAAAATAAAATCACTGTGGACCCTAGGTGAACGTCATTAGACAACATTTTCCCTAGTGCTCCCATTAGTGTGGTCCACTTGAGCTTTAGAGATGCTTCAATTTTGGGTTTATGCCCTAGAGCTAGCAAAACGGATGAACGGGCAGGGATAAAACACATACATCATGGTGGGCCCACGAAATCCTGCCACCACGGTCAGGGTAAGGACCCAATTCGCATCCATCCAAATCGCTGACCCGTCGGCTATTGTCTGAATCAATGGCCAAAAAAATATATGCAAAGTTGGAATGCTAAGATCTCTTAATCCGTACAAATTTTGGGTCATTCTCCATCTAAAGTGACACCCATCTGTACGGTTTGGATCACAAAATAATGGGCCCCACCTGCATGTACGGCGGGCATCAGGACACCTATCCAGGTGAGAACTCGAGCTTCAAATCGAGCAAACCTCAACCGAATGCCGGGTCTGGTCCTCGCCCCGCGTGTTAGAAGTCAAAATCCAGGTTCAAGCTCGACTATCATGAATTTTAAACCTTGCCGAGTCGTAGTCAAACTAACTCTAAACTCACGTCCTGAATTCGACATGGCCCGCCTATATATAAACCTTCCACCCTCCATTTTTCCTTCATCAAAATCTGCAAACCCCATATCTTCTCTAAACAAAACTCCCACATCAAAACAAATCTCTTCTTCCTTGATAGACATGAGTCCCACTAGAATCTTACCAATTGCATCCATCATTTTTATCTTCTTGATCTCTAGCTTTGGGCCCCTCGACGCGTCGAGGCCGTTCAACGGAGAGTGGGGATCGAAGAATGGGATCGTCATGCTACAGGCCCTCCAGAAAGGCCCCGTGAGGCCATCCGGACCTTCGAGGTGCACCAATGGGTCCGGACGTGGTAGTGGTAGCTGCCCACTCACGGTAAAGAACTACGCAGTCAATGTCCATGTTGCACCACCTAGCATTCATGACAATGTCCTCATCCGTTTGAGACGCACGGATGCCACCGTTACCAAAAAGGGCCATCAAGATCAAGGGTCGTGATGTTCTTTATTTCGGACTGCTTGGGTGCAACATAACAAACTGATCTTTTGTCTGCTCAAACATCCGTGTAGTGTAAAAGTTTGTAAATTCATAGAATGATAATACCACACTCCATTTATTTATGTATATCTACATTTTTAAATTTCTTAATTCGTATCACTGGTCAGGTTAATCAATGGGACGTGGCCTGACAGCCAACGGGTCCATATCTCAATTGACAGTTCAGAGCCAATCTCAGCCCTTAAGTTTACCATGGTCACTAAATGGGTTGGATCCATGTACTCTCGAAATTGATCGGACTTATCATGCCGCAAACTTGCTTTTGAAATGCGGTTTGATTTGGATCGACCTAAAATGGAATCATACAAGACCTGATCAGACCTGATTGAGACCCATAAGATTTCACTAATATATAACTTTGCATATTTACATACTGATATTGAAAGTAGGTGCAAGATCTAATCCGATCTAATCCGTCCATCATGTAGGCCCTACCATTTAGATGCTATTCATTTTATATTGAAACATGTTATGCGTTTCATACACAACCCCAAACCCAAAATGAGATAAACATGTGGATTTGAATCCTTTGAATAATTGTCTCCATCTCCATCAAAGCCTTATCCAAGGGTCAGCTGCAAGAATCCAGTTATACCACTTCAATCTATCACATCTATCACCTATCATATCCGCCCACTCAATAAATGGGTTTTGGTTGGGCCCAAGTAAAATTAAGCGAACCCATCGAATATATTGGTCAGCTTATTTTATCTCAGACACAACCAAAGCCAATCCAAATGTTTGAGATCTTGGGCTAAATTACATACCCAATTATCAAACAGGTTGGGAGTTTTTTTAATTAGTCTTGACCCGTAGCACCTCCTATAGTTCTTGCCTTTTCTTTTTCATTGGACGATTGGGGAAGCATTGGTGGAGTTTTCCATTAAAAAGTACTAAGATTCACTTATTAGAGCGTGATCACCAAGCGAAGCCCATGGTTTGGTTGTCTAAGCCGTTCATCTGATGGTCCATAATTTTTATGGACGATGCCCAATAAATCCCTCATATCAGAAGATCCAAACACTTCAATAATTGACCTTTTCTCCATTATTCATGGGCTGATATATACTACATTTTTCTTGTAGCTTTGTATTTTTAGGCAACTATAACAAATGGATGACATCTTTCAATCTTAAATATTCAAAAGCGTCACATGTCCAAAGTGGGTCTTATTAGATCTATGATTTGGAGCACAAAAAATGGACCCCACATGCCAGGAACCCTAGCTACACGTCAATAAATCATCCTTTTGCTTTGCTATATATAATTAGTCTCTTTTCTTAAAACTAACAAAATGTATTAAGAAGATATTTGCTAGAATACATCCTAGCTAATTGCAATAGAAAACGTTAGGACTTTAGCCTTTGGACGGGAGTCCTTTTCAATGGCCCAAACAGTTTAAATGATGGGCCTCGACTTGGATGGGACGCCCAGAAATGCTCTTGGATTGAAATTGTCAATGTTTGACTATTAAATATTATTTAGACTTCCATATTCAAAACACAAGACTCAAATGTCAAATGGGTAAATATTCCAATATAAGACTTCATTTTATTTATTATCCATCCACAGTGGGGCCCGATCATATGAATAGTTTGGATTGTTTAACCATGATCCCTGATACAGAGGCTACAGTCCTGATGTATCCTGTGGCAATACGTGGGGATGTATGAACGGTTTGGATCGTTGAACCATGATCCCTGATCCAGAGGCTAAAATCCCCAAGTATCCTGTAGCAATACGTGGGAATGTATTTGCGGAGTCCATTTTGGTAGATGCATCAAGCCGCGCCTTATTAGGTCAGGAAGTTGATTAGGTGTTATCCTGACCGTGTGGGGCCTTCCTTGATGAATATGTTGGACATCCACGTCGTCCATCGGTTTTTTCAGCTCATTTTGGAACTTGATACCAAAAATTAAGCAGAACAAAAAAATACTAATAATCTCAGGTGAACCATACCGCTGGAAAACGTCCATTAAGAACTTTTCGTGTGCCAAAAAAGTTTTGGATGAAGCTGATCCTTCTATTTTCCATTAATCCAGGTCTCTTTGGCCTTTTCAAAAGGTTGGATGGAAAATAAACATTAAGTTAAGGCCTAGAAAATTTTAATGGTAGGCATTCAATCACCACTGGTGTGGTCCACCTGGGAATTTGATCTGCTTAATTTTTGGGGACCAAGTCTGAAAATGGATGGAAGCATGTATAAACAGCATATCATCAAGGTGGGCCCTACGGTCAGGGTAAGGGTGTTACTCGGGTAACACCTAATCGGCTCCCAAGAAGTCAAGTGAGTAATACATTGTAGAGGCTGGAGGGAGCGAATTCTCTAAGGGTATGGGATATTTACTCTCTTCTTTCCACTTGTTTACCTCACTTGAGAGATCTTGTAATATGGATAAAAGTGTTATATTGGACCAGAGTCATCACTAACCAATTATTATGATTCTACAATTAGTTAGAGCATGTAAAAATGCTTAAGATTAAGAACTTGAATATTCTTAACATTAAGATGACTCGTGATTTTACATTCCAGAGATTTCAAGTAAGAGACCATGGTTATAGAGAGGGAAAGTGTTAGGCACCTGCTCTGACCGTACGAATATACGGTCTTTACTGACTAATTTCTAAAAAATAAGGGTAGTTGTCACGTGCAGAAAATGTAATGCGATGCAATAGTGATGATTAATTGATCCAAATTTCTGATGGACAGGATCCGACTATATCGGCAAGTTGTAGAGCATATGTTTGAAATGATCAAGTGCATGGTGTAAAGGATGCTTGATACTGTGTAATGATAAAACGACGGCCAACCAGCTAAAGTTTCTATTAGACCTGTTGTGATTATATCGGCAAGTCTCAAAGCATATGCCCACCAGCCAAATACGATGGAAAATGATGGAATGTAGTATATATGTTAAAATGACGGTTAATTGGCTAAGGTTTCTGATGGTTAAGAACTGATTATAACGACAGGCCACAGAGCATACGCTCGCCAGTCAAATGTGTAGAAAATAATACAAATGCACGATGATGTTGATGCGTATAAGAAGTAGTGGGGTTAAGAAGGGAATGAATGTTACACAATGATAATGCGATGATCCGATAAAATTGATAGATACTTGAATGGTTGGATGAACGGTAGTGTTGAAACTCCTGTGGATACTCGAACCCTTGACTGGGTGTTGAAACTCTTGAGAGTCTACCACCGGAGCAAGATTAAGGATCATCGTGTGAGTGTGTGGGGGTGTGTGCGCGTGTGTTTTTATATATATATATATATATATATATATATATATATAATATATTATATTATATATATATATCTATATATATAATATATATATATATAGGTAATGTTCACAAGGCTAGATTAAGTGGCTTAATTTGAACTTGGGTGGCTCATGGGCTGAGACTCTGTCTAAGCTAAGCTAGACTAGGTTGGGCTCTCCCTCTCTCCCACTCTCACTCTCCTTGGTGGAGGAATGGCTAAGGCTATTGCTAAGGCTAAGAGATGGGAGTGAATCCTTAAGGATGGAAAGGATTGGTGTGTGTTAAATGAAAAGGGGAGGGGGGCTATTTATAGTCTCTCAACCCAGTTTTCTAGTAATTCCTGGTGATTTTATGGGTAAAATATGTTTGAATGACTAGGATTAGAGATTACCACATGGCATCATCTCTTGAGTTGGATGAGTTGGTAAAATAGTAATTTTGGGTAAGGAGATGGGCATCGGAGTAAATGCACATCAACCGCACACTTAAGCTTTGAAAAATAAGCAATCCACATGCTTAAGGGATGCTGCCCGAAAGAAGGGGATACCACGTGGCCGGTGGAAATCTGGCTACCAACGGTCCCCACTTGGACTCTTTGTTTTAGCAGGCAGCATCCACCAAGCATGCGGAAACTCTATTGTAAGGGTTGGTGTTTTGAAGTTTTGACCATTTATCTGATTGGTCTTTATTTTGGCTTAGGTTCAGGATTGGTTTTGGGCTTAACTAGGTGAATTGATTGGGTTATGGGCTTAGGCAGGCTGACCGGGTGAGTTAACTGGGTGAGTTGATTCACCAAGTTGACTCAAGGCTGTAGGGTTTTGTGTTCTTAGGGTTAGGGTTACCTGGTTGAATGGGTTAAATAAGTTGAGTTTGGGGTTTAAGACTGGGTTTTATAGGGTTTAGGCTTCTACGGTTAGGATTTAGGATTAGAGTGTAGTTGCGATTGGGGTTTCTAGGGCTTAGGCTTCTAAGGTTAGGATTTAGGATCAGGGCATAGTTGTTCATTCATTCGTTCAAACTCTATCAGCTTATCAACCTGAGGTGGGTGTCTACATACCTAACAAAAAAAAAAAAAATCTGAATGGAGCGACTTTGTATTTGTCTATCTAATGGACCCCACTATAGATGGCCAACAGTGTAAAAATGTATATTTTTGCCTGTGAATGGGGACCCTAATCATTTTTTTTTTTCACAAGCAATTTCAAGTACACCAATGAGATGGGGTGCTTTACAACCTACACCATCCACGGTAGGGCCGTTATTTGTACGGTCTGGAATCACTGACCATAAAATCCTTTTATACTTTGTTCATAAATCACAAAATTATGAAGTGGACCCTAAACTTACACGTGTAACTACCTTCCAAAGACAATGTCTAAAAAGGAAAAAACATGACTCTGAAATCATCTTATCAACAATGAAAATGATAAAAATACCCCTAACACTCTAGATTAAGGCTAAATGTATTTGGCACTCCCATGCATTTTCATTATCAATCCTTCAAAATCTTCAAATCTAAAACCTAGATTTTATCCATCCAGGTTAGAGTCATTATATCACCAGTCAATGATCTAATGATCGACTCTTGCAATTTGTTGGGCCTCAAGAGAGATGAATTTATAAACCAAAACCTCCAATATTGGAGAATCCTAGCCATTCATATTTTGGTTTCGAAATCCACAAAAACTAAGAGAAAAAAATCAGGTTTTTTATTACATAATAATCTAATGTTATTTGTTGCCACTCCCAACCCCAAGCCGAATAGAAACTACCCAAAATAGCAAAATCTCCTTGGTTTATTACATTTGTTAAAAATGCATTGCCAATATAAGTACAAGCAACTTGTAAAAAAAAAAAAAAATTTTAAAAATGCTAAAACTTAAAAAACAAAAACTAAGAGAGATATACTGAACACGGAAATCATAAAATATAATAAAATTTTCTTGAAATCTTGATTTTAAGTGGAGACGTGCATTTTCTTGCAAAATAAATGTCTTCAACTGGCATATGAATCAGCTAACCCAGGCTGCGGGGTTATATAAAGATCAATAGGTTATGCATTTCGTGACAATATTGCCCCGATCAAAGGTACAACTTTTTTTGAGTCAACACTTCAAACAACAAAATTTTCATATTTAGAATAAATCTCTTCGAACCGTATATACCTACGACCTAGTTACATCATGCCCTACGTAGAACCCCAATTCTAATCAACTATTTTTGCTTTCGTTTAGACTTTTTTTGGTCCAAATATAGTAAAAATATTTCAATATGAAAATTTGTAAATAATCACTGCTCAATGTGAGAATATGCAAATGCCCATGTGGGAGCATGCAAAACTAGGTGGGATTAGGCAATGTGGTTATTTACAAATACCAACACAAGATTTATAAAGAAAAAAAAAATTAATTAAAAAAATCCATAACCTTGCTCAAAAATTACAAAGCTTAACTTTAACCAGTGAAGCATACAAGGTTAATCTGTTTAACAAATATTGCTAATTTACAATTATACACGCAATTCAAAAAAAAATATTGGACAACAATAGTATAATTATATTAATTGTTATTATAAATATTAAGTCGAGTCAACTAAAGACCTGTTCGAGTCTTCTAGTCGACTCGGGCCATCTGAAAATCAAATTGACTTTTCGGGTCTTTGAACTATGATTCGATCTGTGATGGCCCACTTCTCATCTCATAGTAAAATTCTCAAAGCTTGAATTTCCTGGTGAGCCCACCTTCCTTCATAGCATCTTGGCCCTTCTTGGTGTTGTCTTCTTCCTTCGTCTGGTTGTGATTAACCTCATCTTGGTGGTTGGATTCCTCAGGGCTCACCGCATTACAGCCGTCCAATTCACTGCAAGGCTTCTCAGGAGGTTGGGCCACGCTGTCACCATGGCAGTTCTTTTTGTTCTGGCCATCGCAAGGGGCGGGCCCACCTTCCTTGAAGGGATCAGAGCCGAAGAACCCATCCGGGGCCTTGATCCAGGACACGACGCTGCCTGCATTTGCTTGGATGAGAAGCATGCACACCAAGATTGTTGGGGCCCACAGTAACAAGAGGCGGGATGTAGCCATTGGATCGACGACTTACGTTGTGTTTTGATTATGTGCAGGTAATAGTGGATTTAAATGGATTAAAGGTGAGGTATTTAAAGGCTGAGGCTTCCTATTGTTAGGGTACTTTGTGGGGCTATGGTTAGAAACAGAAGGGCCATTCAAAAAAAGGAAAAGAGAAAAGCTCTGGTACTCTGGCAGAGTTTAGTGGATGATACACAGACACTTAGAAATTGAAGACGTGGCAAGTGATTATATCAAATTAAACTGTCAAAAATTATTATTCCTAGTTTAGATGTTTAATGAACCAAAAATTATCTTTTCTTTATTATCTGCTTATTAGATTGGTGGACATTTATTGGACGATTAGAATGAAAAATATCCACTGGTTCTATTTAAACAAACAAGTGTCCAAGAATCAGAGGTCAGGATAGTTCTGTTTATCCCCATTATAATTACTATCATTCCTCTTAAGATCCAATCAGAACAGATGTAACAGCCCGTATTTCAAACCCGGAGTGTAATTCGTTAGTATGGCCTACTTGAGCTTTGGATTTGCATGATATTTGGTAAAGGGACCTAATACGAACATGAAAACTGAATGTACGGAGTAGATTGATCATAAAATTACTTTGGACCCCACCATGGGCGGAGTGTATACAAAACATGTGTGCAACCGTTGTGCACGGAACTGGAATCCGGTCAAACAAAGTTTGACATGATGTTTTCCGGACTCTTTCCAGAACAGGAAAACTCTCTCCTTCCTTTCTTCGTTTTCTTACTGCTGCGGAGTTTAATCGATCATCTCCATTTTGTGTCGAGTGTTGCCCACTACCAACCACTTTTCAGATGATCTGAACCGTCCATCGTGTTCGTACGATAATTCTGACCAAAACCTAACCACTTTCATTGCATCTCCCCACACGTTTATACATAAGATATTTAGCACAACTAATGCGTACATTCTTCTGAAATTCTAGGGCCAGAAAAACATAGTTATGAAATAGTTCCATAATAGACTTCGATACAATCGAAGACACTTAGATAGCATCGAAGGTGCAATCGAGAATTTCAAGATTTCTCAAGCCAAACTCGCTGGACAGTTCTAGACGATTTTTCGATGCAATCAAAGACACTTAGATAGCATCAAAGGTGCAATTGAAGACACTTCGATAGCATTGAAGGCGTTACACAGAGTCTATGCGGAGTGTGTAAATTTAAGGCGGTTTGTGGATTTTTCCAACTCAATGCGAAAGTTGGAGTTCACAAGTATAAATAAGAGTCCATGGGCTATTCTAAGGTATCTTCTAAGGTTTAGAAAGGGAGAGAAGACCTACGTGGAGTGCCGATAACGTTCTTCTACTTTGATTTCATCACGGGTTCTAGTTGATCTTTTTATTTTTCTTCTAGGATATTAGTCTTCTTAGGTTAATCTCTTAGCTAAGGCTAAGGGATGAAACCTATAGTTTATTTAGATGTTTAATTTGCTTTGATTCAAGTATATGTTGAACTTCCATTAAGTTTTGGTTTGAATTAAGATATATTTTCAATTTTCTATGGTTTATTGTGAGTCAAATTACAATAGATGTTGTGATAGCTTTGAATATCTTTTTTTCCATTCTAAGATTGTGAGATTGGTAAATCTTGTTGTTCATCATTGTCTTATGCACATGGTCGGATGATGGAATTTCTTCCAATCA
Source organism: Magnolia officinalis (assembly GCA_021015155.1). Lineage (NCBI taxonomy): Eukaryota > Viridiplantae > Streptophyta > Magnoliopsida > Magnoliales > Magnoliaceae > Magnolia > Magnolia officinalis. The sequence goes on from JAJHSJ010000007.1 coordinate 76,482,698, forward strand.
TCACAATATTCCTTCACGTGTGAACTAATTTAATGAAAAGTTCAGATTGTACTTCAATTATTTTATCTTCCAACTAGATAGAATAGGACTTTAATTCCGGTTGTGTTTATTGAATCAAGTAGATTGAATATTAAGATTGCTATAAGTGGATTTCTGGATCCTTAATTTTTTATCTTTATTATTTCAAAATCTTTTTCTAAATCACTGGATTAAAAACCCAGACCAACCAAGTTAGACTTAGATTAGTTTTAGACTGTGTTCTCCATTCCCTGTGGATTCGACCTCGTTCTCACTGAGTTATTACTACATCGCGACCCTGCACTTAGGGTTGTGAACAGATTCACCCTTCAAGCTTTCACTCATTATAATAGTTAATTTAGTAGTTTTCTTTTGATATATTTTTCTAATAATATTTATGATTAATTTACGTGTATAATCAAATAATTAGTTGAGATATGAATTATTAATCTTCACTTTAAGATGATCCGCATTTATGTATACACGTTCTCTTATAATTAAGAACCCTATGAGTACGTTTCTTGATTTGTTAATATTAATTATCTAAATTCTATAGAGCTATAATTTATTTGATTGTGGAATTATTTTCTCTAATCTAGTTTCGATGAGTACTTACATGGGTATTTGCTTGATGATGTTTATTGAATCAATTGTGGCTTGGTTTAACACTTGATTACGTTAAAGAGTTGTAATTCGAATTTAATATTATATGTTGATGGATATATACATTAGAGGTTCCTCGAACTAGTGGCCGGTTGTGAATAGATTAAATATTATTTGGTCGTAGACTTACCATCTCTTGGATTATTTGTGCCATTGTAACTTGTGGATTATATTATTTTATTGTGTCTTTGAAAGACTTGGTGTCAATGTAGCTTGTTGAGAAGACTATTTTGTTGTAAAAGTGTGTGTGTATATATATATTATATATATATATATATATATTATATATATAATATATATAATATATATATATATATATATATATATATGGACTTGTGATGATAATGTGTATGTGTTGAATCATGAATGGCCACTAGTTGTAGGGATTCTTATAAATGGAATGTCTTTAATTCTTTATATTACCAACATCATTCATAATCATTTTAGTGTATTAGAATCTTACTTGTTAAAGTTTCATGAGCCGGGAATGGTGGTATGAGATACTATGCCCGAGTTGTCGGCCTATGCTGGGTTGCGCGCACTTCCCTCCCCAAGTGACCTTTGAGCTTCTTATGTGATGTTTATAAATTGGACTAATAACAGTTGGGTTAATCATACATACATGGCATGTGGGCGTTATCGAGTGCCTGTTTGACTATTCAAAATATCAATGTACTATTTGAATGACCATTTTTCCATTTTGAATGAATCGACTGTCTGAAAGATCTATTCACTTACATGAATGGGTCAACTGTTTAAAAAAGTTCATTCAGTTGTTCAGCTGGATGTGCAATCCCAGGCTGATTGCATTCATACATCCATGCGCTAATCAAGATTAAATTGGCGATTGAATATTACAATTGTTTATGAAAATTGTGAGAAGTAGATTGTATATCTTTATGTTATACTTTGAATTGTGGGTGAATATGTAGTTGTATTATACTTAGGAGTTATCAATTATAATTTAGATATTATAGTTCTTGAATTGTACTTGTAAATTGTGAATTATGTCTTCTTCTTATTTGCAGGTGGTATCCTCTTATATTATACTTATAAAGTGTAATTAAATTATATATTTTTGTATTCTACTTGTGAAGTATGGATTAAATACTATACTTTCCTGATTTCTAGTTGAATATTACTCTTAACTATTATAATGCCTTGGTAATCTCGGGGGTAAACCTCACTAGGATAGCCATTGACGATATAAAAAAATATTCAGTTGGTACAGGATACGTAAATGACATGCACGTTGACATTGATGTGGAGCATGAAGAGCTGGATGATTTTAAGACTCTTGATTTTAGAATTCCTTTTTTTTTTTTTTCTCGTTATTATGTTATTTCATTTTTAGATTTAAGTCATTGCTTTGTATAAGCCCTTTTGGGCAGCCACTTTATATAATTGGGATTTATATTCACTCTTTCTTTATGTGTAAGGTACTTTTATTCCATTGTGATTGTTTAAAAAAATATCACGATGAAATGTAGACTATTTTTTAAAAGGTTAATACTCAGAATTTTGGAAATCGAGTACTAAAGTTGGGTTACGAAATCTGGGCGTTACAATTGATTTCGTGTGATTTATACACTTTCACGTAGTGTATATAAAGATTTAAAAAAATTTCTTAGCAAATAACAATTGGTACATATCAAATAGTGTCACGTCAATGTTTAAGTGACCGATGAAGAAATAATCGTGAAGAAACGGTTATAAGACAGATGACAAAGGAAGAAATAGAGGAAGTCAAGTAGTGGCGAACGGTTATGGCAACAGTCATACCAACCAAATCAAACCGAATATTATCTTTTAATTATCCTTTTAATTATTAGTTAATTTACATTTCATATTATAATCATTTATTTTTCCTATCAAGAAAATTACATTTCTTAGTGTAATTCTTTACTTTCAGCCTATTGTTTACATTTCATAATGTAATCTATAGCGTTAACCAAATAGCTAGTAATCTTTAGCTATAATTTAAGTCTACACTCGCACGTTGGATTCAGTTCTTCATTTGGAAAAGTATTTCATAACTATTCTCCGCGACCGACTGTAAGGCTCTTTTTCTCATTTTATTTTATCTATATTGAAAACTCATTTCGTACAGAAGTCAAAGGTGTAAACCATCATCAGATGACGAACCCCTCTGAATATCACCCGATCCTGTTTACATATTGAGCGAGTGACTAAATAGGTAATCATTCTCATCATATCTCAGTCTTACACTACGTATCTGCCTATCTTGGCTTGGGATTACAGTTGTTTAGTTTGACTTGAGCTGTAATTTCAATTTTAGCATGCCCGACACGTACAACCAAAAACAAAACCATGCAACAATTTTTGGCACACGCAGTGGGATCCTGTTTCTAACTTACTGGCGTAATATTGCCAATTATGAATAGAAGAAGTGCTTGCATTGCTAGGGTCGATCCTTCAACTCCAATTACACCACCTTCAGTCGAGGACGTGCCAATTCTAGCAGCCCCCGAGGCATTGAATCTAAACAATAGTCCAACGCCTGGTACTGGGACCAATGAGGAGCATCGACTTCTCGGACTATCATACTTCAAGATATATGTCTGAGTATTCAGCTTGTACAGCCCAAGGAGAGCAATTCCATATTCAAGCTGAAAATATTAATTGGTATATGGCCAACCAGACTGAGATCCTGCATTGATTAATGACTATGATGACTAAACGAACATCATCGGTAATGCAATACAATGCCGAGGGAAGTTCTATTGGTAATGCAGCACCATTGCCACCCATGCCAAAGTGGATTTTATGTAATCATCATGGTATAAATATCAAGGGTGGACATCTCTCCCAAGTTTTTACCTTGGTGTGGTCCACCCGAATAATGTGTAAACCTGATTTTTTACCCAAACATATAACATAAGATTACACATATAATGGTCAGAGTGGATTCTACACGTCGCATTACAATGGGCTCCATGGAAAATTAAGTTGGGCGTCCACAATTGCTGGTTGAATGCTTTTTTTTATATATATATAAACAATTAGAGCAACGAAAACCTTTGACTTTTTATGGGACTACTGTGTTGTGTATATGAGATCTACTCTATCCATTAGATGTTTAATCCCATTTTAGCTCAAGAATATAAAAAATCAAGTTGACCTATGATTCTTATGGCCGCACCAGAGAAAATAATTGTAAGAGAGACATTCGTTCTTAATTCTTACATGAACCACTGATGATTATATAAAATTAATCCACTTTAACCATTAGATATCAAACTAGTATATAGGCCTAAGAACTCAAGCCCATCTGTGATTCAAGTGGGCCGCACCGTCTTGGGTAAAGTCAGGGCTGCACCTAATCCACTCCCCGCCTCAAGAGAGCGCGACTTGGATAGGACCCAGGAACCGGCAATGTGGGTGTGACCTTGACCATATGGCCCACCTAGATACATGCATTGTATTTCTATCCCTACGCCGTCCATTTTTTTAATTTGAAAGCTTATTTTAGTGCTTAAAATAAATAAATAAAAGTAGATAAAAATTTCCTGTGAACCAGATTATTTACCATTAGAAACTTTTTCTCAATCACAAAAGTTTTGGATCAAGCTAATATTTATTTTTTTCACCTATCATCCCGTTGGTTTTGACCTTATCAACAGGTTGGATCACGTTACGATAGATCTTAGGAAGTTTTTAAGGATGGGTGTTCAACGACCACTGTTTCCTTTGATGTGGTCCTCCTCAGAATTTTTATATTCAATGCATGTATCAAGGTGTGCTATATGGTAAGGGTATCGACACTGCTGGTTGGGTCGAAGCCAAGTAGCGCTCACGCTTGTAGGAATTAACTTTCATCGGATGGCTTTTTATTTTTTAGGGGATCTACCATGATGTGTGATGTGTATGTAAGATCCTGGTGAACTATTAGATGTGTATGTAAGATCCTCGTGAACTATTAGATGTGTAATCCCATGTTATACCAATTGTAAAAAAATAAATAAATAAATAATCAGGATGGAATATATTTTAGGCAAGGAAAAAAGTAGGGAGAGAGATGTCAACCCTTTGATATTTATAGGGTAGACCTCTATAATTATAGAAAATCCACTCAAACCATTAGATACCAAACCCAAAATTAAGCTTAAAATACAAAAATCAGGCCCACACGTTTCAAGTGGGCCATATGAAAGGAAGTACTTTGAAAGGTGAAAGTTGTCTTATACACTTTTTCCAACTGTATGGTCCACTTGAAATACGGACTGAAATTATTATTTTCAGTCCCTGAGCCTAACCTGGGGAGATACACCTGTTGGTCGGTGTGGATTTTACATAAACATGGTGGGCCCACAAAATCTAGCAACCCTTTTTGCATGAGAAATAAATGTTCCCTCTGGCGCTTGCTTTCCTTCCGTCTATCTAAATTTGGAATTATACTTGAAAATTTTAATAGCCGAGCATCGTTCGTGGGTTTTTTCAACGTCTTAGCCCTGGCTTGACCCAATTTACAAATGGGTTTGATATTTAAGCCCGAGCCTAGCCCTCAGGACTTATATTCCAGCCCAAGCCCAGCCCGAGTTGCCAGGCTGAAGACCCGACGGGCCCGCCCGGTCCATTGATGCAGCTAATCCCTGGCGTGGATGTAACGCCCCACAGTTGGGAATCCACCCACCGCCGTTGATTGGGGAATCCACCGAAAGCCGCAACCGAGTAAGACCAGATGATGAGGCATCTGCCTTTAAAATGCCGCTTTATAATTAAGTGGAGCATATATTCTCCCTTTCGCAGCCCACTTGTGTCTATGGAACATATTCTCTTACTTTCGTGGGCCACTTGGGTCCGTGGAACATATTCTCTCGCCTATGAAGTGAGACGCAAATATATCTCTAGCCCGTGTGGGGTCCACAGATGTCCATGAAAAATCCACTCCGTTCATTTGTTTTAAAAGACCATGAATAGGGTAGGGTTGTAAAATTCAGGCGGATCCAAAACTCAGGTGGGCCACACCAACAAAACAGTGGGATAGAAACATCTACCATTAAACCTTCCGGGAGCTGATTATGATATTTATATAATATCATCCTGATATTTTAGATCTGGGTGAAATTTTGTCCCCCGGGATTTTGTAGGATTTCACATCGGATTAGACTCTCATGACACGTGCACAAAGGTGCACACGTGCGTGGTAAGCATGACTCATATATCCCCGATTACTCAGCTGCATCCTAATTCAAACGGAACTCGTGGGAACTGTTTTGAGAACTCATCATATGTGTTGTGACCCTAAAATCTAATCGGTTCACATGAAACAGCACCTCATGAAATCCTCCTGACCCAATTTTTAGTTTGATCCAAAACTTTGGTGGGCCATGAAAAGTGAAAATGGTTTTCTCACTTGATTTGCATTTCTCTTTTCTCTGAACTGCCAAAATTTTAAATTAAGGTGAAAAATTGTCTCTTAGGATTTCATGGGATTTCACATCACATGGACTTTTAAATTAAGGTGAAAAATTGTCTCTTAGGATTTTATGGGATTTCACAGCACATGGACCGTTACGTATGATAGGTGAGCATGAGTCATATTTCCGAATGCTCAGCGGCTCACCAGCTCCCACTGAACTCATGCAAACTGTTTTAGAACTCATCATACTTGATGTGACTACAAAACGTAAAACAACACCTCATTGAGTCCGTCGGGCCCAAATTTTTACTTTGATCCAAACTTTGGTGAGTCATAAAAAATGAAAACAGATTCCTCCTTAATTTGCATTTCCCTTTGCTATGGACCATTAAAATTTTAGATCGGGGTGAAATTTTTTTAATCGGAGTTCCATGGGATTCCACATCACATGGACGATTCCACTTCACACTTGTCATGGGCATCTAATCCGAATGGTCCATGTGATGTGGAATCCCATGAAACTCTAAGGGACAAAATTTTACTGTAATCTAGTCATGGAATCCCACTAAAGTCTTGGATCAAAATAAAAATTGGACTGGATGAGTCGGCTATATATATACCATTTGTGAAACTATCCTGTTAATATGCCGCCTCCCCTTTTATATTAATTAATAATAGAATAATATACTACAGATAGATTTAAGTAGTTAGGATGCGGATACCGTGGTATGTTGACGTCATCTAGTCATGGTAGGTTGACATCAAGTTTTGTGGCCCCACCATGATGGATGTGTCATATCCACACCGTTCATCTATTTTGTGAGATCATTTTAATGCATGGTCTAAAAAAAGAGCAACAATAAAGCTTAACTGGACCATACCACTAAAAACAGTCACCTCCTCTTGAAAACTTGCCGGGGAACACCGAAGTTTTCAATTAAACCTATTTTTGTATTTTCTCATCATCCATATCTAGGTCACCTTATGAATAGATTGGATAGCAAACAAACATTACGGTAAGCCATAAGAAAGTTTCAATGGTGAATCATTATCACATTGCTTCCTTTATCGGTGTCCTCCCCGGTATGGAGCTCGGTACTGTCGGTATTGGTGGAAGCTATGTAGGTCCCATTATATTGTATGTGTTTTATCCACGCCGTCTATCCATTTTTTCAGATCATTTTATATCATCATCCCAAAAATGAGGTTGATTCATATCTAAAATGGACCACACCGTAAGAAAAAATGAGGATTGAATGCTTACTGTTGAAAACCTCGGTGAGCTGCAGAAGTTTTGTGGATCCTGCTGATTTTTATACTTTCACTTCATCCACATCTGTGTGACCTTATGAACAGGTTGGATGGAAAATAAGTATCTCGGTGGGCCCTAACCGTGGGTATTCAATCCTACATTACTTCATGTGATGTGATCCATTTAAGCTTTGGATCTGCCACATTTTTGGGATTATAGTTTAAAATGAGCTCACAACATAATTGGACGGTGTTGGGGACCTTGAGGGACGCGGATCTCCTGCGAAAGACTTTCGCACGAAGTTCCCGCGCAAGATTCTGAGTGGGTCCTACTTAATTGTTTGTGTGAAATCTAACCCCTCTATCAGTTTTTTAAGCTCATTTTATGACGTGGGATCAAAATTTAGGAGGATCAAAATCTCAAATGGGTCACGTGAGAGGAAACAGTGGAGATTTAGTGACCACCGTTGAAATATTTATATGTCCATAAAAGTTTTTAAAAATATAATTTTTTTTTATTTTTTCACTTTATCTAAGTGAAAATGACGTCATAAACGGTTTAGATGGCATATAAACAGCAAGGTAGAGCCTAGGAAGGTTTCAACGGTAGGCATTCCTTTCGCCACTGTTTCATCTCCTATGGCCCACTTGAGTTTTGGATCCTACTCATCTTTGGTAGAATGTCTTAAAATGAGGTCGAAAAACGGATGAACGGCTTTGATTTCTTACAAACATCACAGCAGACCCCACTTAGAATCCTTGCGCAGGAACTTCCTGCGAATGGCTTTCGCAGGAAATCCGCGTCCGACGTTGAGCTTTTCCAGTACCCACGTCACTAACCAATCCAGTCCATATAAAGCATATTCCTCCCTCTCATAAGCGTCTATAAAAACACCTGCCATGTTATCTACCTCTCCTCACTCCAAGGCCCCTCGATGGAGGGTGAAGACACCGTGTCTCACGGTCCCTCAAACAAAGGGCTGTGGTGCTTTCAGAGCCATCACGGTGCACATATGGAGTGGGGAATGGTGGTAGCTGACCACCTCTTAACAAGAGCTAGGTGGGCCTAGGGCTGTACATCAAGCTGAGTGTACTCGAGGTGGGCCAAGCTCGGCTTGACTTGTCCATGATATACTCAAGTTCGAGCTCGAGCTCAACATTGAAGCTTAGCTTGTTTGCTAAAGCTTTCGAGTCGAGTTCGAGTCAAACTAGTGGTTCGAGTCAAGTCAAGTTTATCTCGAGTGGAGTTAAATTTATCTCCGTAGGATAAGAGAAAGAAAAAGAGAGAATGGGGACAGGTAGGATCGGGTAGGATTTTTTAGTAAAACCTTTTAAGTTTTAACTTCTTCTTTTTTAACTTATATATATATATATATATATATATATATAAATTATTAAAATATATTACTTGATCCGAGTCGAGCTCGAGCTCGAGCTTCAAGTCGAGTCGAGTCAAGTTGAAATACACCATGGTCGAACATGGCTTGAACTCAACTCGAGCTTTAGTAAACAAGCTTAACTCGCCTTGAGTCGGCCTTTCAAGCCGAGTCAATCCGAGCTGAGTCAAGCCGAGTCGAGTGAGCTCGAATCCAAGCTGAGTCAAGCCGAGTCGAGCGAGCTTTTCGAGCTAGGTTGACTCGTGTACAGCCCTAGGTGGGCCTTGTCTACACTTGCCACACTGTTGGAATAGCAAATTAGTCCATTTGGGCACCGTTGATTTTGACCATGAAAATCACCACCGGTCTTCATCATCTGTATCAGATATCTGGTGCAAGTATCCAATATCAGCATCTCATGAAAGATTAGATTTCTTTCTTCTTATTCTTTCTCTCCTTTTGTTTTTTTTTTTTTTTTTTTCTTACATTAAACAACCCATGATGCGATTTAAGACGTCTGGTTTCTTGCTTGGAAATGTTTGGACGTGTAGTCGATGATTCGTTTTTCTTTCTCTTATTTTGTAGTGCGTTTGGTCGCACCAAACTTCGCAAAATTTCATAATAAATGAATCTAACTTAGTTCCAAACATCAAACAAAACGGTGACATGGAGAAATTAGGATAGAGAAATGCTAGCGGAGATGTGTTCTCATTACCGATGTATACGTGCAAACATGCATGGTGATTGGAACCGTTGATCTAGATACCTTGGTAGATCAGGAATCCACTTAGCTGATGATATGGAACCGTTGATCTGGACACCTTGGTGGATTCGGAGATCGACCGAGCTGATGATGGAACTGTTGATCCACACCATAGTAAGATTGGATGATGTGGCCGCATCTACCTCTTAAAATGCTACTTTTGCGGGCTACTTTCTCTTTTAAGCATATTTTCTCACTTTTGTTGGTCACTTGGTAAACATATTCTCTCTTTATTGTTATTGTGTATATATAAAGATCCTATACATCGTTGGAGGTTTCTTTACGTATATATATCTTTTATTTTTCAGATGTAACTTTGACGCTACACGCAGGTTTCATCGATCACATTTCTATTATTTTCATTTTTGAACTGGGCTTGGGTTTTTTGTGCCTTCCCTTTTATATTAATTTATAATATATAAAAAATGTGCTATGGATAGAGTATGTAGGAAGCAGATTATGATCATTGAGTTCACGGCCCCAGCATGACATATGGGTTATATCCACACCGTCTATCCATTTTATGAGATCATATTATTGCATAGACCCAAAAATAAAAGAGATCCAAATTTCAAGTAGAACACACCACAAAAATAGCAGAGATCGAACATCTATAGCCTACCCTGGAAAACTTCTTAGTGGCTATAGAAGTCTTGGATCAAGCTTAATTTCTCTTCATCTCGAGTCCCATAACCTTATAAACAGGTTCGATGGCAAATAAACATCATGGTAGGCCCTAGGAAGGTTTCAACGGTGGACATCATTGTCCCCACCGCTTTACGTGGTGTGGTCTACTTGAGCTTTGGATCTGCCCCATTTTTTGGCCGTGCCTTAAAATGATCTCAAAAAATGGATGGACAGTATGGATATAACACATATACCGTTGCGGTGTGGTCCACTTGATCATTGGACTTGCCTAATTTTTAGACTGAGACCAAAAAATGATCTGAAAAAATGGATCAACCTTGTGGATAAAACCCATACATCACAGTGGGCCACACAGATCCCCTGCCTGGACGCTCCTCTATGTTTAGGAGAGATTTGCTAATTCCACACTCGAGTAGGTGTAATACATGTCCACACATGGGCACATGATTATATAAAATATGAAATACGTGTATGAGGTCTGAGTTTCCTGTAAATTGGAAATAATACTCATATTTTTTTATTTTTTTTTTAAAATTTTTTGGAAAAATATTCTATTCATTCACAAAAGGTCGGAATACATTCGGGCCTGCCCAGAGAAAAATAACTAGGCAAGCCTATCGTGAGGCAAAAGAAAAATTAACTACAACTGATTAGTCCTTGCCAACGTGACTTCTAACCGCCCCGAGGCCCGCTCTATCTAAGAAAACCAAGCCCCTAACATGGATCGGCAGTTCTGCAGCAGAAGAGAAAAAGCAAGACTGTTGAGAATTAGTCCCAATCTTGGCCAGAGCGTCGGCCGGGCAATTGGCTTCCCTGAAAATGTGCGTCATGTGCGTTTGAGCCCTCATAGTCATGTTATGGATCCTGCTAATCCAGTATGTCCACTTCCAGCCCGGATAGGAATTACCGTTCAGAACGTTCACGAGCAATTGCGAGTCAGATTCAATCACCACCTTATCGAAGCCCCTTTGAATACAAAGAGAAAGGCCGTCAAGAATGGCCCGAATCTCCATGCACGTGTTTGTCCCATGGCCATATGCATTGGCAAATGCAAACACAAACTCCCCTTTGTCATTTCTGCATATACCTCCACCACCCGAAGGCCCCGGGTTACCCCTACAAAAACCGTCGACATTAATCTTTATCCATCCAAGGCGCGGCCTTAGCCAGCGCACCACCCTTGACTGAGAATGCACCTAATAAGAGGCCGCCTGGGCCAAGCTCCTGCAAGTGACTGTCGAGGACGGCCTGAGCATGGAGTCACTTCGATTAGCCACATACAAAATCCACCAATCCAACTGAGCCACCATGGCAGGCAGAACACACTGTTTGTTGTCAAACCGAGCTGCGTTTCGGGCTTTCCACATTACCCAGCAGAGCATGAGAGGGGCAACGCGCTGCGACTCTGATTTCCTCCCCGACGCAACACAAGCTTGCTTCCATTGCGCCAAACGAAGACTGAAAGATGGAGCCGGCAAAATATTAAAGTGAAAGATATCAGCAATGTGGCTCCAGAGGGCCTTTGCGCTGCGACTATGGAGAAAGAGATGCTGAATAGTCTCAACAAAAGTTGGGGCCGAAGATTCGACCCCACAACAGACACAGGCAGACGCCAGCTGCACTCCCCTGGACTGAACTGCTTCATCAACCGGGACAACCCCCTGCAGGATCCTCCATGCCAGCAGAGACATTTTTGGTGGTAGCCCTTTACTCCACAAGCTGTTGGCCCAGTCCATTGGAGGGGAGGGAGATCTATAAATGTTTCTTACCGAGCTTACAGAAAACTTACCCGAGGGGCTCAACGGCCAGAAAGGACTGCCAGGGCCAGCCGAGACGCTGAAACCCCCTTGGAAAATGAAATCAATAATCCTTTGGGGGAGGAAGTTGAAAACTGCTGAAGGAGGGAGAGGGTCGCACGGGCCCAGAAAGTCTCTGACGTGCATCTCCTTCAAGCCCTCTGGAATGGGAGTAGCGGCGAGATCCTTGAGCGGGCCCAGACCAGACCAGTTGTCCGACCACAACAGACAGGTACCCTCTCCTAACCGACGCTGCACAAAAGTGGCGAGCAGAGAGAATTGGGACTGAATGCGACTCCAGATAGGGGAAGCAAATCCACATCTCCAGTGAGAATCAGAGTGTTGCAACGGCTTATACTTTGCAGACATGAAGGAGCCCCATAGGCTGACGTTATTCCCAAAAAGGATGCTCCACGCCATCTTCAAACGGAAGGCCTGCATGACCTCCCGCAGCCTCCTAAAGCCCAGCCCACCTTCCTCGATAGGAACAGCCAGCCTTTTCCAATTCATCCAGTGAAGTTTCCTTTTACCCTGAGACCATCCCCAGAAGAAGTTACAGAAACACTTTTCCAAAGATACCAGAACCTGCTGAGGGATATGCGCCGCTGCCAATGAATGAATGGGAACACTTCCCAAAACATGCTTGATAAGGACCATCCTACCCACCTGGGAGAGAATTCTAGACTGCCACCCCTGGATCCTCCCGTTAATCCTATCTAAAAGCGGCTGAAACAAACTAGATTTAACTCTACCGGCCGATATGGGAACTCCTAGATAAGTAAATGTTGAAGAGGACCTGGCGATACTGAGCACTTCAATCGCTCTAACCCGGACAGATGTCATCTTGGGAGTGCAAACAAAGTAACTTTTGTGGAGGTTGATACTTTGGCCTGAGGCTTCCTGATACTTGTCTAGGAAATCTCTCAAAATCCGAAGAGAAGTAATACCCCCATTAAGGAAAAGGAGGGTGTCGTCGGCATACAGGAGGTGGGACACCCTCGAGCAGCCCCTACGGGTTTTGAACGGAACACACCGGCCTTGGTTAAGTAAAAACCGAAGGCCCCGGCTAAGAGCCTCTGCCACGATAACAAAAAGCGCAGGGGAGATAGGATCGCCTTACCGAAGACCTCTGGTTGATTTGAAGAAACCAGTAGACTCCCCATTCACCAACACCGAGAACCAATTATTACTCCAGCACTTCTCGACCAAGTCCACCCATCTAGAACCGAAACTGAATCGGAAAAGAATCTGCTTCAGAAAATTCCATTCGACTCTATCATACGTTTTTTCCATATCCAGCTTGAGAATGATGTTTCCACCCTGGGCCTTCCTGGCAATGTCCCTGAAAAGCTCCTGGCTGAGAGCGATGTTTTCTGAAATGGATCGCCCCGGAACGAAGGCCCCTTGCTCCAAGGAGATGATCGAAGGAAGGATGGAACTCAATCTAGCTGCCACAATGTTGGCAAAGATCTTGTAAATACAGTTGCACAGACTAATAGGTATGTAATCAGAGAACTTCTTTGGGGATTGTGTCTTTGGGATTAAGCAAATGAGGGAAGTAGTGAAGAACCTAGGCATTTTACCCCCTTGGAATATAAAGATGAGAGCGTTCTTTATATCGCGACCCACCACATCCCAACAAGAAGAATAGAAGGCACTCAAGAAGCCATCAAGCCCCGGCGTTGTATCCTCGGGCATTGCATCTACAACTTTCTTAACTTCCATGAGAGTTGGCGGCGCCATCAGTCCGTGATTCTGATGCTGGGAAACCAAGTGTGGGATGACGTGAAGAAACTGGTCGGCGTCAGTAGTAGGAGCTGAGGTGAATAGACGCTCGAAAAAATTAACCGCTTCAGCTTTGATCCCGTCAATATCATCAAATTCCTGGCCCGACTCAGATATAACCTTGCGAATAAGGGAGCGGCGATGCTTTGTAACTACAGTAGCGTGAAAAAATTTCATATTCCTGTCACCTTCGGCTAACCAATCGATGCGGGCCTTTTGTTTCACCTTACAAGTAGGCAATTTCAGGCTTCAGGTTGGTTAAAACATTCAAAGTAAATTGACCATTATTATTTCATCTTTTAGTAACCATTCATTTGTTTTGATATGTTGTGGCCCGCCTATGGTGCGGAATAGCCTGACTTTTTATGGCAGAAAATGTTGTGAAAAATGTTTTGATTAAAAAATTATATATATAAACATATAAAAGATTTGAGAAAAACTCATTTTTTGTGTTTTAAGAATAGTCACATATCAAAAAGGAGAAGAAAATGTTGTCTTAACAAGTAGGGTGTTGAGTACCTTACTATTTTCTCAGTGAATCCGAGTACCTAGACTTGTGCGCGCATGGGCTCGAACATGTACAATGCGAGGGTGTGGACATGTGAGGCTGTAAAGGTGCTAGTAGCACACTTTGCACTTCACACATGAGCATCGTGTCGCTCCCTCGTGAGACGAGTACGAGTTGCAATGCGACAATGGCTATGGGTCAAGTGGCTGGAATTCTTTGGATAAGAGGTCTAAGAGAGACTTGCCTGACTTCTATAGAAGCTAAAAGTAGTTGTTTAAGAGGCCTGGTACAACTGCTCATGCAATAATAAATCAGACCATACAAAAATTGTTCCATGTGGCTAGCACAATAGTCATATATGGCTAGCCACTGAATCTAAACGACTAGCATGCAGCTAGTTTTTTCATATGCAAAATGGTTAAAAAGTGTCAAATAACGGCTAGTTTCTCACCAATAGTCAGAAACAATCATTTGGAGTTATGACCTTAGACCAAAACGTCCAGCAACCCTAGCCTATATAAACTGAGCTTAGATAGTTCATTTTCACCATCACAAACCACTTGAATTACTGTCTCATATGAACCAGTAAAAGCTCAAAAGTTCTTTGATCAATCCAGCAATGTTCAATACAAATCTTAGCCAACAAGCCCTCAAGAAAAAGTCTAGTGTAGTAGTCTAAGCCAAAAAAAAATTCTTTTCTTAGTTTCTCTCTCATTTGGGACTTTTCTTAAATTTAAAAATAAAATTAAAAAATAATAATAATAAAATTTGACAGCAAACTATGTACACAGAGTTCTATTAGTGGTTTCTTCGTGCTTTTTTTTTTTTTTTTAATTTTTTTACACAGGCACCCAACACACACACACACACACACCGCAATGGGATTTCACCACCAATGGGTTTCAAACCCAAGACCTCGCATTGAAACTCCTCAGAGTCTACCACTAAGGCAAGGACTGGAACCCCGAGTTTCTTCGTGCTTGCTAAACATAGAACCACACACAGGCTTGTCATATCCTAGAAGTTATTTGTCTACAACTTGTTAGTAGTCCCAATTACTTTGAAAATGGGCGAATAATGCTTTAAGGACAGCATGATCGCACGTGCTTCAGCCCGTCCTTAATATTTTCGGTTTCTTTTCTTTATTTTATGGAAATTACAATTATGTAATTTGAGAATATCACTTTTGTAATAGAAAATTAAGGGAACGGATTACATGGTGTGCCATACACCACCGAACTAGTTGGTGTGTTGACGTCACCAATTTCTATGGGCCCCAATGTAATGTATCGTTATATCCCAACAGTTAATCTATTTTGGCGATATTATTTTAGGGCATGAGTCCAAAATATGACCCAAAACTAAAACTCACCACAGAAAGTAGAGGAGAGAATGATTCCCACTGTTCAAACTTTCTTAGGACCCACCATGATGTATATTTGCCATCCAACCTGTTCAAAAGGTCACACTGACTTGGATGAATGAAAAAAAACAAATATCAAATTGACCTAAAACTTATGTGACCCTTTGGAAGTTTTCAATGGTAGACATTCGATCTCCACTGCTTTCTGTGGTGTGGTCCACTTGATCTATCTTAGTTTTGAGCTTAAGTCCTAAAATAGTCTCACCAAATGGACTGACGGTTTAGATATCACATACATCATGATGGGACCCATAGAACTTGATGACATCAACATACCTATGTGGCACACCACACAATCCAATTCCACAAATGGAAAAACGCTCACTTGATGGAAAGCTCAAATCTCACACATGTCACATTATTTCACATGTGCAAAATGTGGAAGGGTATGTTCCCACGATCACATTATTTCACATTATATATCTCTACGATCAACTGTAAGTGTTTCCCTTTTTATTTACTTTTATATATGAAAGTTCTTTTGTATAGAAGGCAAGGTGCAACCCATCCTCAGAGGACGAACCCTACCCTCTGATAACTCATTCTCGGAGGACGAACCCTACCCTCCGATAATCGTCTGATTATTTTAAACAACATCTTACGAGTGGCTTAATAGACGACCGATCTCCTCAGATCTCAGTCTTATATGGCTAGTCTGACATATCTGCCTATCTCGACGCTTGGGGTCAAAGTTGTTCGATCGGAATCAAGTCGCATAGTCTTTTATAGCATGCCCACGCAACAACTATAAGTAGAAAAAATGACTTATTTGGTGGTATCCAAACGGGCCCTAAGAAATTAAGTTACTTTTTTCACTTAAGTTGGTTTGTTAAGCATTATTGTAAAAATAACTTAGGTGTTACAAGCTACTTATGTCAATGAGTAATATTTTTAGCCTTTTAACTCAGTACTCATCTACTTCTCTCTTCTCTCATGATCCATATCAAAAGAGGATCTCTCTCTCTCTCTCTCTCTCTCTCTCTCTCTCTCTCTCTCTCTCTCTCTCTCTCTCTCTCATGGTAAATGTTAAAGGAGGCCTTTTCTTACCATTCATATCAAAGGAGGCCCCACACAACAGACCATCCACATTGAAGGTGGGGCTCACAGGATGGATGGTCCACATCAAATGTGGGCCCCACGTGATGGATGAGCTCATATTAATATGGGCCAATATAATGGATGGTCCACATCAAAGGTCGGCCCATGATTATAAATAGCCCACATCGAAGCTAGCTAGTATGATGAATGAGCACTGCAAGGTGGGGCCTACATGATAGATGGTCACATTAAAGGTGGGCTCCATATGATGGGCAGTGGACATTGAAGTTGGCCCCATATGATGGGTTGCCCTATTGAGGTAGCCCCACATGATGACAGTACATGTAAAATCTTAGCCCCTAATGATGAATGGCTCACATCCAAGGCGAGCCCCACATGTTAGGCAACCCACATTAAAGGTAGGGCCCACATGATGGACAGTCCTAATCCAAAGTGGGCTCTACATTATGGGAAATTAATAATGGTGGGGCCCCATATGATGGATCATCCACATCAAGGTAGGCTCCATATGATGGACAGTTTGTGGGGCTTTCCTGCGACGTATTAGGTGATTCCGTCAGCCATGAATAGGATGTCATCTTACCAGCCATCTCGCTAAGCCTAGTTCCGAATGAGCAACGAACAGATTATCGAAGATCCGCCCTTCATCAATCATCTCACACGAGGCTCGGTTTCAACCAAGTAACGAACACACAATTATCCCGCACATGTCGATCATCCCATTACAAAGCTTAATCCTGGTGCAACGTACGAATCGTCATCCCTCAAGCCAATCATGAGTGACATTGTTGTAAAAATCATTAATAGAATAATAATTTCCGTCAACATCTTTTTCTTCTATTTTATTGTTGAACTTTGTTGTTGAATCCAGTTGAAAGAACAAGTCATTAAGTCATAGATTCATATTTATTGACACAAAAAAAAAAAAAAAAAAAAAAAAAAAAAAAAAAAAAAAAAAAAACCTATTTTGAAGATTTAGCCTCCTACCCGACATCAACAATTCAGTCAACCCTAGAGTAAGGTAAACTCGAACATGCCTACACATTATAATGGCACACAAGGATCAAATATTGGCCCTCACTCCCACGTGGCTAGTTTAATTGAATTAAGCCAAAATACAATCGAACAATAAATTGAACCAAGTGCTCTTGGACCTGAAAAATAAAAATAAAAAAATAAAAACATAACGACTTCAATCTGTATCACCCAAAATTTAGAGCGCGATTTGGTGCGCCCTGTCTCAACGAAGACGGGGGCTTACCTTGATGTTATGTATTATACAACCTCGCTGTTCACCCGTTTTTCCATTATCATTGTAGGGCATGAGCTCAAGAATGAAGCATTTCTGAATCCCAGGTGGGCCATACCATAGGAAACACTGGTCCATGGTAATGTTTCCGTGATGTCTATTTTCCATCCAACCTGCTGATGGAAAATATCCATGCTATAGCCTACCTGAGATTTGGATTTGTTTAGATTTTGGGCTCATGCCCTAAAATGATCGGATAAAACGGATGGGTGGAGTGGATATAGAATGCATACACCAAGGTGGGCTCCACGGTAAGGGCCGCACCCCTGCCGCACCTAAACCGCTTCCAAAAATCGAAGCCGTAAACATCGCATTCTGATGTGACGTGCCACTTTTGGCGGATTTTGATTCGGTATTGGTCGGAGCTGTAAAATCTCTGTGTGCCCCACAATGATGTATGTGTTTAATCCACGCCGTCCATACATTTTTTCAGCTTATTTTAGTGTATGGAACACAAAATAAGGAAGATTCAAATATCAGTGGACCACACCACGGAAAAACAGTGGTGATTGAATTTCCACCATTAAAACTTCCTAGTGCCTATCGCAATGGTTATTTTCCATCCAACCCGTTGAATAGGTCACAGCATGATCCAAAACTTCTGTGGCCGTTCAATCCCCCGCTATTCCCTACGGTATAATCCACCTGAGATTTTGATCTGCTTCATTTTTTTGTGCTCCTCGCATAATGGATGGACGAACTATATCAAACACATACGTCATGGTTGGGCCGACAGAACTTCTCCAGCACCGACTATGATGTGGGTCCTGCCACTTGGGTGTGGAACATATTCTCTCGCTTACTATATGAGTTTACGATTTCCCTTGTATGAAACCCCACCACACATTCAGCCAGGGATGGGCTTTCTTGCAAGTGTTCTCTTGGCAGTGACTGTCATCGTTCTCTTACTACCTCTCGCCAGACCCATCGATGGAGGGTGGGGATCAAAGAGCAGAAACAACATCACTTCAAGGCCCATCGATGGAGGGTGGAGATCAAAGAGCGGAAACGACATCACTTCAAGGCCCATCGATGGAGGGTGGAGATCAAAGAGCGGAAATAACATGTCACTGCGGCCCCTCGAACGAATGGCCGTGCCACCTTCAGAGCCATCAGGGTGCACAGCTGGAGTAGGAAAAGGTGGTAGCTGCCCATATCCTATCAAGAGCTATGTGAGGCACCGTTGATTTTGATCATGATCGACGGTCTTGATCACCTCTATCGGCATTGTCGGTGCAATATCCAATATCAGGGAAGCCGATTAGGTGAGACCCTGGACTCACCCAAGACGGTCTGGCCCTTACCGTGGGGCCCACCTTGATGTATCTATTTTGTGTTGGATCATTTTAGTTTATGATCCCAAAAATGAAGCAGGTCCAATTATCAGGTGGACCATTAATGGGCCACAAAAGTTTTGGAAATACTAGGGAAACATTAAGTTGCAACCTAAGAAGTTTTTAACGGTAGGGTGTTCAATCACCACTGTTTCTTAGAGTATGGTCCACCTGAGATTTTTATCTTCTTCATTTTTGGGATCACTTCCTAAAATTATCCGGAAAAACAGATGGACGACATGGATACATAATAGATACATCAAGGTGAGCCCCACAGAAGATTTGAATTTTTCTTTTAATTTCATTTTTCTATTCATGATGGAGTTATTTTCTTTCGTTTTTAATTCATGACTTTTTATTTTTATGTATTTATCTGCAAAGAAGGAGATTTGTGTATTCATCTGTGGCAAAAAAAGGCCCGAGGCCTCCTATCATAAGGACCTATACATTTGCGAGTTCTCTAATGGAACGAACCCTACCTTATCTAGAAAGAGCAACCCTCTGATCAGCGGATGGAGTTGTCACGCCTCACTATTAACATGAGATGCAGGGTTTTTTCGATTCATGACTTATCCTTTCTTGGGAATACTTGGATGTGTGGTAGGGATGTGTTGGGTTGCACCAAACGCCATAAATTTTTATGATATTTCATGATAACTGTCTTATTTGGTTCAAAATATCATGAAATTATAATAATTGTTGGCGGCCATGGCATTGGCCTGCAAGAAATGGAATGGATTGCCCCAATGGATTCAATGGGCTACAGGTGGGCCCACAAGAATGGCACATGTACAGTCTCATTGAATCCAATAAGAGTAGATTAAGGCTCCCGCAGGGAGAGAAGCGTCGTTGTAGAGGATTCACCGTATAGTATAGTCTATAAATTAAGGTTAGTGTCTCCTATCCTATTATTTTTTCTATTAGCTTGAAAAGGTTTATTATGAAATGGGTGAGAAAGAAGCGGAAGAACGATTACTATTATCTGCCTTCTCATCATCTCCAGCGACCTTGATTGATCGCTCAAACTTCTTAGATGACTAAGGCAATCTTTACCAATAAAAATGGTAATATATGTATTACGATAGGAAAAATCATTCTATATGGTTGGATTTAAAGAAACTATGCTTTTCACTCTTGGTGAGTGAGTCACTCTCTATTAAGTGAAGTTGTTATAAAATCATTCATTCTTTCTATCTTTTATGTATTTATAACCACAAATGGATTAGGTTATTGATTTTATAATCTTTCAATCTTATATGGGTGATCTTCCAATTTATAAAAAATCAAAATAGAACCATTTTCTTTCCACAATCATAGTAGTAATTGTTGGGGATTTTGACCTGCGGAATCACACAGATCTAGATCTAGGATAACAATCCAATGACACCAAGCACACACAAGAGAACACAGATATTTAACATAGAAAACCCTTGCGGGAAAAAACCACAGCATAAAGCGACAGATCTCCACTATGAAAATAGAAATTACAAAGAGAGAGGACTTACCCGATTCGAACAACCTCGAATCTCACCCTTGCTACACCCTTTAGAAACCCTAAAATCCCTTTAAGAACCCTTGGAACTCTTTTAGAAAGCCTTAGTATACATCTCAATCCCGCATACACCCCTTTATATAAGTCTAGAAAGAAGCAGACTTGGAATAGGAAGCAAAATCTGCGTTTCCGCAGAAAATCTGCGTAACATCTTCGATATCATGGTCTCTCAATGACAGCTTTGATATCATCGATGGTCCTTCGATGATATCGAAACAGGACCAAAACTATCCAGCGACCAGGGGTGAAAAATCCTGTGAATTATCGATGGCATCGAGCAACCGTCGATACCCTATCAATATCATCGACAGACCACCAGACAGATTTAAGACATCTGTCCATAACAATCTCCACCATGTCTTCAATCTTCATCCGTGTAGCTTCTTGTCCCCTTCTCTTATTTCTACACCATATCATAACTTCTCTTGCACACTCTGTCTTTCTTTTACGCCATCGTCAAGCCCAGAGAAGTTGCACAGAACTTGAACTTCTCTGTAGGAACATTCTTGTTGATCATGTCTGCCGGATCTAAATCAACATGCCCAGCCACCTTTGCTCCTGTCTTCCCAAAAGAAAAAACGTAGTCTTCTTACCATCTTACCGCTACTCAATATTGCTTGCAGGGGTACTTGCTCACAACATTGATAGCCTATGAAATAACCGGTCTAATCCAGACCATGGCATACACTGTCAACCGCACGAATAAAGCTTATGAGATATCCTGCTTTTCCTCATCTGTTTTGGGACATGTCCTGAGGAAAACTTGAGGAGAGACACGTAGGGAACGCACTCTGGCTTTTCCTGGCACATCATCCTTGATCAATACCTACACATAAGGTATTCCTCATATAATTACCAAAGCCTACTCCTCTTTCAGTCTCAACGCCGAGAACCATCTTTGCAGCCCCCCGATCCTTCATCCTGAATGTCCTACTTAACCGAATCTTCAGTACATTGATTTCAGACATGTCATAATTGGCAATTTACATGTCATCAATTCCTGACTCACCATGAAGGAATCAAACCACTGCCTAGGCGACAGGTCGAACCATGACCTCTTGCAAAGTCTTTTCTCAGCCCCTTTAACTTCGAACTACTCTAGTTGCTTTATGTAGATCTACTCTTCACTTTCCCTTATAGAAGTGCAGACCTCACATCCATCCTTCCAGCTCAAGATCACATTAGCCAACCAGCGCCAATCACGGATCTAATAGACACCTGTTATACCGTCGGTGCGAATATCTCTGAGAAGTCGATCCCTTCTCTCTGAGCATAACCCTTCGCTACCAACATCACCCTTTATCTATGTTATATCTTCCTGAAGATCCACCTGCATCCAACCACTTTCCGGCCCACTAGAAGCTCCACCAACTCCCATATGTCGGTCTGGTACAACTAATCTATCACATCGCCCATAGTCACCTTCCACTTCTTAACACTAGGCTCACCTAGAGCCATTAGAATAGAAAATGAATCCCCTGCGATATTGGAGTCGTCCATGTACCTCGCCGATATTCTGCGATCATGCCGTGTGATTCTTCTCAGAGGTGGCTGCTCCACCTACTCTGTATCCTTGTCCGTACGTCTCAGCCTTCCTTCTCTGCTCGTTCATGTGGCCATGTCTAACATGCCGCACACGTGCAGAGGTGGAATCCGCTACATTCACTGCAGCTCCACCTTTTGAAGTGGTCCCGATCAACCTGTACAAGTTATCGAGTTGTTGCGCTTTCATGATTACCCAGGCCCCCTTAGATACCTTAAGAGCACTATCAATACCTGTGTACTTGCATCCTTTTGCCTCAAGCACACTAAGAGAAACCAGATTCTACTTCAATTCAGGAACGTGTCTGACATCAGTCAAGGTACGCTCCACCCCATCAAACATCATGATGAGCACCGTACCAACAACCATAACATTACAGGCAAAGTCATTGCCCATAAACACCTGTCCACCATCGCACTCGCTATAGTTGGCGAACCAACT
Organism: Magnolia officinalis; assembly: GCA_021015155.1. Lineage (NCBI taxonomy): Eukaryota > Viridiplantae > Streptophyta > Magnoliopsida > Magnoliales > Magnoliaceae > Magnolia > Magnolia officinalis. The sequence continues at coordinate 76,505,550 of JAJHSJ010000007.1, forward strand.
CCGATGAGGAGTCATGTGAAAAGATGCCCATGTGTCTAGCATCCACTCGTCTTTACGATCATCGTATGGCCGCTTGATCGTAGACACAGACAAAACATCACCATCACATCCACTCGATCCATCTGACGTGGCAACATTGGCCTCCCTATATGAAGCCTCAGAATCTTCTCTCTTCAATTTAGGATTTCCATAATCCTTCTTCACATGTCCTTCCTTCCCACAATTCCAGCACTTTACCTTTCCTTTGCCCTTGCCCTTTGATTTGGATTTATAACCTGAAGAACCCGTACCTTATTCAAAATTTATACTCATTGTAAATAATGCATCAGAAGATGTCCCCATGTCGCCATTTAGCTTTCTCATAGCCTTCCCTTGAAGGGCTGAGATAACGGTGTCGACACTCAGGGTTTTATTCGTGCTGCACATGGTGTCCTTAAATGACTCATACGACGTCGGAAGAGAATTCAACAACATACATGCTTGTTCTTCATCTTTCATCACTTCCTCCATATCCAGCAATTTGCAAACTAATTTATTAAAGTTGCTGATGTGAGCCTCCAGATCTCCACCATCTGCCATCTTGAAGTTATACCGCTTCAAGTGCAGGCAATTTTCAGATGATTTTTTCACATAGACATCCTCTAACTTCGCCCATAACTTAGCTGCAGTTTTCTCCCTCATGACGTTGTAGAGAACCTCATTCGTGAGACATAAATGGATCGACGATAATGCCTTCTTATCAAGAGTATTCCAATCATCATCAGTCATAGTAGACTTTCACTCCTCAAGAGCACCATCTTCGCCTTACTTGATTAAGAAACTCATCATCTTGATCTTCCATAACTCAAAATTATTTTTCCCTGAGTACTTCTCAATCTCATACCTGGTGCTCGCTATTATTACTAATCCCTCAGATTCAGATCTATGCCCAACGATCGCTCTGATACCACTTGTTGGGGATTTTGACCTGCGGAATCACACAGATCTAGATCTAGGATAGCAATCCAATGACACCAAGCACACACAAGAGAACATAGATTTAACATGGAAAACCCTTGCGGGAAAAAACTACGGCACAAAGCGACAGATCTCCACTATGAAAATAGAAATTACAAAGAGAGAGGACTTACCCGATTCGAACAACCTCGAATCTCACCCTTGCTACACCCTTTAGAAACCCTAAAATCCTTTTAGGAACCCTTGGAACTCTTTTAGAAAGCCTTAGTATACATCACAATCCCGCATACACCTCTTTATATAAGTTTAGAAAGAAGCAGACTTGAAATAGGAAACAAAATCCGCAAAATCTGCGTTTCCGTAGAAAATCGTTGTAACATCTTCGATATCATCGAAGGTCTCTCGATGACAACTTCGGTATCATCGACGGTCCTTCGATGATATCGAAACAGGACCAAAACTGTCCAGCGACCAGGGGTGAAAAATCCTGTGAATTATTGATGACAACGAGCAACCGTCGATGTCATCGACGACTGCCATCGATATCATCGACACCCTGTTGATATCATCGACAAACCATCAGACAAATTTAAGACATCTGTTGATATCATCTAAAACCCTATTCATATCATCGACAGACCACCAGACAGATTTAAGACATCTGTCCATAATAGTAATATTGTCTTCATATCGTATAGTTGACGACTCAATCAATTTGATAGTTAACACACTATCATTCCCACTAAGATAGCAATATGAATTATATTTAATCGAGGAAGACTACTACTCGAGGAAGCTCCCTGAGAAGGATTCCTAATTCTCACGGGTCAAATTGTTGAGTGATAACTTGAATTTAGGGTTGCGTTAATGGCTACCTAAGATATGAAATCTAAATCCATTTTCTACCCTTTAATTAATGGGTGGAAACCCTTGGCGCTTGTTGGGTTTTGCAGAAATTTTATGATATTAATTTGGTATAACCAAACGCACACAATCTACAAAAATCAGGATAGAGAAATCCTAACATCCCTTCCCATTGCCAATGCACATATCCAAACATGCATGATGATTAGAACCGTTGATTTTGAGGACCACTACTTTGGTTGATTTATAGGCCAAAAGCTGTTGTGATTGAATATGACCATGTTGTTTGATATAGGTTTCGTCCCTTGGATGTGGACAGTTGCAGTTTTTTATTCTGATATGTTGTGGCCCACCTATGATGTGAAATAACCTAATTTTTAGGCATAAAATGTGACGCAGGGAAGAATGTGAGGTCGAGCACCGTCTTCCTCAAGAGGATAACTATTCCGAATCCACGGAACTTCTCTCGACTCCTCACAGAGACTTTCTCGAATCCACAAGAAAAGAGAGCAGAAAATATAAATAAATTCTAATAAATTCGAAATAGATTAATGAATGCATAAAAACGAGTTCACAACCCTTTAAATAAGGGTACTAAGCAATGGGAAAGAAATCATAATCAAACTACAACTAAAACTCCTAGAATTCACGACTTACTATAAATAGTAAACTTACTATTTATAGACGGTTGTGATGTCTACTAGTGCGCAAGGTTTTCGTCCAAAAATAGTAAGTGTTCTATTTGGCTTCACCAAACCATTCTCCTAATTATTCTAAGCTCTTTTCACGTTGGGCGCAACTCCTAAAGCCCGACGGATGAAGAGTTATAGTCAAACTAAAACTTACTATTTATAGTAATAACGAAATTGAAATAGGGAAACGACCGTCGAATCAGGGGTTTCTCGCAATTCCGAGCGTCAAAACCCAGCATAGCTGGGTTGGTTGGCTAAAGTAGCTCGTTCTACCCCAAAATCATATATTTTACGTCAGCTAACTCATCCCGGATTGTGAGATACGCCTGATTGAAGGTCTGATGGTCCAGATCACTTTTGTCACCGACCGGGCCTTTTCTGATCCATCTTTACCATGTAATTGTCCGCGACCCGCTCTACATCAAAATGGAAACATAGCTCACTTGATGAAAAGCTCAAATCTCACACGTGTCACATTATGTCACATGTGTAGCCATGCTAAAGTGTACGTTCCACACGCGTCTGGACTTAGCAAAACTCATTTCAAGCTGCTAAAATCGGATGGACACCAAATTTCCAATTGGCTTGCTTTTTTTGAGCTATAGCCCATCATGTGGTGGCCCACCAATTCAATGGCGTACAATAGAGATGCTTAGTTCTTCGTTTCCTTGTTTTCTAAGAAATGCGCACCTCGCAGTAGCATCCCTCAATGCCAGAATCTCGCGAATAGGTCTTAGATTCAATTACAGCCTTCGTATTAAAACATTCTCGGTGTGGAACGCATGTCGGGTATCCTGCCAACGACTCGCCACTTAAGGATTGTTTCAAACGTCACAATCGAAGTATAAAGTAACTGCCGAAAGGAGCCGTCCACGTGAAAGTCTATGATGGGAATCAGAACCGTTCAACTTTGGAATTTGCTTCAGATAGCTGATTATATAAAAATCACAATATACACTACGAGGAAAAAAGTTACCGGCACTAGCTAAGTACCCTTTACCGAACTTTTTCGGTCACTGGAATTGAGTAGCCTTTTTCCGTTGCCCGTTCAACTTTTACTGGCGCATTTTTGTGGCCGCCGGTAATCACTGTAAAAGAGCCAGCAAAAGTATTTCAAAGCACATTTTTCAACCACATTTAATCATGGAAAAGCGTTGATAGAAGTCTATGCAAGCGCCGCTAAAAGTCTTCTGAAGAGATATAACTTTAGAAAGCCCTGTTAAAAGCTGTACAATCCGCAACACTGGCCAGTAAATTTATATATATATATAATTCAATTGAAAATCTTTTTATATATAATTCAATTGGAACCTGTAATTTTTTTAATATTTGAAACCTAAAAAATGTTGTAATATAATTAAAACTGAATATTAAAAAATATATATATTACTTCACGATAAATATATATATATATATATATATATATATATATATATATATATATATAACAATAAGTTGAAAATGGTCTTCAATATATTAAAAAAAGACTTCTATACTTGTGGGCCTAAATGTAGGCGCAATTGATCAATATCCTGCACATTTAAGGAAAAAAGGGTCAAAAAGTCGCATTCAAGTAGAGAAAAGGTCAAGTGCTTGTATGAAGAAGAATTTGCATTTTTAAACTACAATAGCATGCGCATGTGCCAGTGACGGTCTCACTGCCTGGCATCTTCTTGCATCCCAATTCCTGAATATCCAAATTTAATATCAATTAAGCTAACTGCAATAATTGAGGAATTACAGGATATGTGGCCTACATCTTTGCATGGTATACACAGGCTTTCAACTCAGACAAGTGGGTTGTGGATCAAAATCCATACCATTGATCAATTTTACCCATCAGCAATTGGACTATGCCTTAAAAATTTCACTGACAGGGCAATCTTAATCTACCAATTTGTAGCCTATAGAAGCAGTTAAGAAGAGAAATTGATCAATGGTCAATATTCAACTGAAAAAGATCCAACGTGAGAGATTTTTTAGGCATTCTCCATCCATGGTGAGACTTAACAGCCCAATAAATAGATTGCTGAAATGTGAGACCCACTTGTCGAAATTGAAAACCCATGTATAGTGTGCAAAGATGTGGGCTATTTCTCATGTAATGCCTCATCCTAAGCACATTACAAGTTGATACTAAATAGTGTAAGTCTCAATTAAGAACAAGAGAAAGCATCCCATGATGAAAAAGAATATATATTTTTATTTCTAGCATGGGAGAGATTTCAGTATATTATAGAACATCCAAAAGGTAAGAAGACAATCTATAACTGTTTACAGTGAAACTGCTCCGAAACCGATAGCAAGGAAAGATGAAAGAACCTTGAAAATTCAACAAGCTCATAGCTACCTCACTGAAATTTTCAACAAAGACTTCTAATTTCATCTCAAACTGAAAGAACAAAAAAAATGCACCGGAAATACTAGAGATTTCCTTGATTAGGTTGTGTTTGGATGCCCAATTGAATTGAATTGCGATAATTTGATTTAATAAACTAGAAATAATCCAAGTGGCGGGCTAGCCCCCTAATAGAATTTACAAATTTTCAGGTCCAACTTGAAATGTATGGAATTGCAATAAGTGGTTTGGCTGTCACTTCAAAACTAAAGTTGTGTTGCTTCCATTTTGGTCATTTCTAGTTTGAATTAGGTTGCCCATTTGTAATTGATGCCTGCTCGACAGGATTCACAATTTAAGATTTAGAGCATCTGCTGTGTCCAATCCTGTAATAGTACTTGGTCTAAATGTAATCATCAATATCTTGAAATTAGATCATATGGGTATTCATTAAAAAATAAGCATGACAGCATGTCATTTAGTAGTTTTTAATAATAAATGGGTATTAAGACAAGCATACATTACAACAGAGAAAAAATGGAAAAGGAGTAAAGAGGGTTAAAAAAAATAAAAAATTAAAACACAGACGGAATGACCTGTAGGAAGTTTGCTGTTGAGGTGGACAATCTAGATTGTAAACAACTTGCACATGACTTGATCTAATATGTAAGCAACCTGCACATGACTAGAATATAAGAATCCAGCCCTAATGGATCAGAAGACTGGCAAAAAGGGAAGAGATGACATTGGCATACAGACATATTTATAAAAGTTCCAGTCCTATGGAACCATTAATCATACATTATGATACAGTTAAAGTGAAAAAACATGGAGCAATTGAGTTTCCAAACAAATGGAAACATAAAAAGAAAGAAAATTTTCCCAAGCTTGCTAGTGTAATACAGAATTTAGGACAATCTTGTCTGTGGGATTTTCAGAAATTATAATTATAACAATAATACCTGCCTGCCAGTGTAATACTGAATTAGCAGTAAAGCAACTTTCAGCTGTGTTACTTCTTTCTCTAGCCAACCTTACTCACGTTCTCAAGCTCAACATCTCCAGAAATGCAATAACGGGTGAAATAAATCCCTGTTTCTTCACCAATTGAACCAAACTGACTTATCTTGTACTACATAACAATCAACTCACTAGAAAAAATACCATCTGAACTCGGCCTGCTTACAAATATCCATATCTTGCGCCTTTACAAAAATAATATAAGTGGTCAAATACCTCCAAAAATGGGAAATCTGCAGAAATTAGTTAGACTCAATTTCGGAACAAACAATCTTATAGGGTTTTTTTTTTTTTTTTTTTTTTTTTTTTTTTTTTTTTTTTTCTTTTTCAGATTTCAGGAACCGTTGTTGACGCGATTTGAGTTAGCGCCAGCAAATGTGACCCCAAAACTGACGAATTTTATTTGGTGGCGCTCTTTTCTTTAAATCGCCGACAACCAAACGAAGCACCGACGATTCTTATATAATACCGATGGTAAGTGTTGGGCTTTGATTCCGTCAATTTTCTTACGTACACGAGATGGAAACTCAGAGATTTAGAAAAAAATACATGAATCTAGGTAAAAAATGGTTGAAAAAATTTTAAATGAATTGGAAAATGAATATACTTGTTAGATTACTACTAAAACAGAAACAGCAATTGAAGACAAACGAAAAAAGCTAACAGGTTAAAAAGACAATCAACTTTCAATGAATAACGAACCATGGATAGCTGATTCGCTTTCAGGTCCCATAAGAGCTGCCAAATCAACTTGCTTTGGTCAGGCTCCAGTTATTAGTGCTTTAAGATACATATGCAGAAGATATCTCTTCAAAAAGGAGGCTCACATATAGAGTTTAGAGGTGTGTTAAGCATACAGATGTATAATGTAGTCCATCTAAATGCCACCACATGTGCCAGCCAGGCACAAAGGTGTGAAATCCAAGATATCCATCAGACAGGTCCCACCATATAGATGCCTTCATCCACAAATCAGACCTGTCCAGTAATCAGGTGGGACACAATGTAGAGAACAAGTGGGGAGTAAAACTTAGTCGTTCCCTTGTTTCTAATGCCGGGCCAACATGATGAGTGGACAAGCCTGGACTTGGGCAAGGGCTACAGTGAGACCCACCTGATGAATCATTGTACCACTCTGACTTGGTCCACAATACATAAACGATGTATCTAGGAACAAAACTGATATTTAAAAATAAAAAAAAATTTAAAAAATTTAAAAAAAAAAAATTTTTTTAAAAAGCCCATTGAAACCCTCCTGTTGTGTTTGGCACCCCATGGATTCATAGCTTACTGTAATCCAAAAGTAGCTATGCACGATATATTTACAAAGGTTTGAATTTAATTACTTAATTAGTTTTAATATCTGTAATTAGTTTATGTATGTAATGTTTAACATAATGATTGTAATAAGTTCATTGAAATATATATATACTTTACCAGAAAATGATGAAATTCAAAGTCCCATAAGGGCCACAAGCATGAGATCACATCTGAGTGACTAACTAATAATTTATAACCATTGATTTATATGGACAATGTTTGGATGGCACATATCATCGTATTAAAGTAATTATATTGATGCAATTGATAATCTAATTGTTTTGGGTTATCATCAATGGGTCATAGATTTATAGTCTAGTGGCACACGTGTTACACATGCAACCCTTAGAAGGATTTTAGATGTAATCCAAGCTTTTATCTTATTTCAAACCCTCTCTTTGAAGGGATTTAAAACCCATAAATTTGAAACCCATAATTACTTGATAGTGCCAGAACATACCAGGGGATTTGAAATCCCCTCAAATCCTCCCAAACCACCCAAATCCAATGGTCCCCTTACCCAATCGGCTTCACGAGATATTTATCCGTTCCAGGGGCTAAAAGAAACCTTAATGTTAGAGTGGATTAGTTGTTACTGGGTAATACCTTATTGGGTGTTACCCCAACAGTGTAGATCCCACCTTGATGTATTTGTTGTATATCCCTGCCATTCATATATATATATATCATTTTAGCACGTTATCTTAAACCTTAAGAAGATCCAAATATCAGGTGGATCACACCACTAGAAATAGTGATGAATGACCATTAAAAACTTCATGTGGGCCACAAAAGTTTTGGACCAAATTAATTTTTGGATCTTCTTGATATTATCAAGAGGTTTTATGGCAAATAAATAGTACCAGACACCCTGATCCATAGCTCAAGTGGTAGACTGAGTGAAAGATACCTCGTTTCAACACAGAGGTCTTGGCATCGTTTACCTAGTGGGGGTGGCTAACAGTGATGTGTGAACTGACAGTAGGTTGTACAGAACAAGCTAACAAAAAAAATAAATAAATAAATATTACCAGGATAAAAATAATAAATAAATAAATATTACCAGAACTTTAGGATGAGCCCCTTCAGAATTTTTAATGAATATATATATATATATATATATATATATTATATATATATATATAATATATTATATATATATATATAACTAGTTCTTGTAATTTGAAAGGTTTAAAGCCATATATGTAATTTCTAAGTAATTTCTAACTACTCATGTCTCATCCATCACTCCGCAAGAGTATCAAATCATTTCTTCATGAAGATTGTGAAAATAATTTGCAACATGGTAAAATGTCATGTGTACAAGATCTGGGTCAGTCATCAGGTGGGCTAGCCCTAGTTCCCACTTATTAGTTGGGTCACATTTCTACCAGAAGAATCAATGGTTGGAAAAGCAATAATGACTGATGGTGAGTCTATCATCCTATTTTTTGGGTCATTGGATGTTCAAAGTGGGACCCAATAAGGACTGGCCTAGATGTGAAACACATGTGCCACATTTCTTGTCTTAATATGGATTAGAAAAATGAAATCTTAGTTCCATCCGGTTGGATGTACTAATTAGATCTTCTGATTCGAAAATCAGGCCGGTAAACACCTTAGGTTGGCCACAGGTATAAAACAAATAAACGGCTAAAACAAATTCCCTAGTCACCCATTTGTTTTGGGCAGTATGGTCACCGGGAGGAATTGAACGTTCCAGGCCAGAAGATTTTTTGTGGAGTCTATAGTTCAACTATCTAAACCGTTGATCGAGGGCCTTGTAAATTAATGGAACACGGATTACCTGCCAAAGCCCTTCCCATGAACTTGCTGTAAGGTTCGAAACTGGCTCGAACTCAGGTTCGAAACTGGCCCGAACTCGAAGGTTCGAAACTGACCCGAACTCGCCCGGGCCCGGTTCGGGCTGGAGATGTTGGCCCGGTGACCAGGCCCGGTCGGGTTCGGACCTGGTGTGGCTGTTGAACGGGCCTGGATGAGCTGAGGCCAGTTCGACTCGGCCCAACCCATGTACACCCCTATGTGTAAGATATGAACTTTTCCTAAAGTTGAAAGTATTACTTATATAGTCTGGCTTAGAAACAGGTAATTTCACACTTCAGATTGGCCAGAGCATTCAAGGAAGTTGACATTTTATTTTAGCCAGTCATTTGTTTTGATATGCTGTGGCCCACCTATGGTGTGAAATAGCTTGATATTTTTCAGGCAGAAAATCGAAACATAGCTCATTTGATGGAAAGCTCAAATCCCACACGTGTCACATTATGTCACATGTGCAGGCATGTGAAGGGGGTACATTCCCACACGCGTCTGGATTTGGGAAAACTCAGTTCAATCTGCTGAAATCAGATGTATACCAAAATAGTGGAAAGTGATATGAGAATCGGACCGTACAAATGACTGGCCCCATAATGGGGGGCGCGAATTGGGGAAACGGATTCCACCAGCCAATGGCAGGTGGTCGGTGATCTGTGGACCCCACCATGATGTATGTGTTTCATCCATGCCGTCCATCTATTTTTCTAGATAATTTTATGGTATGAGACCAACAATGAGGTATATCCGAATCTTAAGTGGACCACATTACAAGAAACAGTGTTGAATGAACATCGACCATTAAAAAAATTTATGGGGGCCACAAAAGTTATGGATCAAGCTGATCTTTGGTTTTTCCCTTCATCTGGGTCTGTATGACATAATCAACAGATTGTATGTCAAATAAATAATACAGTGGGCCTTACGAGGATTTTAATGGTGGATATCCAATCACTATTGTTTTCCTGTGGTGTAATCAAACTGAGATTATATTCCTCTCATTTTTTAGATCAAGCCTAAAATGATCTGTAAAAATGGATGAACGGAATGGATGGAACACATACATCATGGTGGGGCCCACAGAGCACCGACCCCCAACCACCGGGCTGATGGCAGGGGAGTAGCCAATCCGTTTCCGCGAATTGGGTACTACCCACAACGTACTGACGGACGGTCCTGTCAGGATATCCGTGGGGTCCACCGTGATGTATATATTTTATCTACACCGTCCATCCATTTTGAAAGATCATTTTAAGGCATGAGCCCAAAACGGAGGCAGATTGAAGGCCTGGGAATTTTTTCAACGTAAGCTTTTAATCCCCACTGCTTCCTGTGGTGTGGTCCGCCTGGGCCTTCAATCTTCCTCCTTTTTGGGCTAATGCCCTAAAATGAACTGTCAAAATGGGTGGACGGCGTGGACAAAACATATATATCACGGTGGGCCCCACAGATCCTTCAGGACCGTCCGTCTCTAGCTAGGTCCTGGTGGGATAGTACCCAATCCGGGCCATGATTTAAAATTTAGCCAAAATGGATATTCCTAAAAGTCCGATTCTCAGGAATATCCATATTGCTAATTTTTAACGTATGATGATGGGCCTTGAACCATGGGCCATCTGAAGCAGCACCTACTAATTGGACGGTCCTGATCTGCTCTATAAACTTCCAGCCTTCCACGTGGACGATGGAACATATAAGGATGTAGACGGCTCTACCGTACCACTCGCCCTTAGTTTAGATGTATTTTTAGCTTGTGACGGGTCTTCACGTTCATGGAAGATCGGTGGCTCTTGAGGCCCACTACCGTCGGCCCATCCATGATTGGAGCAATGTCGCTACATGGTAAGATGATCTGGACCGTCCCATCTGGTGGGCTCTATCATTAATGTGTGATTGATAAAGATGAGAATCTGATGGATGCTGGCATGACATTCGGACTAACAACAACAGGCTGGGATCCACCTGATGAATGGCCTGGATCTCGTACGCTTGTATGTAGGGATAGTTTCCTGATGCTCCCTATTAATGTGGACTGTGGACCTTTGTTTTTCAACGGTCTAGTTGAAAGCTGTAAATGGGATGGACGTGATTTTGCAGCCGTTGTGTTCTTAGGTCTTCGTTCCATGCATAATGGGGCCCATGATCTGGACAGTCCTGATTGACGTTCGCATATGCCACGTGTACAGCAGATAGAGCTGCTACATGCTAGTGGTATGAAGCAGTGTATTAATGGGTCAAAGATGGTGTGGGCCCACATTTGGAACGGCTTGGATTGAGATTTATACAAAATTTTGGCTTTTGCAGACATAGGAGTCATTATTTCCTACTAGCAGAAAACAAAGGGCCCCAGCCCTGAGAATTAGGACCGTCAATGGATTGATCTTGTCCATCAGGATCTCAGGCCTATCTCGCTTCAAAACAGACCTGTGGTTAACGGACGGGATGACTCTTGACAAACATGATACAGCTAAAATATTTTTCCAATCAACAGGTTTTTGCTGCATGTGGTATCTATGGTGAACCCCATCATATCAACGGTTTGGATCATTGATTGATGGGCCCATTTGTACTAATTAAAAATCTGAACCGTACGATGCAAACCTTTTTGCATGAGCATTGAATAAAACCTCATAAGTTTTTAGGCACTGGTGATCCATTGAATGGCCCACTAGATGTTTTCCTTTCTTCACCGGTAAGCTAGGATTGTGGCCAAACCCCTATATCAACGGTCTAGATTTAGTATCTGTACGTCTACCATGCATTAGATTGCCTAATGTGCAAGTGTAAGAAGTGCATAACACTAGAACCTTTGGTTAACTGAAGCTGATGGGCTTTTCCGCCCTAAAGGCCCAAGGGCAGCATGGCCCAAAAATCAGCATGCCACATCTGAGTATCAAAGCTTTTATATTTCACTTTTCAATTTCCTCACCAGGCACTTTGCGTGTGAGACCCACTGTGTTATCTGTATGCTATCCATATCCCTTGTTTCAAGTGAGCCCCATCATGCTGGATGAGAGGCCTGAAAAATCAGTACAATGCCATCAAGTGGACCACACCATAAAAAATAATGGAAAATGACCTATTGATGGTTGGATGTGATAGAAGTGATAGGACTCTTTGTCAATCCAATGTCAATTTATAATAGTTTCGGGACTTTTGGCATATTGGTTAGGCTCTTAACAATGATAAAAGTGAAAAGACTTAATCAGCCTAAACTGTGTTGGGTCCCACTTTCATAGTGGGTTGACCTTAATAGCATATATATATATAGTACACACATCGAGTGGTATGTCGATGGCATCGACAGATCCGATTGTTGACAGATTTAAGACATTAACAACAATCTCCACCATGTCTTCAATCTTCATTCTTCATAACTCCTTATCAATCACCATCTCTAATTTTGCCTTGTATTATAGCTCCACCATAGCTTTTCATGCACACTTCGTCTTCCATTTACGTCTTTGTCAAGCCTAGAGAAGTTGCACATAACTTGAACTTCTTTGTGGGAACCACCTTCGTAAGCATGTCAGTTGGATTCATGCTTGTGTGAATCTTCTCTAAAGTCGTGCCTCCTTCCTCAAGCACCTGTCGAATAAAATGATGATGCATATCAATATATTTAGTACGTGAATAATAAACGAAATTTTTAGCAAAATTGATTGCGTTTTTGCTGTCACAATTGACTAGCACGGCCTCCTGCTAAAGCCCCAACGGATTTATCATTCATTTCAACTAAACACCTTCATTGAATACTTCTGCTATTGTCATATACTCAGCTTCGGTTGTGGAAAAAGTCATACAGACTGAAGCTTCACAATCCAACTAATCGCTCCACCCGCTAGCCTAAACAAGTAACCAAAAGTCGACCTTCTATTATCCACATTGTTCGTATAATTAGAATAAACATAGCATACTGACATGTCCCCTGATTGTTCAAATAATAAAACGTAGTCGTATATACCTCGAATATATTAAAGTAGTTATTTCACTACCTCCTACTGTTGCTTGCCAGGGTTAAACATGTATCTGCTAACAACACCCAAAGTATATAAAATATCTAAACTTGTACAGACCATGACATACATCAAGCTACCAATTACATTCAAATAAGGCACACGAGACATAATCTTCTTTTGTTCATATGTTTTAGGACAATGTTCAAAAGAAAGCTTAAAATGAGCCACGTGGAAACGCTGACCGACTTTGCCTTATCCATCCCATACTTCACCAATATCTTCTTAAGGTATTCTGCCTGATATAACCATAGTGTATTATTCCTCTTTCTATCTCTATGTATGTCATGCCGAGAACCCTCTTTACAACTCTCATATCTTTCATCCAAATGTCTCCGATAGTTGAGTCATTAGTATGTCGATCTCAAACATGTTTAACTGGCGATAATCATGTCATCAACATACAATATCAAGATAATTAACTTCTCATCACTCAGTGTTTTATAATAGACACAATGATCATACTTACTTCTGATAAACCTCTGACTTGCCGTGAAATAATCAAATTTCTTGTACCACTGCCTAGGCAACTATTTTAGGGCATAGAACAACCTCTTCAACCTACAAACATTGTTATTTGGCCTTGGTATTTTAAAACTTTTTGATTACTTTATGTAAATCTGTTCTTTCAATTCTCCATGTAGGAAGGCAATCTTCACATCCATTTGTTCCAGCTGTTCACTCCCCAAGTATAGGGTTGTGATGTAGTAATAAACTCGATGAGACCGAGGTCGAATCCACAGGGATTGAAATCTGTATGTAACCTGAAAATAACTAGAACTAGAACTAGGATAAGATGAAATCTAAATCAGGGATAAATATGAGAATAATGATGAATAATCAACTAAAAACTTGTACAAATCAATGATAGGAAACTAGGGTGCCAAGGATCCACTTGTAGAGATCAGGGAGATCTATGCTTGATTTCATAACACAACTGGACTTCGAGTCCCATCTTCATCCAGTTGGAAAATATAACCTGTAAATCAATTCTGAACATCTTTTGATCTAATTTTAAAGAGATAAGATTGAAGTAAATTAGAATGGATTCCATCACAAAACTATGCCCATGAGACAAAGCAAACAACAGAATTAAACCAATCTACAATCAATCTGAGAGATACATGAACGGTAGGAAGGGTGTCGTCATCCAACCATGTCCAAGGGGCAATGGTGAACAACAGGACTTCCTAACTTCACAATCAAAATAATGAAATAGGAATACTCAAAGCTATCGCAGACTCATTGTAATTTCAGTCACAACAAACCATTAAAAACTAGAAGTATTCCTTAAAATCAAACCAGAATCAATATTAGTTCAAAAACATGAATCCAAGCTGTAGAACCACCACATCACCCTACAAGCTTCTTCTCTTAGCCCTAGCTAAGAGGTTCAGCCCAACATGAATGGGCAGGAACCCTTAAACAAAAACAAAAATAAAAAGAAAAGAAACAAAACAAAATTATTATCTCCCTCTCACGGCCAAGCCAAGCCAAGATGATTCGATCCCGCGGCTGCCTCTCCCTCTTATAGAAGCTGAAGATCGGTCGGATGGTGCGTGGGCGACATCTGGAGTCGGTACGTAACTCGTACACACGTTGCATGCGCGGCGACAGCGAAACGCAAAGCTTCTCGTGTTTGAATCTTTTTTTTGGCAAGAGGTGAGTTGAAAAACCCAGTTTCGCTCCTCGGTTAAGGTCTTGGCCACGTGTTGCAACATGTGGATGATCCGAATCACGCTCACAAAACGGCCCACGGAGAAACTGACATCCGGACGTGCGAAAGTGGAGGAATCATGCGCTGAGATGCACGGTGGGCCCCACAGAAGTGTTCTCAGGGAAATCCACGCCGTCCAGTGAATTTCTATCGAGATTTCGGTCAAGAATAGTAGGTTTTAAATGTCTGTTGATTCGGCAAAAAGAAACAATCACGCTGAGATCGTTTTGAACGTCGCAGGACAGTCCTCTTGTGGCCTCTGTATCGCACACGTATGTACGTATGGGTGAAAATTATCAACAATATTTTAAAGTGTTCGAGGCCCTCTACAATATGGACGGCTTGGATCATCCATACGGGCCATGATGGTGGCCCACTGGCTTCCGCAAAACAGACAGCGTCCGTTCGTTACGCGGTAGCGAAAACGGAAGTTTCCGTTTAAAGAAGATGATGCGGTCAAGAGTCGATTTGACCGACTCTTTGTTTCAGTGCACGACTGGAGAAAGTGTACTATGTACACGCATGTGTACATGTGGAGTCCACTGTGATATTTTTGAGACATCCTCCCCATCCATCCATTTTTCCATCTCATTTTAACCATGGGGACCGAATTTGAGGTATATCCAGATTGTAGGTGGGCCCTAGTTTAACGATTTGTGGGCTGATCTGGCTATTGGGCCTCTTCCACAGTGATCCAATGGCTGATTTTTGACGTGTACGATTAATTAATGATCCTCACGCCACATATAAAGTTTTGAGTTGAACGGATGGTGGGAACCCTGTGATCTTGCATTCTGGACGTCTTTCGGGCCCTTGAGCTTCAGTTTCTCAATTTTCTTGGATCTCTGACGTGCAAATCTATCGATCTTGGTCTCCTGGGGTCCGTCCCATGCTTTGGTGAATTCTGAGCATTAAATCTCAACTTTTAACACCCTATTTCAGTCCAAGCTCCTCAAGTCACCTTGCAACACAAACACGATTAAAATAGGCTGTTAAACAGTGTCATGTTCATAAATCCAGGCAGTAACTGAGGTCAGATATGCAATATTCGACCCTCAACACCAGCTCGAGATTGTATTGGGCAACCAACACCAATACGAACCTGATAGATACTTGCTTTACTATCAGTGTGAATATCTTAACGAAGTCTACACCTTCTCTCTGAGCATTTCCTTCGCTACTAACCTTATCTTGTACGTATCATGTTTCTTCTTAAAGATCTACTTATACCCGATCATTTTTCAGTCGACGGGAAACTCCACTAACTCCTACGTCTTATTCTTGTACAAGGAGTTCATCCTATCATTTATCATGGCTTTCCATTTTTTGGCATATATCTCAACAAGAGCCTCCTGAAAAGTAAATAGATCCCCCTCATCCGTAATCAGGGAAAATGCGATATTTGAGTCATCCCTATATCTCGCTGGTAACCTGCGAGCCCATGGCGAATTCCTTCTCACAGATGGTTACTCCACCTGCTCTTGTACCTGTGTATACGTCTCAATATCAGCCTGTGTCTCATCTCTATCTAACAAACGTTTATAATCAACTTTTTTGATTTCTTGTGTTCATCCTTACGAAACAAGGATGCGTCATCAAATTTGACATCATGACTAATAATGATTTTCCGTGTGACCTGGTCATATAGCATGTACCCCTTCACACCACCACCATAGCGGACAAAGATGTACTTTTTAACCATTTGGTATATCTTATCTCTCTCAACTAATGGTACGTGAGAGTAAGCATCGCACCTAAATACACGTAGTTCCGAGTAGTTTACCTATTGACCACTCCACACTTTCTCTGGAATTTTGCATTCAATGGTCATAGAAGGGGATTAATTCACCAAGTAACAAACCATGTTTATGGCCTCAGTCCACAATTTATTGCCCAACCAACGTTACTGATCATGCATTAGACCATCTCCGAGAGAGTCCGATTCATTCGCTCATCTACATTGTTCTGCTCTGATGTGTGGCGCACTATGTTGTACCTTTCGGTCCATTCATCCTTACAATATCAATTGAATTTTTCAGAAGTGAATTCTTCACAGTTATCTATCCTCAACACTTTCACCTTTTTGTGTTGACTGTTTTTTCATCATCGCCTTCCACTTTTCAGAGTTAGCGAAAACATCAAATTTATTTTTCATAAAATAAACCCACACTTTTTTGGAATAGTCGTCACTGAACATAACAAACCATGACAACCATCCACCAGAAATCACGTGCGACGACCCCATACATCATAATGAACACAATTTAGAACCCCTTTACAAACATGTTTCTCAAATTTAAAAGACAACCTCGACTGTTTACTCTATATACAATGCTAGTATATACTAAAATCAATACTTCTAAAAGCTAGAATTAAACAATGGTCAGAAAGTACCTTCATGCCCCACTCGCTCATGTGGCCCTAGCGCGCATGCCACATATGTGCAGACGTGGAATCCGTTACAAATGTTGTAGCTCCACCAGATGAAGTACTCCTAATCAACTTATAAAGGTTTACATTCCTCTATGCTTCATGACTATGAGTTTCCCCTCTAAAACTTTAAGAACATGATTAAAATCGGTAAATTTGCACTCAAGTGCCTCGAGTGCTCCCAAAAATATCAAACTCTTCCTCAAATGAAGAGCATGTCTCACCTCGGTCAAGATACGCTCTATGCCATTAAACTTCTTGATGCGCACTGATCCAACGCATACCACTTTACAAGCATTATCATTGCCCATAAACACTTGTCCACCATCACACTCACTGTAACTAGTTAATAAACTCCGATGAGGGATAATGTGGTAAGAAGCTCCCGTATCCAAAATCAATTTTTCGTTGAAGTACCTGGATTTTGATGTTGTCAACACATCACTACTATTTGTCTCCTCCTTGGATTTTGCAGTATTGGCTTCCCTCGAAGAACTATATATCTGAATTTTCGTTTCTAGACTTAGGATTCTAACAATCATTCTTCATGTGTCTAGACATGCCACAATTCTATTATTTCAACTTGCATTTGACATTGCCCTTAGATTTGCACCTCAATCGTAAAGATCAACTGTCCCACCCAGAATTTTTACCCCCTCGTAACCAATGCATTTGTAGAAGCACTCACGTCACTATTTTTCTTTCTCATCCAATTTGATTGAAGGGCTAAGATAACGGTCTGAACGCTAATGGTCATTCTACCAGTGCACAAAAAGTCTTTGAACAACTCATATGATATTGTAAGAGAGTTTAGCAGTATACATGTTAGGTCTCCATCTTTCATCGGTTTCTCAACTTCCAATAATTTGTAAATCAACCTAGTGAAGTTAATTATGTGGGCCCCAATGTCAGCACCATCTGTCATATTTAAATTGAACAATTGTAACTTTAAGTACAAACTATTCTCAAGAGATTTCTTTACATATATATTCTCTAATTTTGTTCATGTACTTGCAGTAGTTTTCTCTCTGATCATAACATTATAGAGGAACTCATCCATTAAGTACAATTAGATAGAGGTTCTAGCTTTCTTATCCATCTTGTTCCATTCTTCTCCTATCATAGATTCAGACACTTTTTAAAGAGAGTTTCGTCTAATCCTTGCTAAACTAGGATACCGCTCATCTTAACTTACCATAGTTGAAAATTGTTTTTATTGAAATATTTTTTTACATCGAACTTCAGGTTAGATGTCATCGATATCTTGCTTTCAGATTCAATATGTTTCTCAACGTTATTGCTCTAATACCACTTTTTTGGGAACCGCAGAAACACGCAAAGACGAATCAAGCAAGTACTCGCAATCGCACAACCAAGTCCAAACAAGAATAATCCAAATTTTACGGGAAAAAACCCTTGCAAGAAAAAACTGCGGGACAAACCGACAAGTAATGCACTATGAAAGAAGAATTACAAGAGATAAAGTATTATCAATTCGAACAAGCGTCAAACTTACTTCAGAAAACCTAGCTATGCCCTTGAACCCTTAGGAATGAATTAGAAAGCCCTATAATACCTTCTCTATTACCTAATCCGATTACACCGTAAATATATACTATCGCAACCGAAATAGAAAACAAATTCCACACTAACACAATTCTGCGCACATCTTCGATGGGACCTTCGATGGCATTGGCAACTGATCGGGGATCTGTTAATGGCATCGAACTTATTTCAATGACATCGAGTAGCAACACTAAAACATTCCAAGAACTAACATGAATTTTTTGTATTTTTCTGATGGCATGCATCGAGTACTTGTTAATGGCGTCGACATCTGCTCGATGGCATCGATTGGTATGTCGATGGCATCAACAAACCCTTTTATTGACAAATTTAAGACATCATCAATAATTATTAATCAGGTTCAAATTAATACTCAAGCCCACACCGATACCCATGCCTAGCCTTTTCGAGCAAGGTAATTTGGGTGCCCATGGAGCCCACTCCTACTTAAGCCTCAACAATCCATACTAAGTCCTTTGGTTCTAAGTTGAGTTATGACTTGACTCAACTGATCAAGGGTGACCCGTCCAAATCCACCCAAGGCCTATAATCACACTATAATTATTTCTAAAATCTGAAATTGTACTGTAATTATTTTTGGGACCTATAATTTGGTTATAACTATCCTCTGTACTGTATTCGTTTGTACTTAAAATGCTTGGCCCAACCTGACTGCAATGTAACATACAAATTAGGTCTCAGTCAAAACACGCCGTGTCAACCGAAAATCCAAAATGAACGGCAGGAAAGAAAATCAGTCAATCCAGCATGGCGTAGTCAATGGACCAAGCCACCTACTCCTCTTTCCCTTAGTAAACCAACCCATTCTACATCTTTTTGTAGACCCACCATCTGTCCGAAATTCTACTTTCCACCGTCTGCTTAAAATTCTACATTCTAATCCTTTGCATTGAATCCATCAGTCAGTCCTTGGCTAAAAACTGGCCATGTGGTGCATGTCACGTTTCACATGCAACTGGCTTGACCTTAGCTACGGTCCAAACGAGTGCATATATAGTTGCCAATGTATCATGTTTATTTAGCATCTAATCCGTCTGAAACATCGACCACACCACCATTCACCTAGCCGATAACTACATCAGGTGGGCACATCTGTACTTCAGATCTGATCAACGACTGTGCATGGATTTCTACATTGTGGCCCAAATAATGAGTGGATCAGCATCATTTTTTCCTTACGTGTTCATCTTGACAGGCCCAAACCTATTGGATGGGTTGGATGTTCTACAGAGTTGAAATGTGGACGCTTATACTGTAGTTGGATCGTAGCCTATCCATCCAACTAATTGCATGTGAAACCTCGTAAATATAATCAAATCTGAACCGTCCAAATAGTGTAATCCTAGATTGGACACATCCCCAAGATCAGATTGATTTATCAACGAGATCTCCTATATGGATATTTGTTTCTTGAACTTGGAACATCCACTACTTTTCTTTTTTTACCATTCATTAGATACCCCGCCACAGACTATTAGAACCGTACTTTCAGGGTAGTTTTTGGCCTACAATCGATCTACAGTGGGTCCTACAATTTAGGCGGTTTGGATTTTGATTTAGATGCTAATTGTTAAGGAGATGCGGCGTATCATCAAAAATAGATTGGAGTTGCATAGAGTAGCAAAAGGTATCCCACGCAATCTTCCTATCAGGGATTATATCATGATCTGTACCGCACATCTGGTGGGCTCCACCACCAGCCTCGCAATACTGTAAAAATCGCACGGATTGGACAGTCCTAACTGTTCAATTTCTGACCTACGATGGACTGTTTAAGACCTTTTCTCAACTGTTAGCTTGAAACCAATGGTTAGGATTGCCTACGGGGCATCCTTTGCATCTTGACCTATTCTTGTGGGCCAGCTCGTGAATGGATGGATCACCATCCATCAGGTGGACGGTGAAGATCGCGAATGTGCACCATTCACGTGAAATTGATCTTATAACTATCTATTTTTTAGGCGTGAACCGATCACAGGCAAGCAACGACACCACCACCTTTGGTACCGTACCATCTTTCCCAACAACATGCCACTTGTATAGGACATCGTCACCATGAAAACAGTGGGCCCCACTATCTAGATCACCATTTCCAAGAATCAGGCTGACTCGATCATCAGGTAGACCACACCGGTATGTTGATCAGACAGTCTTGCCCATTGATTCCAACCGTCCATCTGATAAGCGGAGAGTCCTGATTTTTTTCCCACGTCATCTTCACGTTGGGGCCTACCTTTTTCATGGTACTGATATCCTATGCGTCGGAAAATGTACCAGAAGTTGCAGTACCTTGCCTGTATGTGATCGCTTCCTCTTTTGGCAAATCCATACTACCTACGTAATGAGTGCATGAGGCCTGATTTTGAGCCATGGCACGTTCATGGATAGCACCATGCACGAACGGCCCAGATTACTTCACGTGAAGTTACCAAAATACCCTCTTATAAGTACACAAGGATTAGATTATTTTCGAATCACGAAAAAACATGTAAAACACACACAATCGCGATTATGAATAATTAATCTTGACCATTCATTTGCCAATGAAACAGTAAATCAAAAATTCAAAATGAATACATGTTTATGTACAAAGAGCTCTTGGACCCTCAAAAATAAAGATAAAATATAAAACAACCATTTCAATCCAAATCATCAATCGAAAAATCGAAGTCAGAAACATCGCAGTCAGTACCTGCGAACATTCGTGATGAGATCTTCACCGTTTGATAGGTGGCGGCACCGAAAGGGAGGCGGAGATTAATCTTGACCATTCATTTGCCAATCAAACAATTAATCAAGAATTCAAAATGAATACATGTTTATGTACAAAGAGCTCTTTGGACCCTCAAAAATAAAATTAAAAAACAAAATAACCATTTCAATCCGAACCATCAATCGGAAAAATCGAAGCCAGAAACATCGCATTCAGGACCTGCAAACATTCATGATGAGATCTTCACCGTTGATTGGTGGCGGCACCGAAAGGGAGGCGGAGATTAATCTTGGCCATTCATTTGTCAATCAAACAATAAATCAAGAATTCAAAATGAATACATACATGTTTATGTACAAAGAGCTCTTTGGACCCTCAAAAATAAAAATAAAAAATAAAATAACCATTCCAATCCGAACCATCAATCGGAAAAATCGAAGCCAGAAACATCGCATTCAGGACCTGAGAACATTCGTGATGAGATCTTCACCGTTGATTGTTGGTGGCACCAAAAGGAGCATGGATATGTGGATGCGCATGGACACGAGCCAAAGCATCACCAGCGAAGTTCATTTCTTGCAGTGGACATCTGGGACCTGGCTTCGCTGGATC
Source organism: Magnolia officinalis (assembly GCA_021015155.1). NCBI lineage: Eukaryota > Viridiplantae > Streptophyta > Magnoliopsida > Magnoliales > Magnoliaceae > Magnolia > Magnolia officinalis. The sequence goes on from JAJHSJ010000007.1 coordinate 76,527,652, forward strand.
GTTGGTACAGCCAGATGGGTCAGAAGGCTCGACAGGGCCCCTCTGGAGGGACATGATCAGTGGCCCACCTGTCCACTTCCACACATCACCTCTATCATCCAGAACTCTACAAGCAAAGCATGGATAGATACTTAGAGCAAGCAAAATGGTAATGGTTTTTAGGACCTTGTTCAGAAGCCCCATAGGTTTTGAACGGCTGGATATGGCAGAATGAAAATCTGATGTAGGAAAGAGAGGGTGATTGAGAGTATTTATACATTTCAAGTTCAATCTCCTTAACTTTCTTGTTCTACCTGCCATATGATTTTGACCGTTGACAACTGGTGTTTTCCGCGCAAGGGCAGTGGTGGACTAGGTCACAGGAGATTAATAAGGGTAGGTTCTTGACTTACAATTCTCATTTTTTTGCATGGTTTCCTACAGTAATTCCGATGTTTCCATGATCCAAACCGTTCTTATGATGAGGCCTCTCATTTGGGGGATACCCAAAATTAGAATATCTCAGATTGGTATATTTCGACCGTTCATCACTTAATTCTTTCGCTTTTAATATGTGATGTCTCCTTTGAACCCTTGTTTTTGGGGTCGTTTATGGAAAATGTAGTATATTCAAATCTTAAATATTTTTGAGTTGGCCACTTTCATATGTTCATTTCATCAAATCAACAGCTTGGATCAACCAAAATAACATCAGATCTAATGTTTATCGTCCCGATGTACCCTATACTCATACCGCTAGATGTACCGTAGCAAACCTTTTTTTTTTTTAAAGTAAAAATCTTTTGGACATGGGTGGATCATCTAGACTCGTACTCTCCCAACAAGTGCCTACTGCGACTGTTTTGTACGAGATCGGACCCGTTCATCTGGTGGATCCCGAGTAGTTTGTGTCTTCATAGAAAAGTTAAGCCGATTCAGACATCAAATTCATGACACGTGTATAAAAAAATGTATGGGTGAACTACTGTCCATATTTGACCAATAAATATGGCCCACCCAATGATGCTGGCCAGACCATTTTTTATTCAATACACATACCTAATCAGACGGACATGATGAACGGCATAGATCGAGCATGCGCACCACTTTGGCACGTGATGGAATAATAGCCATCCGAGTGGCTGCTCGCACGTATTCTATTGGATTAGGCAATGTTGAAAAACGGGTTCGGTCACTTGATTGATTTTAGGGTATTTACAACATGAGGGCCCGTCGTTTGGTAGAATTTTAAACAAGGGACTATACTTTTGATATTCATAAGGGCCTAACTTTTGCACTGTTTGTAAAAGAGAGCCTCAGCAATTATGTATTAATATAATTAGTTAGTTGTTGACACCTCACCGTGCGGATAAGCTAATTGAGTTTGAAACAATAGATGATCAACCTAAATCCTAAATCTTAATCTTAAACCCTAATTCTAAAAGCCTAAATGCTAAAAACCCCAATCTTAAACCCTAAATTCAATCCGGTCAAATCAGTCAAAGTCTTAAAACTCTAAAACCTTAAACCCTAGAACCTCGAGTTAATTCGGCGAGTCAACTCACCTGATCAACCTACCCGGTTCAATGACCCAGTCAACTCACATTGTCGAGCGCAACCCTAAATCAGGCCTGAACTAAAGCCTAAGCCTAAATAGAACCAGAGGTGGGCCGGCAATATGTCAAACCAGGAGGCAAGGCCTCCACACACTTAAGGAAAGACTTATGCTAAAATAGGTGTCACGCCCCAAACTTGGAAACCAGACTCACAGAATTCCCGATCGCCGAATCAGGTGCCGACAACCTCCGTAGTACCCCATTCTCGGCTCCCAGCGCCCATACACTAGGTTCCGATCCTGGGATTCTATAAGGAGGATTTTTTTTATCGTACATTTACTTTGTAAGAAGTATAACCACAAGTATACCCAAATCACAAAGGCAACATCATCATCACATATCCACTAATATAATCATTTGAATACAATGCTGAAAGGAAAATACATATATCAAAATCAAAGCTCCATGAGTTCGCTACACGCTTCAAGCACAATGCGGCTGCAACCTAACGCCACCTGCACGCATCTATCGTGCATAAGCTTATAAAAAGCTTAAAGGGTGGTGAAAGTGTGTGCGATGTACGTGCGAAGCATATAGATATCAGAGTAAGCAGAAATACTGGCAATCCATAAATCGTACAATATCAGAATAATGCGGAAACATGCTGGTAAGTCCATAAATACCATCAGCCTTATGTAGGCTATGCGATGCAAAAACATAATAAGTCAATATCATATAAAACATAGCAACCCAAAATACTATATGTCACGAATATAATGCAATATGCGATGGAATGAAATGACCATGCATGAGTGTGAAGTCGGGATGATAGTACGTAGTATCGCAGGCTACGGGGTCCACTACAAGGGACTTCTATCCAAACCAGTCTCATACCTAAATTTGGATAGCTAGACTCAATGTAGTAGACTCTTGATATCATGTTAGTTGCGCGCCCCAACCGAAATCCTTACCATTACGAAGGTACACAACAATTAGTTGCGCACCACCAGCCTAAGTTGATAGTGAATGAATGAATGAGTATGCACCTCCTGCTCAATAAGTCCACGTATCAGTATCGTACATCTCTGGGATCATCATCGGGGTCTAGTACACTCTACGCCAGCTGCCGCCCCATCAAGCGAACAACTGATAAGTGGAAGAGACCTCACTATCTGTCTGCCAATATCGGGTCTGCCTCGTCGATAGCGGACTCATTCTTCAAGCTGGTCAGACTCAGCCTAACTATGCCTACTCCCTCAGGCGGGTATGGCTACACCCCCTTTCAACTGATCACGACATAATGGGAGACGCGGCCTACTGGTATACAGCCCTCATGCGCTCATATATATTGACTCGGTCTCAACGTTGGAGTGTTCTCTGGTACCAAGAGGGTTTAGGGATTTTCACCCAGGGCCATCTATGGGGGCCCGATGCTAGTAACAAATTTTCGGTGTCTCATCTGGCCATCTGCGACATGACTGTGGAGGCTACGGCCCTGATGTCGCGAGGGCATACAGTAATCACAACATATAATGCAAGATGTAGAAGTCATACAATCTAGTCATACAACAATCCTGCACTCACGTGAGACAATCTCCACCCATCAGGAAGTCTCATAACAATCCGCCCAATGACATATGCAATGGTCAACTACATCTCATAACAAACATGTAGATGATGCGTATGGGCATGTATCATGATGTTATGCTGTCATATACTCATAATCGGTATTGAATGATATACTCGTAATTAGACAATTGGCCTCGACAATCGAAATCAGCCTTGTTAATCGGAATCGGCCTCAACAATCGAAATCGACCTCGATGATCGGAATCGGCCTCAATAATCAGAATCGGACTCGACAATCGATATCGGCCTCGATAATCAGAATCGGCCTCGATGATCGGCCTCGACAATTGGAACTGGCCTCAATAATCGGAATCGACCTCAACAATCGGTATCGATAATCGTCCTAATAAAGGGCCTAAGAGAATGTCATAATGTGGACATTTAACAATCATTACACATCAATGTGGACATTTAACCAACATTGCTCCCTAGGAGTGGCCCACATAGAACCAAATGTATAATGGGCCCATGGCCTCATATAAGGGCCCAATATACATCATCATGGTCCTCTCACACGGGCCTAATATACATCACAATGGGTCTCATATCTGAGCCTTAAATATAATACAATGGGCCGCATTACATAGGCTTTAAATACATCACAATGGACTGCACATATGGCCACACAAATATCATATTGGGCCACATATATGGGTCATGCAAACATCATATTGGGCCGCATATATGACCATATATATATATATATATATATATATATATATATATATATATATATATATATACATATATATATACATATATATATATATATATATATATATATATATATATATATATATCACAATGGGCTGCATCAACGGTGGGCCAAATACATCACAATGGGCCTCATATACATCAAGAGGGCCGCACCAATGGGCCTCATATACATCAAGAGGGCCACACCAATGGACATTAAGTGGGCCATACATCCATCAAATGGACAGATGGTGCGAACATAACACATTCATCAAGGCAAGCCTCATACAATCAGGGTGCGTCCCACAGCACCGTCCATGTACAAACGGTGTGGATGCAAAACACATCAACTCAAGGTGGGCCCCACCCGCTGCCATGGTGAGGTCCACGTCCAATGGATGGACAGTCTGAACATACACATGCCTCATGATTGGCCCACAGAACTTGTTGATAGAATATAGATGGATGGCGTGGATAGAAAGTACATTAGAGGTGGGTCCCACAGAAACTTACTGACGTCCAAGGGACAGCAGCTACTGCTGCGTGGGACTACCACATCAGATGGACAGTTAGATAACAAATACATTAGGGGTGGGTCTCACCTGATCTGGACGGCCAGAGAAGATAAAACACTTTATCACGGTAGGCCCCACAGAGTTGCTGACGTCAAGCAGCAGTGTGACCCACCGTCCTAACATTGGACGGTGTAGATCTAGTATTTATACATCAAGGTGAGTCCCACCGTTGCACGTGTGGAGTGGTTCCCACGTCCAAGACAGATGGACGGCTAAGTAAACACATACGTCAGGGTGTGGCCCACCGTCCAGCACTCTGGACGGTGAGGATCTAACGCACATATCATGATGGGCATCCACAGATGGACGGCGTGATGAAACACATGTATCAATGGTCCACACCGTCCTCAGCTAGATGGTGTGGGAAATACATACATTCAAGGTGGGCCACGTTGGACGGCCTGGTTGAAACATATATACCAGGTGGCCCACACGTGTGGGAAGTGGGGTCCATAACTGGACGGTGTGGAGCAAAACCCACGCAACACGTGGGATCCATGTAGATGGACGGTGTGGATCAAACCCACATATCTTGCTGACGTCAATACCACAGCTTCATGGCTGTGTAACGTATACCAGCCAATCCCCTACTTACATAGGTGGGTCCCACGTAGGGCCCACCATAACGTGTTATATATTATAATATATATATTATTATTTATTTTTATATATAAAAACAATCATGCCAGCGTCCAGGCCCTGGACGGCCTGCACAGCATGCACGGATGGACGGCTAGAAATATATATCCATCTGGTGGGTCCACACATGTGGCCCACCAACATCTGAATCGTTCATGCATCAGGTGGGTCCACGTCAGCGTGGCCCACAACTTTTGAATAAGCTGATATTTGTGTCTCGCCTCCGACAGCAGGGGAGGGGTGCTGGCCCACCGACTGTAGCACGGACGGTGCTGCTTGCATCGTGCAGCCCACCAAAGCCCTGCACGTCCAGATGGACGATGCAAGATACAATACATCAAGGTGGGTCGGATCAAGCAGATATTTGTGTTTCCATTCATCCAAGGCCTGCCGAAATCCAGCAGCAAGGTGGGCCTCATGATCGAACGGTCAGGTTCAGGTGGGCCACACTCCATTACAAAAAGGGATAGAGAGAGAGAACGGTGGAGATGAGGGGAACCCCGCCACTATGGGTCCCTCTTTGATACAAGGCGTACATCAAGATGGGTCCCACCACAAATGGGCTCTGAAATACACAATAATCAATTGTTGAAAATTCATAAAATCACCCACCTCGAATTCCTTCTTTTCTCCTTCCGCTTATAGGCTTTAGAGCTCCAAGGGGGTCGATCTAATGGTTGAGATCGGCTTTGAAGGGTTAGATTGGGTGGTAAGGAGTGGGCCAAACAAAGCTTCTCTCATGGAGCTAGCTTGGACGTTGGGTTGCTCATGAGGTTGCTTGGGAGAATGAGAGAAAGAGAGGTGTAAGAGAGAGAGAGAGAGAGAGAGAGAGAGAGAGAGAGATGGGTGTGATGGGTGAGGGATGGGTGAAAGGTGATGGATGCGTACTTGACATGTATGGATTGTAAGAGAGAGTTGACTTTGGGATTGCTTTTGGGGATGGGACATGTACTTGACATTTGATGTGATTGATGGGACATTCTCTCGGGATTGCAAAGTGCGATGTTTTTCTCGAACTGAACGCAGGCTCACATCTCTTGGCTCAGGTATCGCCTCGGTGCGCGAGACGCAGCATCAGAACCGCGGCAATGGCGCGGTCGCATGGGTACAAGTCTCAGATTGAGCCGACTCAGATTGACAGGATGCGATTCAGGGTCGTGCGCAAATGCCGATAATAGATCGCGGGTCACCAGAATTTGACCGGGAGAACCGCGGAGGCCTACAAAATGGTACGGGTGAGGATATGGGTCTTACAATAAATCCTACGAAGGGGTGGTGGAACCCACATGATAGGCCTCCTCCTTTAGGCAGACGCCCTCTAAGCATGCGATGGGGGCCGACTACTAACTCCTTTGGCCCTATCTCCAGAGAGGAGGGAGTGCGGGGCAATAACAGGTTCGCAATCCCCATGCAGTGCAATAAAAGCCGATGTAGTGCTTGGCTCCCCGAGCCGAATCAGGCAACCCCTAGTTCCAATGTCATCTTGCTCGAGATCTCTTACAATTCAAAAACTATAAAAATTCAAAAACCCAAAACACCTTTCAAATTTTCTAAAAAGAAAATCAGGTATTTCAAAAATTTTAGAAAAATTTAGATATTTCAAAATTCGAAAAAAAAAAAAAATCTATATACGCAAAATTTTCAAAGAAAACTAAAATTTTTCAAAAAACCTTTTTAAAATATTGAACAATAAAGTGTCAAGGCTGTCTATTGAATCACTTGAGCATGAAGTTAACTCATATGATTTCAATGTAAAGTTGGACTTTGAACTCAAGGGTTTAGTCGAAGTTGAGGATGCGGAAGATGATGAGCTGACTCTCGAACTAGAGGACCTCGAAGAAAATGAAATCCAATAGCCAATGTCATCTCGAAAAATTTTTAGAAATTATAAACCCAGGTCACTTGAAACACTTAAGGGAGTGTGCAATGTGATTCCTTGTCTCTGAAAAATGAGTAGAGAATTATCGAATCCTTGAAGTCGTGACTGCATAATCTTGCATCCTATGAACACTTGTCCGGACTCGATCAAAAACTTGTAAACAAAGCATGAAGTCAATACTTGTCAAGAAGAAGCTGCCGAGACCATGCCCACATTCCAAGCTAGAGCGTGTGGCATATACATAGACGAAAGCATAACAACGAAAGAGATCTTATGACTCGATGAAGACAAATTGTTGTCAAAATGTCAGAAATCATAGCCCAATGATAATAATAATAATAATAATAATAAAAGTTCTTCCATACATGAGATAGCCCAATAATAATAATAAAGTTCTTCCAAAAGGATGGGCAATCTGACTTAATGGACCCAATGATTAGACTCAATAGGCAAGTTCAGAGCTCACATGAGATAGCCCAATGATCAGACTCAATGGACAAGTACAAAGCTCACATGAGATAGCCCAATGATAATAAAATTTAAAAAAAAAAAAAAAAAGTTCTTCCGAAAGCACCCTCCAACTCACTAACTTGAGGAGCAAGGATCTTCCGGAGCCAATCAACGCCGATAACGTGAAGATATTTCACAGGTAAGCTTAAATAATTGAAGTCAAGATCTACAATAGTTGAAGTCAACTGACCAAAGTTGGTCATCCTGAGAATCACTCTCTCACGTCTTTAAATAATTACTTAAAAAAAAAAAAAAAAAAAAAAAAAAATAAAAGGGAGGAAAAGAAAAAAGACAAAAATAAGAATAAATAAAGACAAAATAAGAGCACATAGTCTAAGACAGAAAAAGAAAAGGAAAAAAGAAAAATAGAGCAAATAGTTTGTTTTTTAAGAAAAAAGATCGGCCCAAAATGAAGCACATTTCCAACCCCAACTCATTCCCCTCAGGATGACTTCAGTTTGAGCCGGAAGCTATGTTATTGTGGTTTATAATATGACTGGAAAAGCAAGCCAATCAATCATCAAGGATGGAAATCCAAGCCTTCTCCATATCGCAAAAAAAAATAATAAAAAAAAAATAAAAAAAAATCTGTGTCTAAGCAAAATGGGCGGAGTGAAAACCTAAAAGGGCACTCCAAGTAAAAAAACGAGCATGTAACGGACTTGGTGAAAACCCAAAAGGGTGTCAAGGGTAAAAACAACATAGCTATTAAGGGGCAAGCAAGACTAAACACTCAGAACATGAAGAAAACTTGAAAGGGTGAAAAAAAAAAAAAAAAAACCACGACTGGACAGTCAAACACGGTGAAAACCTGAGAGACTGTTGTAGGTAACAATGACTAGAGAAAAAAAAAAAAAAAACAAGTACATGAAGGTCTGATTAATAATTATATTCAATAAAGGCAAAGATGACAGGCATGAGTTAAGAATTCTTTTAAGCTCTTCCCAAATCCTAAGAGCAGAATACAATTTCGCACTATCTTAAGGGGATCGGGACCCTCAGCAAACAATTCGAGAATCGGGCATGGCATTCGGCTGAGTCAAGCATTCTGATTCCCACAGGCACGTCGAGTCCAAACCACGCTCACACAGACAAACGAGCACTTGACACAAATTTTCATTTCCCTCCATCTCATTTCATGCATGATTTGCGTATCTAATTTTTCAAAAGACAAAAATAAAAATAAAATAAAATCATATTTTTCTTAATCCATGCATATATAAAGAAATAATAATAATAATAAAGCTCATATAAAGATTCCAAAACAAACATCCTACAATCCTTCAATTAACTCGCGGGGTCCTCCCACACGCGCCATTCTCCTGGTCATCCTCTCCAAAAGGTAAGAATCTCTCCCCTTGCTCCAATACTCCAATCCTCCTACTAAATGATCTCTAACTCCTTGCAGGTATCAAATACCATTATCCTGGCCATCTAAAGTAACCATTTAGCCATCTACACCGCCCTTCATCAAAGAGATACGATCCCCACCGTCCATGACGTCCAAAAGCACATTAAGATCATCAAGATGAGTAAATCCCTCATCTCAGCCATCAACGAGGCAATCTGGCCCATCCAAAGGAATGTCCATGGCATATAAGCCATCTAAATGTAAGGTTAGCCCCTTTACTTCAACCATGCCCTCATCAACCCCATCCCTATCACCTACATGGTCCATATCCACTAAGCTTATGCCTTCCTCCATACTCCTTGACTCAAGCCCATCTAAACCTTCAACAAAGGGACCATTAGGAAGACCTGAAATTCCAGCAATTCCACCATTAATGGGGTGTGGGTGACCACCTAACCCAGCCAAAACCTTCCCCAAATCACCATCATGGATGAGACCAAGGAAGGGAATGTAAGGAGGTGGGCCATCAGATGAATCCAAGAGAAAGAGAGAATATTGTGAGGAATGATGGGACCATCCGTAATGAAATAGGCTAAAGCAGCTCTGAAGAAGAGGAGGTGGCAGCACCCTATGAGCCACCACCTATCAGGTTTTGCCCCGCTCACACAGGATTAGCCCTTGGTCCCCTATAGGTGAATTTACAGACCAACATCAACTTGAGGCCCCCTGGTAGCCTCCACTGCCCCCGAAAACCCCTCCACTTTGCCCAAAATTCGATCTGGACCATCCAGAAGGTGCCCCAATTGTCATATCATGAAGATCACCACCTGAAATGGCATTGTCAAGCATTGAAGTCGTCAACCGTTGACCATAATGACCAAGCAGCGATCTGAACCATTAAAGTGCAAGGAGATCATGATCCACACCATCAACCATCATCCTGAAGCATCAAATCATGAAAATAAGGTTCGAAGCATGCATATCAAGCATCAAAAGGATCCAACCATTGATCAAATGTGCAGTAAATGAAGAAAAGTGAATGTACAAGAATTTTCAAACTATTTTAATAAAATCAGCATCAATCGCAATCGTCGATTCGTGATCCAATTGACTAAATCATCTTGTAAAAAAAAATTTAAAAATATCTCCAATAAAAAATGGCATCGATCATAACTGTTGGATTGCAATCCGATGGACCAGAACATTTTCAAAATTCCAATAAAAATCGACATCGATGGCGACCGTCAACTAGCAATCCATTATCTTTCAAAAATACCAAAAATACTTTTAAATCCCTAAAAGAGTCACAACCACGCTAAATCTGAATTATAAAGGGACGACGAGTCCGATTGTTTGCAAATCAGAATCTTGACCGCCAATGATGAACAGATATGCACCATCCTTAATAAAAGCCGGATTGAATCGCAATCAACGATACAGATTAACTGAAAAACAATCCCCAACAAGTTTAATTACCCTATGAGATGATGAAACTAATCAACCATCTCTAATAAATCGAACTCTTAATCACAACCACTAATTAGACTTGCGCCAAATGAACCATCCCCAACAAATCTCAGTCCTGATTGCGACAACCAAAACCCAAGCAATAAAATACAAAGTCCTAAAATCCATAATCCCTAGCTGAGTCTATAGAAACCATCGTTCGCACCAGCCTCTTGCCTGATTTCGATAAAACCCAGCTTACTTGAAGTCCCATAGGCATCCTCAATGGAGACAACCAAGCAAGTCATACATGTTTACAAAATCATCTTGCAGTAACCACCACCCCCCCCCCCCCCTAAAGTATCACTCCCCATGCTGGGGCGACTTTCAAAAAATTCCAAAGTATTTTCAGAATCAAAAGCGTCAAGCTTCTGAGGCACTAAGAGATCTTCCATATCTCTAGGTAAGAGTCGGTGCAAAATCAAATAAGATCTGATATCTCGTGGTGTCCCCAGAGATTATCAAGATCCAAATGCACATCAAAGTACGATCGGACTAAACTCTAGTGTCAGCTCCATCGTATCAAATGCTAATGCAAGGAAAGACAATATGCCAAGATTGGGCAGAAGAAATTATCAAAATAGCAAAAAAGACAAATTGTAACCTAACTGTCAAAACCAGAAGATGGCATGGAAAAAGGTCACCCGCACATACCTAAGCATGGATGCTTGCAGAACTCGATTGAGTCCAAGTTGGTGTAGTGAAATCCCTGTAAGGCTGGAGAAAGTGTAGGGTAAGCTAAACACTTTGATAATCTAGCAAAACAAGTACTCCTAGGATGATTAAGGAAGCAACGAACATTCCAATTTGGGTTAATATCCTCGTAAGGCTACAGAAAGCATATGGGCTTATGAACGCCTCCTCCCACGCACGAGCGTGGCAGCGATGCCCTCACTTCATTGGCTTTGGTATTGATTTTTTCTGTAGCCAAAGTATGTTATTGACTCGGGTGTAAAAATACATTTGATTCTGAGTCACCAGTAGCCAAATGAAACTTAAAATATACGGCCGGGTAGAAACTATAGAATTGCTTAGGGGTCGAAGAATCTCACGATTTCCTAACTTAAGTTCGTTATGAAGATCATTTGAACATCTTTCCAATGAATTATAAATCATCTTAATCAGTCAAAATTTTCTCTCAATAATACCATGTCACTTTGTGTACAAGGACAACCGTACTTTCCTCAATCTTGAAGATATGATCCCTCACACCTCAACACAACATTATTCGAGAAGACTAAATAGTACAGAGAGTGATCCATGGGTAGAGAGAGTTCATTTTATCTTTTTTCGCACATCATTTGTCACATATAGAGAGTTTATGGGGTTTTGGAGTTCGGATGCACGGTCGTGACCACTACTAGATTTTGGTGCTAGCCGATCGGGTCCATTGGTTGTCTTCAGGATGTGACAAGTATGCTTCTGGTTTGATCCGTTTGGATTTTCAATAATTTCTAAGTTATTATGAGACAATTTATTGAAGTCAAGCTTAAGCTCAAAGAGTGGATTGTCCTCATTTTAAGTAGGGTGTCTACAGGGATCTAACGTGCCTTTCTGATACTAATACTCATCAAGGGTGAAAGGGTTATGGTTAATTTTCTGTAATGCCGCAGAAAACACAGGAAGAATTGCAACGTTTTCCCCAAACCCTCATGATATATGCAAGTTATTTATTTCCAAGCAACTGGCTGACACAGACATCAAGGCAGGTAATAAATCCATACCGCAATTCATGACTGACCGATAAAGGTGGGTGTCAAATCGCTTTGACATTTAGTTACACCTAACCTTTGTCAAAGATAGGCATCTATAGACACCCCGACCTGGGCCGAAAAGCTTATTAAGTTTGAACCAATGGATGGTCAACCTAAACCCTAACCCTAAAAGCCTAAACCCTAAACTCAACCCAGTCAAAGTCCTAAAACTCTGGAACCTTAAACCCTAGAACCTCGAGTTAACTCGGTGAGTCAACTCACACTGTTAGCCTACCCAATTCAATGACCCAATCAACTCACCTTGTTAAGCCCGACCCTAAACCATGCTTGAACCAAAGCCTGAAAGTAGGCCTAAACAAAACTGGAGGTGGGACAACAATTTGTCAAACCAGGAGGCAAGGCCTCCACACACGTGAGAGAGGACTCCTGCCAAAATAGGAGGTCCCACGAGGGGGTGGCGGCACCTTGGTCGCTACCACCCACATGGCAGGCCTCCTTCTTTAGGCAAACACCCTCTAAACATGTGAAAATCCCTTTTGCAAACTCCAAGTGTGCAATCATTTTACCACCCAATCCAACCATAGAGACCTTGCCATGTGGCAGCCTCCAATCTCATCCATCAACACCCTTATTAACCCTGGACTTAATCATAATTACTAGAAAACTATGCTTAGGGGTTATTAATATCCCACGTCCCTTCTCATTTGATCATCCACTCTCATTTCAAGCATCCCTTCTCATCCAGAAGTCCCGGAGAAGCCTTAGTTATCTTGTAATCCCTCCACCAAGGGGGGAGAGAGAGAGAGAGAGAGAGTCCAACCCTGGTCTAGTATACCCTAGCCAGAGTCTTAATCTCCCGAGCCACCCAAGTCTTAATCCAAGCCACTCGATTTAGCCTTTGCGATATTGTTCATTCAATCATTTAAACTTCAATCAGCTGCATCCAATTCTGAGCATTAACATTGTGCAACACTCATTCTTTTCTCAACCCTTTGCTCTTCAAATATACCTTCACTACATTGCATTTCATTATTTTTTCGTATCTAATTAGAAGGAGATGGTGGAAAAACAATCAGGGTGAAAAGTGAAAGTGTTGAGGACATATAATGGTATAGAATTCACTTCTCGGGAATTCAATCAGTTTTGTAAGAATAAAATGATCGTGAGGCACAACATAATACACAAAAAACCAAAGATAATGTTGTAGCTAAGAGAATGAATCAGACTCTCTTGGGGAGGGCTCGATGTATGATGAGTAATGTTGGGTTGAGCAAGGAAATTTATATTGAGGTCATTAACACGGATTGTTACTTGGTAAATCGGTCTCCTATTTACGGCTATTGATTGTAAAATTCTAGAGGAAGTGTGGAGTGGTCAGCAGGTAGACTACTTGAGGGTACGAGTATTTTGTTGCGATAATTACTCTCATGTATGTCAGTTGAGAGAGATAAGTTGAACCAAAGGGCTAAAAAGTACATCTTTGTCGGCTATGGTAATTGTGTGAAGGGGTACAGATCATATAACTGAGTCACACGAAAAATCATCCGTAGTCGTGATATAAAATTTGACAAAGGATCCTTATTTTGTAAGGATGATCACAAGAAAGTGAAAAGGTTTGTTATGAATATTTAGATAAACTGAGATGAGACACAAACTGATACTGAGAAGTAGATAGAGATACAGGAGCAAGTGGAGCAATCACATATGAGAAAGAATCCGTCAAGGGATCATAGGTTACCGGTGAGATAAAGGGATGACTTGAATGTTACATTTTTCCTCATTACGGATGAAGGGGATCCGTCTACTTTTCAAGAGGATCTTGACGATGTAGATGTCGAAAAGTGGAAAGCGATTATGCATGACGAGATAAACTCCATCTACAAGAATGAGACGTTGTAGTTGATGGAGCTTTCCGTCAACCGTAAAGCGATCAGGTGGAAGTAGATCTTTAAAAGAAAAAAACAGAATAAGTACAAGGCAAGGTTTGTAGTGAAAGGGATATGCTCAGAGAGAATGTGTTGACTTCACAGAGATATTCGTGTCTGTAGTGAAGCAAATATGTATCAGATTCGTATTGGCGTTAATTGCCCACTACAATCTCAAGCTGGAATAAATGGATTAAAGACTGCTTTCCCGCATGGAGAATTGGAAGAGAAAATTTACATGAAGCAGCCAGAACATTTTGAAATATAAGGGGCAGAGAACAAGGTTTGTAAGTTGAAGATGTCGTTATATGGCCTAAAACAGTCCCTTAAGCAGTGGTACAAGAAATTTGATTCTTTCGTGGTGAGTTAAAGGTTTACTAGGAGTGAGTATGATCATTGTGTCTATTATAACATACTGAGTGAAGGGAAGTTCATTATTTTGACATTGTATATTGATGACATGATTATCATCAATCATAGCATGTTTGAGATCGACATACTGAATATTCAGTTATCAGGGAAATTTGAGATGAAAGATTTGGGGGCTACAAAAAGGGTTTTAGGCATTGACATTCACAAAGATAGGAAAAGAAGCAATGTATGGTTATCTCAGGAAGAATACATTGAGAAGGTATTGGTGAAGTATGGGATATGGACAAGGCAAAACTGGTTAGTGTTCCCCACGTGACTCATTTTAGGCTTTCTTTTAAATAGTAATCTGAAATATATGAAGAAAAAAGGTTATGTCTCATATGCCTTATTCAAGCATGGTTGGTAGCTTGATGTATGTCACGGTCTGTACAAGACCAGATATTTCACATGTCGTGGGTGTTGTTAGCAGATATATGTCTAACTTGGCAAATAACACTGGGAGGCAGCGAAATGGCTACTTCAATATATTCGAGGTATACAGGACTACGTCTTGACATTTGAAAAATTATGGGACAAGTTACTAGGCTATGTGAATTCAGATTATGCGAGCAATGTGGATAATAGAATGTCGAGTTTCGATTACTTATTTATGTTAGCGGGTGGAGCAATTAGTTAGAAGTCGAAGCTTCAATTTATGATGGCTCTTTTCACATCCGAAACTAAGTATATGATAATGACAAAAGCATTCAAGGAAGCGATTTGGTTAAGGGGAATGATAAATCATTTGGGGCTTCAGATGAGGTCATACCGGTTAATTATGACAATAAAAGTGCAATCAATTTGTCAAAGAATTCTATTTATCACTCACATATTAAACACACTGACGTGCATCATCATTTTATCTGATAGGTGTTTCAGGAAAGGGACATGACTCTTGAGAAGATACACACAACCGTGAATCCAACTGACATGCTTACGAAGATGGTTCTCATATAAAAGTTCAAGTTCTGTGTAACTTCTTTGAGCTTGGCGAAGCCTTAATGAGGATAGAGTGTGCACGAAAAGTAGCGATGAAGATATGATGGAAGGCAATTAGACATGGTGATGGCAAAGGAGTAATGGAGACTAAAGATTGAAGACATGGTGGAAATTGTTGTATAATGTCTTAAATTTATTTGTAACAGAGTTTGTTGATGTCATCGATAAACCACTCAATCCCATGGAGCAGATGTTGATGTCATCGACAAATGCTCGATCCCATCGAGAAAATTTAAAAAAAAAAAAAAAAAAAAAATCAGAGTTGATTGCCGAACAGTTTTGGAGTTTGTTACTCAATGGCATCGAAGGATCTTTGATGTCATCGATAGTTGTCAATGCCATCGAAGGTCCCATCGAAGGCACGTGTAGAATTGTGTACGTGCACAATTTGTTACCTATTTCAGTTGGATAATATATATACTGGGTGTAATCGGGATTAGGGCAAGGATTCAAGTTGTGCTAAAGGGTTCAATGGCATAACTAGGGATTCAAAGGAGATTCGAGAGTTGTTCGAATTGATAAGATCTACTATCTCTTATAATATTTCTTATATATAGTGCATTACTCGTTACTTTGTACCGTGATTTTTCCCGCAAAGGTTTTTCCACGTAAAATTCGAATTACCTTCTTGTTGAATTTATTGATGTGATTGTGATTATCTTACTTGATTTAATTTGCTTCGTGTGCTTCCTCGGTCCAAACAAGGATCACTGACTTTAATAAGAAAAGGGACATCGCCTCAACCTGAGTGGGCCTGATTTTGACCCATGCCACGTTCATGGATAGCACAATACACAAATGGCCCATATTACTTCATGTAAAGTTATCAAAATACCCTCTTATGAGTCATACTTCATGTAAAGTCATCAAATTACCCTCTTATGAGCTATACATAAGAATTAGATTATTTTAGAATCTCCAAAGAACAAGTAAACACACATCAATCGTGATTATGAATAATTAATCTTGACCATTCATTTGCCATCAAACAATAAATCGAGAATTCAAAACGAATACATGTTTATGTACAAAGTGCTCTTGCACCCTCACAAATAAAAATTAAAAATTAAAATAACAAATTCAATCCGAACCCTTGATCAAAAATCGAAGCCGGAAACATCGCATTCAGTACCCCGGGAATACTCGTGATGAGATCTTCACCGTTGATTGCTGGCATCGCCGAAAGGGACGTGGAGATGTGGGTGCGCATGGACACGAGCCAAAGCATCACCGGCAACATTCATTTCTTGCACAGGACATTTGGGTCCTGGGTTATTGGGGACGTTGGTGCACCCGGATGGCCCAGATGGCGCGACTGGGCCCCTCTGGAGGGAAGCCATCAGTGGCCCACCCGTCCACCTCCACACACCATCGCTGTCATCCAGAACTCTACAAGCAACGCATGAATAGATACTTAGAGCAAGCAAAATGGTAACGATTTTTAGGACCTTGTTTAAGAGCCCCATTGGTTTTGAACGGCTGGATATGGCAGAATGAAAATCTGTCGTAGGAAAAAGAGGGAGATTGAGAGTATTTATACATTTTTAGTTCTATCTCCTTACGTTCTTGTTCTCCCTGCCATGTGATTTTGACCGTTGACTACTTGGGTTTTCCGAGAAGGTAGAGGTGGAACTGGTCACGGAAGATTAGGAGTAGGTTTTGAACTGAGAATCCTTTTTTTTTTTTGTGATTTCATATTGTACTTCCCATTTTCAATGATCCAAACCGTTCATATGATGAGGCCTCTCTTTTAGGGGATACCCAAAATTAGAATCTCTCAGATTGGTATATTTCAACCATTGATCACTCGACTCTTTTGCTTTTAATATGTACGGTCTCCTTTGAACCCTTGTTTTTTGTTGTCATTCAAGGAAAATGTAGGATCTTCGATTCTTAAATATTTTCGAGTTGGCTACTATCAGATATGCATATTATAACAGCTTGGATCAACGAAAATAACATCAGATCTAATGTTTATAGACCCGATGTAATTATACTAATCATACCTCTAGATGTACCGTAGCAAACCTTTTTTTACGTAAAGTAAAAAATTTTCTCGACGTGAGTGGACATTTAGGCTCGTACTCTCCCAATAAGTGACGATTATGGTCTTTTTTGTATGAGATCTGGCCCGTTCATCAGGTGGATATCACAAAGTATGTACCTTGATACAAAATCCAAGCCGATCCAGATATCATATGCATTACAAATTTATATTAAAAAATATATATATGGATGTCTTAACCAATCCCACATTTAACATATACCTGTGGCCCACACAATCATGAAAACAGCCTTTTTTTTAACTCCCGACATATACCTACTCAGACCCACATAATGAACGGTGCAGATCAAGCATTGGGCCATATTAGCCTGTGATGCAATAGTAGCCATCCACGTGGCTACTCGCAGTTAGGGTGGTATTCTATTAGACCGTACATTGTTGAAAAGGATAGTTCGGTCACATGATTTATTTCAAGGGCTTTTGTCGTTGGGGAGGCCTCACGTCCGACCGGTTGGATGATAAGTTACAGTCCACACAGATAATAACATCCCAGATTTTGTACGAAATCGAAATCCAATCCGTCCAATAGGTTTCTCTATCATACAGATGTAAAAATCAGCCACATTAATCATTTAGAAAAGGATATTTATATTTTTCTATATATCAATGGCTAGATATTAATTTCTATTCTGTGGACCACCGGATAACTAGATGGGTCTGATTTATGACAAGACAATTTTCATGGTGGGACCAAAGAAATCAAAGGTTTGAACATCCGATGAACTTCATATGCTTGAAAGGCGGACCGGAAATCTTGACTTGAGACCTTCGGACCTGTCGATTGGTGGAATTCCAAATAATCGCCCACTGCTTTAGTATTTGCATATTAGTGCCTAACTTTTGCACTGTTAATCAAAAAGTCCCTCTAATATGAATTATTACAATTAGTTGATGAATTTATGTAATTTTAAAAATACCCCTCTATATGCCTCACACTCTACTTACTTTTTTTTCTTTTTTTTTCTTTTTAACACACACGCTCCGTATAAGCAGTTAGACCTTAATATTGAAACACACTTTATCTACCATTGAGCCGGTACCTCTATTTTCTACTTTGGAACTCTCTCTTCTTGCCCACTTCTTGGCCAATCTTTTGTCTCCTGGGTCCTTACTCTGCTCGGGTGTTAGGCTCTCAGGAGTTTCAACACCCGGTCAAGGGTTCGAATACCCATAGGTGGTGAAATTCCACTAGCATGAGTGTATGGGGTGTGTGTGCATATGTAAATAAATAAATAAATAAATAAAAATATTTTATCCCTCTTTCTATCTCCTCATCTCCCTCTCTCTCTCACCCCACGGAGCAAATCGTGTCTTGGCCAAATCACTGCAACAACATGCAGCTAAAAATTAATATAATAGATAATGGATGGCTTAAATTAGGCCAAAAAATGACTTTTCAGGCATCATCCAACCATTGTTTGGACCAATGAAATTAACGATCTGGATTTAAAATCAAGGGAATTTCTTAGGGCATCTTCCTTCCCACCAAATTAGCATAATAGATGGCTTAAATTGGGCAAAAAATTGAATTTTCATAAAACTATAATAACATGGAGTAAAATCATCATTTTCATAGCCTTATGGGTTGTTTGGCACCATTTATTTTATTTATTTATTTATTTATTTATTTATTTATTTATTTATTTTTGGGGGGCGGGGGGGGCAGATTTGGATTTTAGATAAGATTTGGATTATATCTAAAATCATGTGTAACATTTGTGTCATTAGGTTATTAATCTATTCAGCATATGCACCACCGATAATATCCCAAAACAATCAGATTATCAATTGCATCACTATAATTACCTTAATACAATGATTTGTGCCATCTGAACATTGTTCATATAAATCAATGGTTAAAAATCATCAGTTAGTCACTCAGATGCGATCTTATGCTTGTGGCCCATTCGTGACTTGGAATTTCATCATTTTTGGGTAAAGTATATATTTCAACAGGCTTATTATAACCATTGTATCAAAAATACATATATACAATAATTAAAAATATTAAAATTAATTTAGTAATTAAATTCAAACCCCTATAAATATACTATGCATCGCTATGTGCTTTTGGATTAATTGCGATTATGAATCTAAGGTGTTAAACACAACCAGAGGATTTCAAATCCAAGGGGTTTCGAATCTAGGGGCTCTAAATCCACACTTCCAAATAAGCCCTCATTGTGGTTCCTATGTTGAAATTTTAGGCCTTTATCTAGAAATACCAAAACTACAGGCCCTTATTTGAAATTCCACCAACCGAAAGGCCCTTATACGACAAAAACCCTTAATTTTATCACTGCTTACGTGTAAATATCTGGAGACATTTTGGTCAACCGAATGAATCTTCGTGGATGTGGGAGAGCTATTAAGATAGTGATTCAGTGCCTAATTCAATCCTTCACCAAAGAATTCCCTTTTCCTACCAGCTTTGGAGTGCCGGGCAAGTTCCTTCGTTGCATGTTGCACGTCAGACTCTGCAAGATTAGGAGATGAAGCCACGTGGCCAATCATGGCCCACTCCACGTAAGACTCGTTCTGATGATAACATCACCCCTTCAATCGTTTTATAGTTCCTTTACTATGGAAGACTTGGTCCAATAACTCATGGCGACCGTTCATCTTGTGGACATTAATCTTGTGGCCCACGGTACAAAAAATATCAATGGTTTGATTTGTAGAAATGGGCCCATGGTTCAGTGATCCTAGTCGTTGATATTATGCCGCCCATATGAGTGGAGCATTAACAAAAGATCACCCAGATGGAAAAATACCTTTCGGTGGAATACTAATAAATATACGGTTGAGAAGTAGAATACGGCATTGGCTCATATTCAACCAAAAAAAGGCTAAATATTATATAACTAGGATGTTCCAATCTAGGGGGATCTTAAGTTGATCATGGGCCATCCATGATAAGGCCCATCATATCAATGGTTTGGATTGCCGAACCATGGCCCCAATTGTTATTTGGCCTACCCCATTCCACACGTCTACATGGAGATGACTAGAAATCATATGCCCATGGGCCCCACTACGTATGGGACACTGCAAAAACAGCAGATACTGAGCAATCCTAACCATTGAACGTTCCACAAGGATCTGTTCCGCCGTTCAACATCATTTTTTAAGTTGCATGTGGTCAATCCAAACCGTCCAATAGTAGGGCCTACTGTAGATGGAGCATAACCCAATAGATGCTCTTATCAAATTAACAATCCTTAAGATCCAATTGGTTACTGCCAGATGGATAGTTAAAACTAAAATGGTCAATAACCCAAACTCAACATGTAAAACAAGATGGTTTAGATCAATCCACATGAATTCTAATTTCGGGCTATATTCCATCAGTCCATCTACAGTGGGGCCCATGAGGCCATGTTGAACAGCCTAGATTGGCCTGCATGTAGGCCATGTGTACTGCAAAGGAGAGGGCACAGCTTTATAATAATAAAAAAAATAATAAAAATAAATAAATAAGGCCATACCATAACTCAGTCAATAACCCTTCACGTACGCCTTGTTTGGCTGGCACTCAAAAAATGAGTCCATATCATTTTAATTAACAGTAATTACATAGTGAAGGTTTTGATAAAAATAATCTTAATAACCTATAATTTATATAAACAGAATACATAATTGCAACTAACCAAAATGTGACGAGCTCATTTTTAGGTGGTTACTAAGCAAGGCCTAAGTTCATTAGCTCTTTTTCCGATCTACATCTGAGAGCGTTTGGATGGGGAAATTGATTCTGAAAATTGGCTTATATTCAATTAGCTAGGAAACTCTATTTGTATAACATCCTTATCATGTCTACATGGCAAAATTCTATGAGTTTTAGTATATATGATATATGTATTTTATCCATGTTGTCCACTCATTTTGTCGGATCATTTTAGAACAAGCCAAAAAATGGTGTAGATCCAAAGCTCGACCGGACTACATCAAAGGAAGCAATGGGAATAATGATGTCCACCATTGAACCTACTATTTTCTGTGGTGTGGTTTATATGTGCCTCATTTTTGAGCTCATGCCCTAAAATAATCCGAGAAAATGAATGGGCAATGTAGATATAATGGATGCATCATAGTGTGCTCACAAGGCTTTCACTTTTATGAGGTTATGTTTTTCATAAAATTCAAAATGAAATTTGGGCTAATTTTTTAAACAAGTGTCTTGTTTATTATGATGCTTTTGTCATGGTTTATTTGTATTTATATAAAAAAAAGGCAAGTTCAAAGAAAAAAAAAAAGTAAGAATAATAAGTAAATAATGGTTATTTTCATAAGCACTACTAAATATGGAATTCATTTTTAGGGATTATATGTGAATAGTGAGTAAATTTTTCATATTTATGATGCAACAAGCACTTAATGTATTATGTTTATAGAAAAAAATACAATTACTGCCGGGTGAAATCCTTCCTTTTCTTAGCTATCCAAAAATTTTAAACTATCTCATACATAAAATAAATTATTAAAAAAAAAATCCATTGCCATTGATTTCCATGGAATTATTGATACCCAAAAACGTGCCCTAAACAGCTAGATAATTTCCTCCTTTTCTTACAATTGGGAGATGAAATTGGAGAAGTTTAATTATAATCCTACCATTTCTTTGCATATCAACTGAGGGGAATTGTCTTTCATCAGAAAATGGTTTCTTTTCTTTCTTCCCCTCTTTATCAAATAGGCATTAAGAAAAATTCTAGATACTACTTGCTACCTGTAACTTTTTATCTTTCACGAATAATTAGGGCCATGGTTCGACTATATACACGGGCCATGTGGGGCAATCTTGATTGGCCCGTTGGATTTTACGGTCCTGATCTACCATGGTGTTGCTAGGTCATGAAATGTAGCTCAGCCCCAATTGGAACATCGATTGATTGCAAGTTTTGCACCATTTTCTTTGATAGAAAAAAAAAAAAAAAAAATGATTAAGCCCAGGTCCCAATATGAAGACCCAATTCGATAAAATAAATAAATAAATAGATGGTGGACCTGACCTTAGACCTACACCCCAAATCCTGTCGATCTGGTCCAATGCCTTCCATAGCTGTCTTAGCTTTACAGCCCATGTTTAAGGCATGGGCCTAACTTTAGAAGTCAAGGAGTAGGCTTTACCGGTGAGAATGAATGGGCTGTTAGTAACCTATCCTTAGGAATAGCAATGGATTGGGTCAGTCCGGCCGTACTTTATTGAACGTCTAAGCCAAGCTAAATGGCTAATGAATCAGTCTCGAGTTAGAAAAAATGGCTCATTTAAGTCAATGGATCGAGCTCAGATAGAAACCTACTTGATTTGAACTGTCCATATAAGTTAAATGTGCTGTGCCTAGCGACCTAATCCAAAACCATAACAAAATATATAACGGAAAATAAGCATAGATACATACATTTTTTATGTACATGTCCACTAACTGAGACAGGTTAGGCATATGTCTATCTGTATATTCTATTCTTAAACCAGTGCTGGGCTGCACCCAATTGCATGTTTGGTTTCCCAACTCGATTAGAATTAAATGGGCTCCATCTTGTCTGGCTTGGGCTTGATGAATTTAAGTAGGTTGGACGGGCCAACAGGTAATAGTCATGAGTTAGGCTTGGGGGCAAAACAAATTGTATTTTTAGTTTTATAAGTCTAACAAGTTCTAGCTTCAACTAACTAAGCCCAACCCATTGCCATCTCTAATACTATATAATAATGAAAATCATCACATGTTGCAGTTCTATATGAACTTGAGGGGCTATTTTGATGCAAGTAAAGTTGTGTTAATTTACTATTTGTGTGTGTGTGTGTGTCCACAAATCAAAGGTTAGGATTGTTTAATTAACCTGATTTTCGGATTATGACTTAACAATAGTGGGTTCTGCAATTTAAGTGGTCTAATTTCATCTAATGTTGGTCACCTCTACAATTTCTGAGTGCCGGTATATCAAGCGTCACAGGCTGCCTGAGTATCATGTAACTCCCATCTTTTCTGACGTGGTGAAGTGTTAGTGTTTCAGGCACTTGCAATATCCAAGCCATTCATCACATGAATCCAATGGTGTAGATATTAAGTCCCCTCAACAGGTGAACCATGATGCTGGAAAACAGATGGACGGTCCAGAAAACATCAGCCATTTTTTTCGCAGCAGTACGTTTGTTTCATGACTGTAGCTTACCTAGTGGACTGATCTAGTACATGGGAAGGGAATCTACGTGGTGGTGTCCCTCTGATGGATGGTTTGAACTTGTAATGCGTTGCATGTCCACGAGCTACCTTGCACACGCATGTAAGCTTGGCAAAGCTCTCTTTTGGTGTGACCCAACGGTTAGATACAGCTTTTGTAAGTAGTTTTGAAATGGTTTGCTTTGGAGGGATAGGATCAGAAGCCAGGCCCACCCAAGAGACAGTAGTCATCATGTTAGGGAACATGAGGACATTAGCCTTCTCCATTATTTGAGTAGATACCATTTGAAATTTCACATGTACTTCCAAAAAGTCTCCGCATGAAATAATGCCATTGTCTCCACCTTAAGGATGCGGTTTGTCTAGTGACGCTGCCACTAGCCAGGTGGTTCGTAGTCGGTGGTCTGTGGGTCCCACCGTAATGTATGTGTTTTATCCACACCGTCCATTCATTGTTAAAGATAATTTTATGTCTTGATACCAAAAATAAGGTAGATATGAATATCAGGTGGACCACACCATGGAAAAACAGTAAAGATTGAATGTCCATCGTTTAAAACATCCTTAGGGCCGCATGTAATTTTTATTTGACATCCAACCTGTTAATTAGGTCATACGGACATGGATGAAGGTAAAAAAATAAATATCAACTTTATCCAAAACTTTTATGGCCGCAATAAGTTTTTAACGGTGGGAGTTCAATCAACACTATGCGGCCCACTTGAGATTTTGATCTAACTCATTTTTAGGCCAATATAAGAAAATGATTTGAAAAAATGAGTGGATGGCATGGATGAAACACATACATCATAGTGGGGCCAACGGAGCACTGACCACTAGCCATTGGCTAGTGGCAGGGTCACTAGCCAATGGCTGGCAATGGCTGGCAGCCATAAGATGATGTGGGACCTTAGATCATACTAAAAATATAGCTACTATATATAATGTGGTTATCTTTGGACATTTCTACCCAAGTAATTAGTCTGTAGATGAATATTGAAATTTGGGTTTTAATTAAGGGGACATGGTAAGGGATTTTTCACACCGTTCATATTTACCCGTGTAAGAAGATTAATCCTACGTTTGAAACTGACAATACCATATCATAATCAAAAGATACAATGGCTCAGGCAATTAGACTTTTAGGTTTTAACAATACTTATTATGAGTTGTACCATCTATAGAAAGGAAAACACGTGTAGAAAAAGTTCTGACTAGAATCAGTCAGTGAGAGATTTATACCAAACCATATAAAATTTGCATTCTTGATTTTCTTGTTTGATAAAAAATTATATTCTATATTATTGTCCAGTGAATATAAATATATTACGAAACCATAAAAAATATGCATTTATCTTTTATCTTGTTCTATATTTGGCTTTTGAATTATAGTTTGGCTCTTTTGGAATTATACTTCACCTTCATCAATTGAATATGGCTATTTTTCTACAACAAACTTTGACATGCTCAAACTCTCCTTCTCTCTATACATACCTTGTACTGATGCCTCTCTTCACAGAGACTACACTCTCTTTGCATGTAGCCCGCACTCTCTAATTTTCTTCATGAGTAGTCATCGCCCTCTCATGCTCCATCTTTATTCCTTCCTCTCTCTCAATATGCCATACCCTAAGTATGCATAATGTAGAACCTTGTGTAGCCCAAACATGTGCATGAGGCAGCTAATGCACATCCACACGTGTCAGTTGTTAGGCTCTGTAGAGACTAATCATCAAAGATGTTTTGTTCATCCAGATGGCACTTTCACAGGTATAGAGAGCTGCCATTGTATTTAAACCTGCACCGTTTTTATTAGAGTAATTTTCAACTGTATGACTCATACATGGCCCACCAACCTTTTTAAGCCCACTTACTTTTTACCTTCCAAAAATAAGAACCAGCTGTACGGCTCCATTTCTCAGGTCGAAAATGCCCCTGCTTTCCTTCCGGAGGTGGATCGCCTGGTACTCGAAGATGAGCGCCGACGCTCCTCAATCTAAGAGTTGTAAGAACGGCTCAAAAGAGATCAAAGTTACATGGGCCCCACAGTTATGTATTTATTATATCCACAACGTTCATCCATATTTGGAGATCATTTCGGAGCATTATCCAGAAAAGAAAAAAAAAATCATATCCAAAGATCAATTGGACCACACCACAAAGAGCAGCGGAAAAATTGATTTTCACCGCTAAAAATTTTGTAGGGCCCACCATAACATTTATTTTCCATCCAATCTATTCATAAGGTCACAAAGACCTGGATGATGAGGAAAAACAAATTTCATAATTATCCAAAACTCATAATTATCCAAAACTTCTGTGACCCCTAAAAGGGTTTCAATGGTAGACGTTCAATCCACCACTGCCTTTTACAATGTGGTCCACTTGATAGCTAGATCTAACTTATTTTAGGTCTCAAGCCTCAATACGAGTTCGCCAAATAAATGGACAGTTTGGATATAACACATACGTCATAATAGGACCCACAAAAAGCAAGGAAAAAAAAACCCAGGATCCTATAACTACGAATAATATAAGGTAGCCATAACCACAGTGCCATATAGAAGAAGTATAAGTCAACCGGATCGATCGGGTTAGAAGTGCGGTTACCTATGGCTACGGATTATAACCATAGCCATAACCGTTGTGCTATGCACTTTTTTTTTCTTTTCCTTTTTTTTTCCTTTTTTTGACATGCAGAATTTTATTCTACCTACATTTTTCTCATATATATAAAATTTCTCTCTTTTTTTCATTTCTTTCTTTATTCATTTAACAAGGATATCTTCTAAACAAAAATTAGTTACTTGACGTACCACAGATGATTTTAGGATAGGAGAAGCTACTTTAGCCAACCAACTTGGTTATTTTCCCAGATTCAATCATGTCGATGGTCAAAAATTCATTTCATTCACTTCATGGTTAATTTCAATCAGTTCGCAGTCAATTTCATTCACTTCGCGGTCAATTTCATTCACTTTGCGGTCAACTCAATTCATTTCACGGTCAATTCCCTTCACTTCATGGTCAATTCCATGCATTCCGCGGTCAATTCCCTTCACTTCACGATCAATTCCAACAATTCCCCTTCACTTCAAGTCAATTCAATTCACTTCACTTCACGGTCATTTCCATGCATTTCACGGTCAATTTGCTTCACTTGATAGTCAATTCCATGCATTTCATGGTCAATGACCATGAAGTGAAGGGAATTGACCGTGAAATGCATGGAAATGACCGTGAAATGAAACGGAATCGTCGGAATTGACCATGACATGCATGGAAATGACCGTGAAGTGAAGGGAATTGATCGTGAAATGCATCGAATTGACCATGAAGTGAAGCGAAATCGCCGGAATTGAGCATGAAATGCATGGAATTGACCGTCAAGTGATGGGAATTGAGTGTGAAATGCATGGAATTGACCGTCAAGTGATAGGAATTGAGCGTGAAATGCATGGAATTGACCGTGAAGTAAAGGGAATTGGCCATGAAATGCATGGAATTGACCGTGAACTGAAGTGGAATCGCTGGAATTGAGCATGAAATGCATGGAATTGACCGTCAAGTGATGGGAATTGAGCATGAAATGCATGGAATTAACCGTGAAGTGAAGGGAATTGACCGTAAAATGCATTGAATTGACCGTGAAGTAAAGGGAATTGACCATGAAATGCATGGAATTGACCGTGAAGTGAAGGGGAATCACTGAAAATGACCGTGAAATGCATGGAATTGACAGTGAAGTAAAGGGAATTGACCGTGAAATGCATGGAATTGATCGTGAAGTGAATGGGAATCACCAAAAATTACCATGAAATGCATGGAATTGACCGTGAAGCGAAGGGAATTGACCGTGAAATGCATGGAATTGACCGTGAAGTGAAGGGAATTGACCGTGAAATGCCTAGAATTGACCGTGAAGTGAAGGGAAATCGCCGAAAATGACCATGAAATGCATTGAATTAACCGTGAAATGCATGGAATTGACTTGAAGTGAAGGAGAATCGCTGGAATTGACCATGAAATACATGGAATTGACCGTGAAATGCACGGAATTGACCGTGAAGTGAAGGGAATTGACCGTGAAATGCATGAAATGACCGTGAAGTGAAGCAGAATCGCCGGAATTGACCGTGAAATGCATGGAATGACCGTGAAGTTAAGGGAATTGACCGTGAAATGCATGAAAATGACAGTGAAGTGAAGCGGTATTGTCGAAATTGACCATGAAATGCATGGAAGGGTCGACCCCGTTCGGATAAAAGCTGTTTGGGCTCCACTTCTTCTTTTATACCGGACCTCTTAAAAGCAATTGACGTGAAGGTCAATGCAGAGGATGTATGTGAGATCATTTCGGAGGGTCTAATGTTAAATTCTTGGAATCGCCGTATATTAAGAATCTATAGTTTCCTCAACAAGTTTGGGTGGAAATCAAAATCACAGGATAAATCTATAACTCAGGTATGACCCAAAGAGCATTGAGGGGGAACGGGGTCGACCCCATCTAGACCCGGTCGATTTCATGGTCAATTACATGCATTTCACGGTCAATCCCGGCGATTCTCCTTCACTTCACGGTCAATTTCATGCATTTCACGGTCAATTCATTTTACTTCACGGTCATTTTCATTCATTTCACGGTCAATTCCCTTCACTTCACGATCAATTCCCTTCACTTCACAGTCAATCCTGGCGATTACCCTTCACTTCACAATCAATTCCATGCTTTTCATGGTCAATTCCCTTCACGTCACCGTCATTTCCATTCATTTCACGGTTAACTCCCTCCACTTCATGGTCAATTCCATGCATTTCACGGTCAATCCCGGGGATTCCCCTTTACTTCACGGTCAACTCAATGCATTTCACGGTCAATTCGCTTCACTTCACGGTCATTTCCATGCATTTCACGGTCAATTCCATTTACTTCATGGTCAAATCAATGCATTTTACGGTCAATTTGCTTCACTTCACGGTCATTTCCATGCTTTTTACGGTCAATTCGCTTCACTTCACGGTCAATTCCCTTCACTTCACGGTCAATTTCATGCATTTCAAGGTAAATTCCCTTCACTTCACGGTCAATTCCATGCATTTCACGGTTAATCCCGACGTTGATGTGAAACACGTTCTTCGGAGAAAAGCCTAAAACATTTCACGTTTATCAATGCATTCACGTCATCTTAGAAAACGAATGTAGGTAGCCTTGAGTAGAATAGAACATGGAAGATGTAATGTGATAGTAGGATGGAGATTTAATGAAGAAAATCGGTGAAAAGAAGGAATAGGGATGGAAGAGATGAGTTTGGACGTGTATTTGAGGGAATAGGGATGACAGAGATGGGTACGGACATGTATTTGATTGTAAGGGAGTGAATGGAGTGAAATGCATGGAATTGACCGTGAAGTGAAGGGAATTGACCGTGAAATGCACGAAATTGACCATGAAGTGAAGGGAATTGACCGTGAAATGAATTGAATTGACCGTGAAGTGAAGGGGAATCACCGGAATTGACCGTGAAATGCATGTAATTGACCGTGAAATGAAGGGAATTGACCATGAAATGCACAGAATTGACCGTGAAATGCATGGAATTGACCGTGAAATGAAGGGTAATCGCTGAAAATGACCGTGAAATGCATGAAATTGACTGTGAAGTGAAGGGAATTGACCATGAAATGCATCGAATTGACTGTGAAGTGAAGGGAAGTGACTGTGAAATGCATCGAATTGACCGTGAAGTGAAGCAGATTCACCTAAATTGACCATGAAATGCATGGAAATGACCATGAAGTGAAGGAAATTAACCGTAAAATGCATCGAATTGACCGTGAAGTGAAGGGAAATGACCATGAAATGCATGGAATTGACCATGAAGTGAAGGAAATTAACCGTAAAATGCATCGAATTGACCGTTAAGTGCATCGGATTCGCCGAAATTAACCGTGAAATGCATGAAAATGACCGTGAAGTGAATGGAATTGACCGTGAAATGCATCGAATTGACCGTGAAGTGAAGTGAATTGACTGTGAAATGCATCAAATTGACCGTGAAGTGAATTGACCATGAAATGCATGGAATTGACCGTGAAGTAAAGTGAATTGACCGTGAAATGCATAGAATTGACCGTGAAATGAAGGGGAATCATCGGAATTGACCGTAAAATGCATGGAATTGACCGTGAAGTGAAGGGAATTGACTGTGAAATGCATTGAATTGACCGTGAAGTAAAGGGAATTGACTGTGAAATGCATTGAATTGACCATGAAGTAAAGGGAATTGACCGTGAAATGCATAGAATTGACCGTGAAGTGACGGGGAATCGCCGAAATTGACCGTGAAATGAATGGAAATGACCGTGAAGTGAAGGGAAATGACCATGAAATGCATGGAATTGACCGTGAAGTGAAGCGGATTCACTGAAATTGACCGTGAAAAGAAGCGGATTCACGGTCATTTCCCTTCACTTCACGGTCAATTCGATGCATTTCACGGTCAATTCCCTTCACATCACGGTCATTTACATGCATTTCACGGTCAATTTCGGCGAATCTGCTTCACTTCACGGTCAATTCCATGCATTTCACGATCATTTCCCTTCACTTCACGGTCAATTCCATGCATTTCACGATCATTTCCCTTCACTTCACGGTTAATTCCATGCATTTCACGGTCAATTTAGGCAAATCTTCGTCACTTCACAGCCTATTCGATGCATTCACGGTCAATTTCCTTCACTTCACGGTCATTTTCATGCATTTCACAGTCAATTTCAGCGAATCCGCTTCACTTCACGGTCAATTCCATGCATTTCACGGTCATTTCCCTTCACTTCACAGTCAATTCGATGCATTTCATGGTCAATTCCCTTCACTTCACGGTCATTTCCATGCATTTCACGGTCAATTTAAGCGAATCCGCTTCACTTCACGGTCAATTCGATGCATTTCACGGTCAATTTAGGCGAATCCGCTTCACTTCACGGTCAATTCGATGCATTTCACAGTCATTTCCCTTCACTTCACGGTCAATTCGATGCATTTCACGGTCAATTCCCTCCACTTCACGGTCATTTCCATGCATTTCACGGTCAATTTCAACGAATCCACTTCACTTCATGGTCAATTCCATGCATTTCACGGTCATTTCCCTTCACTTCACGGTCAATTCGATGCATTTCACGGTCATTTCCCTTCACTTCATGGTCAATTCGATGCACTTCACGGTCAATTCGATGCATTTCAGGTAGCCTTGAGTAGAATGGAAATGGAAGATGTAATGTCATAGTAGGATGGAGATTTAATGAAGAAAATGGGTAAAAAGAAGGAATAGGGATGGAAGAGATGAGTTTGGACGTGTATTTGAGGGAATAGGGATGGCGGGGATGAGTTCTGACGTGTATTTGAGTATAAGGGAGTGAATGGAGTGAAATGCATAGAATTGACCGTGAAGTGAATGGAATTGACCGTGAAATGCACGGAATTGACCGTGAAGTGAAGGGTATTGACCGTGAAATGAATTGAATTGACCGTGAAGTGAAGGGGAATCGCCGGAATTAACCGTGAAATGAAGGGAATTGGCCGTGAAATACACGGAATTGACCGTGAAGTGAAGGGAATTGATCGTAAAATGAATTGAATTGACCGTGAAGTGAAGGGAATTGACCGTGAAATGCATGAAATGAATTGGTATAGCACATATATTCGATTAACAAATTCTACTTAATTTTCGATGTTGCAAAACCTACTAAATTTCAGTGTTTAAATTCTACTACGTACGTTAAATGAGCCCTTGTGTTATTTTCAAGTTGGATTTGCAAAATTGCAATTTGAGGGCCACTTCCTGTCATTCCCTCTTGGTTAAAATGATTGTTCTCAATTGAATTCACTTGTAAATCCAAACACAATTCAATCATTTACCGGAGAACTTGTTGCTAAACCCATGCTCATGATCATTATAAAAAGATGAATTACCGATAGCTAATCAAAATGCTTATCTGCTCTTAAATTCTAAATGTGTTTTTTTTATTTTTTTTTTGCAAAAAATAGAATCAGTGAGCACTTGTTGTTTGAGCAGTGTGGTGGGATCCATGACATTAAGGTGGATGGGACCTAACTGTGGGCCCACTGTGATGTATGTGACTATATTCACGCCTTCCATCCATAAAACAGCTTGACCCGTCGACCTCGACTCGATGTCCCACTACCCACTTATTTTTGTCAATGGCTACTGTTATAGCTATAGGAAGCCCCCTGCTTTCAAATACCACTTTTTTGAAAAGTAAGGGCATTTTCTTAACGTGAAATCTGTCCGTATGCCTGGGGAGTATTCTGGGCAGTGAAATGGGCTTAAAAAGGGTGTGGGCCATATACTGCTCGTTCATTAGGAAATGTCTCTTTTTATTTTAATTTTTGCTTTTGAGCATAGTGCACCGGTATGAATGCCTGAACGTACTAAAAGAGAATCATAAAAATCTCCCTACCGTGGTTAATTTGTATCTTTTCTCTATTTTCTTTTTATTTCCATATTATTGTGTGTGGTCCAAAAGGCATCTCTTCTCCCAACACCAGCTTTGGACATTGGTAGTACATCTAATCAATTCACCATAGGCATACCATTTTTAGATGCTCCCACCTAAAAAATCAGACTGGTCCAATCATCAAGTGGGCCACATTTTACAAAACAAATTTACAACTAAAATACTTTGCTGCAATTTTCTTAACCATGCAATTGTTTCTGAAATTGTGGCCCATCTACTGAACGGTCCAACTTTTATGTTTGGTAGAGAGCTTATACATGGTGAAAACCACCTTATGGATGGCTTGGATGATACGCCTATTAGCCACACTAGCACATGTGGTGGTGTGTGCATTGGCAGCCTTGTATACACATGGCCTGTAATATGATGTAATATATTAGGGTGAGTTATATATTTGTCATAGTACTCCCTCAAAGGAGTCACTTACAAATAGTACATCTGGAATTCATTAACTGACCTCAAATCATCCGTATTTCTTATGAGGCACTACGTGGATAGACCAATCACTTCAACCTTGTTGTGCAATTCCTATCCATTCAGTGACCCACCTTATTTATGGCCCCAATCATAGTAAATGCTAGCCATATAAACAGCAGGGAGGAACTGCTTGGAGCTTTCATATAGCAGTTTGCATATAAAAGGCCTACTTTGGAGAGTATAAATAAAAGAAAATGAAGCATTTTTTTAAATTTCGAACATTTCACAATGTTATAGTAAAAAGTTAGGGATTTACTTTTGTAAATCATGAAACTACCCATTTGAACTTTACACACCATAAGATGATCCTGACCCTCCATCTAGTTGGACTCACCATATTTCATGTGTGGGATGATTTTAGCACATGCCCTTGTGAGAGTCGTGTTCATATACTTCCAAAACTCTTTTTGGATGTATTTTCGGGACATCGTGGACCCTTGGCAACTGTCCAGAAAATGATCATTGAATGCCGCAGGTAAATGCATGGCAGTTGCCACCGTACTGTTTTGGAATACATTGATATTGGCCCAAAATAGTTATGGTCGTGTAGGACCAGTTTTGGTGGTGAAAATAGTAGATCTACTATGAGACTGTTTGGTTTTCAAATTTTCTATAAAATGCAAAGTAAATTATCCATCATTATCATTTTGTTTAAACAAAAGTGCTGGATCATAAATTGAAACTCAAAAGCACTTGTTAAGGAAGCGAGTAAAGAATATTATAATCATTACATTTTTATAATATAAAAATATCATTTTTACAATGATTTTTAAATGAAACTAATAATGTCGTAAAATTATCTTTGCAATCAAATGTAAGTAATGCCACCATACAATTACAAGAGTAAATAATCATTACTCATTTATAGCCATTTACTATTATAATTGAAAAAACAAACAAGCCCTAAGTAATCATTATCCAAATGTCATAGCTAATTTCTCAAGTACAAGATTGAGGTGTTTTTAGTAAGGGGTTGTTTAAGGTGGGGAATTGGGGACAAGGATTTGTAAAATTCATGAATTCTAAATCTCCCTATTTGTTTTTTGTAAGGAATTTGCCAAATTCTCAAATTTCCCAAATCCGTACCTCTACAAGTCTAAGGACTTTGTACAAATCTAAATAAAAACAAATAAATAAAGGCATTATAAAATCCTAAAACGAGAGAGTATGGTAAAAGATAAAAAGTAATTCATTTGCAATAAATATTCTACCATTGCAACTAATGTTCTTCAAATCTATGAGTTTGTAGTTTGATTTCCAAATGGTAAACTTTGGAATTTGTTAAATCCAAATTTAATGTAAATTTATGAATTTACTAAATTCATATTCTTATTTCTTTAAACTAAATGACGCATGCAAGAAGGGGTGTAAAATGAACAGAGGAAGAATATCGTTTCCTCTACGCGATATGAACCTTGAATCCACAAGGTATAATGGCTATTAAATCCACAAGAAATAAAGGAAAATTCAAAATATTTTATTAATGTGTATCTATAAAATAAAATTACAATACTTTAGACAATGAAATGCAAATCGTAATTAAGAGTCTTAATGCAACTAAACTAAAATTTACCCAAAATAGTAAAATTTATTAAAAATAGAAAGTCCTAATTTAATTTTTTTAAATGATACTTGTCATGATAAGAATCAAACCCTAAGAATACTTTGTATACTAAAACTCTAAGACGAAGGAAATACGTCCAACTTAAAACTTAGTAAAAATAACAAGTTTTTTTCTAAAACTCTGATTTTGAATTGGAATGGATCATTTTCTTATTAAACGAAACGATGCGGCCCACTTATGTAGATTGGTTGCCCCTGAATGACTTGTTCCAGTCAAAATTCATAGGTCATGCATCCTGTAACGATACCTAGGTCAAAAGTTATGGTCGATTTATGGTTTGCACTTCGAACTCTAATTTCTCCCTATTCAGACTGAATTTCTTCGATCCAGACAAGCTTGGGTGCCCAGTTACGCCATACTCCACATATGACTAGGTTCGGATTTGACGAATTACGCCTACATCCACTCAGGCTACTTTCGGTCTATCTATGTCAGGAATAGGTCTGCAACCTACTCTACATCACCAAACAAGCCTAGGAGAAAATGAGATTTGCATATGATAACCGAACAAGAACTCTAAAAACGAGATCTACAAGAATTCATGTTTTAATATTGCTTATAGAATTTATGGGAATGCATTGTTTGATAATTATTACACATTTGTCTTGTTTTCTTTTGACGAAGTTTACTTGTTAAGATGGTAGTGA
The DNA here is from genome assembly GCA_021015155.1 of Magnolia officinalis. Taxonomy (NCBI): domain Eukaryota; kingdom Viridiplantae; phylum Streptophyta; class Magnoliopsida; order Magnoliales; family Magnoliaceae; genus Magnolia; species Magnolia officinalis. The sequence continues at coordinate 76,562,561 of JAJHSJ010000007.1, forward strand.
CAAATGTCATTTTCGACAAATTTTTTCCTTAAAAATTTCTTATGAGATCTTCAAATTTTGAAGTTTTTCTCAAAATATTATTGAAAAAATCTTGAAACAAAATAAAAATATTAAAAAATTATAGTTTAAATTAATAAATAAATTTAAAATTTAAACCAACAATATTTATATTATAAAGGCATGTTTGTTTCACCAATTACTATAGTAATGTAAAAAAAAAAAAAAAAAAATGTGTAATGATTATAAATTACAATTAACCTCCAAACAACTACACTTAACAATCGATTATGGTGTTTGGTTTACCAACAGTAAAATTATAATGATAACATTTTATATTATTTAAATATTAAATCATTACCAAAATTCATGTACATCGTTGTTTAGATTTTAAAGTTTACTACAATACTATAAAAAAGTGCAATGATTATATATTCTTTTACCTCTCCTGCATATTTCTGCACTTGACCTGTTATTTTTGCATTTGGGTTTGAGATCCAATTTTGTGTTTGGGTTGGAGATAGTAAAAACATAACACCAACACATAAATTCACAATAATTGATGAAATAAACACGCATAAAGCTCTTAGTGCTTTTAGAGATGATATTGCAATAAAGAGGCGATCTTTTAAAATGTACCATACTTTGAAAATCTCACTATAATTATTGTGATGTTATCATGAGATTTTGAAACTCTCAGCAAGTTGCGCAATGCAGCTTGAGTACTACTGTGATACATACCCATGCATTTCTTCTTCTTCTTCTTTTGTTTTTTTCCCACCTATAGCCACTGGATTGGATGTAGAGTCATGTTGTACTAATCCATACTTTTAATAAGACAGCCCCACCTAGAAGATCCTCTCGATGAACTATGAAACAAATGTTCCAAGAGACGGTTCTATTCAAAGAAAAATAGTTTAATGATGGTGAGGCCCATCATACAAACGGTTTAGATCATTGCAATATGACACCACATCTTATAATTATCATCCCTACATAAAAGTAACAAAAGGTGTAGCATATATACCTCTTTGCATGACCCTGATTTAGGCCAAGAGCTCCCCATTACATGCTCCAACATGTACATAGAATGTGTATGTTAGATCTGAACCATTCATCAAGTAGTTTCCATCTTGAAAATTCTTTAGCTTAGACTCATGCATCACCACTTATATATTAAGGTGCAATTTGATAAATTGAAAAATAAGCTCTGAAATTAATTTAAGTACTATAAACTTAAAGTTTTGAATTATCACTTTGAAATAATTTTTAAAAAGGTGGAAAGTTTTAATGCACTTCATCTTTCATCATTTATGGTTCAGCATTAAGTGAACAGAGAAAAGCTGAAAAAAGACTTATATTTTCAATGAAAATTAATTTAAACATTCAATAAGTTAAAATTTTCAAATTATATATCTAAATTAGTGAAAAATTATTAAAAATAACATTTAGACTGAAAATATCAATTTTCAGTGATAAGTGATGAAAATAAGTAATATCAAACCGTCCTGCATGCGGGATCGAAGACCTTACAACTCTTACCATAGGCCCACCTTGATGTATTTATACTATATCCATGATGTCCACCCGTTTTTTCAAAATCACCAGTGTTTCCTATGGTATTATCCACATAAGAATTCGATATGCTTCAATTTTAGGCTCATATCCAAAAATGATTTGGAAAGACAGAACAACGGCCTTTTTTTTTTGTTTTTTCTCTATTATAAGTGGAAGTACTCCACTGTCTATGTGTAGGAGCCTTACTTGAGCTAGAGAATTTTTAATTTGACTATTTATTGACCTGATGAACAGACAATATCTTTCACACATGTGCCACATAAGTACACGTGCCGTGAAGCACTTGTGAATCTCACGCGAGCGAGCACACTCAACATTGGCATTTTCGACCAAAATGGTCTCCACTCTATCGTTCTTCGTGTGAGCCGGATTTTATGAACCCCCATTTAACCACAAGCTTCGTGGTCCGTCTTGATGCATGTGAAATCCAATCCGTCCATCTGTTTCTCCCTATTAATTTATGACATAAACTCAAACATGAAATAGATTCAAAACTTAAGTGGGACACACAACAGGAAACATTGGGGACTGAACGTTGACCGACGTACTGTTGAGGGACGAGGATTGGGTACTACGGGGTAGGAATGGATATGGGCTCCGGGGGCGATCTTGATTTATAGGTTTATCCACACCGTCTGTCTATTTTTCCATACAATTTTAGGGCATAAGCCAAAAAATGAGGAATTTCCAAGGTTCAAGTGGACCACACTACAGGAAGAAGCAGAGATAATGACACCCACCGTTGAAACCTTCCTGGGGCCCAACGTGATGGTTAATTGCCATACAAAATTCTCATAAGGTCACGTAGATCTTGATGGAGGGAAAAGACAAATATCAGATTTATCCAAAACTTCTGTGGTCCATAGAAAGTTTTCAACGGTAGATATTTAATTACTACTGTGTGGCCCACTTGAAGCTGGTAACTGCCTCATTTGTGGCTTTGCACCTAAAATGATATGTCAAAATGAATGGACTGTGTGGATAAAACCCACACATCGCACGGTAGCTCATTAGAGGCCCTGTTCCTTCCTAGGTAGGTACGGGCAGGAAGCGGATGGAAACGGATTGGATACTCCCCCTGACACCAGCTCCCGAGCTGGTGGTCGGTGCTCTGTGGGCCCCACAATGATGTACGTGTTTCATCCATTCCGTTCATCCATTTTTAAATATCATTTTAGATAATTATCCCAAAAACGAGAGGGATATAAATCTCAGCTGGATCACACCACAGGAAAACAATAATGATTGGATATCCATCATTTAAATCCTCCTAAGGCCCGCTGTACTGTTTATTTGAAATCCAATCTGTTGATTAGGTCATAAAGACCCAGATGAAGGGAAAAAAGCAAATATCAACTTGATCTAATACTTTTATGGCCCCTAAAAAGTTTTTAACGGTCACAGTTCATTCAACACTGTTTCTTGTAATGTATTCCACTTGAGACTGCGATATATCTCATTTTTTGTATATTACCATAAATTGATTTTAAAAAATAGGTGGACGAAATGGATGAAATACATACGTCATAGTGGGTCCCAACCAATCCGTTTCCGAAGCGGATTGGCTGGTGTACCACACACCACCTACCTAGCTGCTGTAGGTACGAGTCGTGCGAAGACGAGCACCGACGCTCTTCGAGTACCGAGTTGTGCCAACGGTTCAAAGGACAACAAAGTTACATGGCCCACAGTCATGTATTTATTATATATACACTCGTTCATCTATTTTTTAAGATCATTTTAGAATATTATCCAAAAAATGAATCATATCCAAAGATCATTTGGACCACACCATAAATAGTAGTGGAGATAATGATTTTTACCATTAAACAATTTTTAGGGCCTAGTACAACGTTTATTTTACATCTAATCTCTTCGTAAGGTCATAAAGACCTAAATGAAGAGGAAAAACAAAATTTATATTGATTCAAAACTTCTGTGACTCTAAAAAGAGTTTCAATGGTAGACATTCAATCCCTCACTAGTTTTTGCAGTGTGGTTTACTTGATAGTTAGATCTATCTTATGTTTAGTCTCTAGCTTTAAGACGAGCTCACTAAATAGATAGACGGTTTGAATATAACACGTACCTCATGATCATACTCATTAAATTTATTAACGTAAATACAGCAACAAGGTGTGAGGTGCGCCAGCCAATCCGCTTCGCACGGGCAGCATGCTACTCTAGGAAGCACGGGCAGGGTACTACTCAAGGAAGCAGATTGACCTGTGTACCTCGCACCACATATATACCTAGGTATTTAGGTCAGCAAGTTCTTTAGGCCTGATCATGAAGTAGGTATTATATTCAAACCGTATATTAATTTGGAGAGATCATCCTAAGGCTTGAGATGAAAAATAAGATAGATTTAGGGTGTGTTTGGCCGGGCCATTTCCATGGGATTAGGTGGGATGGAATGGATTTTAAGGTAATGATGGTGGTGTCAGTGTTTGTCTCTTGATCCCATTGGTTTGGGATAGCTCATGGGATATACAGCAGCCTGTTTTGACTGTCCCAAATGAATGGGTTTGCATCTACACTACTTCTTGTGGTGTGCCCCCACTCACTGTTTTATATTTGCCTTAAAACAGATTTATGGCTAAATATAGGCTGGTGAAAATGATGGACGGAATAGATATCTCATTGAAGTCTTGGTAGGCCCTACATAGAGGTGAAAAATTACATCCAGGGATTGACAGAATTCATGTTAACTAAGTGCGGTGTTTACTAGGCGAGGTACATCCCGCCATCTCAAACGGGGGATGGGATGAGATGGCGTAGGATAACCCTCCTAATTTCAGGATAGCCCACATCCAGCGCCCGGCCAAACACGCCTTTAGCAATCAAGTGGATCACATTATAAAAAGTAATAGGGATTGAACATCTATTATTGAACCCTTTGAAGGTAACAAAAGTTTTAGATAAATATGAAATTTATATTTCCTCTTCTTTCAGGTCTTTTGACCTAATGAACAGATCGGATGGAAAATAGACATGATGGGGAGCTTATGAATTGTTTAACGGTGAAAATCATTACCTCCGCTGTTGTCTGTGGTATGGTCTAGATGATATTTGGATATGATTATTTTTTGTACAGTAATCTAAAATGATTTCTACAAATTGATGAACGGTGTTAATATAATAAATACATCAATGCAGAGCCCATGTATGGGAACGGATTGGCTACTCCCCCTGACACCAGCCAATGGCTGGTTGTTGATGGTCCGTGGGCCCCACCATGATGTATGTGTTTCATCTACGTCGTACATCTATTTTTACAGATCATTTTAATGTATGAGACCAAAAATGAGATATATCCCTATCTTAAGTGGACCACATTATAGAAAACAGTGTTGAATGAGTGTCGACCATTGAAAATATTTTGGGGGCCATAAAAGTTTTGTATCAAGCTGATTTTTGTTTTTTCCCTTCATATGGGCCCGTATGACCTAATCAACATATTGGATGTAAAATAAACAGTACAGTGGGCCTTAGGAGAACTTTAATGGTGGATATCCAATCACTGCTGTTTTCATGTGGTGTGGTCTACCTGAGATTTATATCCCTCTCATTTTTGGGATGAAGACATAATATGATCTGTAAAAATGGATGAACGGAATGGATAAAACAAATACATCATGGTGGGGCCCACAGAGCACCGACCACCAGCCACGGGGCTGATGTCAGGGGGAGTAGCCAATCCGTTCCCCCATGTATGATCTCCTTTGTACCGTTCGTAACTCGGAGCTCGAGGAGCGTCTGCTCGTCTTCGCACGACACGTACCTACAGCAGATATATAGCTGGCGTGAGGTACAGCAGCCAGTACTCAAACTGATTCCACCGCTGAGGCCTTAGTAGGTCCACGGAAGGGAAACGGATTGGCTACTCCCCCTGACACTAGCCAATGGCTGATGGTCGGTGCTATGTGGGCCACACCATGATGTATGTGTTTCATCCATGCCATCCATATGTTTTTACAGATCATTTTAAGGTAGAAGTCCAAAAATGAGGTATATCCAAATCTCAAGTGGACCACATTACAGGAAACAGTGTTGAATGAGGGTCTACCATTAAAAACATTTTGAGGGCCATAAAAGTTTTGGATCAGCTGATATTTGTTTTTTCTCTTCATCTGGACCTGTATGACCTAATCAACAGATTGGATGTCAAATAAAAAGTATAGTGGGCCATAGGAGGATTTTAATGGTTGATATCCAATCACTATTGTTTTCATGTGGTGTGGTCCACCTGAGATTTATATCCTTCTCATTTTTGGGTTCAAAAAATACAATGATCTGTAAAAATGGATAAACAGAGTGGATGAAACACATACATCATGGTGGGGCCCACAGAGCACCGACCACCAGCCACGGAGCTGGTGTCAGGGGGAGTAGCCAATCCGTTTCCCCACGGAAGATCCAGATCAGACTGAGATGTGTGTTTTCCCTTCATCCCAGCATGAATAAACTTATAAAAGAGTTGAATGGCATGGAAACATCACGTTGGACACGGGAAGGTTTCAACGGTGAGGGTTCCATCCATGGCGTGGCCAACTTGTATGTTGGATCTGCTTCTGTTTTTGGTTCATGTACTAAAATTAGGTTTAGAAGAGAATTAACGGTTTAGATATAACACTTACATTAGGATGAACCCCACTGAGCTCAGGGTTACAGGGATTTCTGTGACAGGGTTACAGGCAAGCGCGCCAGACGAAAATCTAAAGCAAGTGATTGCGTCGTTTTGTTTCTCGTCTTCTTCTATTTAACTATGGAGGTTTTTTAAGCCTTTGCGCGTGTCAGTTCACTGCTCGTCCACATTCATTTACAGGCCATACAGTTCACAATCTGCAATGTACGTGAAATATATAGGTGTCCAATTAGGTGGGCTACCTCTTTCAGATCTTTCTATCAATCTACATGCGATTAAAACAAGATGGACGGTGGAAACAGATTTTATGATCATCTATTTATTTTATTCACTGTGGTCCAACTGAGGCAGGAAACAGTTTGTTTTCTAAGTAAGAAGATCTAGATAGTGTACCCCACCTAATAGAGAGCTCAGATCCCTCATTCGTGTTCCATATTGTCAGGTACTCTAGCGTTGGATGGAAAGGATTCAGACGCGGTTGTGCTTTAGCAAATCTACGTAAGAGAGAAAAACGAAAAAGTACCGTATGGGCGATTTTATCAATGTTCGTGTGTCGACATCAGACGGTGATGGGATGTGTCAACCACTGAAACTGACTTTTTAGGTACGCGGATTGCGTCCTACCCCATCCGTCTCTAGCCACGAACGGGCAGTTCTGTAGGAGGGCCCACTGTGAATTATCGGTTTATCCACTCCGTCCATTCTTCTTCTCGGAGCATTTGAAGATATGATCACAAAAATGAGATAGATACAACACTCAAGTGGACCACACATAGATGACATTTGCATTTAATGCAACCGCCATTTAATACTATGTCATTTCTTGCAACCAAAGCTTATTATTTGGTACGGCCAACTTGAGCGTGGGATCTGTCTCATGTTTGTGCCGATACTTTAATGGCCTCTTGTTGATATGTTTGGAGCGGAGGATGATAATCATTTTGAGATTGGTGCCCCGTGGTTATGAGTGGGATTTTGCCATCCCCTATTGATTCTCCGAATCCCACCTCCACGAGTTGTAAGGGAAGGGTGGGGCCTCCACTCGTGGGTCCCAACTTGATGTGTATGTTTCATCCAAGTTGTCCATCGAATTTTTCAGTCTGTTTTATCCTTAAAACCTAAAAATGAAGTCTATCCTCATCTGGTTGCTGCCAGCTGTTGTGATCCGCATACTCGCTCCCTTTTCCATCTTAGCTGTCCACCCCAGTGCTATCACATGCCCTCCACTCATGGCAACGTGGTTTAGGGTTCCCAAGCAAACAACAACTGGTTTTGGGTTTTGCCAGCTGTTTGTAAACACCTCCCACCAACAGGATATATTCGTATCCTTAGATCCTCATCCAACGGCTTAGAAGAGCTAGGTTTTGGCCATAAGAAGGGAGTGAAAATAGCTCTTTCCTAACTCCTACGAAAACCTGAAGAAAAACATGTCATTTCCTTCTTCCTTCGAAACCACCACCCAAACCTTCCCCAAGCTTTGAAAACCCTCATCTGGAAGCTTCCTAGGGTCCATTAGGACCGTTTGCAAGAAGTAGATCGAAGGAAGGAGCAATGATGTCGAAAACGCCATTAATGGCTGCCTCCTTCTTCCTCATTCAAACCGTAGCGGGTTTGGTTTAAGTCGGGTTGAACTAAGTCATCCAGGGGTGCTAGACCTTCAGCAGAGAGAAAGGAAATGGAAGGAGAAAGAAAGAAAGAAGAAGATGAAGGGGTGCGGTTGTTGCACCACACCAACACGACCCGACTCGTCTGCTATGGGTTGGGTATGGCGAGTCAGGGTTGAGTCCAAGCTCTCTCCAGCCATCCTAGAAAGGAGAAAAAGAGAGGAAGACAGAGAAGAGAGAAAGAGAGTGAGAGGGTTGGTGCGTTACTGCACTAGCTCGAACCGAGCCCAGTTCGACTTGCTGACATGTTCGAGTTTGAGTTCAAGTTCGGGTCGGGCCAACATGGGTTGGTTAGGTCATGCCTACTCCAGGTCCGACTAGAGTTCTAGTGAGAAGAAAAGAGAGAGAGAGAGTTCGAAAGCAACTTGAGCATGTCACTGCCGAGTTGAGCAGATTCAACTTGTTGAGACATGAGGTAAGTCGAGTTCTAGTCCAGTAGACGTGTTGGACAGGTCTTAAGAAGGAAAGGCAGAAAGAGGAGGAAGAAGAAGAAATCAGAAGGAAGAGAGAAAGAAAGGAGGTCGGGGCTCGACTTGCTGCCGAGTCAAGTGAGTCGTTGACTCGCTGACTCGAGTCAAGCCGAGTTGGCTCCCAAGCCTAACTCATTCCTGTAGTAATCATGACCAGCAAGTTGCGGGTCATTTTAGCAGGAGAAAAGAAAAGGAAAGGAAGAAAGAGGAAAGAGAAAATGAAAAGAGGTTGGGAAGGTCCAGATTCTTTATTGGTCGCTCTAGAATAGAAGGGAGAAGAAGGCACAGAGAGAGAGAGAGAGAAATAAAAGAAGCTGACTCGGTTAAATCGGATCGTAATCCTACCCATCCTCCTGGGTTAACGATCGGATATGGGGTTTGGTTGTACTGGTCCGATTCGCGATCAACGGTCACCGTTCCACGATCGGGTCCCAAACTTGGTGGACGAGCGTAGAAAAATACAATAGACCTTCACCGTAAACGTAGAAGAGATCCGACGGTTGAAAAGCCTGAAATCCTAGTTTCATTCAAGTGATGCCAGATTCCAATCTGGCATTGGTGGGGTGCATTTGGCTAGTGTCAGATTCCAATTCTGAGTGTCCACTGGGTCCGCAGTCCGCGATGGACCACAAGCCCAATGAGATCTATGATTCTCTAAACTTTTAGATTTTTCTGACCTTCATCGGTCGTTGGGTGGCCCACACGAGCTATTGTTAAGTGTAAACAGGCCATCTGGCTTGGTGACCCGCACTTTATCCCATCATAACTATACTAGTCTACCCCAGTATAAAATAACATTGAGTGTTAATGGTCATTAAGTGATATTATAAGTTAATTAATTTTTAAAAAAAAATCTTTAGGATTTTTAAAAATCCAAAACAGTGAAAATCCGGGATGTTACAATCTACCCCCCTTAAAAACAATTTCGTCCCCGAAATTGCCTAAGGGTAATAAATAAAGATATTACCAGTTCATTTGCTTAAGTTTTGTTCGTTTCGGGTTTATATACGTTTCAGGGTATATAATAAATACGCTATCCTAGCTTATTATGATCTACCCCCCTTAAAAGTTTTCACATTTGAGGTTTGAAAACAAATGTCAAAATTATTATTATCGTACTAAGTGGTTGTTGGTAGAGTTTACCCAATGGTAGTATATTTTACTCTCTTATGATTGGGCTAATACGGAAAGACAGTTGTGGTAGGCTTTGATCCCATACATCGATCCTCTGTCTGACTAGGGCAGAAAGATCGTTGTATCCCTTCTTAGTCCTGGTAGATCTTGGTCTTCTGCTCGGTCAAAGCAGTGAGTCCATTTGTATTCACCCAGGAACGAGAATTAGGTTAAGCCGCGAGTACTTCGCAAATGTGTGGTTCCGTAATTCCATAGTCCGATCATTCCTAACGTTGGGAAGATCTCAAAATTTATTAAAAGTTCAAGTTTCACATTCATAATATTTTAGTGGGTGGTGAGTCTCCTACAACGTCTATGATCAACGACTATCCTAGAAAGGTTTCCAGGATCTAAAAGCTCCTCTCGACACTACCGTTTTGATCCTATGATTAGTGAGTTATGGGCAAATCATGCTTTGGTTTCATAAATTTTAATAGGGAAGGAAGAATCGAAAGTTTTAAGGTATTCTGGTGGTATGGAGTGCTAATAATACTAATAAGGACGCAGGAAGGCAAAGATGAAGGATATCATCTCTCCAATGTTGTTTGAACCTTGAGTTCATAAGAGAATAGGAAAACTCAATACATTTTACTGTAGTCCACATCTAGTCATGAGCTTACAGAGTATTAAACTATGAAACTCAATCCTACTTAAGGGTCCTAACTTAATTGTACCAAAACAACTTAAACAAGTGTGTGTATATATTATATATATATATATATATATATATATATATATATATATATATATATATATGTATACATATATATAATCAAGTTTAATCACGGGATGATTCCTAGCACGATTATAAATTATTCCTAAATAGACACCCAATGTTAAACTTTAATACGAAAAGACATGAATATTCTATTAGCAACAATACATGCAAGCATTCACAAAGTGACAAGAGAATTAAAATCCATACATTCACGTTGAATTCCAAAGTGCCATTGGCATGGCCGGTTACATCATTCAGTATAAATTTATATGTATCACTAGATACCGCAAACTTAAGGGAAATATTACCTAATCAAAGCAGAAAGGTTACAACTATCATTCAATATATGAAAACAATTCTAACTGACTCGAACAAACTACTAATTAACCATACGTTAAGCTACTATTCTCTGGGTCGGACGAGGGTGGGGGTACTTCTTTCCCTTTGGATCGGCCTTCTCTTACTACGTCTATCTCGACTTGGTCTCTGCTCCTCAGGAGCCGGCCCTTTTCTTCCCCATAAGGGAGAGGACCACCGGGATAGTGAAGAACGAGACAATGGTGGCAAAGAATGCCATCACTCTTGGTCTTAGGGGAATATTTGTAGGAGGCACCCTAGGAATGTTTTTGAGAAAGGATTGGGAATGAGCTAGCAGAATGGGTCCTTATGGTGGAATTTGATGTTGGACCCTTGGGAATGGATCTTGGGAATGAAGTTTGGAGAGGGTTTGGGTAATGTTGAAAGTGGGTTGTGGAAGGTGAGGGTTTGGAAGATGGGTTTTAAGAACTTGAGAGGGAGAGAGTTTTGGGAAGGAGAAAAGATGGGAGTTGTTGCAGGTTAGGGATTTGAGAGGGTGTTGGAAAAGAAACGGGCTTAGGGTTGGATTGGTGATAGGAGCTTAGGATGGGTTGTGATGAGAATGCTTTGAAGGAAAATGGGTTTAGGAGAGTGGGTCGAAATGGATGTGGGAATGGATTTGAGAAGGAGGATTGGTGTTGGGTTTTTGTGGGTGAAAGTTGAAGAGGATTTGGGGAATGTATGTTGAGAAAAATCTAGGAAGCGAGTTGAGAAAATGAGATTTGAGAAATGGTTGAAATGGGTTTTGAAAATAAATGGGTGAATGGGTGTTGTAAAGGAGAAGAAGATGGGTTAGAAAAATGGGGTTTGAAAAAAGGTTGAAAATGGATAGTCAATAAGAGTTTTAAAGAAGAGTGGAGTGATATGGGTTAGGAAGATGGGTAGTATGAAGGAAAAAGGAAGTGGGTTTGGGGATTGGTTTTTGAGATTGGGAGAGAGAGATTTTTCTCTAGGGTTTATAAGGGATGGTGGAGGGTAATGAGAGTAGTACAGATGGTTTTATGAATTCTAGATAGTCCTAAATAGCAAGGGAAATGGACCCCACTCGTGTGCACATTGAAAAGGAGGAGGGGACCTATCTCGTAACGTTTCTTATACTTTTAGTAACTGAATTATTTTTAAAATTTGTATGATGATTTAACATCAAGTTTTAAGTCATCCCACCAATTTTCATATCATTTGGAGTTGTAAATAAATAATAAAAATTCTAGAAGTAGCCACCGCCTAAAATTAATAATTTTTTAACAGTTGTCAATTCACTCCAAATATAACTATATTATAATTTTTATTTTATTTTTATTTTATTTTTATATTAAACTAGACTTGTTAAGCTTCAATCTGGCTTTTGAATCACCTAAATCGGAGTTATATCGAAGGAGATATGAATTTTTGAAGTCGGGCTGAAAACTGTAGAAAACGGCCCACCCGGCCCACTGGTTGGGCGCTGGCGGCGTCCGCTGGGCGTTGTGGCGCCAGCCCGCTGGACGGTTGGTGCTGGCGGCGCCGGTCGGGCGCTATGGCGCCGAGGCACTGGAGGGTCACATCTTGCGATGGCCATATCTTGCAAACCGGGATGAGTTATTCGACGTGTCATATATGAATTTGGGGTAGGAGAAGCCGATCTACGTAGTGAGCCTAGTTATTTTACAAGATTCCTTCTGGTTAGTGGTGAAAAATCCATTTTATCTATATTTCCACTATTTTCAGTAAATTTTCGTTCACCCTCAAGTATTTATCCCAGAATGGGTCGGAACTATCAAATTTGGTCTAAGACTATGGTTTCGACCGTCTAATTCCTCAGTTTCGGTTCTACATTTTCTCTATTTCCGATAAAATTTCATTCGCCCCTACTTAATTGTCCCCTAATGGGTTTGAACTATCATGTTCGGCCCAGTATTAGTTCATTTGGACTTGGATGATGATTTCGACCATCAACCTTTCGATTTCCAGCTCGCTCATAACATTGTACTGGGGAAATTAAAGAACGGAGTGATGGTAGGTGAAGATTTTAAGGAGCTAGGTTGAAAAGAGGAATTTAGACTTAGGCCTGTTTGGCTAGTGGCATTAAACTGTACCAAATGGGATTTCAATACTAATCCCAACTCAAAATTGAAAATGGCGTGTCTAGAATGAGCGGGGGATGTGGTTCAAAATTAATTTCCTAGGCTTGTTAGAGGAGTCTTGTGTTGGGAGGTGTAATGCGGGATTTTCAAATCCCTTGACGAAGAATTTCCAAGTATAATTTGAAAGGAAATCTCAGGATTTACCTTTAATTGCAAGCATTCTTAACAGGGTATTATAAAACATGGGATACACTATCCAGAGACAATACCTTACACATGCATCTATGGTTACTCTTACCATTTCATTCACCCTAATCTCACCTATTTCAGTTGGCCCAACAGTCCCTTAGGGATTAGGTGGACTAGAATAGCTAAATTTTTTAGTTAGTCAAATCGAGTCTTGCCGTCAAGTTTCCAAATTCTTGTCCGAGAACGGACCGAAATACTGTAGGACTCTCGAATCCCCCTCTAGCGTCACTACTTAATCTCGCTACCCAACCCTAACACTCTGGAAGTCTCACCTTTCGTCTAAGAGCGTCAGCTGAGGGACTGGGGTAGTTCTTAACATTTTCGTGTTTTCTATTGCGTTTCCTCTCAAATCAGCGGACTCGTTAGTGAGTTCATGACCCATGGCCCAATTGATTCCAAACTATTGCTCTTATACCATCTGTAACGCCCTAGAAAATTGGGGGTCATGCATACGCTCGACTCCCGAGTTCCCGAGTGTCACTTATCATTAATTTTATGGTTTTATGATTAATCAAGCTTAAATGCGCAATTTGGAATATCCTAGAGCATGAAACACAATCACACAAGTCTACTAAAATGAAGAAGATATATATGTATATATGAACAAGTCCAAAGAATGTATACGGGCCGCCCAAGGCGCTGCCCAACAAAATCGCAAAAGAATAGTGGATCTAAAATAATAGAGCCGAGCCCACGCTCAGCGATCCGATCCCTCCTCTCCAGCTGACTGAGAGTCGTCCATCAGCCGGAAGTATGACAGCTCCTCCTCGTCGAGAGTAGCATCGCTACGCTCCATCTACTCTGCATCCCCTGCATCTATGAGAGAGTCTGGTTGGTGTTTTAAAACACCGTCCCAGAGTGGGAGTGAGTGATCAACTCAGTGTGAACTATTGGTCTCAAGTTTAAACAGGCATCAATTATAATATAAACTTAATGAAAAGCAGACAATCATCAACACATACCTACTCTTATTTAAATGCATGCAGCGGGATGATATGATGCATGCCTTCGCCACAACGCTCCCTCAAGCGACTCCATCTAACGATCGCATATGGAAACACTCCCTCGAAGCGACCTCGACTGCTGAGTCGCCACCCTAGCTAATGCGATCGTGTTAGCCGAGTTATTAGTTAAGTCCATTCATCCAGCAGGTTTGGGAATCTGATACACCTCACGTATCAACGCCCTAAACTGGTTGTGAGGCCAAGGCCCCATCAACGAGTGAGGCCGAGACCCCATGGTCCGTTATCCCGTCGGGTTCCTCATCCCCGACTTCAAGCACATGAGGAGTGCCGAGAGAAAAGGATCGCTCGCGGTCACTACGGGGAGGCGCAGTACCCCAACGTAGGCCGACAGCTCGGACACAATGTCCCATTCCACCATGCCCGACTCACGAGGCTGTAGACCAGTTTCAATCTAGTTATCAATGGGCCACAATGGTTATGAGGTGGTTCAGGTTCCATACATATGTGAGCGAACAGGGTTAACAAACAGGGTTAGTCAAATAGTAGGCTAGACCGCATGAGTCAGGCGAGCGTGAGACGAATGACCTCGGGCACAAGGGACCCATGTAGTCGAACTACAGCCACCCGAACACTCCCGCTCAATCCACGGGTCTAACCCTAGCGTAGTCCTACCGATGGGACTACCATCTCTCGTCAGATTCCTGACCAACCCAAGAGGGTAAAGGGAATCTACAACATGCCCACTACTCATGTTATCAACTTAGCACATCGATATCATATTCTCATGCATCTCAAGCATACAAAGCAAATACTTCTATCAAGCAAGCAAATATTATCACGAAAACAAAGTGCATGTGAGTGTGTGGGTTGTGTGAGGAAGTTAAACACTTCCTCCATCTTGAGAAATCATGGGTACAAGTGTAAATCATCATACACCCAATTGAAGCACCACATATGAGAGAAAAGAATCAAACAAACATGAGCATATTATCATCCATACATAATATCATGTGAAAGGCAAGATCTACATCAAATTTGAGAGCTAAGCATGCATATCTAAACAATTCCAACAAACATATAACCCCTAGGGTTTCTCTAGAATTTCAAATATAACATCCAAGCATTCAAAATCATTAAACCCACACTAAAATTGGTGCTAGGCCACCAAAGAACAATAGTCCGCACCTATAGATTGTTAGAGATTGGGAAAACGTCCTAGGAGAGAGAGCTTTGAGATCGATCGGCCAGAATCCCTAAAAACAAACTCTTGCATGTGAGAAATCCAAGCCAATCTTTTCTCAATACATGGATTCCAAGAAGAAGAAGTGAAGGATCTTAAATAGACAGCCAACGGACGATTGTGGAGGTTATAGAGGAGAGCTTCTCCCTTGAGGAGAAGTAGGAAGTTGAAATGGTTGATTTCCTTGGGCCCCACCTTGTCTAAGGTCCACCTAGCTCTTCTTCACCCACACTTTCTTCTCTCCTTTCTCTCTTGCTCTCCCTTTTTTCTCTCTTCTCTCTTTCCTTCTCTAGGGCAAAATCGTATGGGGAGAGAGGGTGCCCAAATGAGGCCCTTTTATAATATCAGGTTTGGTGTAAATGGCCCAAAGGGCTAGGTTTTTACTATACTAGACCTATGGGAGGGTCTTTCTAGGCTCTAGGGTCCTATGACCCTTCTGGCCACCAAATTTGGTGTGAAAGTGTCTCATAACCCGATGAGGGGTCAGGCAAAGTTTAGGGACAAATGGATCAACGAAAGTGGGGTTTGAGCTTAGGGTTCCGATCTTTAAATGGCCCTCGAAGGCCCATTCTGATTGATGGGGCATTTCTGGTGGTCCTCTGGTTATGAAATTTATAGGGTAGGTTCTCATGACACGATGAAGGGCCACGCAAAATTTGAGAATGATCGGATATAGGGTTTGGTCGTACGGGTCCGATTCGTGATCAACGGTCACCGTTCCACGATCGGGTCTCAAACTTGGTGGACGGGCGTAGAAAAATACAATAAACCTTCACCGTAAACGTAGAAGAGATCTGACGGCTGAAAAGCCTGGAATCCTAGTTTCATTCAAGTGATGCCAGATTCCAATCTGGCATTGGTGGGGTGCATTTGGCTAGTGCCAGATTCCAATTATGAGTGTCCACTGGGTCCGCAGTCCGCGATGGACCACAAGCCCAATGAGATCTATGATTCCCTAAACTTTTAGATTTTTCTGACCTTCCTCAGTCGTTGGGTGGCCCACACGGGCTGTTGTTAAGTATAAACAAGTCATCTGGCTTGGCGGCCCGCACTTTGTCCCATCATAACTAGACTGGTCTACCCCAGTATAAACTAACATTGAGTGCTAATGGTCATTAAGCGATATTATAAGTTAATTAATGAAAAAAAATCTTTAGGATATTTGGAAATCCAAAACAGTGAAAATCCAGGATGTTACATTTTTTCTCTTTCTACTCTACGCATAGGGTGTGGGTTGTTGTTTTTCCTTTCTTCTTGGGATCATTTCTGCTTGTTGTATCTCTTTAAGGCTTTGTCCTGAGTAAGTAATAAGAGAGTATTCCTCGCTTTCTTTCCCCTAAAAAAAAAATCACTTATTCATGTGGGGTCCTCCTTTAATATTTACCATCCATCAAGTGATTCCATATGTTAGGCTCATCTTATCCATTTTTTCAATGTGAACCATTCATTGTGTGGTGCATACCTTCGATGTGAACCATTCACCTTACTAGGCTCATCTTCGATGTGGGCTATCTATCATGAAAGCCCAACTTGGATGTTAGTCATCCATCATATCAAACATTAAAT
The DNA here is from genome assembly GCA_021015155.1 of Magnolia officinalis. Taxonomy (NCBI): domain Eukaryota; kingdom Viridiplantae; phylum Streptophyta; class Magnoliopsida; order Magnoliales; family Magnoliaceae; genus Magnolia; species Magnolia officinalis. The sequence goes on from JAJHSJ010000007.1 coordinate 76,579,249, forward strand.
GTGGATTGTCCATCATGCAAGGCCCACCACTAAGTGCAACCATCCATCATCCGAGGCCTGACTTTGTAGTGGGTTATCTATCAAATGGGCCCGCTTGGATGTGACATATTTATTGTTACAAGTCAACCTTTGATGTGGACTGCCATTAGGTGGGCCCCACCTTGATGCAAACTATCCATCATGTGGCCCCCATCTTTGAAGTGGGATGTTCATCATAAGGGTCGACCTTAATTTTGTGGACCATCCATTATATGGGGTTGACTTTGATGTTGGTCATTCATCATGTAGGTTCCACCATCAATGATACTTGTCCATCATGTGGTGCCCACCTTCTATGTCCACTACCAATCATGTGGAGCCCACCTTTGATGTGGATCCTCCATCATGCGGGCCCCACATTTGAGGTGGGCTATCCATTATACAATAATAACTTTAATGTGGATCATTCTTCATTAGAGACCGATCTTTGATGTGGCCATCCATTATAGGGTCCACCTTGACATGGATCATCCATCATGTGGGGCCAACATCTCACTTTTAATGTCCACTACCATCATGTGGAGCCCACCTTTAATGTTGACCGTTTATCCTATGAGCCACCTTCAACATGCATTGTCCATCATATGTCGGCAAATGTCATAGCAGGAGCGGGGTCGGTCAAATCATCCGCAGGTACATAAACTGCTTGAATGGAAGTTATAGATCACTCTTTTGTAGAAGTAATTCTTTCTTGCAAAGAACCCATTTCTGTATTAAGGGTAGGTTGATAACTCTGGAGAACCAGTAAATACTTATGCTACGAAGAAGGATTGTGATAAGAAACGCTCAATTTTCCGTGCTCTTGCTACGGTTAAACGATCCTCTTTAGATAATTCGTCCAACTCAAGGATAGTTATAATATCCTAAAGTTCTTTGTAACGTTGTGAAGTTTGCTTAACTCTTTGTGCTAGTACCACATGTAAAGATGAAAATGAAAAATGAGATAGTGAAAGAGAAAGTAGAAAAGTGACTATAAGGGACCATTTGTCATCTCTTCTAATAAGAGCTTATTTTCTTATTCTAAAAAAATAAGCTTTTATTTTGAAAACAGACCATTTGGTTAAGCTTTAATGTTAAAGTCTTTTTATTTATTTAGAAACCAGCAAAAAAGTGCTTAGAGAAAAATAAGTAAGGGAGAAGTTACTTTTCTTTGAAAGTTTATTTAGCTTAAGCAGGTAAACATTTTGACTAATTTTGGGACAAATTTGCCCTTAAACTTTTTATGCAATTCCCATATTGCCTTCTTCTCTCTCTCTCTCTCTTTACAATCTCTCTAAGGTGGGCCCATATGATGAACAACTCATATTGAAGGCAAAGCTTCACATGATGAATGGTTCACATCAATGTGGTCCCACGTAATGCACAATCACATTAAAGGTGGGCTCCACATGACGGTGCCTTCTTCTCTCTCTCTTTATAATTTCTCTAAGGTAGGCCCATATGATGAACAACTCATATTGAAGGCAGGGCTTCACACGATGAATGGTCCACATCAAGGTGGTCCCACGTAATGCACAATCACAACAAAGGTGGGATCAACATGATGGATGCCCCACATTAAAGTGCGGCCCCACCTAATGGACGATCAACATTAAAGGTGGGACCCACATTTTGGATGATGGACATTGAAGGTGGGACCATATGATGGAAAGTTGACATCAAAGGTGGACCTACATGATGAGTGACCCATATTGAAGATCGGGCCCCACATGATGGACGGTATATAACAAAGGTGGGTCCCACATGATGGATGATGAACATCAAAGGTGGGTTCCATATGATGGATGGCCCACATCAAAATGTGGCCCCACATGATGCACTATCCACATCAAGTGGGCCCCACATGATGGACGATCCATAGCAAAGATGGGACCCACATAATGGATGGTGGACAACAGAGGTGGGTCTGCATGATGAATGACCCATATTGAAGGTGTCCCCCCACATGATGAATGGTCCACATCAATGTGGGCTCACATAATCCACAATTCACATTAAAGGTGGGCCCCACATAATGGATGGTTCGCATCAAAGTGTGGCCCAACACGATGGACCATTTGCGTTAAGTGGGCCTCACTTGATGGATGGTCTACATTAAAGGCAGGTCCACGTGATGGACGGTTAGCATAAAGGGGTAGCAATATGATGAGCAACCTGTATTGAAGGTGGGGCCTACATAATGGACATAATGGGCCCCACAGATGGATGGCCCAAATCAAAGTGTGGCCCCTTGTGATGCACGACCCACATCAAGTAGGCCCCACCTAATGGATGGTCTACATCCAAGGTATCATATGATGGATGACCCATATCCAAAGTGGCCCAACATGATGATAAAGTCATACACGAATCGAGTTAGCTCGGTTAGCTCACTCGACTCGATTTGAAAAAGCTAGATTCGACTTGGTTCGAAACCGTGTTCGAGTCGAGTCAAGCTGATTTTTTTAGCTCGAAAAAAATTCCGAGCCAAGTTCGAGCTTGCCCGATCTTGACTTAACTCAGATCGAACCCCAACTCTAATCAAACTCGGATCAAACCAGTTCGGTGACTCGATTATTTTGATATTGATATTGCTCATCAAGTGTTTGATGAAATGACTCACGGAAGTGTCAGTCGATGGCGAGGAAGGAGTGGATATGAAACAAATACCCTTCTATCTTGATTTTGATGTTGCCTACTGAGTGTTTGATGAAATACCTGTAAATTGTTATTGCTGTTTTACATACCGTGAGAAATTGAAGGCGCACTCCATGTGTTTGAGAAAATGCTACATAGGCTTAATCTTGGCTCGAACTCGGCTCGAACTGGCCCGAGTTGTTAATTGAACTGAGTCGAGCTAGCCAATCAAGCTCGAGGACCAAGCCGAGCCGAGGTCGAGTTGTGCCAAGCTCGACTCAGTTCGACTCGTGTACAACTCTAATGATGGATGATACACATAGAAGGTGTGCCCCATATGATGGATGGTGGACATCAAAAGTGGGCCCCACATAATGGAAACTAGTTTCAAAGGTGGGGCCCACATGATGGACGCATCAAATGTGAATTCCACATGATGGGTAATAGAAGGAGCCCCACATAAAGGACAATTACATTGATAGTGGGCCCCACATGATAGATGACCTACATCAAGATGGGCCTTACATAAAGGATGGTTCACATCAAAGGTCAACCCCTAATGATGAATGGTCCACATCTAAGATGGGTCCCGCATGATGGATAGCTCATTTTAAAGGTTTGACTCACACAATGATGATCCACTTTCAATGTTGTCCAACATAATAGATAGTCAAAATATCTTAAAACACGAAGATTGTAACCATCCATTCTTTTGCCATTAGAGGCACGATGAATATATAATGAGATCCACCAAAACAATCATTTGTATTGGTCTTATAATAGAATTATTTAAATCTTTAAAAATGACATTAACTATCTTTTTTTTTAAAGTCTTATTTAAATGTTTTACTGAACATGCTTATTTTAAGTAAAAGCTTTGTTTCTTATTTTTGAAAACAAGATTTTACCAAATCAACTTATTTAAAATAAAAGTTAGAAGGTAAAGAACTTATTAAGGCTTGTTTGATTTTCCAAATCCAATGTAAATGCCCTGCAAATGAATAATTATAACTCTTCTACCCTGTTTAAAAATGCACTTGTTTTTTTTATTTAGGAAACTGGTGTGAAAGGATTGGTTTAAAATTTTTAGCCCCATGATATATATGATATATCTACGCCAAAGGAAATAGAACCATGAGAAGTTTTTAAAGGTAGGTATTTGATTTCCTGAATCCATTGTTGTAATCCACTTGAGTTTTGGATGCGCCTCATATTTTTGGCCGTGCCCCTAAATTCAGCTGGGATTATAGATGGGCGGGTCGGACAACCCACATACATCATAGTAGCCCCCACATGTATTTAACTATGTTCTCGGTTCTTCTTGCACTAAAAAAAAAAAAAAAAAAAAAAAAAAAAAAAAAGCGTGTATGGAAAATCAAACGCGCCCTTATAGTAACTTTATTTGAAAAGTTTTATTAAAGAGAGCAAAAATAGTACAGAAGTCCTCAGTAATTTTAAGCTAATAAGCTATATTTTGATAATGTGTTTATCAACGTACCAATTATTTAAAAAGTAAGGTACATATGAGGGTGCATCCAGACAGGGAGCGGGAGTATGCGATTTTCAGTACATGCAATAAATGAAAGAAGAGAAAAAGAGGTCACGAGCGTTGTCCTGTTGGGTGATCTTGAGTAATGACAGGCCGTGCGGTCTACGACCAGCAGACATGTGACCCACGATTAGGTCGTAGGTTTTCCTTTTTTGGTCGGTCAGAAAATACCCAAAACAAGAAATAAAATTATTAAAATGAAAGCTGACATTTTCACCCACTTCAGCTAATAGTACACCATCTTTCATACTTCTTGTAATAAAATGGAGTTGTACTACATTGTTACCCAAAGTGTAAAATGTATGTATCTATCAAAAACTAAAGATGAAAAAAATGAAAAGTAAATTCAAAACCCAAAACCCAAAACCCAAAACCCCATCTCTCCTGGTCTTCTCTGGCTTCTCTCTCTGTCCTGAGAAGCTGCTTGTAATAAGAGAAAACAGAGAGAGAGAGAGAGAGAGATGCAGCAACATCTAATGCAGATGCAACCCATGATGGCAGCTTTCGATCCCAACAGCATCACTACAGATATCATTCAACAGGTCTTTCCTTATTCACTCCCTTCTTTTTGCCATTTCTACCTATCCTTTCTTTTACCTTTGTCCTGCTGCATCGGTAGTTATTTTATTTTATTTTATTTTTTATTTTCTGTTATTCAAATGAGTTTTACTTCCTTCATATTCTGGTCTTGGATTTTGGGTTTTTTTTTTTTTACTTTCTTTGATGGTTGTGTTGTTGTTGAAGTATTTATAGAGGTGTGTTTTGATGGGTTGATCTTGTTTCATGAAGTATAGAATAGGTCTGTTGTGTTGTGTGTGTTTGTGTTTGTTTGCTTGTTTTGAGGGTGTAATGGTTATTGGTTGTTTTGATTTTTATTTTTTCCTTGCTTGTATTGCAAATGGGTTTTTAAGCTTCTCTTTCTCTCTCTGTCTATCTAGTTTTGGTTGGTTTTGAATCTCTTTTCGTCTGGATTGGTATTAGTTTTGGGAAGGTCAGTTTCTTCTTCTTCTTCTTCTTCTTCTTCTTCTTCTTCTTCTGTATATTTCTCTGTCTGTGTGCTTTTTCTTACTATCATATCTCGGTATGACAAGTGGAGAAAAGGGTGTTATAGTATCATGTTTCGGTATGACAAGTGAAGATCAAAGATTTGAGTTACTTTGTTTTGTTTCAAATGAAATATAAGTAGATGAAGATCCGTATGGAAAAAAATGGCCTGATGAACTATGAGGGCTGTTTGGAAGTAACCCAGAATGAGAATGAGAATGGAACAGGCCAGCCCCTTGCATGCTTTTCAAATGAGCTATTTGGTGCATCCTACAGATTGTGGATGGCAAAACCTCATTTTCATTGGGTGGTGGACACATGGGCCCGCCCGAATAGATAGGTGCAACCAAACTGGCTAATGCTGACTGAGATGATTTGTACATTGAGAAACTGTTCGACTAAACCATGGGTTCGCATGCCCTTTTTCACGGTTATCTCCATGTCACTTCTAGTGGTTGGAGTGGCCTTAACAAGCATTGTTTCTTCAGAACGAGGAACTTACTCGGCATTCGAGAGACATTGATCTGATTTAGCCTGTAAAGATTCCCAAACAAGAATTGGTAGGACGTTACACACTCCATATGTCTTCCCAGAGACTTGTTCTAAAGCCACTCCCAACTCCATATTTTACACCCTCAGAAATGTACTGTTTGTTCTTTGAAATACTCTCCAACTACCCAACACCGTTTTTTGAATCATAACCCCATTCTTGTTCTAAAGGCACTCCCAACTCCATATTTTATATCCTCAGAAAATGAACTGTCTGTTCTTTGAAATACTGTCCAACTACCCAACACTGTTATTTGAGCAAAAATGAGGGCCCCCCACCTGTGAATCATAACCCCATTCTTGGCAATAACACAGGTTGTTCTCTTTGTTAAAAAATGCCATAATCCTTTACCAAGCAACTCCCTATTCAAAGGCTTCAATCGCATAATGCCTTTCCTTCCCTCTTTCCAACTTATAGACCGGATTCCATTCCAAAAGATGATATTTCGCCCTTTCCTCCATTCCTTGCCATAGTATGTTCCTTTGGAGTCTTTCATTTTGTCCACCACACTAGCAGAGCACAGAAACAACATAAAGTAGGTTAGTGAATTGGAGGGGACAATTTAATTAAAGTGATCCCCCCGGTAAAGGGTAGGTACTTCATTTTTCGAGATTGCAAACATCTTCTCCACTCATTGCACTACAACAGAGAGACTACAAAAGACCCGAAAGAATGTGCTTCTTTAATCTCACCCAATTAAGTCTATCATGGACCAATTCACCTTTTAACCAAAGACCACTTCGTAACACTAGAGAATAGTTTTCAAGTAGAGAATCTAGTCCCTTGAAGCATCGTGGAGCTGGAGAGTTTCATCTACAAAATTGAGACACTAGAATGTTCGAACTATTGGTTTTGAAGCATTTTGGGATGTCTTCTTTCATATGTTTGTCGAGCATTCTTATTAACACTCAAAATTATAGGGAAGAGGGAGTACCCTATGTGAATTCCTTCGAACTATTTTTAATTTTTTTTTTTTTTTTAAAAAGAAGCCATTGGAGGTCCCATTTATTAACCCAAAAAAAAAAAAAATAGAAAAAAAAAAAAGAAAAAAGAGAGAGAGAGCCATTCATCTATATTCTTTTACCCAATTCATCCATTTGATTTAAAAAAAAAAAAATTTTTTGAAAGGTAACGATAAATATTTTTAAGAAGAGTGCAAGAAGGCTCGAAAAAGCAAACAAATAGACCAATTGCTCTAGTCGAAGCCCTTGAAGTAGGAGACCCACCCTATTGCATCCATCTTTGCCCTCTTATAGGCATCTAACTTCGACCCACATCCCAAAAGCACCCGTTATTCCTCTATTCCCAAATTGCCCAAATAACAACCATTAAAACCAGCCTCTAGTCTACCAACTCTTTTCTCCTGATCCGTCCTCATGCAAAGCTAGGAATAGGCCATCAATAGACCCTGGCATCACCCAAGGCCATCTAAAGAAGGCAAGGAATTTCTCCCGAACCTTTCGAACAAACGAGCAATGGATCAACAAATGATCAATCGTCTCCACATCCCTCAAACGCATTGCACAACAATTAGGAAATGTCATAGATCTTTTCTGAAGATTGTTGATTGTGAGGATCCTATTTCTACCAACAAGCCAAACAAAAGCTGCTACCTTAGGAGGGGCCCCATAGGACCACATGGGACTAGACTAAGAACCAACCCGACTTCTTTAACATCCAAACCAGTGAGTCCTTATCTCCCAAAGATAGCTTCATGCATAAGCCACTCTAAGAGCCGAATGAAATCGACTACCTCCGCATCTGACATATTCCTCCAAAAGAGGGGAGACCAAATGACTGCGTTGTCAGAGATAGAATAGTAGCAATCGGTGGTTGCATCAAAATACGTAGCAAGCCTGACTAATCTCGAAAAAGTAATTTGGAGCGGACATTCCCGATCTATAAATCTACCCAGAATCATATCCTCTTCCTGTAGAGAACCAAATCCCCTCCTTAAACCTATTCTCCATGCTAAGGACCCCCTTCCACAACCCAAGGTCCTGTAAAGAGATGAGCCCTTCCCCGCTAACCCCCTTCCTAAACTCCGTATTTGGTAATGATCACCTCTCTACAACCTACGTTCCATCTCAAACCTCAATAGCCATTTACCAAGTAACACCTAACTCATTTGCTCGAATTTCCTTATGCTAGCTCCCCCTTCCCCATACGACTTGCAAACCTTAGCCCATCACAATAAGTGGAATTTTTGCTTCTCATCAATGCCACGCTATAACAAGTCCTACCTCAAACTTACCAACCTCTCCAACACTGAAGCCCAACATCTAAACAAGGACTTGAAATAGATTGGAAGATTTGACAAGGCAAAGCTTTGATCGACATAATCCTCCCCCCTAACGAAAGGTTTCAACTCTTCCGTCTGGAAAGCATCCTTTAAACCATGTCAATAGCCTTATCTCATAAATGTTTAGTAAGCTTTCTAATCCAAAGAGGGAGCCCGAGATATGTTGAAGGAAGCGACCCAACTCAGCACCCAAAAACATCCACCAAACTTGCCACCTCTTCAATAGAAATGCAAACACCCAACATTTCGCTCTTGAAGATGTCGACTTTTAAGTCAGAACCACTTTGAAGTGCCTCACTAGTCTCCTTAAATTATCCACCATTGCAACCTTTGCGTCACAAAAGAGGACGGTATCATCAATGAACTAGAGATGTAAAATCGGAGGCAATCGTCCATTTGATGCCAAGCCCTAACCTTCTCGTCATATATTCAATGAAATCCCACTTGATACAATCGTAAGCTTTTTTCATATCAAGTTTACAAATAGTACCTGGTCTCCTCAGCTTATGCCTTCCAATTGTTAGAAATTTTCAAAAAGCAATGGAATTTAAAGTTTTTCAAAATTTGCAAAATTTAATTAAACCCAAAGCATACTCACTTTTGATAACATCATATTTCTAAAATCCCAAAACCAGGACCAATGGTTAGATTTTGCGTAAACCGCACGTGTGCAATGTAGAGCTTGAATCTTGCTAATGCCGATCTTCCAAACTAAGGAGTCTCTCCTCAACCTATCCCGGTTGAAGGAGAGTTGAGAGCTCACCATGTCAAACTTAGGGTTGATGAGATGCACGCCCATACGCAGGTGGATCCCACACACATGCATGTGTGTTTGAGAGAATGAGAGAGATGGAATCTCTCTTCTACACTCTCTCCATGACACTCAAAGGAGGTGGCGTCAGGGCTCTGGCAGGGATTAGCTCTTCTTTTTATGGTATATCAGTGTATTAAGTAGCGTGGTAGCGTAGCGTACAAAAAACGCTACGTAGCGTATAAAATAGCGTAAAAAAAAGAAAAAAAAATTGGTAAAAAAAAGAAAAGAAAAAAAACATACCTTTTTTTTTTCTTTTCTTCTTCTTCTTCTTCTTCTTCTTCTTCTTCTTCTTCTTCTTCTTCTTCTTCTTCTTCTTCTTCTTCTTCTCCTCCTCCTCCTCCTCCTTCTTCTTCTTCCTCTTCTTCTTCTTCTCGCCCTGCTGCGGCTGCGGTTATGGTTACGGCTGCGGTTTTTGTATGGTGCGGTCCACCTGAACTTTGGATCTGCCTCATTTTTTGGCTCATACCCTAAAATTATTTGGCAAAATGGATGGACGATGTGGATATAACACATTCATCACGAGTGGGGTCCGAAAAACTTTGACACTCGTGTGCTACACTTCACAATCTGAGTCCTACCTAATACGGGCCCTTAAAAAATTGTACACGAGACATGTATTAACTTAAGATTTACCAATTAAATTATGGACTGTAATTGCTAACTCAAAACGCCAAAATATTGTTTTTTCTTACTATTTAATATTTATCATATATATATATAATATAATATTATATATATATATATATCTATATATATATATATATATATATAATATATATATATTTTTTTTAATAAAAAATAGAAGTATTGGGTAGCTTATACTACACGCTACGCTATTTCGCTACACGCTACGGAGGGTTGAACGCTACGCAACACGCTACCGCTATTTAAAACACTGTGATATATTTATGAGGGGTTTAGGGTTTAAAGGGTGTACTAGTTTTTGTAAACTTCTTAAAAACTTTTTAAGCGCTAGGCCTAGTGGAAAAACCACTTAATGAGCTTTTGATCTCTTAAGATCAAATGCTATAAATGAGTTCCTAGGGAACCAATGGATCCCTTGTTGGCTCATGTAGGCATCAAAGGACCTTAATGGATGTACCCAGCCACACCCACTATTGGCCATGCGATGACCTTGTAAAGCGAGCTAAAGCACATATAATCAAGATCTTGACCCTCACATGTCCTCAAGCCTAATGATTAATCATATTTCAATACACCCTCCAGTTGATCATAGCCCATACAAATGGGCCCCCAAACAAATGATTTTACCTTGATTCACCAATGAAAGTGCCCAATAGGTCCAAACCAGGATCCTTTATCCATGGCACATTAGAGGAAGGCACACCGAATTAAAGTTGTGCCCGATGGTGGAGACCTTCTATCCTAACTCATAGTCAATCCCCTCACATAGGATGACCATATGCATCATCATACGATGACAATAAACCACAAGTCTATCCTAAAACCTGTTGGATGGTCATGGTCTAAAAGAGCATCGAGATCCATGGACCACAACTCTCCCTTGGTCAATGACTATTGTCTACAATCCCAAGTTACCAAGGACAACCAGAGGAATCCCTCCTCCACTTAGCCTATGCTTATGTACATTTAAGGTACCACCACATATTAACTAAGGCATAGTAATATATCCATCTAGGACCCTTCATCATGATCTACAATCTCAATATCACATCCTCATGGCCAGTGGATTGGGCTCACATTGGATTTTAGGGTACAACTTCAACTCCCATATTAAAGGCCTCTTGGGAGTAAAACATGAGCTAGTCTCGTGGAAAGGATTTTAGCCAAAACTTTGTATGAACATCCGACAAGACTAATGGACCTAAAATCCTTAAGCCTCACAATCCCATCTCTCGTCCAGATAAGAGCAATGCAATGTGATCCCAAGACTCTACCCATCCTCCCCATTTCATTGAATCTGATAAAAGGCAAGGGAAAACCGGTCTAGCCCAAGGACACGATCTTTACCCAAATCGCACACTGCCGTTTGAACATCTTCTTTAAACACTCGAGAATGTCAACCTCCTCTGAAATCTTATCGTGATAGAGACAATCAAGTTTAGGGTGAATCCAATCTTCCACCTTAAATAAACAAGCAAAATTACACTATTGCCGAGCATATCTCAAACTGGGTTTCCAGCTGGCCTCTTTCAATAAAATAGATTGAATATGGTTATTTCTTGTTCTTGCAGATGCTAGATCAGGGAAATACAAATATCACATCTCCTTACTTTAACCAAGTTGCCCTAGATCTTGCTTCCATTTATTGTCATCCTTAATTTTCGTATTGAAATCTTCTTAAGACTTTGACATCATTGCTTTTCTTTTTTGGACAATCCCCTTGCTTCCTCTATCCTGTCGATATCATGAATTTCCTCAAGGATTTGGTTCTTTACTTCTTCAACTGCCCAAAGTGCTTCTTTTGCCATTCTTTAAAATTGATTAGGTGTCTCAAAATTTTGCACTGACCCCCATGTTTGTGTTTCCTTCAATGCTAAGAGAATGCTGCTATTCTCTTTGTTTGCAACATCTCTCTTAACCGCATCAGCTCAAATAAAAAAGGTTTGGGCTCCAAGAATCCATCATCGAATCGAGAACAATCAGGCAATGGTCAGACATTAGTTGCATGAACCTTCTAATTAGGTGCTACTCCTGCTTTGAATCGTACGTTGGACATCATGCTTCTCTCTTGGTTCCTAGCAATTTAACTTGCTGACAAGTTGGAACAGTCGTTTCCCTACTCCCGCACCTGCATCAGTTTGCTGCTCCACTTCACTCTTCATACAACTATAGGTTAGACGTCAGCTTCAGGCTAGCTCTTTAATGAAAACCTGGGAAATGTGGGCCCCACTCCTCTGAAATAATAGGATCAAACCTTATTCCATGGTATTTCCAGTAGTGCTAGCTACAAGAACAGACATGGATAGTTATGAGGATGATATCCTTCCGAATGGGACTTCGTATCATTCTCAATATGAGTCGTGAAACTCAACACATCCTATCCATTAGACAAAGGATGCCTTTTATTCTGATTTTCTTTTTTCCTTTCACGATTCAATTGTTAGATTGAGAACTACGAAAGGGACCGGTAATCTGGGTATCCAAAGGAAGGTTCCTAAAGAACTGTAAATCCTTGCTCCTAGTATCCGAGGGATTGATTATAGGAAGGACTATCAATACTTCTTGTGTTAGGGGGCCTTCTAGACAACTAGCTAATAAGTTGGTTAATCTCCCTTGCTAGGTTGGGGTGCTTGCTAAGACCTGTTGTGAAACACCTGAATCAGCCTTGGACATATGATGGGCTTGCTGCCTATTGGACCAAGTGAATCCCACACGCACACAAACCTAACCCCCAATGCACCACAAGTTTCTTCATCTTGACTAATAACATCAAGCTCTAACCAAAACTCCCCTTTCTTCAGGATTATTTGGCCCATAGACTGACATGGAAACCGTTGGAAGTTGTCTTATTTTGTTTAGAATACCACATATGCTGATAAGTTGCCTACCCAATATTCCTCCATCCTTTTCCCAAATTATGCTATTCTGCTTGATGCTTCAACTTCACCTGTTTGAAATGACTACCTCCCCAAATAAACTTGATAAAAGCATCGCTTATCGATTTGGTTTTGGTTTCTTGCAAAGCGACTAGCTTGGCTTTTTGAGTCTTACAAACTGATTTCACCAATGCTTTTTCCTGAGGGCAGCCAAGACCCCTTACTTTTGGTTGCTTCATCAGGCCATTGGATTATGTTCCTTTTCCCCCAGTTCTCCTGATGATTGCATCCGCATACTCTGCCTTCCCTTTCAACACCTTTTACTTAATCTTAATTAATTGAGGAGATCTAAGCAATTCCCTTCTCCCATGGATGTTAGGTCTTTTACCATTTGCAACTTCATTTGGTTCAATATCCTTTTCCCTTTCCTCTATGTATCTAAACAACTGTTTGAAGTCATCTTGCATTGGCTCGAACATGACACCAACAACTTTCCCCATTGTTTCTATCATTTCGTTGATCCAAATAGAGTCATTCACTAATGCACTCTCCTTCTTGCGCCAAACCATTCAGCCATCCCTCCTAATTTTCTACTTTTCTACCTTATCTTCTCAGTTTCTTCAACGAGTCCTCATCATCCCTCCTTGTAAGTGGGTGTATTCTCTTTTGGCTTTTCTTAATAAAATCTAGTCATTTTTCAAAAAGAAAAAGAAAGAAAGAAAGAAAGAAAGAAAGAAAGAAAGAAAAGAAGAGGAATTTCTGCTACTTGATCAACCACTTTGATAACATTTGAAACTAAATGGCTCCTTATTAGGGGGATGATATCATCCTCACCTGACTTCCTTTCCTGCCTCCTGCACATTGTATACCTTAAGCAAATAATAGAGATCTTCTTTGGTTTAGGGATCATAATCCATCCTTGTGGCCAACCGATCTCCTTGATCTCTACTACTCAATGGTTAGCTTGTTATGAATCGCATCCTTTGGACCATATATATCCGACTGCATTTCAGAAATCTTTTCCCTTGTGAAAAGTCCCTTTCACCCTCACATAATGGGCATGTTCTTTAAAGCCCACCCACATGGTGCTATCTGCTAGGTCAAAAGACCGAAATGGCCCTTCTTTGTCTTTCTTTTCGTTGAGTGGTCGTCTAGACTCTCCAATCAAGGTAGCTGGACAGCTTATTTCTAATCATTTTGAAATTTAAACCTCTCTTCACCACACGGTCTACATTCCCTAGGCATCATGATATGATGATGGGCCCACCACCATAAATCCCCTTGACTCACTTTCCCCTTCCACATCATAACCAACCTGACCATTCTTTCTTGCCACATAATCATCTTCTTCCTTGGTTCTTTTTCCAGTTTTTTTTTTTGGATGGTCAGGTGATTGAGGTCTAAGCTCCTCTTTCCCTTTGCAATTGACCTACAAGCAGTGTTTAGAGTATCAGTGTTGTTATATATATTAATGAGTGGGGATACAAAATCATGTATCAGTATAACTGACATTATCACTCGTACTTGGAAAAATATTGTTGTCCGAGGGAAACATTGGGAAAAAGGTGGAGTCTTTTAGTGAAACTTCAAGAGATGTTAAAAAGACATGTTTACACTTTTAGGAATCAAAATATTGCAAAAAAAAAAAAAAAAAAAGACAAATATACATGATAAGTTTCCATTTTATAGGTGGCCTAAATCACATGCTGTAAAAAAATAAAAAATAAAAAAATAAAAAATCAGTACAAAATAAATATATAAAATTTGTAGTCAATCAATTGATCGGTATTATCATTGATTCTGTCAATTTTCACCTTTTTATGAATGTTTCATTGGTATCGAGGATATTATCATTAATATTGAGGATATCATCAAATGTATTGCTGATATCAGGGAGCTTCTATAAGGAATTCTTCTCAAAATATTGTGGGTATTGATAATATCACCAATATCATTGAAAATACTAGCGATATTTGGAAATTTTAAAATGCCAACAGTTTTATTATTGTTAACATGGTAATAATGATAACATCGGAAATATAATTAATAATATCATTAAATTTGGAACACCATCTACAAGATGCATTAATGCGACATCACCTATTTTATCCTCTCCTATTGCTCTCTACTCCTATGAAGAAGCAATGTCTCTCCACCCATAGTTTGATGTTCTTTGTTTCCTAACCACCATTGGAGCATCAAATCTTGACTCTAGCAAATTCTGCAACTGTTGTGTTTGCTGAGTTCGGACCAACTTCCACCACTTCGTTAATACACTCTACCATGGCTTTAGTGGCTTCCACTGTCCAAGCATGAAGAGGGATACTAGAAAGGTAAACAAAAATTGTTTTCCTCACTCGCCTTATTCTGAATCTGATTGTCTGCGAATGCTTCCAAGGAGGCCTCTTGCAAAATAAAAACCACATTGCATCAATCTTTTGACTGATTCTTGGAACATTTTTTATGCACACTATTATAAAAAAAAATTTTAAAAATGAAAGAACAGAAAAGAAAAGAAAATTCCTGCACATCCTCTTACTCAATGCATTGTCGACAAACTATGTTGCGAACTTTGATCAATCTATGAATGATTTTTTTAAACGTTGCTACCATTGTTTTGCAGAGTCCTCTACAAGTAGATTTTAAAAACTATTCAGTTTCTTTGCTTGATTGGTCTTATGATAATCACTTGTGCATGTACTTTATAGAAAGATTTATTATTATTTATTTATTTTTGTATTGTATCTGTTCAATCACAAGATATGAAGATATATTTGTTAGACCATAAAGGTAACCTTTCAGCAAGTCTGTAGAGACTAATCTGGGCTAATTAGTTGATGGTGGAGGTGGCTTGACAAGTTCAATTTTCCCCTCGTCTTGCATCTTTTTTTGTATTCATATTTATTTTTTTCATACTAAAATGAGTTAGATCGTCATTGATCAAAGAAAAGTTACAAGATTTACCCCAGGCTTGAAGTTGGGTACTGTTGTGTCTTGGCTGATTCTTTAAAAAAAAACAAAATAAAAACAAAATAAAAATCCAACAAAGACTGATCTTTATTGAAGAAATAGAGGTGTAAAGAAATTATTCATGTCCTTGGTTGCAAGAATGCTCAATCTTTACCTTCCTTTTACTAAACTTGCTAACTTTTAAGTAATTTAAGTTGAAGATTCTTTTCAAATCTTGAAATTGTTGGAATACATGGATAGGCAACAGAGTGATCTGGTGGAGAATAACTCAATAGTAATTCTTTCATATGCTATTTGTAACCTTTTCCTCCTTTATGTTATTTGATTTACAAGTTAATGCCACACAACTGGAAAATCTTAAATTCTAATAAAAACAGTTATCAGTTACATTCCTGACCAACTTGCAACCTTTGTTTCAACCATGAATGGTTGATTAACACTGACTTTGCATACTATGTTTTTCAGTTCTGACAAGTGAGGCCCATGTTTTAGTAATCCAGACCATTGGTTTGTTTTTGTTCGTATGGAGTGCCAAGCGTACCCCCAAAATTTCCTCCATTGCACAATCATAGCCTTTAGATTTGTGTCGCACAAATAAATAGGAAGAGAGATACAACAGTTCACATTCAATTGAGAAAAGTCCCAAGATTGGGGGCTAAGATCGGTCTTCCAATCTGAAAGGTACTTGGGGCTTAGTCCATCCAGGATGGGATGGAATATACCAATGGTTTGGCTTTCTGATCCACAGATTCTGATTTTCAGAATTGAAGACCGCAGGTTACTTTGTAAAGCTTCAATCAACGATCTTATAATTCTTCATTGTTATCTATTTGGTTTGGCTTACTGATCCACAGTCCCAATTTTCAGAACTGAAAAACCAAGGATAGTCTGGAAAACTTCAGATCAAGGATCTTATAATTCCTCCTTGTTATGTACCACAGCTGCTTCCCATCAATCCAACTTAGTATTGTAAGGTCTATAATTTCTCCAAGAGCTTTTATATCCAATAAAAATGCACTTAATGAACTTGTCATCTGATCTAGGGACTTGAGATCATACATTGAAGACCTTAGGTCATAAAAAAAAGCTGGACAATCTTCTTTCAAAACGTGAACAGGAAAATTACTTTTAAAGAATCCCTGAGGGCACATGATTGATCGGACATCATACTGTCAAATATATGGACTGTTCTTTATCCTCCCTCTTGACTTGGATTTGCAATCAAGGATAGCAAAGAGGCTTTTGAATTGCCAATTAGTTAGATTAGATCACTTCAAGCATCTCTTGGTTCTCTTTTTCTGAATTCGGTTAGATCACTTAAAGCACCTTCTTAGATAATTCCTGCCCTATTTCATTTGGTTTCCTAAGCCCACATGGACATTTATGTGTGCCAACCTGGCATGTATGTGGGACATGCAAACCATGAATCAAGTGGACCCTGTCATATATATGATCTCACCCAAAAAATTAGTCAGTCCAGTCACTGGGTGGCTACGCGTGTATGTTGAATGTTTCCAAAACCATCAATTTTCATACATGTGGATGATGTGAATATTATGAAAACCCTCAATCACCGTACATTTGGAACCCACCTGACTGGCCTCATTTTTGGGCTAGGTCAAGTATTAAGTGGGTCCCTCTTTATGCAAGTATCAGATGTTGAAACACATGCTAGGTTTTTACTCTTGTTTGCACAGAGATTGTGTAGGTTAGGAAAGCTCTTGTTTCTATTTAGCTGTCTACCTACTTCACCTGTATTTTACTTTAACTAGCTTCTTTTTTCATGATGAATTTACATATGCAGTATCTGGATGAAAACAAGTCACTGATTCTGCAGATTCTCGACAATCAGAATGCAGGGAAACTTGGTGAATGTGCACAGTAAGTACAGTTTCATTTTATAATGCAGCATGACTATAGACCGTTAGTAGCTTTTTTAAAATCTCCTTTAGAGGCCAGGGGGGGCATGTTGGCGCATTCATTTGGTAGACCTCTCCATGGGTTAGCCATAGCTATAAGTCACATGGATTGGGCCTATCCTAACTGTCCAAATTGGTGATCTGTAAATGGATAGCTAAGGCCCACATTCACTTAGTTCTATTTTCATATAGTTCATCTGATCAGAACAATATTTGAACGGTGTATAATCCATGGCAGGGTCCGTCCGAGAGATTAGCTCTCGAGATTAAAGCCAGTGCGCTGAAATACGCCAATCATGATTAATTCAACTTTTAATGACCCCTGAAACAATCAAAATGATTGATCATGCTTTCTCATCAAGTTGTTTTCCTTTTACCAAAAGAACTTAGCAGCTACTGATGTTTTGCATAATGAATTTCATCTTTTCTTTATGGAAACAACTCCAGTTATTGTATATGCTAGATTGGGTCAGGTGCTACTGCATTTTTTTTTACTTCATTTCCATATACTGTAAAAACTGTGTATTTCAAACCCAATTTGCATTTGTACATCTTCGTAATAGCAAGCCAATAGGTTTCCCTGCTGCTGTGGTACTCATCCTTATCTAAGAATACTTTAAGTTTTTTGGATGCTCTGTCGTAGCGATGCATGTTTTTTGGATGCCCTGTCTTAGCGATGCATCATGTTGGCCTCCCTCTATAAATAGGCTGGTTCACTTGTACACATTGAATGTGGACATGTGTTGATTATTTGTAATCTGCCTGCTGTTTCTGTACATGTGCGGCCCTTCTAATGGTTGACCGGCCTGATTTTTGGGTCAGGCAATCCAAACAGTAGGGTTCACCTTATGCACGGCTCAGATGCCCCCACACACGGCTTCATCTACATATGGGCATGGATAAGCGACATTCTGGAAGCTAAACATTGCTGCTGATCATAATTGTTAATACTTTATGTCATCCACTGTAGTTTTTGTGTTAGAAGCTAAGAGAAATTATTGTTTCTTAATTGATCTTTTATTTTTCGAATGTAAAAGTTCATTAAAGCAAAGGAGCACAAAAGATAAGAGCTTAGTGTTGAAAGACATAGTTGAATAAGTTCTGTACTCAATTGAATAAGCAGCAGGGAGAAGTTGAATATGTAGATAATTGGGCCTAGCTTATGTTAAAAGCCCATTAGGGAATAGACACGGTCACACACACTCATTCTCTGCCGCCTTAGGGACTGCTCTTGCTGTCTCCTATGGATTGTCACCTTTGGTAATTGACTCAAGGGCCACCAACTATATGACAGGTTCATCATCCCTTCTCTCATCTCTATATACGTCAATTTCTTGTTCCCCAATTTCCCTGGCTGATGAATCTTTGTCAAAGGTTCTAGTTGAAGAGTCGCCACACCTAATACTCACATTACCCTTGTTTTTAGATGTGCCTAAATTTCCTCTTAGCCTACTATCTGTGAGTAAACTTACCAAAACATTGAGCTGGTCTGTTGCCTTTTATCCCTCCCATTGTTTGTTTCAAGATCTCAAGACAAAGGAAATAATTAGTGGAGGGTGTGAATTGTACTACTTAGAACCTTGTGTCATTGAAACCATTGTGCCAGCGCCACTCCATTATAGTGGCACGCCTGGTTTCAACACCCCTCATTAGACTCTTTGAAAACCCTTGTTCCTTATCATCTATTTCTTTTATCAAATGTGAAGCATGTCAGTTGGCTGAGCACACTAGAACTACCTTTTTGCTACGTCTTAATAAGCGGAATCTATCTCATTTGAGTTAGTTCATACTGATGTGATGTGTGGGATCCAATTAGAATATCTAATTTTTATAATTTCAAGTATTTGTTAGTTGTTACATTTATGGATGATTATGCAAGAATGACATGGGTATTTTTTATGAAAGATCAGTATGAAGTATTCGACATGCTTAAAATTTTTCGATCTGAGATTTGTACACAGTTCAACACCGAAATCAAATGCCTTGGGTATAATAATGCACTTGAGTATCTCTCAGCCCACTTCCAAGAGTTCCTGACTTCCGCCAACATTATCCATCAGACATCATGTCCCTATGTTCCACAATAGAATGGGGTTGCCAAAAGAAAGAATAGCCACTTACTCGAAGTAGGACGGTCCCTTCTTACTTATATGAACGTTCTTAAGCGTTTTTTAAGCATTGACATACTTACAACATATTATCTTATTAACCGAATGTGCTCCATTCTTAATGACAAAACTCCATTTTTCAGTTTTATTTCCTGATGCTTCACTCTTTCCTCTATCTGCACGATTATTCTGTTACACAGTGTTTGTCCATGCACAACATCTTGGTTCTGATAAACTTGATTCACGTGTTATCAAATGTGTTTTCGTGGGATATTCTCGCACTCGAAAAGGGTATAAGTGCTTCGTCCCATCACGCAATCGGATACTAGTTAATGCAAATGTGACCTTTGAGTATACGCCATTCTTTTCACATCTTCCCAAACAAGGGGAGAATCTATATTCAAGAAGAGATCTTTCTTCCATTCCCCGTCCTTTTGTCCCTCCACATGGGCCATCTCACGTCTTCTAGACGAGTTAGCATCACCTATTAGGACCACTCCTATGATCCCTAGTTCACACCAATCATCATCTCCTTTGGAAGAGACTCCTACAACAGCATCACCACCTTCGGAACTAGACATCTCGATTGCTCTTCTTAAAGGCATTTGCTCTTGTACCCTTCACCCGATCTCAAATTTGGTTTCATATCATCTCGTGCTTCCATCCGCCCATACCTTTGCCTTGGTCTTGTCTCAAGTGGTCATTCCTACATTCCATCATGAGGCATTAGCTCACCCTAGGTGGTGAAGAGCTATGGAAGAAGAAATTGCTGCTATGCACTAGATTGGTACTTGGAAACTGGTCCTTTTACCTTGTGGTAAACGTCCAATCAGCTATTATTGGGTTTTCTCCATTAAATACATGCCAGATGGATTGATTGAACGTCTGAAAACACAATTGGTGCCGAAAGGGTATACTCAAACATCAGGCTTGGACTGTGAAGAAATTTTTTCTCCAGTTGCTAAACTCAAATCTATTCGAGCCTTGCTAACAGGTCCTTGCCTATTAATCAATTGGATGTCAAGAATACCTTTCTGAATGGTGACCTCGCTGAGGAAGTGTACATGAAGTAACCCCTTGGGTTTGTTGCTCAAGTGGAGAATGGGAAAATTTGCAAACTCATGAAAGCCATTTATGGGTTGAAGCAGTCTCCAAGGTCGTGATTCGAGAAGTTTAGCCGAGTTCTAGTCGAATTTGGATTTCATAAATGTCACATGAACCACTTTGTGTTCGTGAAGCAAACATCCAAGGCAATGGTGGCATTGATTGTTTATGTAGATGATATAATCATCATAGAAAGTGATGCAAGACAATTAACCACTTGCTCTAAAAGTTCTAACTGATAGAGCATGGCGAATTAATCCCTTTATCTCATAGCCCAGGCCCCAAATCCATAGGTTCTGTGGGCCACCTACCCCGAGTGTGCCCCTGCATCCCACAAGCCACCCCACTCGAGCCCGGTGTGAAAATGCCCCCACATTAATCACCCCCGGTGAGGAGTCTCAAACACGAGACCTCCTGCTCTGATACCAATTTGATGCAGGACAATTAACCACTTGCTCTAAAAGCTCTAACTGATTGAGCATGGCAAATTAATCCCTTTATCTCATAGCTCATGCCTCAAATCCATGGGTTCCACAGGCCACCCACCCCGAGTGTGCCCCTGCATCCCACAGGCCACCTCACTCGAGCCCGGTGTTAAAATGCCCCCACATTAGAAAGTGACGAAGATGGTATAGTTAAAGTCAAGTAGTACATCAATGAATAATTTCAAATCAACAATCTCGACTCCTTGAGGTATTTCCAAGGATTGAAGTAGCTTGATCAACCATAAGGACCTATTAAAGGAAACCGGTATCTTGTGATGTAAACCATGTGACACTCCAATGGATCTGAATAACAAGCTTTCTGACAATTAAGGAAAAACATTTGAAGACCCAAAGATACAGAAGACTAATTGGGAAACTTATCTATTTAATTGTTACTCGACTTAATATCTCGTTTGTGGTTGTAGTGTTGAGTACGTTCATGCATTAGCCCAAGATCCAACTTTGAAAAGCCGTCATCCATATACTTTGGTATCTAAAATATGCACCTGGGCAAGGTCTTCTTTATAGATCTCATGGGCACCTCAAAATCAAATCCTATGCAAATATTGATTGGGTAGGCTTCGTTACAGATAGGAAATCCACATCTGGATACTGTACCTTCATTAGGGGGGACTTAAATGACCTAGAAAAGCAAGAAATAGACTATTATCACTAGATCAAGTGTTAAAGTCGAGTATAGGGCCATTGGTCATGCTATTTGTGAGTTTTTGTGGATACAATCACTTCTACAAGAACTTCGACTCTTCAATGGAGAACTGATGACTCTATACTGGTGATAATCAAGCAGCTTCGCAGCACATAGCCAATAATCAAGTTTTTCATGAACAACAAAGCATATAGAGAAGGACTATATCCAAAGCATGTGACATTTATCTTCATTAGAGAAAAGATAATATCCAAAGAAATTCTCACCCAGTACGTTCCATTCGAAGACCGGTTAGCCAACATATTCGCCAAGCCTCTACCACGATCCCAAGGATTGCTTATTTGTAGTAAGCTATAAGTTGGGCATGTTTGATATATATGCTCCATCTTGAGGGGAGGTGTTGAAAGATAGTTGAATAAGTAGCATGAAGGAGTTGAATATGTAGATAATTGGGCCCAGCCCATATTAAAAGTCCATTAGGGGATAGACCGGTTTGTACATGTTTTGTTTATCAATAAAAGGAGGAGAGAGTTTAATGTTTGAGAACCTCTCTCTCTCTCTCTCTCTCTCTCTCTCTCTCTCTCTCTCACACACACACACACACACACACACACACACACATACACACACACATTTTACAAGGGGAAAGGAGGATGACCATCTCCCCACTCCCTCTTTCACCAGGCAATCAGCAATCCCATTCGCTTCCCTTGGAACATTTCAAGAAATTACATTAAAGTGGTGAGCAATAGCTCTAATTCTGAAAGTGAAAAAAAAGAAGAAGCAAGCCTTAGAGCAAGAATCACATTTAAACGCATTTGTAGAGTCCCGTTCGGTTGACTAAGGGGTTGGAGAAGGAAATGGAGAATTTTTAGGCTCTCGTGAAGAACCAGAGCTTCAACCATATTTGAATCACTTCAGAACATGGGAACGTCAGTAATGTCTCTGTCGTTTCTTAAAACGCCCCCATACCTGGAGGGGCCCGGATTACCCAATAGACATGTGCTGTGGTTAAGCTTCCAATACCCAGCTGGAAGACAAATCTACCTCGCTTCGGGTTGGCTATGGTCAAGTCATGACAGATAAGTGCCTTACAGTCTCTGAATAAATCACTTTTAGACACTCCTTTAAATTCGATCTCACCTAATCAAGAATCATCATAGCCATAATTCTTTGTCTAATGGATATGCCTTATGAAACCTCATTGTTGAAGGTTCTCTATTCGTTTCTTTCAACAAACCCCACAAATATTCCCTCGATCAACCATCCTTCAATAATTTCTCCAATCAAGTGCTTTATTTCAGCATCCTTGTGCCATGGTGTTGCTTCTAATTTGCACCTGTGTTTGTCTCAAATACCTGCTTCCGTTCCTAGGCTTTTACACTGGCTAACAATTTGAAGCGACTTTCCTGCTCCAATACCTAAAGCGACTGCTGCTCCCCCTCAAGCTTCATGCAACTAAGATCTAACACAAATCTTCTGTGAATACTCCAGCATGCTTTCTGTGGAAATCCAGGCCTCTTCTGTGTCACTATGCTTCCTCTAGCAGCTGCACAATTGATCTGGTCTTCCATCCATGCATCACATATCTCTAATAACCTACATGAGTTGAAATGCAGCTAAAGATGCAGTAAGAGAAGCTCTGAAAGGAATGAACAACAGCATCTCAAGAGGCTTTTGGTCATGATATATGTGACGTGACTATTGGATATGATCATATTTATCAAGTCGTATGATTTATGGTCTGAATCCTATTGTATGCATATACAATATATATTGCATTGCATGCCCAAATCGTAAATCTATGAAAATCATAAATAAAATGTTTGAATTGTATCAAACTGTACACAAATCGTGCAATTTGTGAGGACAAGGTTTTGGGCATCCAGAAGGCATAAAAGATGGAATTTATTCTCTCTCTTTTTTTCCTTCATTTCTTTTATGTTTTGCATTTTAAATATATATAAAAGGCCCTCCCTATTAAAATATACCTCTATTCTTCTATTTTGAGAGATGAGGGAGAGGAGATTTGGGACTTTTGAGATTCAAAAACCAAAAACAAAGAAATCAAGATAACTTTTTTCTCGAATGATTCTAGATTCGAGGAAGTACAGAAGAAATATAAATTATTAAAGGATTCTTGCCTCTTTAGATTGATTATTTTGGAAGTTAAATTTCTTGAAATACACATAATATGTCTATATGTCTTTTGTTTTGCCCCCCCCCCCCCCCCCCCCCCAGGCATTATTGTGATTATTGAAGATAATGAAAGATATTGATATCACTTGGGAATATCCACAAAGACAATAATCTAGAGATGTTGACAAAAACTTTTTGTACATTATTTTTTAATTGCACTTAAAGGCATAGAGAATGGATGAAAAAAAAAAAAGAAAAAAAAAGATGGGCAATGGACTGAATGATTTGTAACTTTATTTTACACATTTACAGATTTACCATACACAGGTTTTAAATTGATAATATCATGTTATGCATTCTTTTAATGCATATCATGATATGATTTGCATTTGATACAATTCACTCCCTGTTACAATTTATAATACGGATAATATTTTGAAAGCATTTGGATACGGTATGATGTATTTTTGTTATTCCATCGAAACCTTTTCTCATGTGTAGAGATGGTCAAATTTTACTAATAACCAAATACCACCACTGCTGTGGTTACCCACTTGAAACTAATTCTTTTACAAATTGATACTAATAGCTTTCCTGCCATGTCAAATGGTCCTCAGATCTTAACCTCTACCAAGGCGGAATTAGCCTTCTTATGTACCCCCTCGAAGATCACAAACCACTATCTGAAATCAGCTTTAGCAAGCATTCACCACCATTTGCCTATGAGTGCAACATAACACACCACCTGCTTTATTTACAACCTCAACTCCTCAATTACTTCCCTCTCAATGAATGACATTTTCTTCTGATGAAACTTATCGCTCAAATGAAAATTGCAGTTTAAGAGCCTTTGTATCAAGTTCGGAGTCCTTAAAGAGCTGATTTGACTTTGGAAACATCGACTTTGTCACACTATCCGACTAAGAAGTGATAGGTGGTAGTTGACGAACATGTAAAATATCTCTATTATGGTGAAACAAATAGCCTTCTACCGAAAGAAAAAGAATGGGCTATTGACATTCTCAAGCTTACACAAGCTTCTAATTTACATTGCAGCAACTTCCTGTTCATTCCTCCGAAGATAAACCCAACCTGCCTTATTTATACATCCAGCTCGTCAACTACTGTTCAATGAATCTTCTTTCTTTCTGATTAGATTTTTTCACTCAAATGGGAATTGCAATTCTTTTGCGTCAGGATTGAGTTTGAGGTCCTTAAAACAGCCAATCCAACTTTGAAAACTTTGTCAAATTATCTGACTGCGAAGTGATATATAGTGCACCACAGGATGACTGAATATATTTGCAGTCTCATACTCAAATATACCAACACACGTACACTGAAGATTGTATACTCTAACAGAATAAAGGTTACAAACAAGTAAAAATACCTCTATGTTCCGGCAAAACAAATAGCTCAGCTACCAAGAAAAAAAAAAAAAAAAAAAAAAGATTGCTGAAGTTCTCCCATGGCCTATCCAAGCTTTTAATGCATATAACAGGCATCTCAATGTTGGGTGCATGTGAGAATGTATGTTATTTCATTTGTTCTTTCATATTAGTCATTGCATGGTTAGAATATCGAGGGATTAATCTTTTTAAGTTGAGCTTTTTCTGCCATTAATTATGATGGCATCAAGTTTCAATCTTCATTCCTATCTATCGAATGAACACGTGTAGCTTTCATTTAAGATTGTAGGCAGGTTTTGGTAATGTTTATCCATTATTTCAGGAATCAGATAAAGCTTCAACAGAACCTTATGTACCTCGCTGCTATTGCAGATTCTCAACCTCAACCGCCCCCCATGCATTCTCAGGTATCATCTGCTTACTGCATTCTCATTTTTCTAGAATGCTAGCTGCTGAGGCCCATCACATGCTAAAGTGACACATGCAAAGTTCAGGCCTTTAATCAGATTGTCCTCATGAATTACACAATAGACCGCAGTCCGATTTCTAGGTGTGGCACACCTGATAAGCGGACCGTCATGATTTTCAGACTATGTTCACCAGAGGAACAGTCTGATTAACAGCCTGGATGTTGCACAAGGGAGCAAAATTCCTTTATATTTAGTGTATGGCTTTCCACATCAATCTTGCTTGAAAATTGAAATCCATCTTTCATACAGTTTCCTCCTAATGCTGCCATGCAACCGGGGGCACGTTACTTGCAACACCAGCAAGCACAACAGATGACACCACAGTCACTTATGGCCGCCCGATCATCAATGCTGTATGCACAGCAGCCACTGTCTGCACTGCAGCAGCAAGCTCTTCATAGCCAGTTGGGCATGAGCTCTGGAGCTAGCAATGGACTCCACATGCTGCACAGCGAGACTGGTTTGGGAGGCAATAGCAGCATGCTTGCAGCCAGGGGCTTCCCCAATTTCGGCCGCAGCACTGGGGAGGGCTTGCAGGCTGCAAACCGAGGAATGGCAGGTGCAGGCAAGCAGGATGCGGTAGGTGTGGGGTCCACGGCTGGGAATGCAGGAGGCCAGAGTAGAGATGGGACTGAACCTTTCTACTTGAAAGGCTCTGAAGGAGAGGCAAACTGAGGGGTGGTGGCGGCCGTTGCCAAGCGACTGATGCAGATGGGGAAACCTCTGAGGTTGTTAACATAACTTGTAGGATTATTTTTTTTTTTAGAGCTAAAGACGATTCCGTTGCCTATTTGAGCTTGTTGGTTCTTCAACTATCTGATGAATGATGATGACAACGGCGACAATATCGATATGAAATGTTTTGTTTGAGACTTGCATTAAGTATTAGTTATTGTAAATTTGTAACTTAGCCAAGGAATGGACATTTTCTCTCACATGATCTCTCCAATCCGGTTTATCCATGATTGCATGATTCTATTGCCTGCTGGCCCATTGTGCTTGGAAATCCCATTAATACTTGTGCTGAATTTATTATTATTATTATTATTTAATTTAAAAACCATACTATATAGACTAAAGTCTGAGCATGGAGAGCCCCTCTCCATGTTCTTTTTCATCTCACATCATTGTCAATGAATGCCGCCAAATCCAATCTTGAGTGTGGCTGTCTATGAAAATCCAAACCTTTCAACCGGTGGGATGATGGCTCATGGCCCAAAACTAATAGGGTTCAGAACAACAAACCTTTCATATCCATCGGCCTACATTGTTGATTTTGCAGCAACATGTGCTCCTAGAGAATACATGTAGTTTCGCAACGGATAGAAGAGCATGGGTGCATTCCACCACCATTCCTATGGAGCCCACAATGGATGGTGATATGTTAAATTTCACAATGATACAGCCACCCAGGCGTCCAACTAGCATATTTTCACATTGCATATTCACAAAAGCTTCATGGAACATGAACAATGATGGATCATCCTGGCCATCCAAGACAAACTAGACTGTTTTGATCAGGAAGTGGCCCGCTGGCGCAGCCAACCTACGGCCAAGAGCCAGCCAATAGAAAAGATCAACCTATAGCCTGCATTTCTCCATTAGATCATTGGGATGGGACAGCTGAAAAGCTCGCACAGGAGTACAAGCCATCTAATAGACTCAAGCTTAAAGCAGGCTAAGATTACACAAGCCTAGAGAGGTCCATCGCATGAAATAATCGCATTTTTTGGAACGCAAAAAGAGTATCTCTGTGCCTCCTAGAAACCATGCTGGGACAGGGAAAGTCACAATGCTAGAGGAGAGTGTATGCCTCTTTATTTCCGGTTGAGGAGATAGGTAATGTAGGAATAGGTAATGTAGGAAAGAAGTTCTATTGCTTGTTATAGGCTCCTGCAGAGAACCCCAGATATTAGTTTCTTGATAAAATTCTGAGATTTTCCATTTTCTTACCTCTTATGTAAGTATAAGAAAGGGGTGAAGCCCTTTATCTTCTTGGGGTCCCTCCATTTGAGCCATCTACAAGCCCCCGGTGCGTCTCCACTAGGCGCGATTTGCTAGCCATCACTCTCCACTGCAAGTGTTTTTGGTTCCTATTAATCGAGTTGGCATTAGCTTCTAGTAGAGCAAGCTCGTTCCTCGAGTAACTCTTTCTTTAAGTAAAGCAAGCATCTACACTGTTGGGGATTTGTGCTGCGGAATCACACAGATCTAGATCTAGGATAGCAATCCAATGGCACCAAGCAAACACAAGAGAATACAAAGATTTAACGTGGAAAACCCTTGCGGGAAAAAACCACCGCACGAAGCAACAGAATTCCACTATAAAAGCATAAATTACAAAGAGAAATGATTTACCCAATTCGAACAACCTCGAATCTCACCCTTGCTACATCCTTTAGAAACCCTAAAACCATTTTAAGAACCATTGGAAACTTTTAGAATGCCTTAGAATTTTTTAGAAAAGCCCTAGGGACCCTTATTTATAGTTTAGGAAACTTCACTTACGCACCTCTCTGAAACCGTCTCAAATTTACGCAATCCGCACAAAATCCGCGAAGTATTTGCGTAACCCTCGACTAGTTGAAAGAGGGCTTCGACTGGTCGAAGGACCCCTTCAACCCATCGAGCCTGACCCTCGACTGGTCGAGCACTACGGAACTCCAAAACACAACGCTGCTGGACTTCGAGTCGAGCGGACTTCAACCGGTCGAAGCTCCCTTCGACCAGTCGAGCAGCGCACAAAAGATTAAAGACATCTTCTGACAACATACACATCCTTGGTGCGATAATTGTTTTATTTTGCAATGTCACCAGAGTAGAGGAAGGATGTGACGATTGCTCGACAGGCTGATAAGAGTGCTAGGCTCTTAAGGCAACTGGAAGAATTCATCCTATGCAATGCACAACGTTTGGACTAATACATGATGATGTGGGTCAGGAATCTGAGGAAGACGAGACTCCCTCTCGACGTAGGATTCTATTAACAAACATCTAAGAGGGGGATGAGAATATCAACCCCTTTCATGACTGCGCTCAAATTAGGACTATTCCACCCACTTATCACCTAGATCATCATAAGAATTACAAGATTAATGTTGAAATTTCCAATTTCTAGGATCGATTAAGTTCTGAATAGGTTGTTGATTGGCTCAACACATCGAGCACGTCTTCAAAGACAAACAGATTTCCAGAGATAAACAGGTCAAGTTATGAATCACCTAACGACGCCAAGGGAAGGCTAAGGTCTCATCTTGAGCCAATATGAAGAAACTCTTCTGCAAGACCTTTGTATCATACAACTATATACAAACCACGTATAAACAGCTACGCACCCTATATTAAGGAGATCAGACGGTTGATGAATACACTGAAGAATTCAACCAACATGTGGCGCGCAATGATCTCACTGAGTAGAAGAACATATTCGCTGCATGTTATGTTAGTAGGTTCCAACCAAGCATCTGTGATATTCTGCAGTTGGACCCCCTTTAGATGGTCCCTAAACAGCAGGTAATAGTTGTTGAAAGCCAACATAAGCCTCTTGTTGCCCAAGCAAGAGCCCAAAGAAGATTGGCTCAAGGGAAACATCTACACCCTGCTACACTGTCAGCAAGAAGGTGTGAAAATTTATCATAGATAGTGGAAGTTGGGAGAATGTGATCTTACATGAAGCTGTTCACAAGCTCCATATCAAGATGGAGAAGCATCTCCATTAGTACAAGTTAACCTAGTAATCAGGAGACGAGGTAAAGGTAACGAAGCAATGTCTTTTTCAGAAAAGGTATTTTGATCATGTGTTGCAACGTCCTACCATCCAGTGTTGGGCCAGCCATGGCAATATGATTGCCACACTATACATGATGGGTGAATGAAAACATACACCTTTGAAAAGGATGATCAGAAGATGTAACGCTCCGAACTCTGGTGAATGGGTTGTCCAACCTCTCAAACTCTAAATCTGGTGACGACAATATTTCTTTTCTTTTTTTAATGGTACCCAAACATGACATTGGTAATAATCAAATAACATGAAACCATATATATAAATGTCCTGCATAACACTTTTCCTTCTACCCTAAAAATTATATTCCCCGATATTTCAAAATAATAATACACGGTTGAAAATAAAAAACTAAAAAAAGTTATGCATGCTTGTCTCCACTTACGAATCTTCCCTGTAAGTATAAGAGGAAGCAATGAAATGGGCTATGAAAGTCCAATGTATACTTCTATCATGAGGCATAACATGGCCAAATCAAAGGTATAACACTGCTAGATTAGAGTATAGCACAGGTATGCATGACATATCATGATCAAGTAGCATTTGTAATTAAACAGAATAAAGCACAGATAATGATATATAGCAGGTGAATAACTAATCATGTTGTCATCATGTTATAACAAGTGGGGAATATAACTAATACATGGTGTGGTCAAGATAGTAGTGCATGGTTTCGCGAGCTGTGGAGTCCAACACAAAGTTCTACCCAAGCTAATCCCATACCTAATTTGGATGCCAAGTTTCAATATAGTAAACCCTTAATCTTAGGTTAGTCCCATAACTAATCGAAATCTTAACCGTTACAAATAAGCACTTGATTGTCTAGTTGCGCATCTACGAATTTGGTTAGACCAACACGAGGGTCGTCACCAAGTATTCATATTACTCCTCAGGTCCTGTCACCACATCGGGGGAATACGATGGGCCACCTGGCAAGACAATATAGTCATCGGGTCTCATCACTGCACCGCGTACAGTGGGTTGTCCGGCCTTTACCGCACTGTGTATAGTGGGTTGTCCGGCCTTTTAGGAATCAATCCTAGGTAGAGCACCCCCTCGAGCCTTGTCATATCATCACACAAATGGACTGCCCCAACATTCACATAATGCAACGTATAATCCACTTAGACAACACAATGACGTAATATCATATCACATTATTTCACTTGGCCAATACGATGGCTCAATATCATATCACATATCTCACTTAGCCAACACGAGGGCCCAATATCATATCACATATTTCACTTGGCCAACATGAGGGCCTAATATCATGTCATATATCTCACTTGGCCAACACGAGGGACCAATATCATATCACACATCTCGCTTGGCCAACACGGGGGCCCAATATCATATCACATGTTTTTACTTGGCCAACATGATAGCCTAATATTTTCATTGACCAACTCGAGGGCCAAAGTCTGATCTTCTTCTTCCCAGGATATATGCATGGATATGCTATGCTAATGTTGGATGTATGTAAAAAGCACGTACTATCTTCTCATTAACAAATCGATATATATCATTCATTCAATTGGTTATGGGCCCAAGTCCTTTGGGCTTCAATTCAAGCACATCATCTCTACAGTAGACTTAAGTAATGCCCAATTCCTTTAGTGGGCTTTCACAAGACCCATAAGCAAGTAGGGCATTCCCAATGCCCATGAACAAAGTAGCTTTCACAAGGCACATGAATAAGTGGGCTTTCACAAGGCCCGATAGGAAAAATGGGCTTTCTTAAGGCCCAATAGGTAAGTGGGCTCTCTTAAAGCCCAATAAATAATTGATAATTAACTACATACATTATCATTACATTACAACATGCCAAAAGGGCCGAATGAACTATAAAATCACAACCATCATCATCATCATCATCACACATCATCATAACCTCACATCGATAAAACTTAATATTATTATTATCGCATCAAGCAGCTAACTATGCAGCCGGTCCAAATGTAAAGTATGGTCCAAAAATTGGTATCTATATGCCTAACTTAAATGAGTCGATTCAACAGTTGACACACATCCCGTGATAGGGTCCACACTGACAATTCCATTATATACACCGAAATCAGCCCGTTCAAAAGCCCAACACTCCCATCAAAAGAGGGTCCGTGGTTATGGCCGTACAAGTACAACCATGTACATGAATGTGGGCCTCATTGCCCCAGCAAAATAATCAAGTTGGGGCCCATAGTTGGACCAACCACCATAAGGATACGATGTATATATCAAGTGGGTTTCATGGCATGGCCCACCAAGTTTTGGATCAAACTAATATGTGTTTCAGTCTAGCTTAGTAGAAATAACCTTATAAATGTTTGAATGACATGTGCAAAATAAAGTAGGGCACACGGTTAGTGGGTCCCATAATAAGTCCTAGGACAAGCTGATATTTGTATGTTCCTTTCATTTGGGTCTATGTAACTATTGATTCGCAAAGAAGCATCATGGTGGGCCCGCATCAAAAGTTATACATATCAGATTAGCCTCAAACTCGGTACATACATTATTTATCAAGTCTACATCTATCATATAAAATTCGAGATTAATTAAATATATGTGGACATCATAAATCTTAACCGTTTAGAACGGTATCAATGTCGGCTACTGCACTGGTTAGTAAACTTAGTACAAATACCATTAATTGGATTAAGAGGTTAAACAAATCAGATTCACCCCAAATTTTGTATATATATGGTCCATTAAATCTACCATCATCACATAAAATTTGAGAGCAATTGGATATCGGTGGACACCATAAATCTAAGCCACTGTACAACAAATTTGCTCTGAGTTACATAAATCAAGTGAAGGGATTAGACTGATCGTATTTACTCAAAATTTGGTACGTACATTCTCTATCAAGTATATTACCATTGCACAAATTTTAAAATTAATTAGATATCCCGAGGCGCAACAAATCAGTGTTGTTCAGAAGGGTATCAGTGCTAACCACTACACTAGATAACAAACCTGGCGTAAATTGTATAAATCAAATGAAGGGGTTAAACCAATCGGATTAACCCCAAATGTAGTACATGCATTCTCTGTCAAGTATACTATCATCACACAAAATTTGGGCCCCATTGGATATCTGTGGACACCATAAATTTGGGTCGTTCAGAAGGGTGTCAGCGCTGCTCACTGCATTGGACAACAAACCTGGTCTGAATTGCATAAATCAAATGAATGGATTAAACTGATCAGATTGACCATGAATTTAGTAAATACATGTGCCATCAAGTCTAATATTATCACACAAAATTTTGACATCTATCGAATATATTTGGGCTCCACAATCTGGTCTGTTTTGAGGGGTGTCAGTGATAACCACTGCATTGGATAGCAATCCTAGTCCAAATTGCATAAATCAAACGAAGGGGTTAAACAGATCAGATTGACCCCAAATTTGGTACATAAATTCTCTATGAAGTCTACTATCATCATACAAAATTTGAGTCATATAAACACAATCAAAGTAAAGGAAAAACATGTAGAAACACATACACAGAAATGGGCCTCCATGGGATTCAATGATGGATTTCATTCAGATACTTCCTAAAAAAGATTTCATTCCCATAGATCCTCAAAGGGATGGCCTACTAAGATGTGGTTTGGGGCCACCCAAACACCACCATAATCTCATGGTGGGCCCACCTTAACATACCTAAAGAAAAAATAAGGAAAACAATGGATAGATTTAACCACCATGGGTTGAATGGTTTGGATCTTCCTCTCCCAATGATGACCCACCTCATCTCTCTTCTTTTTCTCTCATTTTTTCTCTTATTCTCTGAAATTTTTCTTGTTAGAAATGGCTAACCACATTGGTTAGACCTTTTTTGTGTAGAGAGATAACCCTAGGTTAAGGGAGAGGAGTTAGTTTGCTTAGGTTAGCTAGTTAGTGGGATATGTTGACATTGCATAGCCGTGGCTCATGTATGAGAGGGTGATGTGTCACATGGAAAAGTGCATGCAGTGTGAGAGGGGTGAGGTATCACATAGAAAATGTGCATGTGGTGTGAGTTGGGTGAGGTGTCATGTGCATGTGATGAATGTGTAATGAGTGGACCATGACATCATGGTGAGGTGTGGGTTAAGTGAGTAGAGAGTATTGACATACTCTATTAAGGCATGAAATGGGCTTTCTATGATAGGCCATGGGCTATGAGCCCAAGTCCCATATGAGGTGTGTGTATGTGTGGATCTTCGCACACTTGCGTTCTCAGGTTCTTCGCAACGTATCTCACAAACGAAGCGTCGCACGAATGAATGGATGGTACATCCGCTATCGGGGCGACGTGGCAGTCCTTATGGAGGGAGTTTTGAGGTCTCTATGTTTAGGTCACCTGGGTGTATACTGCACGCAGATTGCCCAAGTCCCGCTCAGGGGCTCTAGACAATGTGCACTCATGTGTGGAAGAGATGTGGGATACCGAGGTATTATGACGGGTATGAAAGTTGCCTACAAGCGAGTAACCAAGACAGGCGTACAAACGTGTTGTTGGCCATTTAGAAAAATCAAGGTGTTACAGAAGGTGATCTTCTATACAATACAAAAATGATACTCCGACCAAGCCTAAAAAAGTAGTTGGTGACATCATTGTGATGGATGTCCACTATCTTGTGTTGGGCCAACCATGGCAATATGATCACCACACCATACATGATAGGCGAATGAAAATGTACACCTTCAAAAAGGATGATCAAGAGGTCATCTTGTATCCAATGAAAAAAGACTCCAACCAAGCCCAAGAAGGCAGGTAGTGACTTCCTTTAGCATCGAGCTTCTACAAGAGGCTTAAGAGGTGGGCACTGCATGTATTGGTAACAAAATAGCCCAAGGTGTTTGTAAAGTACCAAGAGAAAAACCGCTGATTAAAGAACATGTGGATATCATACCCAAAGAACTCCTTGGGCTCCTTATCTTGAGAGATATTCAACAGCACATCGACTTCCCTAGTGCAATCCTCCCGAATAAGGCCCATTATTGGATGAGCCCAAAGGAGTCCAAAGAGCTTGAATATCAAATTCATGAGCTCCTTCCGAAATGGTCAATCCATGAAATATGAGCTTTTGCAACATTCTCATGCTCCTCACGCCTTAAAAAATGAAACATGGCACATGTGTGTGGACAGTTGGGCCATCAACAAATTTATGATTACATATCGTTTCCTAATTCTCCACCTGATTGATATGCTAGATTAATTAAGATGTGCTAAAAGTCTTCTCCGAGGTCAACCTCAAAGCAGATACCATCAAATTTACATTCAACTAAGGGATGAGTTGAAGACTGCCATCAAAATACGAGAATGCTTATATGAGTGGTTGGTGATTCCCTTTGGTTTATCTAACGCACCAAGTATATTTATACACGTTATACACCATGTGTTAAAACTATTCATTAGACTTTTCATGGCCGTCTACATTAACGACATTCTCATATATAGTCTATCACACGATGACTATCTCCAACATCTTCGAGTCGTATTCGACGAGAAAAAAAATAGAATTAACTCTAACGGGTACAATTATTTGTCGGACCATATATTGTTTCTCACAGACACCATGACAACAAACAGAGTATAGGTAGATCATCCAAGTCCAAGCAATTCGAGACTAGCGCACTCTGAGGAACATCAATGACATCCAAAGCATCTACGGACTTTCTACCTTCTATGATTGCTTCATCAGGTATTTCAGTATCATCTTCACTCACCAGCTGTTTAAAGAAGAATACATTCACTGGAACACCTAAGGCACAAGAGAGCTTTGGACACATCAAAGAGAAGCCTTACATAGCCTCAACCTTGTCATGTTGAATTTGACAAAGTATTCAATGTTGCGACGCTTCATGAATTAGCACTAAAGCAGTACCCAATCAAGAAGGCAGCTTGCATGCTAAAACGAGAAGTTGAAAGGTCCAAAGTTGAGGTACTCTGTACAACTTCGAGTTCTACACTATAGTGCAAACTCTTTACCACTAGCGACAATACCTCATCTAGCAAGAGTTTAATCTCTTCTCGGACCATGAGGCATTGAAGTACATCTATGGGCGATACAAGCACAATAGTCGTCATGCAAAGTGGATGTCCTCCTTACAAGAGTATACTTTTATAAAGCATAAAGTTGGGGTGTTGAACCGAGTTGCCAATGCCCTTCATGCACTATGTATGAACTCGATGATAGACTAAATAAGAGGTGTTCTATGCATGAACATTTTCTCTTTGATGGGATGCACATATGCGTTCCCCGTGTTTCCTTCAAGAGAAAATCATATAGGAATTGCATAATGATGTAGAACGTGTCACAGAGATATTCCCAGCATGGTTGAGCCAAAAGGAGGTGGACCGTAAATTGACCATAACTTTTGATCCAGGTATCGTTACGGGGCGTACAACCTATCAATCTTTACTGAAACGGGCCATCCGAGGTGAACTGACCCACAATGTGGGTCGCATCTGTCTGTTTCGTCAGAAAACACACGCTTTCAACTCAAAAATGAATTTTTAGAAAAATTTTACTATTTTTAGTAATTCCGATTTTTTAATATTTTTTTAGAGTTTTAGATTTTCTTTCCTTATAGAAATAACTTTTAGTTATACTAGGACTCTTCTAGAGAAATTTTATTTGCAATTTTTATTTTTAGAAATTAGGCCTTAGAAGAGTTTTATTAGAGTTAGAATTTTGTTATTTTTGGTAATTACAAATTTTAGTTTTTTTTCTATATTAATGGTGTAAGGAGACACATTAGGGAAATTATCAATGATCAATTAATCAATTTTGAATTTCTTAAAATTTATTTCTATTTTCTGCTTTCTTTCCTCGTGGATTCGAGAAGTCTCTGTGAGGAGTCCAGAGAAGCTCCATGGATTCGGAGTAGTTATCCTCATCACGTTCATCCCTGCGTCACATAATGAAGGACATTTCGGTTGTGACAAGACACTTGTCTTGCTAAATGACAAGTACTGTGGCTGACATGGGATGAGACCTCGCCGATTTGTTACGGTTACGTTTGAATTATAAGTTACTTAAGCTACTTATGCCATAAGTAGCTTATCTTGGTTTCTACTTATTAAGCAGATAAGTATGTTTGGTAAACAACATACCAGCCAAAAAATAGAAAAACATATTTGGCTTCCAACATCACAAGTAATTATCCCTCAAGTCTGTTTGGTCCCCCTCACATCCATCGTCCATCATTTGGGGCCAACCTTTGGTGTGGATTGTCCATCATGTGGGGCCCACCTTTGATGTGTGTCGTCCATCATGCAAGGCCCACCTTGGATGTTGGCCATTCATCACTAGGGCTGACCTTTTATGTGCATTGTTCATTATGTAGGGCCCATCTTTGATGTTGGTCATCCATCATATTGGGCCCACCATTAATGTTATTATCCATCATATGGGGTCCACCTTCAATATCCACCACCCATCATAAGGGCCCCACCTCTAATGTGGGTCATCCATCATGTAGAGCCCACCTTGGATATGGGCCACTCATCATTAGTGCCGACCTTTGATGTGGATCGTCCATCATATGGGACCCACATTGATGTGAATCATTCATCATGTGAGGCCCACCATTATTAATTGCCCATCATGTGGGGCCCAATTTTGATGTGGACTATCCATCATGTGTGCCCCACCTTTATTGTGGGTTGCCCATCATGTGGGGCTCGCCTTGGATGTGGGTCATTCATTATTATAGGCAGACCTTTGATGTGGACCATCCATCATGCAGGCCACCTTAGGACCATCCATCATGTGTGGCCCAACTTCAATGTCCACTGCCCGTCATGTGGAGCCCGCCTTTGATGTGGATCACTTTGAAGTGGGTCATCCATCATATCAACCCACTTTGGATGTTGGCTTCTTATCATTATGGGCCGACCTTTGATGTAGACCATCCATATATCGGGCCACATTAATATGGGGTTATCCATCATGTGCGGCCCATGTTTTATGTGCACCATTTACTGTGTGAGCCCCACCTCTAATGTAGACAATTCACTATATTGGGGTCTCCTTTGATATGGACAGTTAGAGGGGGGCTCTTTAGACATGGACTATGAGAGAGAGAAGTAGAAAAGTCACAAGTGAAAAAGCTAAAAAAGAAAAAACTTATTAAATAGCTAACTTTTAGCTAATAAGTTACTTTTATAATGTTTTTTACCAAACTAACTTAAATGAAAAAAGTAAGTAAATTACTTAACATAAGTTAAAAAGTAACTTATTTGATAGTATCCAAATAAGCCCTAAATTCTAGTTACTGGCACGTCGTGGAAGAATATTAGCATCAACTTCGTGTTGGGTCGTCCACATTCCCAGCGCAAAGCAAATTGGGACCGCTTCTCAAAGATGATGATTTTGTTCACTGTCGCAGGACAATGGATGCTTCCCACATTGCAGACCTATTCTTTAAGGAGAATCATGGGTCCCGAGAATCATCACATCCAACCAAGACCCGAAGTTTGTTAGTCACTTCTGTCAATGTTTGTGGAAGAATATGAAGCTTAACTTCCGAACACACATCACACACAAACTGATGTGGTGAATAGTATCACGGGAAACCTCCTACGCAACTTGATTAGTTACAAGCCTAAGCAATGGGACCTAGCATTACCCTTGTTCGCCTTCAACTGCTCACAAAATTGGACCACCTAAAAAAGTCATTTCAAATCTATCTACAAACGGAGCCTGGATGGTTGGCTTGAATTCATGGTCATCCCACATTACCGGCTAAGCAAGTGCAGAAGCCAAGGATCATGTTGATCAACCCAAAGCTTCATATGAAGAGGTGAAGAAGAAAATTGGAGATAACAATACAAAGTACAAGATTGCCATTGATCGCTGCCATCACCCAGTTGCGTTGAAGAAGGTAATTTTGTGCGGGCCATACTTAAGAAAGATCGGCTCCCTTTGAGAATACAACAAGAATGGGGAATCCAACAAAGCGGAAAATCAGGCCATATGAAATCATTAAGAAGATACGCCATAGCATGTTTCATTTGCAATTCCCTAGTCACACCCGTGCAACAAACATCTTGCACTCTACGTAGGTGAATCATTTGGCAAAGATGACACAAGTGTAAACTCAAAAGTCTTTAAGTTTTCTCCCACCCAAGGAGGAGGATGGAGTCATCCTGGCCATCCAAGATAAGCTGGATCACTCTGATCAGGAAGCAGCCCACCATGCAACCAGTTCACAGCCAATAGACAAGATCAACATACAGACCACATTTCTCCATCAGATCATTGGGATGGAAAGGCAGAAAATCCCAGCACGGGAGTACAAACCATCTGATGATTCAAGCTTAAAGCAGGCTAATATTACAAACCATCTGATGATTCAAGCTTAAGGCAGGCTAATATTGCACAAGCCCATAAGTCCACACATCAAGAGGTGTGCAGATATGAAAATAGTTTTATAGTTTTTCCGCACCAACGAAACATGTCCGTTCCAAACCAACACTGACTTATGTATGGCTCCCAAAATGATTTTCCTACATTTTACTATTTATCCCTTCTCTCTAGTTCTTTCTTTTTACCTATTTTCTTATTGGTCCTTGAGATTAGAAGAGAATTTTGATAGGCAGAAAGTGTTGACTTCCTTATTTCCAACTGCAGAAAAAAAGTCTAATATTGCTTGTTAATAAATTGGCTCTTACAAAGAGCCTTAGGCATTATTTTTTCAATAAAATTTCTAAGAATTTCTTACTTCTTTGTGATAACGAGGGAGAGAGCCTTTGATTTTCCTATTGGTCCCTCCGTTTGGGCCATCTACAAGTCACCGGGGAGTCTCTGCTTGGTGCTTTTTGCCAGCATTGCTGTGTATGTTTCCTGTGCTCCAATCGCATCAAACTATTACCATTTTTCTCCATATCAAGCACACTCAATAACCCATTTGGACACTCATAAGAGGCAATTTGAGGCCTGTTTTGAGCATTAAGACCTAAACGTCTTGAACCAAACAGCAGGTTTGATGCACTTCAATAAAATCCCATCTGATCCCCAACTTGTAATAGTCTGTTATTGGTTTGACAAGGTAGGTTCTGAAAAGCCCACTAGCTATCAGATCGGTTTTCCGCTACTCTTAACGAAAAAGCATGTGCATGAAAATGAGGCTGAAACCCCCATGTGCAGAAGTGAGTCACACAGCGCCTTAGCTGTCTCAACATGACATGCAAGTGATCCAGACCATTCATCTTCTCAGACCCACCATTGACAGTTTACCTAAGAATTTTGCCCACTGAACATTGGAGCAGATCCATATATCAAAGTAGAAAGTGCACAGACATTATACGAACAAAATAATATATATATATCATCCATGTCCTTATAGATTTTTCACAATTTACAAACCTGGGTAGGAAAGCCATACAGCATAAACACAAGAAATACATCATTAAATTAATGCATATGTACAAAAAAAAAAGAAGAGATATATACCATTACAACCGAATTGAACACATGACGGCCGTATGGAAATCTACACACAGGCTGAGAGGTAGCTTGGTTGTTAGGCATCTCCATGTCTTCTTTTTCGGATTGTACACTTGAATGAACAATGTCATCCTCTCCGCTTGCGGCCTCCGGGCCTTCGTGTCAAATCGCAGTGCAAACATCACATAAAGTTCTCCCCCCAAAGCAACAAACCCGCACGAAATGTCCCCCGGGGCCTTTCTTGGTAAGTTTGATTCTTTCCACCATTGGTTAGTTGTGATATCATATCTGCAACAAAACTGTTCATGAATACAACATTTCCCATAACAGATAAAATGGATATTAGATAAATTGGGGGGGGGGGGGGGGGGGGGGGTGTGTGTGTGTGTGTGATGTGCCTCATTGGAATGAAAGAATTACCCAAAAATCAAAATGTTACAAAATTGTGGTGGACAGTACTGCAGGAATTTAGAGGTTTTAGGTATAATTTTTTGGTGGTGGCCCATTGAACTGTTGAATCAACCAGATATTTGGGATCAAGGCCCAACAAGAAGGTATACCTGATAATTTTTTGGTGGATTTCATGCTCATTAAATCATTTCTCCCACGCTGGTGAAAGTAACCCTAGTAGGTACCTATCGCAAGGTTCCCAAGTGTTTTCCCATGACGGAACATTTCGATATGTTTGGTAGACAAACAAAATAATAGATTCCACATAGCAATCATTACCCTTATCCATAATCAGATTCTCATGCACGGGATGTAAGGGGCCACCATCTCACCAAAATGAGATTTTCACTTGCTATTCAAACAAAACCCTAAAAATGGAACCCACAGGAATCCATGTTTTAATAGTACTCCGTGGGATTCATCATTGGATAATTATTACACTTTTTTCTTTTCTTTTCTTTTCACACGAATCACACAGTCCCTGAATGTTAAGGTGAGTTGAAAATTGATGGGTTGCACAGAAAAAACCAAATGCATGCTTCTTGAACAAATTGGCATGCAAAAGCACAAATGTATTGCAAGGCATGTTACTCCATATCTTCCAGAGAAAAATGGTTTCTGGTAGGGGTGCACGTCGAACCAGTAGAACCATGGAACCGGACCGGAACCGACCAAACGGTCCGGTTTGGTCTGGTTCTAGAGTGTACCGGTTCCGGTTCCGGTTCTGGTTCCAAAAATCAAAATGGATCCACGGTTCGGTTCGGATCCACGGTCTGGTTCGGATCCACGGTTCGGTTCTCGGTTTGGGGGTATGTAGAACCAAACTGAACCGTGAACCGATCCGTAGAACCGAACCGTGGATCCAAACCGCGGAACCGAACCTGGAACCGAACCAAGAACTCTTTGATTGTTTCCATATTTGACTCATGATTTATGGTTTACAATGCATCATTTAATTGTTTTCATAAATGTATTTTTACACACCTTATACAATATCTAAACCATACATCAAATGGATCACAACATGAATGGACATGGGCTAGATTATAAAATAAAACATGCAATTGGGCTGGATTATAAAAAGCCTAGAACCGTGGAACCGACCCGGAACCGAACTGGTTTTAACAATTTGGTTCCGGTTCGGTTCTAGGGTGCTAACGGTCCGGTTCTGGTTCCGAATATCATAGAACCATTACGAACGGTTTGGTTCCGGTTTCACCCCAGAACCGGACCAAACCGACCTGTGTGCACCCCTAGTTTCTGGAAGTATACCCCCTAAATCATTGAATATGACCAGAGCAAAATGCCATGCAGTGAAAAAACAATAAGGGAAATTTTTGCTTAATTCAGTTCTAGTCATTAAAAAGACCCAGTCAAAAATTCAGCCACAGAAACAGAAACGCCAAAATATCAAAGAATGAGAAGTATGGGTTTAAAACGGTTTCGACTCAAAGACGGAGTGGGAAAACGGCTGTATATGCACGTGTGTGTGTGTGTATTATATGTATAAACTAGATTAAAACATAAAACTTCAATTAAAATGGTTAGAATCTCTATATGCACTAGTGACCACGAATTGAAATATCTGTATTGTACGTATCAGCCAATACGGCCCTATTATATCCGTATTGACTTGATACAAATACGCATTACGAGGAAGTACAACCCAGGAGAAAAAACTTGGTCATATCTCCCTATGTCAACTGATACAGCCATAAATAAACATCTCATATTTTTGTTCTTTTCTTTCTTTCTTTTTTATACAATTCCCCTCTCATTTTTCCTCTTATTTTTTCATTTCAACTGTTGAGGAAGCTTAAAAGTTATTTTCAACTAGATCTAGGCCTATTTTAGGGATCAAAACAAAACATTCAAGTGGGATTCAAACAATCAAAGCAGAATGAACCATTATGGGGAAAATTAGAAAAAAGGGTAAACCATCTTCTTTTTGTTGTGTTTCACTGTAATGGACCCTAATTCACCAAATCATGATTGATTTATGTTCAATTAGGGTCCATTTGATTGATTTTCAACAGGTCAACCTGACAAATGTCTAGCATTAAGTACATGTTCAAAACACACAAAAACAAGAAACGAAGAAGAAGAAGAAGAAGAAGAAGAAGAAGAAGAAGAAAGATTCTTGAATATCTCACCTTTTTTACTGTAATTTTTTGGCTTAAAAATTTTTCAACAAATACGGGGCCAATACCGATATGCAATACTCAGATCATATTGGTTTTTGGCGAGGCCGATACACCCGCCGATACTCATACTCAGAACCAAGGTACTAATATCTATAAGTAAACAAGCAGTGGGCTTGATGAGGACATCATGCGCACACGCGCACGCACACCACCCCCCCTACGCACGTACGTACGCAGAAGGAGGATCCCATCATCGACCTGGCTCGATGACGACGTCCAGGGAGGGCCCCCTAGCTAGAAGAAAAGTTTTGGTTCAGAAAAGTGGGCCCGATAGTCAAGAAAAGCCCATCATGGGATCTCATGATTGTGGCCCACTCGTCGGATTGATTTCATTTTTTAGGTTTTGCTTATTGTTATTATTTAGAACATTGTGAACGCTTTAGATTTCTGTGTTTGGTTTTTATTTTAGTTTACTTCATCGCCAAGTAATAGGTTGCGCACATGGTGCGAGTTTTTGGGGTATAGGGTTTTCCTATAAATAGGCACCCCTTGTAGTTCTTTTAATTCATTGAAAATTAATAAAAGTTCTGCGTTTTCCTACTCTCTGAGTTGTGAAGCCTAATTGGGTGCGAAGCCCTCCCTTCATCGAAGGGTTAACTACCGTGGTGCGAAGCCACATCTATCCCGATTCGCCCCCATCCATCGCCATCTCTACTACCCATCTTCTATCATCCATTCTTCTCACCTTACCTCATCATCTACACTTCAAATCAATCATCTATTGCAGCAATTCTCCTCCCCACATCAGAATTTCAGAATCTGGCCCTACAGGAGGGCTGAAACTTCGGCGGAGCACCACGCACAAACCGTACATCAGATTGAGCTGAGATTTAGGGGTTTTGGAGTCCATCCCTGGCCGACCAGGGCCAAGGTGGCCTTTTTCTGAATAGTGGGCCCCACACACGTGTGGCCGGGATCACACGCACGTCCGTCTGGGCAATTGTTGTTGTCCACACGCGGGATCATATTTTGGCTCAGGTTTTTATCCTCTTTTATCCTCTCATAGCCGTTTTTCATGAATCCTAACCCTAGATTACATGATCCCTAATTGATTTGCCCCTTTTTATTACCTTAGGGTTCCTTGAATTGAAATTAGGGAATCCTTTGGATTAGGGACTGATTTTTATGCATGAGTAGTTAATTTTATTTCCCTTTGACATCGTTTAGTTTATAATTTTTATTGGTCCAGTCCTAGCCTGTGTCGGCTTGGACCCGCATAGATTCCCCTTTTTAATTGAATGTTTGGATTTTCATGTGGGACGTGGAATTTGTGTGATTGTTTCTGAATTGGTAAGATCTAAGCCTGAAATCTTGCATATCATATTTAATTTTCCATCTCCTGCATCAGGGCTATTATCATTCTTATTCTTTTTTCAAGGTAAGAGGAATTTTATTACCAGCCAAAAAAGGCGCAAAGCATAATAACAATCAACTGGCTAAAGGGCCCAAAACTAGTCACAAAGCTAATGAGCCCAATTATCATTCTTTTGACCCTCCGAATACTAGTCTATCACCGATCTCTTTGTCCAAGGGCATGGTGGCAGGTTGGTTGAAGCATCTAGGAGGAGATGGAGATTCTTCCTTTTAGCT
The DNA here is from genome assembly GCA_021015155.1 of Magnolia officinalis. Lineage (NCBI taxonomy): Eukaryota > Viridiplantae > Streptophyta > Magnoliopsida > Magnoliales > Magnoliaceae > Magnolia > Magnolia officinalis. The sequence goes on from JAJHSJ010000007.1 coordinate 76,623,438, forward strand.
AGTCTATGGGCATTGTCAGCTGAAAGAAACAACAGGTGTTTCCGAAACTTGAGTGGCACTGCCATGCGTGTTTTTCTTAAATCGCTTGCAAATGTTGTTGAGTGGGATGGGGTGATGCTTTTGTAATATCTCCTGTTTTTTTCTTTTGTTGTATTTTTTCGGTTTTGCCACTTCTAATAGAGTAGTCATCCTTCAAAAAATAAAAAAGTCAAATAGGTGATGAACAAAAACGGCAATGGGGTGGCTCTTTTTTGTTTTTTGAGACGGGCCACTGGTTAGTTCAGTACCAGATTTTGAACTGGCTTTTTTTGAATTTAAAAAAAAAAAAAAAAAAAAGTTTTCTTTTTAAAGAAAAACATTTAATTTGGTTTTCCCAAAAAAAAAAAGAATCTTTTTTGCATACCTACTCAATTAGGAATATTAAACATTGAAGCAATTACATGAGCTCTTTCCAAAAATGAGTTTAAAACAAAGTTTTGCTAACTGTGACTGGACACCTGGGTGACTTCATTTTGAAGTCACCGCGCATCTGATCATCTAAGACTTATCCCAACTAATTGGGGTCGGCTATATGAATCCTTTTCCACCATTACACTCTATCAAGGACCATAACTTCAGGTAGACCATAGGTCATCAAGTCTTTTATTACTACCTCCACCCACGTCCTTTTGGGCCTTCCCTTTGCCCTTTTAGAACCTTCCACTTGTACGAACCCACTCCTAATCAGCGCGATTCTTAGTCGCCGTTGCACAAGACCAAACCATCTAAGTCTACTTGCCCTCATCTTGTTGCATGATGATGTTACTCCTAAATTCCCTCGAATGCATTCATTTCTAATTCCATCCTTCCTTGTCTTGCCACTCATCCATTTCAATATCCGCATTTCAGCTACACTCATCCTATAGACATATTATTCCTTAACTGCCCAACATTATGTCCCATAAAGTTTGCTCGTCTTATAGCCATCCTATAAAATTTCCCTTTCAGTTTGAGATTTTGAGTGGGACGCGACAATCGCATAAAATTCCAGAGGCACATCTCTATTTCTTCCACCCTGCTTGAATTCTATGGGCAACATCCTACTCAATCTCTCCACTTTCATAAATTGTCAACCCACGATATCTAAAGTGGTCATTTTGGGAAATTTCTTGGTCAACAATCATCACAAATTCCTTGTTCACATTCCTATGGGTACTAAAATTGCACTCTATATACTTCGAGTCTAATTAAATTTTAAATCCTTTAAATTCTAAAGCACCTCTCTATAAATCTAGCTTTGTATTTAGGCACTACCTCACATTGTCAATCAAAATTATGTCATTTGCAAACAATATACACCATAGGATCTCTTCTTGCAAACGCTTCATTAACTAGTCCATAACCAATGTGAAAAGGTACAGTCGCAAATCTCAATGTTGACACCTCACGCAAGCCTACAGTAAGCGGGAACTCACTTGTCCCTCCACTAGTGACAATCCTTAATCATGTTCATATATCCTCTCAATGTTCATACATATCCTTAATCATGTCAATATATCCTCTTGGAACTCCTTTCTCTCCCAACACCCACCAGATTAACTCTCTAAGGACCTTATCATAAGCTTTCTCTACGTCAACAAAGACCATATGGAGATCCTTCCTCCTCTCCTTATATTTCTCCATCAATTGTCTACAAAGGAAAATAGCTTCAGCAGTAGACCTCACTGAGATGAAACCAAACTAATTTTCTAATACATTCGTCCCATGCCTTAATGTTTGCTCAATCACTCTTTCCCAAAGTTTCATAGTATGGCTCACAAGTTTAAATTCACAATAGTGATTGTAATAATGTATGTCTCCTTTATTCTTATAAATAGGTACTGTGGTACTTTTCCTCCATTCATCTGGCATTTTCTTCAATCTTACAATCTTGTTGAACAACTTTGTCAACCAAAATAATCCAATATCTCACATATACTTCCAAACCTCTATTGGTATATACCATCCAGTCCAAGGGCCTTTCCTATTTTCATCTTTCTGAAATCTTCTTTCATTTTAGATATCCTAATCCTATGAAAGTATCTATAGACTTCAACGTTATTGAGTTTATGGTTCTTTCCATCTCTATGCTCTCAGAGTGATTGTCATTTAACAAGTTTGAAAATAGCTTCTCTACCTTTCACTGATCTCATTGTCCTTAACAGCTCTCTGGTCACCGCTCTTAAAGCATGTAATATGATCTAGGTCCCTACTCTTTGTCTCTCTCATTTTATCAAGTTTGAAAACATCTTTCTCTTTTTCCTTTTTTGTAAGAGTGAACAATATCATTTATTAAGAAGCCGTTGAAAATAGAGCCTTACAGTCATCACTACAATCAGCTGTATAGGATCCAAATCCACAAGAAGATTATGGATTCAGATCCTTCACAATCCAAACATAGAGACCACAAAATCTACATTTACATCTTGATTCCCGGCCACCCATTGTAAGACCTCCCTCTTAGATTCCCTCATTATTTGATCCCATTGACTTTGTTTGTTGAAGACATCTTTCTCACCTTCTCTTATCCCCAATATATTGTAAAGATCATCACAAGCCCTTAGCCTCACTTGGGGGGGGGGGGGGGGGGGGGGGGGGGGGGGGGGGGGATTTCATTTTGTAGTCTCTTGCCAGGTTTTGAAACATACATGTTTCTCGTTAATAGCTTTTCATACATCACCATTCCACCACCAAGTTTCCTTGTATGATTGGCTTTCCCCTCTAGATACTCCTAAAACATCTTTTGCCACTTTCTTAATACACTCAACTATCTCGTTCCACATAGCGTTTACTTCTTCTTTAACATTCTTCCAATTTCCTTTTTCCATCAATTTATTTCCGAATAACATTGTTCTCTCCTTTTAAATTCCAACTAGTTCTTGGACACCAATTAATTCCATTCCCTTTCTTCCGTCTCTTAATGTAAACATCCATAACCATTAACCTATGTTGCATGGTCAAACTCTCTCTAAGTATCACCTTACAATCTTTACATAGTCATCGTTATGTCTTCTTCCTAAGTAGAAAGAAATCTATTTGGCTTGAATATGATCCACTTTTGAAAGTTATAAAATGTTCATCTCTCTTCTAAAAGTATGTGTTTGCAAGAAATAGATTATATGCCATAGTGAAATTGAGGACAGCTTCCACCATTCTCCCAAAACCATACCGTCCATGTACCCTCTCATATCCTCTACTTTCTTTTCTTGCATGACCATGTAAGTCTCCTCCTACAAATATCCTCTCTCCGTTCGGAATTTCTTGCAATGGTCCATCCATATCCTCCCAAAATTGTTTCTTGATTCTATCCTCTTAACCCGGCGCATATGCACTAATAATATTGATTATTTCATTTTCCTAACACAAGTTTCATTAATAAAATCTTGTCACTTACTCTCTAAACATCTATGACTTTATCCTTTAAATCTTTCTCTACCACTATCCCTACACAATTTTAATTATTGTCCTTTCCCATATACCAAAGTTTATATCAATTTCATGTGGCAAGACAAATCCTATTCTCTTGGACTAGCTTCGTTACCCGCACCGTCAAAAATGGTGTGGGAACCCTTCCCTACTTCTCACAACAACTGCATGTTGTTGAGGTGAGTCGCTTCTAGGGGACGCCCTAGCCAACCCTTACCCATTACTCACTACACCCGGGTTCTGATATAGTGCGTTGCTTACAAGGAAAACCCTAGCATTTGTTTGGAATGTCATATTATTTTGATCCATGTTGGAAGTTTTGGCATAAGTTTGACACTAGCTGCCAACCTAATGCAACCTCCTCCTTTATCCGGGCTACGGACCAGCAATGAGAACATAAAACTCCCATAGGCACAATGTAATAGACTATTATATAGGTAGATTACAATCAAGCGTTATCTAATAGTCTATTATGTAGGTTGATTACAATCAACGAGTTTCACCAAGCATTTGATGCAATACAGAATTCAGAAACTAAATGCGGGATACCAATTCTCCACATTATGCCCCAAACTAGAAATTCCATGCATTTCGAGTAGTAGAATCATATGAAATGTTAATTTGCAGTTAAAGCAAAATGATCGCCCCCATTCACCAATGTACCACGAAGTGTACCTTATTATTACCAAACAGCCATATTGTTAGGTAGAAACAAATAATTGTTAGAGACAAATGTTTTCCATATACAAAAGAGCCAAGAAATGGTAATGGGTAAAATCAGAAAGCTGCAGTTTTTCTAAAGCTTTTGAAACACCTCAAAGATATACTAGGAAGGAGCACACACAGGCGGCAGCCAATTGAGAACCTAGATCCACACATAAAAGCCGGTCCACACCCATCAATGAAACTTCTTGTAGCATGCAGCCTGAGCACATTTTGTACAAGGCGCAAGAACGATTAGATTGTAATAATGATTTTGTTCCGTCATTTAAAAACAGAAAAAAAAAAAAAAAAAAAAAAAAAGAAAGAAAGAAAGAAAGAGACTGTTGGCGTTCCTGCAATGAGTAGTTTGGTGTGATTACAAAATAAGGAGGGTATTTGGTTTGAAAATAGGAGAATCAAATACGGAGGTGAAAATAGGAGGGAAACGAGTGGAATTTGAGACCTAATTATAATATTACGCCTAAAGCTTCGGGCTTCAAGGATAGGGAGCAGGCCCGGATGGACTTTTAAGGTTAGAAAATCTAATGCGGGGGCATTTTCACACCGGGCTCGAGTGGGGTGGCCTGTGAGATGCAGGGGCACACTCGAGGTGGGCGGCCTGTGTGAGGCAGGTGGCTCGTGAGATGCGGGCCCCACCCGTGTGACTCGGGTGGATCGTGTGAGGCGGTACCTATGTGATTTGGGGCCCACGAGGGGGGTTCGACCGAGGGCCTAACCCATGAGACGTTGGGCCTGGGCAATGAGATAAAAGGATTAATTCGCCATACTCTAACAGTTCGAGCTTTTAGAGCAAGTGGTTAATTGTCCTACATCAAAATCAGCCTAACTGGGTCCTGTAGTTGAAGAATTGGCCTAAATTAATCATGAGGTGGGGGAATGGACCTAGGGCCTTAAGACTAGGTGGTAACTCATAATCAATTTAAACAAGAAGAGAACAACCTTAAGAATTGCAGAGAGAGAGAGAGAGAGGTGTTGACCTCCCTTAAAAATATTTTAAATAAAAAAACAACAATAACATATATATATATATATATAATATATATATATATATATATATATTATATATATATATATATATATATATATATCCTATGGGCCACAACAACCTAATTTCACATATGGAAAAGAGCAAATTCCCACATTCCTGCGTCACCAAAAGATGCCCACTTAATAGTATTGTGAGAATCAACCTCAATGACAAGATTCCAATGGAGGGGAGCTCACATAGCCCTCCTAAGTGCAAAAATCACCACCTCCTTGGCCCCACTTTGCCATAAGACCCTTAAAAAAAACCATCGAAAGCTCACCTCTATCATTTCCGAGCACCTCCACACAAGTTCCAAGATAACAACCATCACAGTTGAGCTTCGAATGCCCCAGAGGTAGTGCTAGGCCCAAGTTAGGTTCAGGTTGTATAACAATTGACCCAATCGACGGATTCAATCCCGCATGTCTGTGCCATGTCGACACCCAGGTAGCATGTAGATAAGTTGTATCATACATGCACATGGGCTTAGCAACCTCACAGAATGTTTAGATCAATTAATATTTAATATTACTAATGGAATTAACAGGCACCTAGGCACACACCCAAACTACCCAGTTTTTACCAGGTCCAAGATGGTCGATCCAAACCCAACCCGATTTTTTAAATGGGTTGAGAAATTGGATTAGAACCCATTTAATTCAATCTTGTACCCCATGTACCCACGGATCCAGGTACATGCCATACCCGGAGTTAATGTCTTCCAAGTTCCACCTCATGATGCCGAAAAACTTTTTCTTACCACCGAGAATCTGCCACCCTTCAGTCATCAAGAAGATTAACGCTGGGAATTCCTTGCATCTCTAGCCTAGCCAACCCCCATTTTCTAACACGCATGACAATTATTCTTTTGATGGTTTCCACAGAGGTTGCCTTGCTGTTGAAGATTCTGCTCTCTCTTTCCACAAGCCCTGTAGAACATTGCTAATGCCACCATCCAACTTCTAATAGATACCCCATGCCCATGATACCACAAAAAGAATGAATGGAAGGCTCCATACAGCCCCAGCAAGTTGAAATGAATATAGGCAAAAAAGACAGCGCAACTAGACAAGCTCTTTTTTCTTTTCTTTTCCTTTCTTTTCGTTTTTTTTTTTTTTTTTGGTCGATTTTTGTGTGTGAAGGAAACTAAACAGGTCTCCAGCTCGTCAGACAAGCTGGCAGAGAAAGTGTAGCATGTGTGTGAGTGATCCAGGGTTCAATCCCTGGTAATGTTACCTTTCAAAAAAAAAAAAAAAAAGCAACTAGACAGCAAAGCATTATCAAAAGGCGGGCAAGCAAAAGGACTGGAGGATGATTGGTTTGCGATTGAAAAGATCATCCAGTTTGAATTGGCATATGGCATGGACACAACACCATCCTAAGGTACTGACATGCATGTATTCCATCTAAATGGCCGGGTAAATGTATCATGCCAAACATAGAGGACCAACGGTTGGAACTCCAATGAAGTTCTTGACCAACCCAATACAAACAGCAAAAGATCGTGAAATGACAACCCATATCGATTCATATACACCCAATGACAATTACAAAATTTAAGCATAACCCATTTTTCCAACGATTACCTTAGAAAACCCCAAAAGAGAATCATGTTCTAAATTCCCCAAAACTCATCTACAAGTAACAATATAATTAAGTTGATGCTGAAAATACACTCACAAAAAACAATAAAAATATATTAACAAGAAAGATGAGTAATGAAATTTACTTGAAAATGGTGGAACCATCCAGCATGAAAATCCAGGGCATTTCCCCAACAACCCGATCAACCAAGACAACTGTCCCAAGCCTCCTGCTCCCCTCTCCATCCACCCACATATCCCCGATCTCCCTCCACTTACCAGTCTTCAAATTCAATGCCACCGCATCCCGATAATGCTCGTCCACCGGGAACACCCCCGAGACCATCCGACAAGCCCCGTATCCACCCATGACCCAGAACTCCTCCCCGACCAGGAACCCAACACATCCGGCCCGATTCCTCGGCAGCCCTTCCTCCGGGACCCACTCGTCCTTCTCAATGTCATAGCGTTCCACAGACCTCAACCGGGTCCCCGCAGCCCTGAAGAGGGTGTGGCGGGACCCACCACCAGCAACAACAATGGAATTGGAAGTGGGATCGGCAGCGCAGGCAAAGCTGCCACGGGGGGTGAGCATGGAAGGTAGACGAGCCCAGGAGGAGAAGGGAGAGGAGGAGGGGAGATCAAGGCGGTAGACGGAGGAGGACGGGCAGGGGCGGTCGATGGGGAAGGAGCGGGCGTCGAAGAGGGATCCACCAAGGACGTAGAGGTGGGGCCCGAGGGAGACGGAGAGGAAGTTGGAGAGACCGTAGCGATGGGGGCTACATGGGAGGAGCGGAAGCGGGGTCCACGTCAGGCGGGAGGGGTCGAAGAGGTAGGGAGGGCTGAGGGAAGGGTCTTGAGGGAAGATGCAAAGGAGGGCAGGGTGGTGGGGCCCATGAGGCCTGATCGAACGGTGGACGAGGAAGGGCTGGTGGGAAGAGAAGAAGGATTGCCAGGATTTGGAGGTGGATTTGAGGCGGGCGTGGTGGGAGAATGGGATTAGAGAGAGTATGAGAGAGGAGATGTCGTTTGGGAGGCCTGGAATTAGGGTTAGGGTTTCGGTTGCAGAAGATAAAGAGGAAGAAGATGACATTTTAGGGACGATTTTTGATGGAGAGGCCCAGAACAGAGAGAGAAGGGAAGGGAGTGATGTAAGGATTTATCGTAGTTCGTTTTGTCTCCGTCGCGACTGATAATCCATTGTTCATCGCACCCACTAGGACCCACGTTATGAGATGGACCGATAATTTGAACCGTCCATATTTTCACTGGTACCATCCATAAGCTATTTTTTTATGATCTTGATTCAGTGAGCATCCTCACCTTTTATTTTTGGAGTTGAATGTGAGCGATTGGAAATTTTTGTTTTCATTGTTCTAAATTCATACAGAGATTGTGATGGTCACAACTAATTTTTCAGCGTAATTTTCTTGTATTCCCTCTTATAGAATAGATTCCAGAAGATGGACGGTTCCGATCATTTGACCACTTAGCATGTGGGTTCCAGTGGCGGAGACACACGTGAGTGTTGACAGAGAAAAACGAACTCTACTAACAGATAACGCGCCTTTGTATTTTTCCAACAGTCAACGCACGAGTGGGGGAACTCCAACAGAGAAATACACAAAACTTAAAGAGTGGAAGCGATGTGCACGTGTATGATAAATTGATAATAGAGTTGATCGCCAGGCATTCTCACTGGCACTGGATCTAAAAGTCGTCCGTGATTGTTTTGGTGCACGTGTGGCCCGTCCTATGATTCTACGGCCCTGATTTTGAGACATGCAGAGTATACACGAGTTTTCACTTTTAAGAAGCCGAGAGCGTGGTTTGGTAATCCAAGCCATTGATCTGTTGTGCCCCGCCGTTGATAGACTGCAGTTCAAAATTCTTCTTAATAGGACCATATGAACCGTTCGATTTACGGCCTATATTTAAACGGCTAAAAAGACCAGTATATCAGAAAAAAGTCCTACTTTGAATTATTCTACCTCCCCAATGGGACCCGATTAACGAATGGCCGAGATCACCGTATAACGGGTCCCACTTGTGATAATTCAAAACCTGTGTATTATGTGAAAAAATAAGGGCCACATATCATATAATCCTTCAGATGAGAGGTTCAGATGTTACACGTGTGCCTTTGAGTGCTCTAGCATTGACCCGGGCAGAGTATATGATCCCCAACCCATGGTTACCGAAGATCTACTTGGGTTTTATGTTCGTACAAGTGGGCCCATGGTTCATTGATCCAGGCCATTGATCTGTCAGGTGGCAATGTGGATAGACCATGCCCTGAAAATCCCATCAATAGAACAGTACTAATTTATCGTTTGTGATCTGCAAATAGATACACCGTTAAGTGGAAACCACACGTGTACGGTTCACATTGAACTGAAAGAAATTGCCCAATACGGGTATCTAGAATGTTCCTATCTGGGATATTTTTCCGGTCCATCCATTTACATCCCATCAAGATCAATGGCCAGGATTACAGAAAGTTCACCCGCACATTTCCAAACCGACAACAAGAGTATAATTTGCATGGAAGGACTTTGCAAGAAAAGCTTTGATACTCTTGCAGACTGACGGATGATACACGAGCACTTAGAAATTACTTAAATTATACTTACCCTGCAAGTAAATCAAATCTTATATTAGCATTTAGATGTATAATGGACCAAAAATGGCTTCCGTGGATCCCCTACTGTGGAGCCAGCACGATATTTGTCGTGGATTCATTTCATTTCATATGTACACCTCCATAGTTTATTGTAAGACATGAGCCCAAAAGTATATCACATAGAAGTCTCAAGTGGAACAGTCTGGAAACAATGATGATTCCCAGGGCCACAAAAGTTTTAGATCAACTTGATATTTGGATGGTCCTTTCAGAAGTTTTTCATGATGGATGTTTAATTACTGCTATTTTCTATAGTGTAGTCTACTTGAGATTTAGATCTATTACACTTTTGGGTCTTACCTTAAAATGATTTGATCATATAAATGAAAAATAGAAATAGATGATACATAAAGCATGCAGCTCTAACTAAGTCGTATGAAAGAGACTTTGTCTCATTTGTTGTGAGAGGTGTAGCTAGACAGCTTCAAATTCTAAAAAACTCAAACTTAACATAGATATGGCTAGCATGCACCTGGTTGTATCCTGGGATCTATCCAATCTTAGTTCTCTCATTTGATGATCGGCTATTAGATTGATGAACATTTATTGGACAGTTAAAAATAAAAAATTTCTAATAATGACCTGACCAGGAATCTGAGATTAGGATTGCTTGAGTTCTGGATTATAATTTAGCAACAGTGGCTTCACCAAATCAGTCGGCTGAATAATAGTTAAGGTATGCCATGTGTACCAATGTACCAAGTATCATACACAGCTAGTGTATCAAATAATGCCCCTTTGGGAGGTCCAAGGGACTTTTTTCATAATTGCTGACGTGGGGAGCGTGTGTGAGATCTTAGCCATTCATTAGCTAGACCACCTTGGTTTGTAATCTAAAACATAGGTCCCACGGTTCAGGCTAATCTGCTCGTCCCGTGGGTTGCGCTTATGGAAGAAAGTTGAATGTCGAAGAGATTATCGTACGATCCGCATTGAATGGACATGCATGGCCCACAAGATGAGTGGGCAGCCAGATTTTGGTTGAGAGTACATCTGTTGTGGGATGCACCAGACAAATGGCTCAGATCTCGCACGCTACATGTGGATTCACGCATTTAGCGGGATTCATCAAAGCAAATGAGCATCTTCAATTGCCAGAACAAATACCAAGTGCCAGAGTTGCACACGTGCGTGAGATTCGATTGTTCATCGTTGTGTGGGGTCCATGCATTAATGAGAAAATCGACAGGTAAAAAACAAATAGCTAATCAGTATTCATCGTTCAAATGTGGCCCACCTGATGAGCAAACCAACGGCTTAGATGATCTATCCGTCTCATAGGAAGTGAAAGCGACATTAGATGCTTCTTTAAACTACCTGGACTTTGGATTTTAGATAAGGAAAAAAGAAAACTACTATAATAAAGCGTGTCGGGGCTGATTGACTGCGTTTTGTTGAACGGTGATAACTTGTCCACCGTACACGTGATACACATGCAGGGGACGTGGATTGCTTACAGCCCTATGCTCGGTGTGGCCTACTGTAGTCTCTGTGTTACATCTAAGCCGTCCATTTGTTAGCCAGATTATTTTAGGGCATGAAACATGAGGCAAATCCAAATCTCAAAGTGGACCACACCATAGAAACAGTGGGGAAAATAACACCCGCCGATGAAACCTTCCTAGTGTCTATTGTGATATTTATTTTCCATCCAAATCGTTCATAAGGTGACTCTGACCTGGATGAAAGGCAACCACAAATACCATCTTGAGCCATAACCTCTGTGGGGCCCTAAAAAGCTTTCAATGATGAACGTTCAATAATCCCTATTGTGTCCCGTGGTCTGTTTTACTTGAACATTTGCCACTTGTTTGGTCTCATTACCTAAAATGATATAGTGAAATGGATGAACCGATTGGATATAACATATACATAAAGGTGGGGCCCATAGAGCTTAAGCCAGCCGGCTGTAGGTAATCCGTGTCGGCGGTCAGGTCAATCTGACCGTCCAAATCATGCTCCATATTGCATGTAGCATCGCATGAAATCGCACTCATCGGATGATCCTAACCATCTGATTTCACGGAACGGATTTGGTAGCGAACTATCTTCTTTCTTATCCATGCAACTGGGGTTATCATTTGGACATTGATTAACTGTTCAGCTTATTCATCTTAGCCTTAAAATCTCATTATGTGAAAGTTGACCCACCTGCCTCTCCAATGGACATTGATTAACTGTTATATCTAATCCTTAAAAATCACATTGGAGTTTTTTTTTTTTTTTTATTTCTTTTACACAAGCACTCGACACACACCCAACACATGCATGCGTAGTGGGATTTCACCACCCATGGGTCTCAAACCCAAGACCTTTTTGAAACTCCCCGGAGTCTACCACTGAGGTAAGGACTCGAACCCAAGTGATGGAGTTCAAATGCCCATGGATCTTAAGAAAGATCCCAGTATTGAATTCCTATCTCCATTCCATCCAGATATTTTTTAAGGGCCATTAGGTTCCTTGCTCACTGAGTCACATGGGTGAAACGTAATGAGATCCACCCATTAGCTACCTTGCTTTATTTTCACCTTGGAACACAAAAATCATTCCATTCAAAACTTAGCTAAGCCTCACCTTAGAAAAAAGTTATGATGGGACACCTATTATTAGCTGTGGGGCTTACCATGGTATTTATATATCAACTAATCCATGCATAAGATTTGTCTTAATGGGATTTTAAAAAACAAAAAATAAAAAATAACAAAAAAACAAAACTACCCAATCACCACAATATTCTAGAACTCAAGTGGGTCATAGCACATGAATTTAGAGGTTTTATGTATGAGTTTATTTGGATACCCACTTGAATATTGAATTAACCCTAATTTTCATGTCCGGATAATGTAGCTAATTGATGGGTGGATTTTTCGCACATTATTTCCCATGCTAGAAAAAGTGATCTTCTCAAGTACTTATGTGAGGTATGCAAGCATTGTTAGAGTTGTGACCTTAGAAACCAATGTGCACCCTAGTCTACTTGGTACATGGATGTGATAAGGTGAATATTGTGTCATTGTCCTTATCCTATATAGGAATGTAAACGTATCATAGATATAAGATCTTAATATTGGACCTTCAAACTCTTGTATTAGAGGATCAAGTTCAAATCAATAATTTATGGGCTTATTTGCCTATACTATAACCATGTGATCAAAGACTTGATAGTGCATGAAAGGTAATCAATCTTTAAACCTAAGGATGTGTAAGGTCTATAATCTTGACTAGGCGGATTTAGACCGATTTATGAAGTTTTTCAGATGTCATTGTGTAAAATTCTACCCGAGTGTGTGCATTTTGTTCCTCTAGGTCTCGCGGTCCTACCGGTCAAATCCTGGCAACCCGCAACCTTCTGTGTTTGCGGTCATCCTCAAGTCCGGTCACGTAGACCCAACCCGGATCGACCCAAATTTAGTGTCATAACGACTGCATCGTTGTCGCGGTTCCAATGCCACGTCTCGTGCGACAATTCGAGTTGTAGATCAAAAGATGTAGGTCGCACTTCTTGTGGACTGCTGATCGTGTTTTGTAGGGCCCACCTAGGGTGTACACATTTTCCCATGCATGACATCATCATATGTTTCATAATTGCCTAGCTAGCCTAGGCCATAGGCCCATAGCTAGCATCTTATGATGAGTTCTCTTCTTTACGCTACCACTTTTCCCTCTCTTATGGCAATCATGCCTTTTTCTCTATCCTATGCTAGAAAAGTCTGAAATTTCTTCTTCTTAAGGAGAGGAGCCATCATTGCTTTTAGTTTCTAGCAATTTCATGATTACTCTCCTAAAAACCCTCCATCCTAGCAACTTTACTCTCATTTCTTCCTATCTTCTCTCCCTCATTTCTCTCTTTCTCTCTAGCTAAAGGAGCTTAGACATCCATGAGAACCATTTTCTCCAGCCCTCTTTCTCTCTAATCCCTTTCAATCCATCCATCCCAATCATATCTCAACCATTGAAAGTTATTCCTTGGAGCTAGTAGATTATTGTGGTGAAGAAAGGAAGAAGATCTTGAAGGCAGGTGTTTCTTCCCTCTTTTCTTCTTGCATTTCCTTTCTAGGACATTTGGTAAGATGTAGGATCCACCAATCAATGGAGGAGGTCCTACATCACTCCATGATGAGAGGTCAAAAGCCCTTTTTCCATGCATGCACGTTTCCATGGTGGGCCATTCTCCATAGACCCACCATGATGAATTTCTTTGATCTAGTATCTTGTTTGGTCATCTAGACCATAGCTTGCATGTTAGGGATAACATCAGCAACTTCTTTGCATTTTAAGATCACATGCATGCATGATTTATGAAGGTTGTATGTGTGATTGTAATGGTGGAGGATTCATAGTACCGGAATCCTCCCCTATGGCCGTTGATCTCTCTCTCTCTATATATTTTTTTTCTCTACTTTTTTCCTGATGATTAGTGGCCCACTAATGTGCCACAAACGTCCCAGACCCTTTTGGGACGTCCAGGCCCACTAGGTTGGACGTCCCTATGCATGTTGTATGCATGGCATGGGTTGGATGACCCTAAATGCTTGATTTCCTTAGAGGTCTTTGGTTGGGAATGGGTCTGAAATTTTTGTGGTCCATCTAGGTGGACTCCACTTGTATTATTTGAGCATTAATCCCCTTAGATATTTTTCTATGGCCTGGAAATGGACAGCATATGTTGTTGTCCAAATTTCTAACCCATTGGATGTATGATTTTGGGCATTATTTTAGGCCTGTTTGCAAGGCTTTTCTCCTTAATTTCTTTTGGAGTAATATGAAGGTGTGGACCCCACCTTGAGGTGTGGAGGATCACACCTCAGAATGTCCATGCAAAGGCACCCAAAGATGAGGCCGAAAGGGGGTGGGCGATCCACCTTACTGGACCGTCCAGCCTTGTATATTGAAGGAAAAACATAAATTCTAGCTTGATTGTATGAGGGGTGGGCCACTTTTGTGGACCCCACCCTGCTGCACTTTATGGGAAAAATGCTAATTTTACATCCCTCCCCTCTTATATGAAGTTTGGGCCCACCTTATTGGACAAACATTGCATGGACAACAACATTTCACTCTTGACAGATTGTAATTTCAAATTTAATTAAAATATTTTGAGTATCCAAAAATTATGAAAATTTACAGAGAGGTGACCCACCCATGGTAGGACCCACCTACCAATTTTTGGGGCCAACGGATCCATGTGCACACCGTGCCAAAGGCTGGACCAGCCCACCACGTTTGGGACGTCCAGGTCAGGTAGATTTTCTGGATAGTCTATTTTCTTTAAATTAATTAAAATACTTTTAGTTATTCAAAAATCGTGAAATTTTGTGGAGGTGTGGCACACCCATGTAACTACCATCCAATGGACTAGTGATGGAGTTTTTTTTTTTTTTTTTTTTTACACTAGCACTCGACACACACACACCCAACACATGCATGCGTAGTGGGATTTCACCACCTATGGGTCTCGAACCCAAGACCTCGTGTTGAAACTCCTCGGAGTCTACCACTGAGGTAAGGACTCGAACCCAAGTGATGGAATTCAAATGCCCATGGATCTTAAGAAAGATCCAAGTATTGAATTCCTATCTCCATTCCGTCCAGATATTTTTTAAGGGTCATTAGGTACCTTGCTCACTGAGTCACATGGGTGAAACTTAATGAGATCCACCCATCAGCTACCTTACTTTATTTTCACCTTGGAATACAAAAATCATTCCATTCAAAACTTAGCTAAGCCTCACCTTAGAAAAAAGTTATGATGGGGCACCTATTATTAGCTGTGCCGGGCTTACCGTGGTATTTATATATCAACTAATCCATGCATAAGATTTGTCTTAATGGGATTTTAAAAAACAAAAAATAATAACAAAAAAACAAAACTACTCAATCACCACAATATTCTAGAACTAAGGTGGCACATGAAGTTAGAGGTGTTTATGTATGAGTTTATTTAGATACCCACTTGAATATTGAATTAACCCTAATTTTCATGTCCGGATAATGTAGCTAATTGATGGGTGGATTTTTCGCACATTGTTTCCCACGCTAGAAAAAGTGACCTTCTTAGGTACTTATGTGAGGTATGCAAGCATTGTTAGAGTTGTAACCTAAGAAACCAATGTGCACCCTAGTCTACTAGGTACGGGATGTGATAAGGTGAATATTGTGTCATTGACCTTATCCTATATAGGAATGTAAACGTATCATAGATATAAGATCTTAATATTGGAGCTTTAAACACTTGTATTAGAGGATCAAGTTCAAATCAATAATTTATGGCCTTATTTGCCTATACTATAATCATGTGATCAAGGACTTGATAGTGCATGAAAGGTAATCAGTCTTTAAACCTAAGGACATATAAAGTCTATAATTAATCTTGACTAGGCGGCTTTAAACCGATTTACGAAGTTTTTCAGATGTCATTGAAAGTGAGAGCAATGCTAAGTATGTCTATTAAAATTCAATTATTCTCTCTCGGGCTAACACGAGATCCACTGGATTTACCTATAAACTTATTTATGCTTACATCTAATTAGATAAAGGTCTCATCATAAGATTTTATAACTAAGTGAGCATTTAAAATATTTTAATCGATTTTACAAAGCTTCTCATAATTGAAGTTTTATTTTAACCGTTAAAATTATTTTTACCAAACTTGATGATGACCTAATTGCCTAAATCTAATAGTCCACTACTTAATCAACATAGGATCTAAATTTATGGCGAAATGTCATATTGAATGGATTAAATCATAAGTATATTCATGTATAATGCGGATCGGCAAACTTCCCTCACAATATAATACAAAGAAGTTTGTAGAGTAATGGAGCACCATACGAATATGCATCCACAAAACATAACTCATCTATATTTATAAATATTACTATGAAGAGATGAGAATAACTAGAGAGAGAACCCTATACATCCCCTGGGCATCATTAAGAGAGAGGAAAAGGATGGAGAGAGGTGTGCATCTCCCACTTTCATCTATCAGCATCTCGTTCTTAGTTTATTCCATGTGTATGATCATATGCGCCACACTCTATGAATAGCGTGCATCTTTCTTAATTCCTATAAGAGGCTTGAACGATAGTTCTCTCACTTACAACAGATGAGGGAAAGACCTCTTAGCTAGAAGATTTGCATCGTCAATTTTATTATGAAAAATTTATCTCTGTGATTAGATACTAAAAGCTAAAATTTTCACCATTCATCTTTGATTTTTATCGAAGAAATATGATATTATTGTAAGGGTTTTAGAGCATTAAATTACTTAAGATGAATTTTGAAAAGCTTTACTTCCTGATTTCAAGTTTAAAATTCAAGAAGTGATTCTTTTTCTTCTTTTTTTTAACCCATTGAAGTAATGAACGCATTCTTAAAGCAAGGCTCAACTCTAATATTTCTCTTAAATAAACTCCAAACTCCTACCTAATGGTGAAGGGCAGCCAAACCACAACTTTTTGAGCATCAAGGTTTAGTATAGCACCAAATAAGAGAGCTTACCATTTGATCAATGCGATGGCCCACTTGGACCCATTGCATAGATTTAAACTTATGCATAATTGAACAAAATAACAATGAAATTAATAAAAACTTAATAGACAATGAAGAAAAAAATATATCACTCTTTCCATTATTTAGTTATTGTATATAATTATTTAATACTAATGACTTCGTTTTATACTTAGTGTTTTAATCAATAACTTGGTTGCAGACAATAATTTCAAGTCACTATTAATCAGTAGAATATTGTTCACATATAATATTATGAATGTAAACTTGCCCCACTAACTTCAAAGCACATATATCTATTAATAATGTTGTTTTAAATTCGAGTGATTTAATGACATCATTAAGCTTAAAATACCATTGTTGAGTAGTATATAAGTCTGTGATATATTTATTGAGAAAATTTTGGATTATTCTATATAGATTTCTTTCTTTTAGTGTAATGCATACACACTAAGTTAATAAGTATAGAGGTTCGATAATTTCATCATTCATTGACATTTTCATTTTTTTTTTTTCTGAAAATTTGTTATGCATGTTGGTACTGTTGGGGGCCTTACACAAAACCTTAGGATTTAGCCTCCCGAAACAAACCAGAATTATGGAATAATAAAGTAATGAAATAAATCAAGGCATAAACCACACACCACACAAGAAATTTTTACATGAAAAACCCTCAAAAAGGTAAAAACCACGGGACCTCGTCCAGATCAACAATCCACTATGAAGTAGAACGTTACAACCGTCTTCACTCACGCAAGAGTGGATAAAAAATGAGAGAATAAAAAGAAAAACAGAGAGATATCACTGATTATGAGGACGTAGAAGCGCTGAGATATAAATTGCACAGTAGATAACCTCCACGAGCATAACCTCCCTTCTACAAGCTTCCTCTCTCTCTCTTTCTCTATTTCTCTCACACCTTTGATAGCCCTCTTGTATCTTTCATATCTTTAGAAAAATTCTAGGAACCCCTATTTATAGTTTTAGGAAACTCCTTTTCACATCCCAATCGCGAAAGGACTCAGATTTCTGCAATCCGCAAAATCGCGGAACGAATCTGCGTAACCACGACTAGTCGAGACGAGGCCACGACCGGTCGAGCGCTACCCATGACCGGTCGAGCACCCCCCCCCCCCCCCCCCCCGGAAAAAATAGTCCAAAGTCACTGGACTTTGAGTCAAGTCAGGACTCGACTCCACAACTGGTCGTGCACCAGCCCTCGACCGATCGTGTAAGGCTCACGACCGGTCAAGCACGGGAAAAAAACCCCATCAGGTACTAGAGTATAGAGGAGTTCTTTTTTAATATGTCAAGTTTTAGTCTATAATACACATGAAAGGTAAGTAGAGTTTGAACAAATCAAGCATATACGCCCAATTTAAACAATTACATACACTATTAAATCTAAGATACCGACCATAGTTAAGAATATTGATGGTGCAATTTAGTAAGCCACCATGGCATTAGTAATGATGAAAACAGAATAGATGGTTTGGAAAAGTCACATGGGCTTCAAGCGGTGCCCACATAAATAAGGTGTGCACAACCTTGGGTCCTCACTCATGGCATAACTTAGAGTACCCATATAATGTATGTGGTTGTAGGTGTAAAAAAAATGTGTTCACAACCTTATCGTACTCCACACCAGTACCATACCATCCCTAATAAGAAATGTATAGTAGGGCTTCTCTACCGTATTCGAATGAGAGTCTTCTCCCTTAAGAGAGAGACATGATTCGACGATTCCGATGACAAGTCCATTGATGGATAGGACTCGCTACTTACCTTAGGATTTATAAAAGAAATGATGGTCCCCAAATCTACTCATTCCAATAGTGATCCTCATCTGCAGTGTGTGAGGAAGAGGCGGAAGAGCGGCGTAACTTCATCCTTTCGACAAGTTTCATCTCGATCATCAACAGCCGATTCAAGTGCATATTTTGACCATCTGATGTAGCTCCTTGAACAACGTATGGAAATTAGCATTAGGTAGTTTTACATGTGGTATCAGAGCATCCATATACCATTCAAGAGAGTTGTATATATATATATATATATATATATCTCTTCCTCCATTAATGACAGATTCCAATTATGCAATAATCATGTGATTTTGGTGGGTCTTGGAGTAACATTACCCATGAAAATTGGCCATCACCATTAGGCCCTATGCATTGATATTGTGGTTTATAGAGAGTTTGACAACCATGGAAGAAAGACCAGGTTTTGATGCCCATAGATTTTCACTAGCGATGTTGGATACCACCTTGTAAAATTACTCCTATTATAGGATGAGATGGCTAAGTTATGGGTCTATTGAAATAATCATGGACCATCCCACTATATAGGTTTGATACACACGTTTATGATCAAAAGAAATCTTGTGTGTTAGTTATGACCACTATTAGTTTTGAATGCCGTTCCAGACCATCCAAATTGCGAGTAGCACTACAGATGGATAACTCCAACCATTTGATATTGCTTACTGAGTTTGAACTGCTCTCTTTAAAGAGATTTATTTTCTTAACCCATGATATGGGTATGTGGTCATTAATAGTGGACCTTAAACTATAAGGCCTAATGAAAGAATTTATGCTTAATTTTCATATAGTGACAACATCATTTTAGGTGAGCCCCACTTAAAGCAACGTGCTAAGATTATATATGCATGAAACCCTATATCTAAGTCCACCACTATTGGGCTCCATCTTTACACATGTTTAGAGAGCCACCTCTCTAGATATTCCTTATTGTTTTTTAAGCATATAAAAAAAGATGTCAATGTGTGTCACGCCCCAAACTCGGAAACCGGGCTCATAAAATTCTCGATCGCCGAATCCGGCGCCGACAGCCTCCGTAGAACCCCATTCTCGGCTCCCAGCGCCCATACGCCAGGTTCCGATCCTGGGATGCTACAAGGATGATTTTCAACATCAGTTTAATTTGTAATAAGCATAACCAAAGGCATAACCCACAAACAACAACCAAAAACTCCATCACATTTTCACTATGATCAAAAACTTTACAAGTATAATGAGCATAAAGGGAAATACAATGAGAATGGAAAAAAAGCTCCAAAAAGATCTGCTCTGCGCTCCTACCTCAGCGCTGCTACGTCCCAATGTCACCTGCATGCAACGGTCGTGCATAAGCTTATAGAAAGCTTATAGGGTGGTGAAAGTGTGTGCACAAGGTAGTAATGCAACATGCAGTATCAGAGTAATGCGAAACATGCTGATGAATCCATGAATACCACTAGCCGTACCAAGGTTATACGATACAAGACATGAATGATGTCGGCCATACTAAGGCCATGCGATACAAAATGCTACTCAAGCATACAAATCCTCATCTAAGTCTACATATCAATACAACTCAAATCTGGGATATCACCGGTGTCTAGTACACTCTAAACCAGATTGCCGCCCATCGCGTGCAATAAGGTAAGTGGAAGAGACCTCACTATCCGCCTGCTAATATCGGGCTTGACTCATCGATAGCGGACCCATTCCTCGAGCTGGTCAAACTCAGCCTAGCATTGCCCCCTCCCCTCGGGCGGGTAAGGCCGCACCCCCTTCCAACCACCACGACACAGTGGAAAGCACGGCCTCCTGGTAATCGACCCTCGGCGCTCATGCACCCACTCGATCTAGACGTTGGTGCAACCTCTTGGTACCATAAGGGTTTAGGGACTTTCACCCAAGGATATCTATAACACCCCATGTAGAACAAGATTTTCGGTATCCAATCCTGCCAACCACGATATGCATGTGTCGGCTACGACCCTGATGTCGCTAGGGCATACAGTAACCATATCACACGATGCAAATGTATGAATCACACTACCCAGTCATGCAGCAATCCTGCGCGTCTCGTGCGCTCATGTGGGGCAATACCGCCTAACCGGGAGCCCCTAAACAATCTGCCCGAAGGCATATGCTATGATCAGTCACTTCTCATATCAAGCATACATATGATGCGTATGATCATGAATCATGGGACTATACTAAACATGTTATATGGTAATGGATGTTGTTTATAACGAGGATGGGCCTAGACGGCCTACAAGTATGAGCCTAACAATGGGCCCTAGGGAGAGTCATAATGCGGACATTTAACCAACATTATTCTAAAATGTGGACGTCAAACCAACATTGCTCCAAGGTACGGCTGTCGCAACGTCATTACACAAGCCATGGTAGGGTTATACATCTTAATGGACTTGTGTACATCTGATTGGGCCTCGACCCATGGGCCTTAAGCACAACAAATGGGTCGTATAACATAGGCCTCAAGTATGTCAGGTGGGCCTCAATGGTTGGGCCCTAACTACATCAAGATGGGCCTAATCATATGGGCCTCATGCATATCCAGGTGGGCCTCAACGGATGGACCACAAATAGCCCTAGATGGGCCTCATACATATATCAAAGTGGGCCCACTTGAACTATAGATCTGACTCATTCTTTGGCTCACGCCATGAAATGAGCTTGCAAAATAGATGGACAGCTTGCACGCAACACATGCATCATGGTGGGTCCCATGAAGGCCCACCATCAGGTATATGTATATTACATAATATAATATATATATATATTGTATATATATATATATATATATATATATATATAGATAGATAGATAGATATAATATAATACAATATATATACACCAGCCACACGTGCACACACCACACGCACACACACGCATGCACACGTACGCACCCACATACACACACGCATGCACCCACGCACACACCCACACCGTCCCCTGGACTGTGCGGATAGAGCACATGCATCACAGCGGACTCCACCGTCCAGGCGGACGGTGGAAAAACACATAAATCACTGTGGGTCCCACGTGGAGCCCACCTTAATGTTTATAGGCCATCCAGGCCGTCCATAAGGTCACCCAGGCCTAGATAGAGGGGAAAAACAAATTTCATCTTGATCCAAAACTTCTGTGGGCCTAAAAAGGGTTTCAATGGTAGACCTTCAATTCACACTATTTCCTTTGGTGTGGGCCACCAGGGCGCTGGATGGGCCTGATCTTTAGAGGGGGCCTACTCCAGGGAGGGACTCACCCAATGAACGGGTTGGATGACACATATACATCATGGTGGGGCCCACGGCAGGAGCCGTGGGTGCTGTCAGGCCATCCGTCGTCCGCAGGCAGCAGGCGTAGGCAGCGCTTGCCCTTTCTGACAGCGGTAGCGCTGCAGCAGCAGCTGCTTTTTTTTTCCCTGCGAAAAATCGCATGTGGGGCCCGCTCCAAGTGAATCCACTCCAGCCATAGGATTCCACGACTCGTAACAAATCCAACGAGCCTAATATTGAGTATATTTTTGATGTATTGAAATTTCAGTGAAGGTTTCAACGGTGAAGACCATCATTTGCTACGCTATGGCCTGCCAGAACCTCGGATTGACTATGTTTTCCAGTTCAACGCCAAAAAGGTGGCAAGGAAAGAGATGGACGGCGTGGATTGAACATATAAATTAAGGAAGGGTGTATATGAGTGGGCCACCCCATGAGCTTGTAACCAAGCTATTATTTGTGTTTTTTCACAGAGACGTCCAGTGTCCCTGGACGCTGGACGGTCCTCACAGTAGAGGTGGGCTTTGTTCAAGTGGGTCACCACATGATGAATGGTGTGGGTACAACACACATAGGATGGACCCCACTCATAGACGGCTTGGGTAAAATACTCACTTCATGATGGGTTCCATTCAAGTGGGCCACACGGCCAAATCATCACACAAAAATATAAAAAAGAAGAGAGAGAGAGAGAGAGAGAGAGAGAGAGAGAGTGAGACACGGCTGTGATGGAGGGACCCCGACATTATGGGCCCTCCCTTGCAATAAATCATACATCAAGTGGGCCCTAAAGCATGTGGGCCCATCAAAATCAAAACTCAACGATGGAGATCCTTTTCCCACCAATATGGATGGTCTAGATGACCTATCTAAAGTAAGGAAATAAACATCATGATGGGGGCCATGGAGAATGGCCCCATCATGGAATGATCATGATGATCAAAGCGGGTCATCGGTCACATCTTAGGGTCTCAAGTGAGATCCAAACCATTGATCGGTTGGCCTCACTTGGCCCATCTTAAAAACATGAAAAACTACTCTTATCAAGCACCCACCATTCGATCTTCTTGCTCTTATGGGTTCCTTAGCTCCTTAGCTTCGATTTTAATGGAGGAGATGATGAATGGATGGCTAGGATGGGAGATCTTGGGATGAAAAGGTGGACCACACTTGGAGCTTTGAAGGAGAGGGAGAGGCTCATACGTATGGGAGTTTTCTCTCTTGCTTGGGAATGAATTTGAAAATGAGAGAGAGAGAGAGTGATGGGTGATGGAGTGATAGATGTGGTGGTGATGGGTGTGTAAGACACTTTTTGACTTTGTTGGCCATTTGTGTAAGAAAGGCATGGCTTGTGTAAGGACTTTTTTACTTTGAGGCTTGCTTGGGAAAAGGTGAAAAGTTGATGTGTAATTGACATGTACTTGACATGTTGAGATTGATGGATTGATGGATTGATGTGACAACTCGTAGAGATTCTCTTGGGTTTCACAACGCGCGGCATTTTCCTCGCACTGAACGCTGGCCCACATCTCCTGGACAGAGCATCGCCTTGGCGCTCGAGTCGCGGCATCGAAACCGCGGCGACGGTGTGGTCGCAAGGGTACAAGTCTCGGGTTGAGTCGACTCGGGTTGACAGCGTGTGAATCAGGGTCGCGCGCAAGGTCGGTTAAGGGTCGAAAGTTGCCGGAATTCGACCGAAAAGACCGCGGGAACCTACGGAACGGTACGGTCTAGGATACGGGTCTTACAATGTGATAAGAGCCCACCACTTATGTATTAACAGTATTTGTATATATATGTATGTTCATTGACCTGGCTTGGTCTTTAATTTACAATTGTGAATTGTAAAGTGTACTTGGTACATCCTTAAGCCCAAAGTAAACAACAAATATAAAATGTGGTGGATTTGAAATAATGGTCCTTTGGAAATCATGCTTCCATGTATTATCTATTTCAAATTTTAAACTATAGTATTAAATAGCTAATTAATAATTAGGTTAACCTTAATATTGACATCTCTATATGTAATGCCTATTTTTTTTTATATAAATTTTTAAATTGAATTTTGAGTGAGAGAGAGAGATCCGCCGATCTCATCTCATCTCATCTCATCTCTCCTCTTCTCTCCGTATCCTAACTCTCCATCATATCTCATAGCTTCCCAACAAACCCTCTCTCTTAAAGAGGGAGTGTGTGAGATTAAGAGTCCTACTAAGACTCAAAGAACCAAAGAAAGAAAATCATAGAAAATAAAAGAAACGAGAAAGAAAGTGGAAAATGCCTTTTGAATTCGCTAATTCAGGTTAGTACAATGATCTTGTATTTGTTTCTTTTTGCAGTAGTTTAGTTTAGTACTAATTTACATATTGGACAGATTATATCAACCAGGCATTCATTGTGTACATCTAACTCATCCATGTGAAAAGGTACACGAATGTGCATGACTTTAGGGCTGATGTGCAAAATGTGGGATTTTTTCATAATGGATAGGGATTAATACGATTTGTACAGTTCTTGGGTTTTCTAAGACTCAATTACATAATGATTCAAAAAATCAAACATATTCAAAACCTCAATGAAACATGCCAATCATAAATTTACCAAGGTTCTTCCTTAATTTAAGGAAATCAAATTAATATCGTAAGAGTAATTCTCCTCCGAAACTACAACTTAGTGCAAAGAATTATATGACCTAATCTGAAATGTGTGATTAAATAGTAGTCGTTCATGAGATTCTTAAGAATAAAATGAATTAAAATTCTAAATTTCAGACCGATCGGACCATTGAATGAGCCGCATTGATCCAAGGAAATGATAGACAATGAATCATTTGTTGATTTATTGTATGGAACCATTGGATGGTTGAGATCAAACTCGATCTGGATCGAATATCAAAATCTGGACATCAGATGATAATGACATCCAGATTTGATAATTGATCTAACCATCTGGTGGTTGTTAAAATAGAATTTTTCACAAATTCAGAGGAGTTCTGGTATAAAATTTCAGAATATTATAAAATGTTGCCCAAACTTTCAGAAAAATCTTTTAGGACTGTTACTAAAAATAACCCAAATTTGCAGAAATTCTATGAGACTAATTCTAACAACACCTCAATTATGCAATATTTGTTCCTAATTTATAAATTCATTTAAATGAGATATCTTATTATTTAAATAAATTTAGATCGATCAAAGGTGAGCCCTACCATGTGAACTAGTTAGATTAGAAAATCATTTTTATTTACGTAATTTTAGGAAATTCAAATTCAAATCAAACCATTGGTTTATGGAATCATCTCTACTGCATCACGATGAGTGATCCCGATGTGTTTCCCCCTCTATTAAGTTAAAATAGATTAATTGATTATGTGTTATATGCATGTTTTAACATTGTTATTATGATATATTATTGGATTTGATTGAATATATAATTTTAATTGTTATATTATTAATGATATGATTTGTTTAATATACTAGTATAACTAATGACATAATTTACTGTGTTGGTGAACTTATAATGTGATTTATGTGTAATTGCAATTAGTGACCTGATTTGCTGAATAGTTATAACTATAAATTGATGGTTGTGATGATGTTACCAATTAGCATGAAAACTACAATTATTCAAAATTGAGAATGGGAATGATCATATAATATATCATTCACAATTACTTAATATTCTTATGCATGCACGATACATGTTGAATTCTTGCAGGACCTCCATAGATGGTATACCTCGTAGAATTGTTACCAGAAGCCCACTTTACCAGTGGAAACTTACTCAACGAGTATATGCGGACCTTGCTTATGCCTACTAAATGGTAGAAGCCTGCTAAAGGACAAATGTTAGTTGACAGATTTTCAACTCAAGCAAGTGAACGGATTCTCACTTAATACATTTATGCATTCACGCATTGTATAACATTTGTATTTGCTTTCTAAACTTATATTGTATATGATTGTTGTTATTCTATTTTGATGTGAAGAACCATATCGAGACTTCTCATTGGGCCTACCCAGCTTACCCTATATTATGTAAAACCATACAAAAGTGATTGAGGGTGAGCCAGTGGCTAAAGAAGATGAGTACGTGATCGAGCTAAAAAGAACCTGAGGGACACGTGGTCCTACTTGACAAAAGAAGAAATTACCACCCTATACCAGTCATAATTATCATTTTAATTCTATTTAATATTTTCACATTATTAATTATTTCATTTAAGTTTGCTGGACAATATTTATTTTATTGCATAAGATCCTAAATGGGAGGGTCATTACGTATGTTAATAACTAATTATTGAAAATAATGGTCAATTTCTTATCCATAAGATGTGGCTGAGTATGAATGGAACTTAGATCTATGGTAGTACTACTAGCTGGGTAAATTTTATATAAACATATCAAATAATTTAAGTACACTTAGTGTAAAGTCATGACATGGATCTCGGATCCGAAATATACACCAAGTACATGAAATCTAGGTCGGGATACTATACCCTTTATTAGGGGTATTAATTGTGGGGATGACTCATTAGATCATTACATCAAGGCATACCATCTTAACTAGATGATCCAAATAGTATGATCTAGTATAAGAGTCCATATTGAAGTGCATTCATGGATTCTTTTTAGCACATTAAAATTGTTCGAACAATTATATACATTGATCCATGTGCTCGATTACTTCTGTCTTTTTTTAAATGACCAATTTTCAGGTCGTACCAATTTTTGTGTTGTAATTTAGAAATCTATACTCTAGGTTGTAATGGTTATAAATTAATTTTGGTGTACATTATAAATGACCTTATTCGATTATGTTACCATGGCTTTATTAAATTGAATTGAAACCATTAATTGTACACTAATTGAAGTCTTAAGTGTGGACTAATTTATAGTGCATGTCACACGTCACAATTCAGATACAGAGTGCGCACCCTCAAACTCGAGTTATGGTCCATGACTCATATACTAAGTGTATATAAATCCACCCATCATACAATTATCAAGAGGCACAATTTACATATATTGTATATCATTACCGTATTAACATTCATACATGTATATGTTTTCAATTCTTTTATTAACATTCCATCTATAACACTCAAAAAGTAAACTAAACTATCGCATTCAGTCTAAGTTCACTCTTTTGGGACTTTATTTAATTAAAATAATCTACTATAAGTGAACCATATTATGTTATGGACAATTCTCAACTTAATCCATATAACATTGTATGTAAAGAATAGAAACTAAACATCCTAATAATCAGCAATAATAATGTGTCAATCGTCTAATGCAGCGATCTTGTCTTCTGTCAAATACGACCATTGATGTTGAGCATCATTCATCAACCTAGCATCATTTTTTGGCACTTGACTCGGATTTCCTGTCTCAATCGTGTCTATACGGTTATCAATCCACAAAGTTAGCTAGCTGGGCTAGTGAGTGAATCTGGCATGGTTCATACATATCACAATATAAAATAGCGCAACAAGTATAGAATAATATATATGTAGCATGAGCATAAATGCAGGGATGTCATGAGATGCATGTCAAATGGGATCATCGTCCACTTGCTTAGGTTGAATATCCCTCAACTCAAAAACTGTACCCAACAGACATCTATCGTAGTTAGGCATGAGTAATTACTCATCCACTTCATGAGTAAGAATAGGTTACCATTGTTGTGGACTTATAGCAACGAATCTAACATGTGCAACCTTTTAGGGAGATCCCCAGGGAAACTCAAGCACAAGATGCACATGCAATCACGATAGATACATGTCATGCGTACTCAATGTCCCCGCGTGGTCATGTATAGTTAGCATATACATCTCTCTCTGAGAGGAATAACGGACTTAAAATATCAATGATTAGCATGTTTACATTTTCAATATATATATTCTTTTAGATCATATGTCATATAACAAGGATCAAGTTATCACAACCATACAATGGTCACATGAAAATTATATCATACACATCAGTCACAACAATCATATCTTATATCTTAATCATATAGTTATGAGACACGAATCCATTTGAATAGTTAGAAGCTTTTGAATTTATAATATGAAGATTTATGATTTAATTAAACTATCTCACCAAGTGGGGTCCACCTTCGATCAAAGCAAGGTGACTCAACATAAATTCTTAAGTTTAAATTCAAAAAACAATAAGGTCTATTGATCGATTGAACCATCTCGAGGGCCTTCGATTGATCTACCGATCGATCGGCCATTAATTGATGAAAATTTGAAAATTTCAATTTAAGTCACTAGATACTTTTGATCGATTAAACCCTTCTCGTTGATCGATTAAAACTGGCTGAATTAAATCAGTTTACTCGCTAGATAGTTTTGGTCACTCTCGATTGGAACCTCGAGCGATCTCGATCGCTCGAGGAGACACCCGATCAATCGAACCTAATCATTGATTAATCAAAATTTAACACAATTTTAAGCTTTGGTCTCTAGGCAAAATTTGACACATTCGATCGATCAACCGAGCCGGATATGTTCTGTTACACGGTCCAATTTTTTTAAAAAAAAATAGAATTTTTCTTCTTATTATATAGTTTTTATGGATTCCATTGATCAATGAATTGGGTCCAACCCATCCAATTGTTTTTCTCATAGTTGAATTTAGAAAAACTAAAGGATTGCTTAAATATGAATATTTGACATCTACGGCCGGTCGTTAAAACTATTTTCGACAAGATTATCATTAACTATAAAATTCTGCAAATCATTATGGAAATTTTATTCTTTAATCCAATATAAAATTTGAGGCTCTAACACGATTTAGCCTTAATATTCATAAATTTGGATTTCCTTATACTGGAACAACTAGATTTCTCATAGTTGATCATCTTGCTACAGAAACTTGTTCAAAGACCATTTTTTATTGTTTAAAGTTTCCTTAGTTCAAAACGATGGATGTAGGGTGAGTCCACTACATCCATTGGTTGAAATCAGGGTTTTTTAGGTAGGAAATTATAAGAAAAAAAAAATGGAGAAGATGAAAACTTACCAGTGGAGGCTCTTCTTGATGGGGTTTTTTCCCCGTCTTCGACCGGTCCTGAGCCCCACTCGACCGGTCGTGGGAGGCGCTCGACCGGTCGTAGGTTCGAGCCCTGGCACGACTCAAAGTTCAGCGAGTTCGTACTGTTTTTCTCGGAGGCTAAGACCAGTCCTGGAATTTCCAGGACCAGTCGAAGGTGGGCTTCGACCGATTGTGGACAGGCTTCGACCAGTCGAAGGAGGCTAAGACCAGTCCTGAAATTTTCAGGACTAGTCGTAGGTTACGCAGTTTGTTCCGCGATTTTGCACGAAACTGCGGATTTGAGTCCTTTCGCAACCGGGATGCGAAAGGAAAGTTGCCTAAACTATAAATAGGTATTCCTAGGGTTTTTCTAGGTATAAGATAAGCACAAGAGGGTATCCTAAAGGGTTTAGGGTGTAAGAAAGAGAGAAAAGAGAGAGAGGAAGCTTGTGGAAGGGAGCCGTCGTCTCAGTGCTTCTACGTCCTTGTAATCGGTAAGATCTCTCTAGTTTTCTTTATTCTTTCATTGTTCATCCACTCCTGCGTGAGTGAAGAACGTTGTAACGTTCTACTTCATAGTGGATTGTTGATCTGGACGAGGTCCCGTGGTTTTTACCTCTTTGAGGGTTTTCCACGTAAAAATCTCTTGTGTGGTGTGTGATTGATGCATTGATTGTTTTCATTGCTTTATTATCCATAATTCTAGTTTGTTCTGGAGGGCTAGATCCTAAGGTTTTGTGCAAGGCCCCCAACAAAGTGGTATCAGAGCTAAGTTCATTGAACGGGTAGGATCGGTTTTGAATTATGGAAGGTGGCTCAAGGATGATCAGCCTCAATGGTTCTAATTGGACCATATGGAAGGCTAAGATGGAGGACTTGCTTTATTGCGAAGACCTATATTCTCCAATTTTAGGCATATCAGCAAAATTCAAGGATATGACTGATGATGATTGGAAGAAGATGGACCAAAAGGCAGTGGAATTTATTAGACAATGGTTGGATGATTCTGTGTTCCACCATGTGTCCACGGAAACCTCAGCCGCTAGCCTATGGCTGAAATTACAAGGGCTGTATGAGAGGAAGACAGCCGGTAATAAGATTTTTCTGATAAGGCGACTTGTGAACCTCAAATTCAAGGATGGTGGTTCTGTGGCTGAGCACATGAATGAGGTCAACAATATAGTGAACCAACTCACCTCTATGAAGATGGTCCTGGATGATGAATTGCAGGCTTTACTGATGTAGTAATAAACTCGGTAAGACCGAGGTCGAATCCACAGGGACTGAAACCTGTACGTAATCTGAAATTAAGTAGAACTAGAACTAGACTAAGATGTAATCTAAATCAAACGAATATGAGGGAATAATTGTGAATAGATTAATTAAAAACTAATAAAAATAAAGGTGAGAACTAGGGTGCCAAGGATCCACTTGTAACAATTGGGAAGTTACCTTGTATTGATTCAAGGACACAACTGGAATCAGAGTCCTATCCTATCCAGTTGGTAAGAAGAGATTTGTCAGACCTCTGAATGTCTCATGGATCTAATCATCTACAGATATGATTGGTGTAGATTTGAAAGTGATCCCGTTACCTAACCATACCCAGGAGACTATGGCAAACAACAGCAATTTACCAAACCACAGTCAATCACACAAGAGAATTGTGAAAGTTAGGAAGGGTTCCATCACCCAACCATGCCCAGGAGACAATGGTGAACAATAGGGCCTCCTAAGTTCACAATCTCATAATGAAAAGGACATACTCAAAGCTATTGCAGATCTACTGTAATTTGAGTCACAATAAACCATTAAAAACTAAAAGTATTCCTTAATAATCATGAATCCATAAGCATTTAATAATCATGAATCAAAGCAAAACTACCATCCTAATCACGTTACAAGCTTCACCTCTTAGCCCTAGCTAAGAGGTTTAGCCCAACATGATTGGACTAATACTCAAAAGAAAAGAAAAACAAAACAAAAGGAAAACCAACTCTCTTGTGCACGTTCCAGCAGTCCACGCCGAGCTCCACGTTCTGCCCAAGCTTCCAGCTGTAGATTGAATCCCCTCACGTTCTTTGTCTTTCTTTCTTATAGGCAACCAAAAGTCGGTGGATGGGAGCTCTTGGCAGCAGCGTTCTCTTTACGCACAGCAGGTGCGGAAGTTCGCAGCTCAGTTACATGCATATTTGAGCCGAGGTTGCTGGTTCATTTTCCTTCTTTTCCTTTAAAAAGATAACGTTCCCTGGGACGTTTTTGAGTGTACTAGAAGATGGATGGCCCGGATCAGCCATCTGATCAGCGACGACGGCCCACTTGAATCGGCCGCAGCTCTCTGCTGCGAACAGAGCTTGCGCAGATGCTGCGCTGGTGGATTGGTGGGACCCACATACCCTGATGTTTGAAAAATCCACACCGTCCATTCGATCTCTCACGAAAAACTGTCCAGAGATGGCTGGTTTTGGATGGATTTAAGGGTGGCCCATGGAATTTTGTTTCCACCGTCCATTTGATGCGGTGATGATGTCTTCATGCGTACGCGTGCTGGGATCTGAAAGCCCACCCTTTGTGCGGTCGGTTTTGCCCGTTGGAGTGAATGAACGGTCTAGATTGACCGCCTGATCGATGGTGGTGGCCCACTAAATGGACGTGGTTCGTCCGTTGCGCAACAGAGATAAAAATCTCTGTTTGTATTCGAGCAGGAGTCGGTCAGCTCGCGCTGACTAACTTGGATGGTCTCGGTGGGACGCGAGTGTACAACCAGTGTGTACTCTCGCTCACTTTAATGGGTCCCACGATTGTGCGTGTGAAAGATCTTCTCCGTCCAACCGATTTGTCACTTAAATTAAGGGTTGAGACCAATTTTAGAGTGTATCCAAACATCAGGTGGGACCCAATTCACCGATCTATGGGCGGATCTGTCTATTTAGCTACTTTCACAGGGATCCAACGGATGAAATTTGACGTGTGCGGTTAATTTGTGGTCCCTTGGCCCTGTATGGAGTTTTAAGCTGAACGGATAGCGGAAACCTGTGATCTTGCATTCTGGACGACTGCGTGGCCTCTTTAACGTGAACAGTTTGATTTCCTTGGATCTCTGGCGTGTAAATTCGTCGTTCTTGGTCCCCTGGAGTCTGTCCCTTACCTTGGCATCATCAGAACGTTAATTCCATGCGTTTAGCACCTTTTGTAATCTAAGCTCTCAAATATACCCTGTATCACGAACACAGTTAAATTGAACCGTTAATCAGTACTATGTTCGTAAATTCAGGCAATAAATAGGGTCTGATATGCAATATTTGACCCTCAACATTTACTATTGCTTAGTTCATTGCATGACAGTTGGGAGACATTGGTGGTGTCTCTAAGTAACTCCGCGCCAGACGAAAAGATATCCATGGAACAGGTAACCAGTTGTCTCTTCAATGAGGAGACAAGGAGGAAGTCTCAAGGGTCTACTCAGCAAGAGACCCTTGTGACACAGGAACGGGGGAGAGGAAAGAACAGGAACGGCGGGAAGGCCCGAGATAAATCAAGAGGCAAGTCGAGTAATAGAAAAGATGTTGAATGCTGGAATTGTGGCAAGAAGGGCCACTACAAGCATGAATGTCGTGGTAAGAAGAACGGCAAGAAAGGAAAAGGGAAGGAAGATGAATCAGATTCTACTTCGGTCACTTCAGATGACGATATGGTAGTTATTCTTTCTGCAGATCACGATGTATGTCTCACGGCTACGAGTCAGGACATCGACTGGGTGATAGACTCAGGAGCTTCTTTTCATGCGACTCCACACAGGGAATCCTTCACAAGCTACAAGTCAGGTGACTATGGGACTGTGAAGATGAGAAATTCTGGCGTATCAAAAATCGTGGGAGTCGGTGATATTTGTGTGAAAACTGATGTGAGCTGCACATTGGTTCTCAAGGATGTGAGGCATATCCCAGACCTTCGTCTTAACTTTATATCGACGAGAAGGTTGGATGATGATGGCTATGAAAGCCGGTTTGCTAGTGGGCGATGGAAGCTCATCAAGGGTTCATTGATCGTGGTCAGAGGAAAGAAGTGTTGTACCCTTTACAAGGTAAGTGTCAGTATGTGCAAGGGTGGGTTGAACTCAACGGAAGATTCAGCTATTGACATGTGGCACAGGCGTCTAGGCCACATGAGTGAAAAAGGGCTTCAGGTACTAGCAAAGAAGCGGCTCCTTCCAGACGTGACAGGTACACCTCTCAAAACCTGTCTTGATTGTTTATCAAGGAAACAGCATAAAGTTTCATTTGTTAAATCTACTTCTCATGTTAATAAAGTGCATGCATTAGATTTGGTTTATTCTGATGTTTATGGTCCTATGAGAACAAAAACCTTGGGTAGGGCATTGTATTTTGTTACTTTTATAGATGATGCATCTAGGAGGGTTTGGGCTTATGCTTTGAAATCCAAGGACAAGGTCTTTGGTGTGTTTAAATTGTTTCATGCTATGGTCGAGAGAGAGACAAGTAAATCATTGAAGTGCATCCGCACTGACAATGGTGGTGAATACATTGGCTACTTTCATGAGTACTGCAAGTCCCTGGGTATACGGCATGAACAGACGGTTCCCAAGACCCCCCAGCATAATGGCGTAGCTGAGCGAATGAATCGCACCATTGTTGAGAGAATCAGATGTATGTTATCCCATGCAAAATTGCCCAAGACGTTCTGGGGAGAAGCAATGTACACGGCGGTGTATTTGATAAACAGGTCTCCATCAGCCCCGTTGAATGGAGAAGTACCTGAGAAGGTGTGGACTGGACAGGATCCATCGTACAGTCATCTCAGGGTATTTAGATGTTGGGCATCCGTTCACGTACCAAAGGACGAGAGGTCCAAGCTCGATATGAAGATTAAGCAGTGTGTATTCTTAGGGTACGGTGATGAAAAGTTCGGTTACAGATTGTGGGATCCGACCGAGAGGAAGCTCGTCAGGAGCAGAGATGTGGTTTTCTTTGAAGATCAGTGTATAGAAGACATTAGTAAGCCAGAGAAGAACCAGCCTAGTTTAGGTGAGCTAGAGGACATGGATCCGGTTACTCCTCCCGTGGTGCCTGATGACGGGGGAGTACAGCAAGGTGCAGAGGACGAGAGAGTTCCTTCAGAAGAAGGACCAAGGGAGCAGCCCCCACTTGATCCACCTGTTGAGCCACAGGTGAGAAGATCATCTAGGGACAGACAACCGTTCAAGAGGTACTCGCCACATGAGTACATTATGTTGATTGATGGGGAGAGCCAGAAGATTATTCTGAGGCCCTAGCCGACGAGCATAAGGGAGAGTGGTTGAAAGCTATGCAAGAGGAGGTTGAATCCTTGCATAAGAACCACACCTATAATATGGTGAAACTGCCTAAGGGCAAGAAAGCTCTGAGCAACAAGTGGGTGTTCAGAAAGAAGATTGAGCAGAAGAATTCACAGACGAGGTTCAAATGCCAGACTTGTGGTGAAAGGGTTTGGTCAGAAGAAAGGCATAGACTTCGAGGAGATATTCTCACCAGTGGTGAAGATGACATCCATACGGGTGTTGCTTGGGTTGGCGGCTAGCATGGCTCTGGAGATAGAGCAGTTAGATGTTAAAACTGTCTTTCTCCATGGTGACCTGGAAGAAGAGATCTACATGCACCAACCAGAGGGGTTCAAAGTCAAGGGCAAGGAGCATATGGTGTGTAAGCTGAGGAAGAGCTTGTATGGGCTGAAACAGGCTCCACGGCAATGGTACAAAAAGTTTGACTTGTTTATGTTGAAACATGGTATGACAGAACGGAGTCGGACCACTGTGTGTTCACGCGCAAGTTCTCAGATAGTGATTTCTTAGCTCTGCTCTTATACGTTGATGACATGCTCATCATGGGAAAAGACATCAAGAAGATCAACAGGCTGAAACAAGAGTTGGGTAAGTCTTTTGCGATGAAAGACTTGGGCCCGGCTAAACAGATCCTAGGAATGGAGATAACTCATGACAGAAGCAGCAGGAAGCTCTGGCTGTCACAAGAGCGGTATATTGAGAAAGTCCTAGAGCAGTTCAATATGAATGCAGTGAAACCGGTCAGTATTCCACTAGATGGTCACTTCAGATTGAGCGACAGGCAGTGTCCCAAGACGAAGGCAGAGGTGAAAGAGATGCAGAAGATATCTTACGCGTCAGCTCTAGGAAGTTTGATGTATGCTATGGTGTGTACACGCCCAGACATAGCATATGCGGTTGGTGTTGTCAGCCGGTATCTTGCCAATCCTTGCAAAGAGCATTGGGCAGTGGTGAAATGGATACTATGGTATCTAAGAGGCTCATACAGGTTGAGCCTATGCTATGGTGACGGAAAACTTGTGTTAGAGGGCTACACAGATGCAGATATGGCAGGTGACATAGACTCCAGGAAGTCTACATCGGGGTTCATGTTTACGTTTGCAGGGGGAGCAGTTTCCTAGTAGAGCAGGCTACAGAAGGTCGTAGCGTTGTTGACGACAGAGGCCGAGTACATTGCAGTCATAGAGGCATGTAAAGAGATGCTTTGGATGAAGAGGTTCCTACAGGAACTTAGCCTGAAGCAGGAGGGGCACGTGGTCTATTGCGATAGTCAAAGTGTTATACACTTGAGCAAGAATCTAAGTCAGCATTCCAAGTCGAAGCACATAGAGATTCGGAATCACTGGATCAGGGATATTTTGGAACAGAAGGTGTTACAGCTTGAGAAGGTCCACACGGACGATAATGGGTCAGACATGATGATCAAGGCTTTGCTCAAGGGCAAGTTTGAGGTTTGTATAAACCTGGCTGGCTTGAAGAAGGTGGATCCCTCCTGGGTCTAAAAGGGGGAGATTTGATGGAGTTTTTTTCCCATCTTCGACCGGTCCTGAGCCCCGCTTGACCGGTCGTGGGAGGCGCTCGATCGGTCGTAGGTTCGAGCCCTGACACGACTCAAAGTCCAGCGAGTTCGTGCTGTTTTTCTCGGAGGCTAAGACCAGTCCTGAAATTTTCAGGACCAGTCGAAGGTGGGCTTCGACCGATCATGGACAGGCTTCGACCAGTCGAAGGAGGCTAAGACCAGTCCTAGAATTTTCAAGACTAGTCGTAGGTTACGCAGTTTGTTCTGCGATTTTGCGCGAAACTATGGATTTGAGTCCTTTCGCAACCGGGATGCGAAAGGGAAGTTGCCTAAACTATAAATAGGTGTTCATAGGGTTTTTTTAGGTATAAGAAAAGCATAAGAGGGTATCCTAAAGGGTTTAGGGTGTGAGAAAGAGAGAGAAAAGAGAGAGAGGAAGCTTGTGGAAGGGAGCCGTCGTCTCAGCGCTTCTACGACCTTGTAATCGGTAAGATCTCTCTAGTTTTCTTTATTCTTTCGTTGTTCATCCACTCCTGCGTGAGTGAAGAACGTTGTAACGTTCTATTTCATAGTGGATTGTTGATCTGGACGAGGTCCCGTGGTTTTTACCTCTTTGAGGGTTTTCCACGTAAAATCTCTTATGTGGTGTGTGATTGATGCATTGATTGTTTTCATTGCATTATTATCCATAATTCTGGTTTGTTATGGAGGTCTAGATCCTAAGGTTTTGTGCAAGGCCCCCAACACTTCTATCGAAGGGCCTCTCTCTCTCTCTCTCTCTCTCTCTCTCTCTCTCTCTCTCTCTCTCTGCTTTTTGGTTTAGGATTTTCTGCAGGAATTTCATAAAGGTTTTTCCTTTAAATAAAGAAAACTCTAACTCAAGAAGATTCCACCATAATTAAAATTCCTGCAGTGTTAGGAGTTGATCTCTTAACCTATCCCTCTATCGAAAGTACTCTTACTAATTAGACTAAGTGTTTAGTTTTATTAATAAGTAAAAATTAAATTACTAATTTGTTTAATCAGGGTCTCATGTGGGTCACAAAAATCAAAGTCGTTATATTCTAAATTAATAAAAGAAAAAATTGTCCTCGAAATTTACTTGATCAATTATCAAACAATTGAGGATATTTCTCTCAAATTTTTACTTTCTTGCTTCTATGATGCTTCATCTGCTCCATGATGTATCCACTATACTTTAATTAGTGGCACAGTATTAGTCAGCAAAATGTGTTCTTTTCGATCCAAGCTATGAATCAGTTTTTGGATGTAAGTAATATCTTTTTGAAGCTCGAGGTCTTGCCAGTCGTTGACATGTGAAGCGTTTCTTTCGTATTTCCATATAATTGATACATATGATACATTATATATGCTAATTAACTGAGGTGGCAATGTGAGACAAAACGTTACAACTCAAACTCACTCCACAATTTTAAAGTGTCCTATAAATCGATGAGCTAATTTTCTTTTAGTTCTAAAAAGTATAAGTACCTTCATTGGTGAGACATTAATTGGTGAGACCTTCAGAAGTACATAATATCCAATTACGAATTTCAAGTCACACCTTCTATTATCTAAATAGCTCTTTTGCCTACTATGGGCCGCTAACAATCATTTCATGATAATATCTACCTTCTACGTGAATTTTTTAATGATATCGGGTTCAAATAACCCATTCTTTCCTACTTCGACCCAACAATTTGGCGCGTGACTCAGACGCCTATAAAGTGCTTTATAAGGAGTCATTCCGATGCTAGCTTGAAATTGTTGTCAAACGCGAACTCTGCAAATGAAGATTGTCGTCCCAACTTTCCTTAAAATCCAAAGCATATGGTTACAAAAGATATTCAAGTATCTGATTTAGACGTTCGGTTTGTCCATTATACCAAGGATAATATGTTGTACTATAGTCCAAAGTAGTGCCCATGGCTTCTTACAAACTAGTTAAAAATCACGACATAAAACACGAGTCATGATTTGATATGATAGAACTTTGTACTCCATGCAATCGTACAACTTCCTTAATATAGAGCTTAGCAAGTCCATCCATATAGTAGTTAATATGAATATGAATATGAATAAAATGCGTTGACTTTGTTAGCCGATTAATGATTACCCAAATCGAATTATGCTTTTTTTGAGTTAACGGGATCCAAACTATGAAATCCATTAAAATTCATTTTGGTACCTTTAGAGGGTGTAAAAAATCAGAGGAGTTTTGATGATCAACCTTTACTTGCTAATAAGTAAAACATCGTAATACAGATTTGGCTATCTCCTTCATATTCAGCCATCAGAATGACTATTTTTTATCCTGATACATCTTAATTCTGCCCAGGTGAATTGTAAACTTAGATCGGTGTATTTCCTTAAGAATTTCTTCTCTTAGTTATGAAATACCTGGCACACACAGGTGGTCTCGATAACGAATACCTTTATCCTCCCAAATCTTTCATTCAGATTTATCTTTATCCTGTTGTTTGGCCATTATATTCGTTAACCATTCATCATTCTCTTGAGCTTTTATGATCATTTTATTTAAGGTTTGCATAATCATTATATTACCAAGATGGATACACCGCTTCTGAAATTGTAGATTTACTTCGAGCTTTTTCAAGAAATTTAACATCTCGCATTCTCTAACCATTAGTATGACTATGCCTTACTGCTTCCTGCTTAGCGCATCTGCCGCCAAATTTGTCTTATCAGGATGGTAGGATATTTTAAAATCATGATCCTTTAAGAATCTTGCTCGTCTTCCCTACCCCATGTTCAAATCCTTCTATGAAAATAAATATCAAAGGCTCTTGTGATCGATAAATAAATCAAATTGCTCGTCATATAAATAATGTCGTCAAATCTTAAGAACAAAAACTATGGCAGCTAACTCCAAGTTGTGAGTCGGATAGTTGCGCTCGCGATTCTTTAGTTGTCGTGATGCGCAAGCTATTAATTTATCTTCATACATCAGTACATAATTGAGTCCCAAATTTGACACATCGGTATAAATAACAAATTTCAATCCCTCACAGGGAAGAGTAAGAATAGGCATCAAAGTTAATAATTGTTTCACATCAGGGAACAAGTCTTTACATTTCTTCGTCCACTTGAATGGTATACCCTATTCGAAAGTCCTTAATAAACATTTTGTAATATCCAGCAAGCCTGAGAAAACTCATGATATCTAATATAATCGTGGGCTACTCCCTGTGAACTATCGCTCCGACCTTTGTCGGATCCATTGCAATTCCATCCTTTGTGATAATATGCCTAAGAAACTTCAAACTCTCCTTCTAAAATTCATACTTTGAGAACTTGGTATGCAGTTAGTTTTCTTTTAGGGATTGTAGCTTCGTTCTTAAGTGTTCATCGTGATCTTCGCTCGTGTTAGAATAAATCAATATGTCATCAACGAATACAATCATGAATTGGTCTAAATATTTTGAAATACCATGTTCATCAGATCCATAAATACAACTAGGGCATTAGTCAATCCGAAGGGCATAACTAGAAACTCATAGGGCATGTAGCGTGTTTAGAAAATTGTCTTATAAATGTCTTCTTCTTTAATCCGTAACCGGTGATACCTTGACCTTATGTCAATCTTAGAAAAGTAAGTAGCCCCTTCAACTGATCGAATAAGTCGTCAATATACGGGTGTGAGTATTGTTCTTGATCGCCACTTCATTCAATCAACATAATCTACGCATAACCTCATACTTCTATCATTTTTCTTCACGAATAAAATTGGTGCTTCCTATGATGACACACTAGGTCAAATAAAACCTTAGTAATTCAGTTCTTCTAATTATTTTTTAAGCTCCCGTAGCTCTACTGGTGGCATACGATAAGGCTGCATTGATATATACACATTTCCTTATACAAGGTCAATACTAAAATATACTTCTCTTATAGGGGCAATACATGTATATCTAGGAAAATCTCTAAATAGTCTTTTATGATCGAAATCTATTCTATTGTCAGCTCTGACAATTTTTCATCCTTCAGCACCATGATATGTTCTACTCTTTCATCTTTCTACCGCCCTCCGTTTTGGAAAGGCAATCTCCATATAATAGAGAAAGTCATTGTCTTAGCATGACAATCAATTTTGACATGATAGGTCATAAGTCAATCCATTCTTAAGATAACATCATGTCCCTTCATCTTCATGTCCCTTCATCTCCATCACAACTACATCTACTGGCATCAGGGTTCCTTTAATTTTAATTTCACAAGATTTGCATATTTTGTCTAAGGTGATAGTTTTTTACATAGGTGATTCTACCGAAATTAGTTTATTAAGAGCTAAGGGTTGTATGCTTAACTGTTTAATTACTGTAGTTGCAATAAAAGATAATGAAACTCCAAAATCGAACAATATAGCAATGGTCTGATCGTGCAATTTGATTGTACCGTATATGACATTGTTATCCACTTCCATTTCTTCAGTGGGGGTGACGTCGTAAACTTTGACTTGTGTGGGCTGTTGTATGAATGGTTGTCTTCCTTGAAGGTTCGCAAGTTGTGATGATTGCTAAGGGCAATTCTGCTGATTCTAAAGCAGTCGAGACAGTGTGAAATGTGATGCCTTAGAGTATGAGTGCGATGGTTTGGACGTATGACGCGATTGGACGGACTACTGAGTTGGTGCAAGGGATGTAGTCATGTCGTTATATGCTGAAGTGGTGGTAATTGCTCGATGTTTATGAGTATAGTCCTATAGAACTATACCTTATGCTATTATTTCCCACAATATGTGTAATTTACTTCAAACTATTGTTCTTGATTATTCGGTGTCGTGATCGGGGTGATGGTCAATTGCCTCTTTTCTAACTGCTGCTATTGAGCCGATGTCATCCTATTCTGTTGCTCTCTCATATGAGCATGGGTCCATTCATGGTCTCTTTCGGCTTTCAGGGCCTTATCAATGATCTTAGATTACTTCGTTATATCTGTGCAACAAAATCAGGTTCTAATATTCTGGCAAAGGCCTTCTTCAAAATTTTGAATTCTTCATCTTCCACCACCTTCAGGACATAATGTGATAATTCTATGAATTTTGCCTCATACCGGGCCACTGTCATAACCCCTTGCTCCAATTTTGAAAATTCCATCATCTTTTGAAGACGATAAGCTTTGGGAAAATATTTCTCATGGAACTTGCTTGTAAACTCTCTCCAACTGCACATTGAGTAGTTGCGACCATCTTTTTCGCAACTCACCACCATATATTTGCTTCTCCTTCCTGTAAAAATATTGTTATCCTGACCTTCCGGTCCTCTGGACAATCCATTGCTTCAATAATTTTCTTAACTTGGGTCATCTTGTCTTTTGTTATCGTCGGATCTCGTGCCTCCCTGAACACAAATGGTCTTAATTTTGTAAATTTCTTCAATAAGTCCAAGCCCACCTGCTTGCTCGTGTCTTATCAAGGTTGGATTCCTCAGTCCTTAAGGTGTCTGACTCTTGTTAACTATCGCGTTCATTTGAGTCGTAACTTGATCTTGTTGTTGTTTCATCATGACTGCCAAATTAATCACTATTCCAAATGTGGCTTCCTATGATTGGGATCCACCTCCAATAAAATTTATGCGCATAGTGATTGGTGATAATGAAGGTTACGCACTAGGTCCATTGCCACTTAGATTTCCTTTTAGAGGGGCAGGACTTTCCGTCTCCTCTCCTTCTTCCAGATCTTCATCTTGTTCTCCAGCTGGCGTTTCAGAATCTAGCGATGCATTCAGGTCCATTGTTGATTTATGATAAATAATGACGCTAGTCGATGGAATTATATCTCGGATATTGTGCGTCCTCCTTAGGGTCATCGTGTCCTATAAAATAACTAAGTTTGGTAAAAAAGAAAATGGTCTTAGATGTCCATCTCTATCCAGTAGAGGGTTATAGATGCAAATGCATTCAAAGCTTGTCAATTTAATTCTACACATAATTCAGAGTGTTGGCAATACTTAATTGGTTTCTAAGTCATTTGTTAATTGGCACAAATATCAATGATTCCTAAATGTAGTGTTTCTAAGTCAAGGATCCACTATTTATGGTAATGTGAGAGGGAACATAACCTTAAAGTCACTCTATGTTAAATGAAAGCCTCTCTTTGATACCATTCTATCACGCCCCGCACTTCGAATATAGAATATGCACTCTCATACCCGAGTTATGGTTCATGACTCATACACTAAAGTGTACATAAATCCACCCATCATACAGTTAATTTACATCTATTCTAGATTTTCACTCATACATCCATTGATTTTCACTTCTTTTATTAACACTCCATCCATAACATTCATATTTATAAAGTAAACCATCAAAATCAGTCTAAGACTACTCGTTTGGGACTTTATTTAACCAAAATAATAAATCACAATTTAACCATATCATACCACTAACAATTCTCAATTTAATCCATATGATATTGTATATAAAGAATGTAAACTAAACATTATAATAAACAACAATAATTAGAGCTAGGCACGGGACGACTCGACGAGGCTAACTCGACTCATCCGACTCATTCAGACCCGACTCGACCCGAACCGAATGGGTGAGTTAATCCGAACTGAGTAGACTTCGCCCAATCCGAACTCAAACTGAGTCGAGTCCGAGTTACCTAGTAACTCAACCCGAAACCCGACTCATTCAGACTCGACTCGATCCAAAACCCAACTCGACTCAAGTTCAGGTATATATTAGAAAAAAAAAAACTAATTTTTTAAACTCTAACCCTACCCATCACACCCAACCAGATCCTAAACTCTCTCCCTCCCTCATCCTCATCCTCCTCTCTCGAGCCTGGCAGCCACCTACTTCCACCACCACCCTCTCTCTCTCTCTCTCTCTCTCTCTCTCTCTCTCTCTCTCTCTCTCTCTCTCTCCTCTCCACTCCCTCATCTCTCAAGCTCGAGCCCCGACAGTTGCTCTTCTCAAGCTCGAAAGTGTCGTAGCAGCTCGTCTGGACAATCCGCACCAACTTGGCCACCAGATTCTGCCTAATCAAGGTAATTTACCAAACCCTATAGCTTTATTTTATTAATTTTTAATTTAGGAGGGTTTGTGAAATTGGGGTCGAGTATGGTTGAAATCGAGTGCGTCCAAGCTGGATGTGGAGGCATCCAGGATGGTTAGGGTGCGGACAGGCTAGGTGTGGTTGTGATGCGTCCGGGCTGGCTATGGACCGTGTGGTGCATCGGGCTGGCTCGGGTGCGGTGGGACTGGTGCGTCTAAGCTGACTTGGCCCGAGCCATTTCTAAACCCTAAACTAACCCTAAATCCAAACCTTAAACCCAAAACCTAATTCATAAACCTTAAAACCAAATCTCTAACCCTAAACCCCAAACCTAATCCCCAAACCTAATCCATAAACCCTAAAATCTAATCCCTAACCCTAAACATAATCCACAACCCTAAAACCTAAA
Source organism: Magnolia officinalis (assembly GCA_021015155.1). Classification (NCBI taxonomy): domain Eukaryota; kingdom Viridiplantae; phylum Streptophyta; class Magnoliopsida; order Magnoliales; family Magnoliaceae; genus Magnolia; species Magnolia officinalis. Next base: position 76,666,841 of record JAJHSJ010000007.1, read on the forward strand.
CCCTAGGTGTGGTTGTGATGCGTCCAGGCTGGCTATGGACCGTGTGGTGCATCGGGCTGGCAATGGTTGTGATGCGTCCGGGCTGGCTATGGACCGTGTGGTGCATCGGGTTGGCTCAGGTGCGGTGGGACTGGTACGTCTAGGCTGACTTGGCCCGAGCCATTTCTAAACCCTAAACTAACCTTAAATCCAAACCTTAAACCCAAAACCTAATTCATAAACCTTAAAACCTAATCTCTAACCCTAAACCCCAAACCTAATCCCTAAACCTAATCCATAAACCCTAAAATCTAATCCGTAACCCTAAACATAATCCATAACTCTAAAACCTAAACCCTAACCCCTAACCCCCTTAAACCTGAACCTAAACCTTAAAACTAATCCCTAAACCCTAAACCTAATCCCAAAACCTTAAACTTAAACCCTAAAACCTAGATATAATCCCTAAACCCTAAACCTAAAACCTAAACCTAGATATAAACCCTAAACCCTAAATCCAAAATGGCTAATGTGTTTTATTTTTTTGAATTAAACAATTAGCGGTTTAATTTTTGTGAATCATGGATTACATTGCTTATTGTTTAGCTTATTATTGTGCATTAGATAGTCAGCCTAATGTGTATGGATTACATTGCTTATTGCTTATCTTATTATTATGCATTAGACAGTTAACCTAATGTGGTTTGTTTTTATAAATTAGATAATTAGTTACCCATTTGAGGATTTATATGTGGCCAAATATAAATAGTGTATTTTTGGTGGCATAAAAATTGCTCAAATTGTCTCATTTTGGATAGTTCAAGGTTAGATAGTATGCTTTCAAATAGCCTATTTAAATGCTCATACCTGATTTGCCCATTTCTCTATGGATACGTTTCTTCCTTTTTATTTGTTATGTCAAATATCTTCACATTTCTTAGATATTTGACATATGAATGAAGTGGAAGATCAACTTATCTGGAGAGACATGGGGAGATGCTGTCGAAATTTTGGGCATTTAAATGAGAATATGAAAGTATTAAATTTATCTAACCTTGGATGGGTGACTGATTTAGGATTTAGTATAAACTTTTTAGGCATTATAGTGCTAATCTGATTTAGTATCTTTCAATTAGTAGATTACTAGTGATGAAATTTCCAATACCCTTGTTGGTTTGTCAATCACTTCACCGATGATCTTGGATAAAGGATTAGGTCTACAAGATGAAGAGGTGCGCATTGATATTAGTACCTCACAGTCACAAAGTTCAGTAAAAGTAAGAAAAAATATCGATAGTGTGAGAAGATTTTGAAGAAGTAACTCTAAAAAACGTCACGATGAAGATACAATGCAAGTACTGGAAGGCTCAATATGCTAAACAAGTAGATGGCTCGACCACAACTCTAAAGAAACACCTTTTGAAGTGTCATAAAAAAGTGAGAAGCCAAACCTTAGGTCAACAGACACTTTCATTTACCCAATCTTTGGGTAATCCATCGCAAGGTATCTTATCCACCTATAAGGATAACAAATACTATGTGAATGAGTTGACGGCCATATTTATTATTGCAAATGAAAAATCATTTCAGAGAGTCAATCTTTTGTTGAATTAGGCAGATGCCTTAACATCAAATACAAGAAGTTCTCCCATACAACAATAAGGAGAGTGTGCATGAAGATGTATGCAAGCGAAAAGTTCAAGTTAAAAGGACAGTTGACATCAGTTTTCTGAATCAACCTAACATCAAATTTATGGACGACATCCAATCAATGAAATGGGTATATGTCTCTAACCGTCCATTACGTTGATGCCAAATTTAGGCTCTGCAAAAGAGTTATAAAACTTTTGTTATCTTGTGCCTCCTCATACTAGTTTGATGATTTCAAACTGCATCTACAGATGCCTTGTGTAGTAGGGCATTTAGAAGAAAATCTCTTCGATAACTTTAGACAATGCATATGCAAATAATAGCTGATAACGAATTTACAAAATCAGTTTAGGGCCACCAGTGACTTGTATCTTGGTGAAAAAATATTTCATGTTAGGTGTTATGCTCACATCCTAAACTTGATTGTACACGATGAGCATAAAATAATTAAGCCAACAATCGAGAACATAAGAGAGAGTATGAAGTACATATGGGAGTCACTTTCACGATTAAATACATGGAATGAGATAATGAAATGGTTGAATTTGTCATCTTAGAGAACGATGAAGCTAGATGTCATGACAAGCTGGAATTCAACTTACAGAATGTTAAATTCAGCGATAGCTTTTAAGGATGCATTTTGATGCAGGGATGAACGTGATGAGGTCGATCATCGTCTTCCTCAGGGGGATAACTACTTCGAATCCAAGAAGCTTCTCTGGACTCCTCACAGAGACTTCTCGAATCCACGAGGAAAAATATAAACTAGAAATAATTCTATAAAGTTAAAATAAATTTGTTGAATATTGATAGATGAAATAAATGAGTCTACAACCCTTTAAATAGGGATACCAAGACTTGGAATAAGTTTAGGAATTAAACTATAACTAAAACTCCCTAAAATTTGTAACTTATTATAAATAGTAAATTTTTTATTTATAGTAAGTGTCTTATGTGGCTTAACCACGTTATTCTCCTAATTTTTCAAAATACTTTTCATGTTGGGCGCAACTCCTAAAGCCCAACAGATGAAGAGTTATAATCAAACTAAAACTTTCTATTTATAGTAAAAACGGAATTAAACAAGGAGTTGGACCATTGATATGATGGAATCTCATAAATTTAGCATGGGTAACCCGGATAATCCAGGTTGGTTAGCTAAATTAGCTCGTCCTGCCCCAAAATCATATATCATACATCGAGTAACTCCTTGTAGTTTGCAAGATATGCCTGTTTTAAGGTTTTGACGGTCTTAATGACTTCTGCCTCTAATCGGGCCTTCTCTGATCCATCTTGGACATGAAAGTGTCTGCGACCCACTCTACATCAGTCCCCTCCACTTCAAAAGAACTCGTCCTCGAGTTCTCGTGCTGCTTCGGTTCTTGATACTCGGTCTGGTGCGTCATAACAATACCCGGATCAAAAGTTATATATGATCAATTTACGATCCACATTCTTTTGGTCCAACAATGCTCGGAATGTATTTGTGACATATTCTACATCACATTCTTTTACTATACAGAGCATGATAGCGCATATCAATGGTTGCCTTCTAATGATGATTGGACAATAGCCGAAGCAGTTCACAAGTTCCTTTCAATTTTTTATGACACAACGAAGATCTTTTCATGAAGCAAGTATTCAATAACAAATATATTTTTGCCAGAACTTTGGTGAGTAAAAGATATTTTGTACAGAAGTTGTAGTGGACATACTTTGTATAATTAATGACTATGGGTGTGCAGTTAAAGTTTGATAAGTATTGGTCTTAGTGTTGTCTGATATTAGATATTGTAGTCATTTTTTATCCTCTATATAAGATGTTCGTAGTTGTATTCATTTTTAAAAAGTTGTATGGTGAGAAAATTGCTACTGAGTTCGATAAAAATCATGATGCAGTTGAAGATCTGTATAATTTCTATTTAAAATCTTTGGGAGCCGTAAAAGACAATACCACAGGTCAGACTCCTCAAGTGGGTTATAGTTCTGGTGTTGATGCATAAAGAAACACGATCGACGATTTCATGTCTTTCATGGCATAAGTTGAGACTCAAACGCATACAACCTAAATAGAACTTGACCACTATCTCGAGGAGCCACTTGTAAAGTATAATGGCGAAGAATTTGATGTTTTATACTGGTAAAAGTCAAAATCTCGTGAATCATAGTACCATGTGCTCTTGTTAATAGCACAAGATATATTATCAATTACAATTTCAAGCATAGCGTCAAAATCTGCTTTTAGTTTAGAGAGTAGGGTCGTGAACAAGTATCAAAGCTCACTTACATCGGAATCAGTTAAAAGCGCTCATTTGCACACGAGATTGGCTACGTCCTATATTGGGAAAATGGAACTCTTTTGATGATGAGATCGATGAAGAGGAGAGTGAGAAGTAGGATGAGATAGTACCTACAACAATTACATAAAGCAGGATGAGATGTCGCCTTCTATTTCCCTTTCATTTGCTTACGATAATTCGAAAGTTATTCTTTGTGGACTTGAATTGTAACATTTGATGGGTGGATGAATATTTTCTATGCTTATCACTTATCAACTAATGTATTTTAATATTTTTTTTAAATATTTTTTCTCTTTTTATTTATGTTTTTAAATGACTTAATGTTGCTTAAATCTCATATAGTTGGCTGGTTGCATTTATTTATCTTCATTTCTTAATTATTTATGTTGCCTCAACTTAACCAAATATTCTTTCTTTCAAAATACAAACTTATATATGTGTCATCAAAAGATGATCCATTGGCAAATATTTGGGATTATGGAGCCCAATTAAGTGTACTCCCTAGACGGAAAGATAAAGTTACAATGCAAGTTGTGTAAAAAATAATCTGTAAACAAAACAAATCGGTTAGAATTATATTGGGTGGTTAGGGAGGAGGCGTTGTCCCATGTAGCAAAGCTCCTCCAAAAGTTTGAGATTTATTTCGAGCCATTCTCAACTCAAATATAAAGGCTCCCACCAACCCTTCCCTTACAACCAATACAACCAACCACAGAAGATATAGAAGTAGGCTTATTATAATTGAATAAGGATCAAGCAGTGGAATTGCTCTCACAGTTAGTAGAGAAGAAGAAGACAAAAATTAAGGGAACAAGAATAACAGGATTATAAAGAAGCCATAAAACAAAGCTTGAAATTGGCATCCAGGACCAGACAACAACATTAACCCCCTTCGAGACAACATGATGTTAAAGCATGCACGAGTACGGGATATAAGCCAAGCGATAAATCATCAAAGTTTATTAAAAGTCTCGTAACATTCTATAAGCAATTGGGAATCTCATACAAATCGAATCATAAAAAAGAGGCCGAAAAAACTTGTTGATATATGAATGAGGACTATGGAAGTGTATCTCCACCATCCGATTCAAAAGAGGTAAACAACCATATTTTAGACGCCTCTATCTCAGACTCAGCGCAGAGTTCTCCCACAGTTCAAGCTGTAAAAAGAGAACCAAATGATAATTCTAGCGACGAAGGTGGAAAAGGGGGTTACTATTATGGACAAGGTTATTCGGGTTACAAGTCACAAAGGCATTCATCATAGAGAAGATATTGAATGAACGAATGGTTTATTGGCTTGTATGTGGAACTCCATATGAGGTTCTAAACATACTTTTAATTTTTGACAATGTTTATTTACTTTGTTCATTTTAAAAAAAAATTACTTTTGAGTCCTTAACAATATTTATTCTGAACAACTCAAATCAAGTAAAAGAAAAAGACAGGGAAAAAAAGCTCAACTCGATCTGACTGGTGCTGACTCAACCCAACTCGGCCATTGTGACGGGGTCAGATTTGGTCTAAATTAGTCTAAGCTAGACCCAGACTCGGATTGGGTCAGGCATGCTAGACTCTGTAACGAGTCGGGTCGAGTTTAGGTCAGGTATCTTTTAAAACCGGATCAGGTCGGGTCAGCCTTAACTTGGTCTGACTCAACTCAATGCCCAACTCTAGTAATAATAATACATCAACCTTTTAATGCAACAATATTGTACATTGCCGAATATGACCATTGATCTTGAGCATCATCCACCAACTTGGCCTCATTTGTTGACTCTTGACTCAGATTTCTTGTCTTATTCATGTTTGTATAGTTGTCAATCCACAACGTTAACTGGCCAGACTAGTGAGTGATCCCATTATGGTTCATACATATCACAATATAAGATAATACACCAAATATGGAATAGTATGTATGAAGCATGAGCATGAATGCAAGGATGTCATAAGATGCATGTCAAGTGGGATGATCGTCCACTTGCTTAGGTTGGATACTTGTCCACCAAAAAACTATACGCAATAGATATCTAACGTAGGTAGGCATGGATAATCACTCATCCACTCTGTGAGTAGGAGTAGGCTTCCAATGTCGTGGACTTCTAACAATGAATTTAACAGGTGTAACCCTCTAGGGAGATCCCCCATGAAACTCAGGCACAAGATGTGCATGCAATTACGATGGATGCATGTCATGCATGCTCAGTGTTTATGCGTGGTCATGTATAGTTAACAGATACATCTCTCTCTTAGAGGAATAACTAACTTAAAATATGAATAATTGACATATTTACATGTTCAATATGTATATATCAAAATTCTCTTAGTTGTATGTCATATACAGTGATCATGTTATTACAACCATACAACACTCACATGGAATTCATATCATACACATCAATCACAACAAACAAATCTTCTATCTTAACCATACATGTATGAGGTATGTTGGGATTCACTCACCCATTTGTGGTAAGGTTGAATCCATTTAAATAGTCAAACATTTTAGAATATAGAATCTTAATCCCTAAAAGAATGATTCATTATTTAATTAAACTATCTCACCAAGTGAGGTCCACCTTTGATCAAATCAAGGAGACCCAAAATAAATCCTTAAGCTTAAATTTAAAAAATAATAAGGTCTTGATCAATGCAGTTGATCGATCAAGATAGTTCAAGGGCCTTCGATCGATCTACCGATAAATCGACCATCGATTAATGGAAAATTAAAATTTTCAGTTTACGTCTCTAGACACTTTTGCTTCCCTTCGATCGATCGAACCCTGCTCATCGATTGATCACAACTGCCCGAATTAAATCAGTTTGCTCACTGGGCAGTTTTGGTCAGTCTTGATCAGAACCCTTGCCCGATCGATATCACTCGAGGAGACCCTTGATCGATCGAACCTGGTCATCGATCAATCAAAACTGAACACAATCTTAGGCTTTGGTCTCTGGACAAAATTTGACACGTTCGATCAATCAACCGAGCTAGATATGTTTTGTGATACGGTCTAAATTTTTTTAATTTTTTAGGAATGTTCTTCTTCCTCTTTAGTTTTGATGGATTCAATTAATTATGGAATTGGGTTGTAACGCCCTGAAAATCGACACCTGAGTACAGAGACTCCGATCCTGAGTTCCCGGATGTTAACTTATAAAAAATGTACATGGGCGAGTTCTTACGTGCTTGCACAATCCGGTTAAAGTTCATCCATGATTAATAATCAGAGTAGCCTTAGATCAGTGACATCAAAAGTCAAGCAGATATAACAAATCCCAAAAATATAAGGTTAACAGTCAAAGTACAATTCCAATAGTGGGGATCGCTCAAAATGGGGATTATACAAGACACAGAGAATATACAACTAAATCAACACATATAGCATACTCAATCAAGGACTCTAGCATATACATGCACAAATTGAAATAAATGTAAGGTTTTCTAATTTTGCCCGACACTCCTAAGAATTCATGGCGAAAGCGCAAGCCAGTCCAAGCTTGCGCACCGGAGGTCTCGATAATACCTGCATAAAAACATCGCCTGGTTGATGTTTTAAAACACTGTCACAGGTGGGAGTGAGTATAGCTAACTCAGTGGTTTCATTAGTTTTAAGTTACACATGTTATCGACTCAATCAGCGCAGGTAAGGATAAGCAAGAAATCAAGTACTTCCTAAATACTCTTGTTAAATGCACAAATGAGATTATAAAATTATGCATGCACCTCACAATTCAGCACTCCCTCACAAGCGACTTCAATGCTTATTTTGTAAATGCCAACACTCCCTGATCATACCACTCCAATGCCCAATTCGCAACATCCTATCTAATGCAATGTGATTGATCAGTATGTTAGCCAAGTATTTATTAAATTCTATTAATCCAGCATATTGCGAAAGTTAGAGTACCTTCATTTTATCATGGTCTCAACCGGATCACAAGGCTCGGGGTGGCCATAGTGGCTCCTCACCTGTGTCCCTTGATCTGGGACTTACACTGGCCTGACCGATCACAAAGGACTCGGATGACGCAGCCCAGACGCATAGGGTTCGGCACCCCATTGACACGTGGAGGACACCTATAATTGATGCAAGAGTCATCACTCAAATACAATTGTGGGGCGGTTGCGGCATCATTCCAGTTTGATGTAATAGGCTCATAGCCTTCTTGATTTCTCATTGGTCACTACAGGGGAGCTCGTCATCCCAACATAGGACGACAGATCGGACACAGTGTCCCATACCACCATACCCGACCCATGAGTCTTATGAATCATACCACTAATGGTTATAAGTATACTCATTCAATAGGAACGGGGTATCTTAGATTCTATTCGTTGTTGATACATCGCAAACATAAGTGGTCAATCAACTCTTGGACTAGTTCGATTGACTTTGGGAACTCCAACTCGACCGACATTGAGTGCGAGCATCCCTTGTAACTCATCTATTGTCAGTCGTCCGTGTTCGACTGGGGTGTCCGACCTAACTCGGGCCGCCCCCTTAGTTCTGGCGGTTAGCCAACTGACCCAACATCGTATCAATCCTAAGTATCGCTATAAACTAAACTGTAACGTCCCGAAAAAATTCGTACAAAGACCCGAGTACCACCTCAGGCATAAATCACTTAAGACCAAATCTTTTAGAAATTAGATGAAATTAACTAGGTGCTAAACTAAATTAGCTTGTACCACTTTAAATATGAACTGCAAGACCAAAAACTTGTAGGATCATTAACGCTACAGTATCCTATAATTTAGGATCAATCTCAAAACCCAGTTGCTCTCGGGAGTACCTTGAAACTCAGTATCGGACCTAGATAGCACGTCGAAAGTCCGATGACCCCGAAACTATACGAATATGACCGTTTTACTGGGCTTAACAACCGTATCGAGTCCTAACAGTGTCCAGAAATAAACAACTTGAGCGCGGAACAAAGTGTGTGAGAAACGTGAATACCTTTATAAAACGAGCACAGATTTAAGTGATTTGAATCGTTCGCTTGCAGGCCAAATCTAAAGATTCAGACCGTCAGAATTTGACCCAACTACACCCTCGGATTAGGAAAAATTTCCAACACACGTCAGTGTACTTGTGGCCCTGATCGAGTACCGGTGACCGTTGAACTGAAACTGGTCCCCCGCGGTCGATCTGTAAATCCTATCGGACCGAAAACTTAACTCGACCTAGATCCAATGTCAGGGAGATTAAGTCCAACTGCATGTAGAAAATGGGCCTCCAGAAGTGCTCCGTTGGATCGAAGAAGGTGCCTTTTGGGTATAACCTAGGTATACCTTGTCCATGGGGTCATTTCCATCAGTTCTGGGCCTATATAAGCGCCTTAAACCCTCTCTCTCATTCCATACGAATTTATAACCCAGGGAGAGAGAAGAGAGCAAAGAGAGAGAGAAAGTGAGAGAGAAAGTGAGGGTTTGTTCCCGGGATTCTTCTCTGCTGCTCCACGTGCCTAACCACCACATTTGTATCGCTATTCCGGCAATTCCGACTCCGTACTTGGGTAAGAAATCCTAACCCTAAGTTATTCTAGGGATTTAAATAGATTAGATGGTGAAATGACTAACCTATTTTATGTTATAGGTTATCGTTTTGCCGTAGACAAAGGCTTAGTATTTGAACTGAGTTCGTTACGAGTCTACCGACGTAAGGTGCGGACTATAAATGTTTAGGTTATGGTTTTCCAGGCTTTTAATGCCAGTTAATGATTTATGACTGACTTGATTGCTGTCACATGTGCTTAGATGTAAGGATTTCCATTTATTACATATATATGTGAACTATGTTGAATATAATGCATTTCATGTGTTTGTTGAAATTTTGAATGAATATGAAATTATGATTTGTACTTGTTATGATTGATGTGTGAGAATACATGATTGTTGTACGTAGGGAAACTCCTATGTAGAAGGATTTGCTATAATATGTGGATTAACTAATTTATTACAAGTATGTAATATGTGTAGTCTAAGTGTATGATGAAATGTCTGAATGAGAAATTGTCTGATGAATTGTCTTTACAAAGGGTGTTGAGATATGATTCTCAACGACCTTAGCTATATCAATAGATTCCTTCATATAACGTGCATTACTATTTTGTGATTTATGTATAACATGCCTATGTAGAATAACATGTGCACTATGTGTTCGTTAATATGCTCAAATGAGATTTGTTTGCGATTTGGTTGTACATGCTGTCTTGGCCATTACCTTTGAATGCTATTGATTTGGAGTGTGATTGGGGCTACGATGCAGTCCAGGCAATCGGCAACAATTCATGTTTGAGTGGCCAAGCTAGTCTCACCACATTTGATGCATTCGATGAATCCGAGTCGTACGATGATTGTCGGCAGTGGTTAGCGCTCCATGTAGATTACTTCAGCGTACGCTTGTACCAGTCGAACTTGTCTAATAAAACCGATCGTCATATTGTGTGTTCACCATGTATGTTGCTACTGCTTGAATCTAAGGTACCAAACTCACCAGTGAAAACCCGTTCAACCTTGGTACATCGATCTGCTAAGACTCATAAGCCGGACATGGTGGTATGGGACATTGTGGTCGTGTTGTCGGCCTACGCTGGGGCGACGAGCCTCCCCGTAGTGACCAGTGAGTAACCCAAACTCGTGAGCCGAATACGGTGGTATGGGACAAAGTATTCGAGCTGTCGGCTTATCCTTGCGCTGCTTGACTATCGGGTTGGTGACGAGCCTGCGAAAATAGACTGCCAGTTGGTAGGGTGTTGGTGGTAGTGACCTCGAGTGTACTCTGAGTCTGCGTTTAGACGACGAGTCTTTCGGTAGCAACTAGCGTATAAACTAGGCGTACACTGATCAGGTGACGAGCCCTTTGCAGTGACTTAGAACCGCAACATCGTATGAGATTTACTAGGACTGACGACCCTAGAATGGATCATTGTTTGGGAATTGATATAAGGGAGGTACCTTAGCTTCCCAATCCTGCTGTATGAATAAACCTAAGTAAGAACCTGGCTAATCATGTGCATGCACCGCATTACGTGTGCTTTTGGCATAGCAGGTTAAGCACTGAGGAAGGGTTGCATGCCGCGATCGTGACATGAAGTCGCTGAGGGAGAGCAGGCGAGGGCATGCATCATTATTTCATATCATTCTTGCATTAACAAGAGTACTTAGGACCTGATTGTTGTATTGCATTATCATTACTGCTTGATTGAATTGAAACATGTTAACCTTTGCTTTATTGTTCCACTGAGTTGATCACTCACTCCCACGTTACGAGACGGTGTTTTAAACACCAACCAGATATTGTTTTAGCTTCGGATGATGGCGATACTTGCAAAGCAGATCCGGACTTTTATGATGATGACAAGGGTTTCTCCTATATGCAGTTATCAGGCAGGTCTATGTAGAACATGTTTTGATCGACGGGGTTACAGGGATGCTGATTAGATGCCATTACTCTTATTATTTTGCACTCTTGGAGCACCCATGTATATTCTTTTTGTTCATTTTTGGAGTATACATGTATATATTAAAACCTGGTAATATGTTCATACTTTGGAGACTTACAATAGTTTATATATTTTATATATCTAACACAGTCTTCCGCTTGCTTATTTAACTGTCTCTAGAGTATGATATGATGTTTTGGTATAATCTCACTCATGTTTAGGATTAAACTGGACCTGGGTTATGCTCACACGACACACACTGACGTATTTTGACTTAGGAGGGAGCGTTGAAACGTAAAAACAAATGTAAGATTTTCAGGTTTTGCCCAATGGCGAAATTGATCATTCAAAGGTGAATTTCACCGTTGAAATCAGGGCCCGTACGCATTTGTGATCATGCGTGGTGACCTCAGATCTTTTCTAGACCGTCGATCGACGGGATTAGGCTAAGACTCAACTCATTCCACATCCAAACAACCCGGAAAACACGAATGTACATAATATGGGACCCGTAATGACTCGAACGGACTCCGGGGCTAAAATTGTATAAATCGGGGGGACCCGAAGTGGCCCCCGCACATTTCTGGACCCCGGGGGGGGGGGGGGGGGGGAGGAGGCCATTGCCCCAACGGCGAGCCATCGCCAGAATGACCAGAGACCGGCGAGGGCCTCGTCGATTGGGTGGTCGGGCCTGTCGATTCGACACGGGCCGGCGCCGCTGTGATGCTGTGGGGCTCACGAAATCACTTGGGGACCCCCTTTTCTTGTCCATTTGCTCCCCACTCCCCTCTTACACATGCCCAAGCTCTCCCTTTTCTTCAAAACCCCTTTTTCCCCTTCCAAATCGCCCCTCCATTCTCAAAATTTCTCCCTTTCCTTCATTTCATAAACCCCTCCACCGTTTTATCAAAACCCCTCTCCTATCTCATTCCTTTCCCTTCATTTGAGTGCTCAAACTTTCCTTTAAGTCTCAAAAATCTCAAAGTCCAACAATCCAACCTATTTCTCCACCTCATTTCACCTCCATTGGCTCTTTTTGAGCTTGTGATGGCCTTTTTCTCCATCTCCACGCTTCTTTCTCTCATGGGAAATAAGAGGACTCCGACGGATGAGGCCAGGCCTGGCCGCCCTACCCGTTCGAGAAAGCCAAGAGGCACCACCGCAGGTTCAAGTGCTGATCGAGAGATACGGACGAAGCGGGACCTTGATCCCCAGGCTCCTCTCCCCAGAACTTTGCTGGCTAATTTGTCCTATGAAAGATATGAGGGTCGTATGATCCTCTTTGAAACACACATGAATGAGAGGCTCTTTGGAGAATACCTGGTGATGGATCGCTTGGTGGAAGCCGGGTGGGGTCCGATCTTTGAGGGCAAGTACCGCGCAAATGTGGGCACTGTCCGAGCCTTTTACACCCACATTCGAGAGCCTACGCTGGAGCCCTTGCAGTTCAAGATCCCAGTGGGTATAGATCGGGAGGCCACAATTGATGTTGGGTTGATAGCTCGGCTTATAAAAATGCTGCTTAGCGAGGTCCATGCAAGCGAGAGAAATCTGAAGAGTGCACATGAAAGGGATCGCCGCACGCGTTTCCTTTGTGGCCGACTGGTTCATTGGCAGCCAAACAATAGTCTCTTGGTGTTTAATATGACAGACGACTTCCGCCTGTTTCACCACATTTTCACATTTAACGTCTACCCCAGGTGGAGCAATCGCAGCGAGTGCACCCCCTGATGGTAGATTTTCTGTACCAAGTTGGATAGGGAGAGAAGTTGTGCGTGCCTACGTATGTCCTACGACAGATAGTTCTTACCATACGCTCTAATATAAGGTCTGATTCGCTCCCATTCGGTCGACTCATATGCAAGATTGCATGTGAGTTTGGTTACAGGCTTGGGGCGAAAATGCTGGTGCTGATCCATTACATCAACGAAACTACTCTCAATCAGATGGAAATTAGACCACGGCAGCGGCAAGCCCGACTTGATGAGAGTGAGGATGAGACGGCTAGTGAGGAGTATGGAAGCAAGGAGGAAAGCAGAGATGAGATAGAGGAGGAACAGGAAGAAGAAGGGGAGGCTCATGACATGGATGAGAGCTCCCCTCCTACGGCACTGGAGCATGACACTGATCGGGTTGCTAGGAAAGTCCGTTTAGTTCGACTTGAGGAGGGCCAGGTTGCCCTGCGACAGGAGATTATCGATACCTGGGCCCTCGTGAAACACAAGTTTAAGAAGGTGACTCGCACCTTGAAAGCTATCATGTGCCGCCTGCAGGATAAGGGTGTCCCTCATCCGTCGCCAGACTCGGATGTCTAGTCGTCCATGCCATCGCCCTGTAGCTTGTTTTGTTGCTATTTTAGGATGTCTGTGTTTTAATATTGATGGGCCTAGTAGTGTAGTAGGTAGAAAGTGTGTTTATGTTTGGTAGTTTGGGCTTAAAATAGTCGCATGCGTTCCTGTCATAATTCATGTAGAACTTTAGTCCATGCATTGTGACAAATTTTGTTTAATGAAATGCATGCGACTCCTTTTGTTGTGAACTGTGTAGAATGCTTGAAGAATTGAGTGTTATATGCTAAATCTCACGGGTTGCACCCTATGTTGTATATAGGGCATGCCACCTAAGAGCACGCGGAGCTCAGCACGTCTCTCACTGGGTGCATCATTTGATGGGGCATCTCCCCTAAGCGATAGCCATACGGACCCTAGCTTTGGCCCGGACTTTGAGACGATGCCGGGTTCACAGCCGGCCACTAGCCCCACTAATGGGCCTACACCTGTTGTACAACCGTTTACAGAGCAGAATCGTGCGTCTACTTCGACGCCGCGCATGCCCCAGTCTGTCCCCCCTCCTGATAGGTTGGAGCAGATAATGCTCTTGATGCAGCAGCAGCAGCAGCAATTTTTCGCCACCATAGCAGGGGCCCTTGCCCAGAATATGCGTGTGGTTCCGCCTGCATCACCTACGCACCCTGCTGGGAACATGAATACCAGCGGACTTTTTGAGCGCTTTCAGCGTTTCTACCCTCCCACTTTTATGGGTACCCATAGACCCGAGGAAGCTGATTATTGGCTAAATCGCATCTCTAAGATGTTGAAACCGCTACACTGCACTGAGGAAGAACAAGTTGAGCTAGGCACCTATATGTTCGAGAATGAGGCTAGTTTATGGTGGGACAGTATCCTACGATAAGTTCCCACAGGACATGTGTGGACCTGAGATGCCTTTGAGATACACTTCCATGGGAAGCACTTCCCTCTCACTTACCATGATGAAAAGGAGGGTGAGTTTCTCCGCCTCCGACAGGGAGGAATAACTGTGGCAGAGTACGAGAATAAATTTACAGAGCTAGCCAAATACGTTCCTTTAATACTGGTAGATGAACCGATGAGAATGCGGCATTTTTCAAATGGGCTGCAGCCCAATATACGCATGTTCACTCCCCAAGTATAGGGTTGTGATGTAGTAATAATCTCGGTAAGACCGAGGTCGAATCCACAGGGACTGAAACCTGTACGTAATCTGAAGTTAACCAGAACTAGAACTAGCCTAATATGAAATCTAAATCGAGTGTGATTTGAGGAATAATGGTGAAATATTTATCTAAAATTTAAGAGAATTCAGAAGTGGGAAACTAGGGATTCAGAGGATCCACTTGTAGAGATCAGGGAGATCTTATGCCTGCTTCACAAATCATGGAAATTAACTGAACTGACATGGTTATAATTTTCAAGAGATGAAAGGTGTATGAATTAGAATGGATTCCATCACCAAACCATGCCCAAGAGACAAGGCTAACAACAGAATTAAACTAATTACCAACCACATCAACATGCTATGAAAATCAAGAAAAGGGGACCGTCATCTAACCATGCCCAGGAGACGATGGTGAACAACAGGGCTTTCTGATGTCATAAGCATAAAGAGGAAAAGAACATGCTCAAAGCCATCGCAGACCTATTGTAATTTCAGTCACAACAGACCATTAAAGACTAAAAACATATTCCCATAATAAAACAAATATCAAATTCAATTCATAATTAAAACCAAATTAAAAACATAAAATTGAATCTCCCATCCCACTACAAGCTTCACCTCTTAGCCCTAGCTAAGAGGTTTAGCCTAGCATAGATAGGCTATACATCTTTTAAAAAAAAAAAAAAAAAAAAAAAACTATAAAAAAACACTACCAGTTACTTTCTCTCTCTGCTTCACGTTAAAACCCAAACCAGAATCAGATCTCCAGCCGTGAGTTTTTCCTCCTTTGACGTCTTCTCTCTCTCTCTTCCTTATAGGCAACCGCAAACCGTGGCTGACTGATTCACCAAAGAAGATTTTCGCAGCTACTTTCGCAGCTGTGTGTGAACACAATAACCGACACTTCTTGGAACAATCATATTTCAGCGAAACGAAACCTGTTGCCTGATCCAATCCGTTCGGTCATCTTGGCATCGGTCGGTTGTACTTTATGAAGTGTTTGGACCGTCCAGATGAAGGGACCGATCATCCCCATGATCACCGAACAGCAGTGGAGTACATGCATGCGTAAACAGAGCTTGCGGACTGAGCTACGATGTTTGGTGGGGCCCGTTGTTGACGTCAGGTGCAAGATCTGCTCCGTCCACCGAATTCAGGACGAAATTTTAGCTAAGAATGCATAGTTTTTACAGTCTTTTGATGCGACCCACATGATTTTCTGTTCTACCGTTCGTTCCTGCGTTTGAACTAATAAGGACCCATCCTCGCTGTTTCATCTCATTTCATCACCTAGGCTACGGTTTTGGCCATCTGTTGAAGCATGTGGATGGTCTGGATCATCAATCCAACGGTGATTAGAAGCACACAGGGGCCCATAGCGTCCGGTTTTCACGGACTGCGAAACAGAGCCAGCGCTTCTTGCGCTGGCAGTCGGTGGGGCCCACTCCCTTCATTTTATGCGAAATCCATTCCGTCCATTGTGATCTTCTCGAAAATCGAGTAAGAAATGGATGATTATGTATTAGATTCTATTTGGCCCACTGATGTTTTTGTTCCACCGTCAAATCCGCGTTTAACGGCCAATATTTTTCGATAGGTTGCATGGGTTAAAACCGACACCTAGGAGAGGGTTTAGGACGTCCTACAGATCGAGTGAACGGCTCTGATCGGTAGTTTGAATGAGTAGTGGGCCCCATTGAGAAAGACCGGTGGACGCTAGTGCGTCCGCTGTCTGTTGGTGCGGGAAAAGTCGGGTCAGCCGACTTTGAACGGGAGTCTCGATCCGGTGTGGCTCGCGTGCTAACGTGCTGTGTACACGCATGTCGCACGTGGGGCCCACCGTGATGCGTGTGATCAATCCACTCCACTCATTCCTTTCCTCTTGTATATTAAATGGTTGAGACCAAAGTTGAAGAATATCCATATCTCAAGCGGGCGCCTTTTAATGAATCAAGGGGCTGATCTGTCTATTGGGGCACTTTCATAGTGATCCGAGGACTGAAATTTGATATCTGCGGTTAATTTATGGTCCCCAGGTCACGTATGAAGTTTCGAGCCAATCGGATGGCGGGAACCCTGTGATCTTGCATTCTAGCTGGTTTTCGGGCCCGTTTAATGCAAACGGTTTGATTTCCTCAGATCCCCAGCGTATAAATTCTTCAATATGAGTTCTCTGGAGTTCGTCCCTTGCCTTGGTGTCTTCAGAGCGTCAAATCCACGTTTTTAGTACCCTTCTTCAGTCTATGTTCGTAATTCCACCTTGCATCACATACACAGTTAAACCAAGCCGTTAAACAGAGTCATGCTCATAAATCTAGGTAATAAATGGGGTCTGATATGCAATATTTGACCCTCAACACAACCCCCAACCAGCATTTTGCTAGTCCCGAGCAAAGTATGCAAAAAATAAGTTGAAAATTACAAGACAATTATTATGAACTGGAGTGACTTTTACAAAATAATTCAGATACGAGACTTTTAAGTTTCATGAATATTGGGCCTTACTCTCTCTTAGACTCAAACACATGGTAAACTTCATAATCAAGTTCAAAGTATTAGTCCCTCAATTAGAACAATCCTAAACATTGAGTTCCACAGGTGTAAAGTGTAATCCCTACTTTCAACATTAATATTCAATTCTCTATTTCAGGATATCGTTGGTAACCAACAAGAGAATTCATGATAACCAAAACTTGCCTCACAGATCATTCTTTTTTCATTCTAACAGCCTTTAATTTTTTTTTTTTCATAAACAATAGTGCCAAAGAAGGAAATCAAATCCTCACCTATAGGGAGCAAACCTATGGTGAAAACCGGTCGCCCAAACCTTTTTCACATATTATCCATGGGGAATTAAATATACACCTATAGGGAGCACACCTCTGGTGAAGATTATTCGCCCAACCCTTTTCAAAGGTATTTCTCTTTTTTTTTTTTTTTTAGGCAAATGTTCCAGGCTAGTTCCTTTCATGCTTAGTGATTACCGAGTTAACCCTTCAATATCAAACTGAAACCTCAATGTGTAAGCGAGATGTGGTATGTGAAATCATGACTCAATCAATGTTTACAACTTCTAATCATGGATTAACAATTCAAACTTAACTGTGAAATCTCATAGGTACTGAATTTAAGAGTCATAAACATCACGCATCTTGAAATTCAAAATCACATTGGATTTACAAGAAATTCTCGAAAAAATTTAAAAATTTTCACACTTTTTGCTCAAAACTAAGGAAAACACTGATTAGGATTAGGTTACCTAATCTCCCACCCCCAACCTAAAAGCTACATTGTCCTCAATGTAAAAGATATGAGCATGGAATGCACATGGAACAACAAAAGTAAATGTGAAGTGATGGGAAGATAATCCCTGGATGATGAATCGTGAGAGACTTTCCAAGAGATCGCAGCATGGAATCCAATCAGCACGAGAGAGAAAGCAACACAAAACTAACAAAAATAAAATCCTACCTATACCACTTTCGCAGGTGCTCTCGATTGCATTTAGCGTATGCAACAAGCCTTTAAACCCCTAGGTTACGCCTAGTGGACGAGTTGTAGTCTCGTGAGGGTTTGCAGTAATGTTACCCACAAACATTGAACTAACTAAATAGGAAAATGAAATGAATTGAAAAGCTGAGTTGCCTCCCAGGAGCGCTAAGTTTATCGTCTTCAACCAGACAAATAAAGCAACTACCCTAGTCCTAAGAAAGCGATAAACCTACCTATACCTCCATCAGACTAAGAGATCAGTCCTGATAAACAGGATCATTCAGAGGCGTGGACATGTGCTCTGAATCAAATTTCTCGACAAATGGCCTTAAGCGATGTCCATTTACTTTAAACTCCTTGCCATTGTCGGGGTCTCTTATCTCAATGGCCCCATGAGGATAAGCAGTAATAACAATGTAAGGGCCGGTCCAACGAGATCGAAGCTTACCCGGAAAGAGATGTAATCGAGAATTATACAAAAGGACTTTCTGACCTGGCGTGAATGATTTTCGTAGAATATGTTGGTCATGAAACGCCTTCATCCTGTCCTTGTAAATTCCCGAGTTCTCATATGCGTCGTTCCGGATTTCTTCAAGTTCATTTAATTGAAGTTTGCGTAGCGATCCAGCGTTGTTCAGATTGAAATTCAGATTTTTGATCGCCCAGTAGGCTCTATGTTCCAACTCCACAGGCAAGTGGCAAGCCTTCCCATAGACGAGTCTAAAGGGAGACATTCCAATAGGGGTTTTAAAAGCAGTACGGTAAGCCCATAAGGCATCGGTCAATCGGATTGACCAGTCCTTACGGTCAGGGTTAACCGTTTTCTCCAAAATGTGTTTGATCTCCCTATTGGAAATCTCAGCTTGCCCACTTGTCTGTGGGTGGTATGGGGTGCTCACCTTATGAGAGATACCGTATTTCTTCATTAAACTCTCGAATGGCCTATTACAAAAGTGTGAGCCCCCATCACTAATGATGGCTCGAGGCGTTCCGAATCGGGAAATGATGTTTTCTTTTAAGAATTTAATGACCGTGCGATGGTCATTAGTTCGACACGGAATCGCTTCGACCCACTTAGTGACATAGTCTACGGCAAGCAAGATATATAAATTCCCAAAAGATTGGGGGAATGCCTCTATGATAAGAATGGGATTCAAGGGCATCATATTTCGACGGGACAATGCTCCCAATTTCTGACAACGCTCACAGGCTTTGCAAAACTCATGAGTGTCCCTGAACATAGTGGGCCAATAGAAGCCACACTGCAGAATTTTGGCCGTGGTCTTTTTTGCAGAAAAGTGACCACCACAGGCCTGTGAGTGACAAAAGGAGATAACACTCTGATGCTCATCGTCTGGCACACATCTCCTTAAGATTTGGTCTGGGCAATATTTAAACAGATATGGATCGTCCCAGAAAAAATTGCGTACCTCGGTAAAGAATTTCTTCTTATCTTGTGCAGTCCAATGTGTCGGTATGGAACCTGTAGCAAGATAATTAGCAATATCAGCGAACCAAGGTGACTGGGAGACTCTGAACAATTGTTCATCAGGGAACATGTCGTTGATATGGGTCGCCTCAAGGGAATCAGAAGTATTAAGGCGAGAAAGGTGATCGGCCACTACGTTATCTACTCCCTTTTTATCTTTAATTTCCAAATCAAATTCTTGGAGTAGAAGGATCCATCGTATCAGGCGGGGCTTAGAATCATTCTTCGAAAGAAGATATTTAAGTGTTGCATGATCTGTATAGATAATGATCTTGGATCCAATCAAATAGGACCTAAATTTGTCCAAGGCGAATACTACGGCTAAGAGTTCTTTTTCCGTAGTCGAGTAGTTCACTTGGGCAGGATTTAAAGTCCTACTCGCGTAATGGATGACGTAGGGCCTCTTATCTTTTCTCTGGCCTAGAACCGCTCCAAGAGCATAATCAGAAGCGTCGCACATAAGCTCAAAAGGAAGGCTCCAGTCGGGTGGCTGCATGATGGGTGCAGTGGTTAACGTGCCTTTAAGCTTGGTGAAAGCTTCCTGGCATTGCTCAGTCCACTCGTATGGAGCATCCTTTTGAAGAAGATTACAAAAGGACGAGAGAGGAGACTAAAGTCCTTTATGAATCGCTTGTAAAATCCTGCATGTCTAAGAAGGATCGTACGTCCCCGATGTTCTTGGGTGGAGGTAGGTTAGAGATAAGATCGATTTTTGCCTTATCTACCTCAATTCCCTTGGATGAGATGATATGTCCAAGGACAATTCCCTTATGAACCATGAAATGACACTTCTCCCAATTAAGTACCAGATTCTTTTCTTCACACCTTTTCAGCACACATTTGAGATTCTCTAAGCACTCGCTGAAAGATGAACAGAAAACAGAGAAATCGTCCATAAAGACCTCTAGATATTTCCCCACCATGTCAGAAAAGATACTCAGCATACATCGCTGAAAGGTGGCAGGGGCATTACATAACCCGAATGGCATCCTTCTGTAAGCAAAGGTGCCATAGGGGCAAGTAAATGTGGTCTTTTCCTGGTCCTCAGGGGCGATTTCAATTTGGTTATAGCCCGAATACCCGTCAAGGAAACTGTAATAGGAATGACCGGCTAACCTTTCCAGGATCTGATCAATGAATGGTAAAGGAAAGTGGTCTTTCCTCGTGACGGTATTTAATTTCCTATAGTCAATGCACATTCTCCAACCAGTAGTGACTCTAGTCGGCACGAGTTCATTATTAGCATTGGCTACGATGGTGATTCCGGACTTCTTAGGAACCACCTGAGTTGGACTCACCCATTGACTATCAGATATAGGGTATATGATACCCACATCCAATAGTTTGAGAACCTCGGCCTTAACCACTTCCTTCATGTTTGGATTTAGTCTACACTGTGGTTGCCGAGCGGTCTTCGCATTATCCTCAAGATATATGCGGTGAGTACAAATCGAGGGGTCGATTCCCTTGAGGTCCGCGATCGTCCATCCAAGGGCTCCCTTATGCTGAATGAGAGTAGCTATGAGCATACTCTCCTGTTCTTTCTCCAGGTGGGCAGAGATCACCACCGGGTATGTCTCATCTTGACCTAAATAGGCATATTTCAAATCAGAGGGCAAAGGTTTTAGGTCAAGCTTCGGTGCCTTGAGGTTAGACGGTAGAGGCACTACATCAGTTTGTGGTAATTCTTCAAATTGTGGCCTCCACCGGTTAACTTCAAGTACCGGTGCAGTATCCAGCAAGGCACATGTCTCCCTAATCATATCATCATCAAACTCATGGGAGTGGCCCAGGCACGTCTCTAGAAGATCGGAGGATAAGGTCAGAGGTGTCGTATCTTCCACTAAAGAGTCAATCATGTTAATGTCGTGGATATCGTCATCATCCTCTGAGTTGTTGTCGTGATTGAAAAAGATGTTTGACTCCAATGTCAAATTTCTGAAAGACATAGTCATGACACCATTCCTGCAATTGATAATTGCATTTGACGTGGCAACGAATGGGCGACCCAGAATGACGGGAATCTGAGTGCTTATGTTATTGATGGGTTCGGTGTCCAGGATGATAAAATCTACAGGGTAGTAAAATCTATCGACTTGGACCAACACATCCTCAATAATCCCTCTTGGTACACGAACAGAGCGATCGACAAGTTGTAGTGTGGTTAGGGTGGGTTTTAACTCACCCAAACCTAACTGTTTGTATACCGAGTAGGGAATCAGATTGACGCTCGCTCCTAAGTCAAGAAGTGCGTGATCAATTCGATGGTTCCCGATTACACATGATATGGTTGGGCTACCGGGATACTTGAATTTCTGCGGCACGTCTTGCTTCAAGATGGCACTCACTTTCTCAGTTAAGAAAATCTTCTTTTGAATACTCTGCCGTCTTTTGGTCGTACACAATATTTGACCCTCAACAACGCACTAGGACGTGTTGCACTAGCATTCCCAATTACGTTGAGCTAGTCAACATGTCTCTACGAGCCGAACAAGATGGAGACAAAGTTTCTCAGACACGTATACCAATGGGCCCGAGGCCTCAGCCCAAATCACAGCACCGGCTAGTCTTAGGTAAGAGGCCACATGTAGACTCCTCCCAGGCCCATGGCTCCGCCGGCCAGGCAGAGGTGAACAAAGCATTAGTGTACATACTGCAACAAAGGGGGACACACTGAAACTTTTAAGGGGGGTAGACCATTATGAACAAGCTAGTGTAGTTATTATAGACCCTAACACGTATATAAACCTGAAACCAACAAAACTAACTTGAAAACCTTTACTTATTACTCTTAGGCAATTTCGAGGACGAAATTTTTCTTTAAGAGGGGTAGATTGTAATGTCTTCGAAAAATCCGTACAAAGACCCGAGTACCACCTCAGGCAGAAATCACTTAGGACCAAATCCTTTAGAAATTAGACGAAATTAACTAAGTGTTAAACTAGATTAGCTGCGAAATTAGCTTGAACCACTTTAAATACGAACTGCAAGACCCAAAACTTATAGGATCATTAACGCTACAGTATCCTATAATTTAGGATCAATCTCAAAACTCAGTTGCTCTCGGGAGCACCTTGAAACTCCGTATCGGACCTGGTAACATGTTCACACTATAGAGACTTACAACAGTTTATATATTTTATATATCTAACGCAGTCTTCCACTTGCTTATTTAACTGTCTCTGAGGTATGATATGTTGTTTTGGAATAATCTCACTCATGTTTAATGCACTAATATAGACAACATTCAATCATCATCATTTATGTTGCATAAGTGATGTGTTGGAACTCGAGAGTGGAGCTTATGCTCGACCCCCGATTTTCAGGGCGTTACATAAATACTGTCATGCAATCATAACATAAGTTTCACTACACAATTACTTAGGCATTTCATCGAACATGTGAGCATCCATAGGGTAATCAGTTCATTAAAGCATTAAATCAAATATGTGAGCATGCATAGAGTAGTACAATCACTTAAACATTAAATCAAGCATGTGAGCATCAACAAAGCAACCCTTTTCACCACATAGACATTACATCAAACATGTAAGCATTCATATCCAACTAATAACATATATTATAGCTAAATCAAAATGTGAACATACTAGAATGCACGAATTCATCTACAAGCAATTAATAATTGACTGAGACCCTCAATGGTTGATAAACGATGACATAAAGATAATTGTCTGCACCTTGTGATGATTCTCCCGATTAACGGTACTCTTAAGGTTAGGGTGTAGCACCCCAGTTCTCAAAACCCGAGTATACTACTCGTTTTCCAAAAACCCGAGTGTTAACCTCTAAAGATAATGCAAATTTCATGTACATTTTTTTTCTTTTCTTTATCAGCGTTAGCAATTTAGCGGAATAGAAATAAATCAAGTATAAGAGGGAGTCCAAATATACATAACCAAATATTCGAGAGGTTGCTCAAAAACTGATACAAACTAATGTCTTAAGCTTTTACAAAATATGACAGTACAAATTAAATACAAATGAAATCAGGAATAAAGAGTCACAAGATCATATGGCTCTTCCAATTCCACATGAACACCAGCATGCGCATTATTTGCATCTCCTATACACTGAATACGGTTTAATAACGTCAATGGCTATCCCAGTGAGGTATAACTCCCAAGATTTATCGAAACATCAAGATAACTAAGCATAATTTATCAGGAACAGTTTATAATGAATATTTCACAATGATCATCATAGTAATAAGACAAAGTTTATCAGATACAATATATTGAATAAATTTCACAAAGAAAATCTTGTTTAAATGCATGAATGCATACACACGCTCACAGACCTAGGGATACACATCCAGCTGGTAAAATGTCACCTAAGGAGAACTAGCCACCTAGAAAAGTACTCAAAGGTACGCCCTAAGGAGAACTAATCACCCGAAAAAGACCATGTAAAGAGGACACCCAAGGTGAACTAGTCTCCCGGAAAAGTACTCAAATGTACGCCCTAAGGAGGATTAGGCACCCGGAAAAGTCTATGCAATAAGGACAACCCATAGCGGTTCGAATACACGCAATAATAACTTAGGATCACCTGGTAAAATACTATATAGTACAACCCATGGTGATCCAAAAAGACCCCCGTGTCTTACATCGACCACCCGGTAAAGTCCATATGCCATGAAAATACATGATTAGCCCAACCATTATTATTTCAATTTCAAACAACCATTTAAGGAAACTCAAAGGTCACTATGTGAGGCTCGTCACCCAGCATAAGCCGACAGCTCGGGCATAGTGTTTCATACCACCATCCATGGCTTATGAGACTTTAACAAATAGGATGTGTAAATGTAACCTTCTCAACTAATGGCCAATTATAGTTCTACAAGTGGAACTTACCATCACAAGGTTATACGAAGAAGATCCATTAAAGCTACATAGGGCAAATATTTCATCAAGCCGTATAAGACAAACAGTCCATCCCAAGGATGCGATAAAAAAGATTATCCTAAAAGCCACTTAGGCAGCGAATGGTCCAAAAGATGGTGAGTCCACCATATAATTTTATTTAATCCATTACGCAAATGACCACTAATTTGAGGACCTCTAAATACACCATAAAGTAATCACAAGTGGTAAAACAACTCACATGCGATATCAATAATACTTACATATATAAAGTGTTCAATTTAAACCAGAATAGGAATATTTGAGATCATACTTGAATTCTAAATCTAGCCATAAATCATTTATGAAGAATTACACAAATAGAACTAACATTTATCATTATCTTCAATGAATATTAAATTAAGCAATTAGTGAAATAAATGAACTAAGTAACTATCATGATGTAGAAAAAGCTTGAAGGGTGATCCTCACCTTTAAATTAGATGATCGCAACGTGAACACTCCAATGCACGAATCCAACTCTAACGGGTTGGATCTAAGTTCCATACACCTTCTACTGTTAAGATCTTAACCCCAGTCTTTGATCTCCAACGTTGACTCGGTTGAGTCAACTCGACTTGCTTCTCTCTTCCTCTTTCCTCTTTCTCCTTCTCTTTTTCTCCTTTTTCCTTTCTTCTATCCCTGACATGACCAGTGGTGTCTGGATATGACCAGGCTCACATCTAACTCAAACCGACCTCGACCCAACGAGTCAAACCCATTCGACTCAATACTAACCTTTACGGTCTCTCTCCTTCTTCTTTTTCCTTCCTTATGTTTCTCTCACTACTTACCAGAGAAATTCTAGACTCGGCCCGCACTCGGCCGCGACTCGAACCGAGTCGACTCGAGCCAATGAGTCACTTACTCGCCCACCATCTCTACACATACTTTCTTTAATCTTCCTCCTTTCTTTTCTTCCCCTCCTGCTTCTCTTCTTCCTGAGTCGGTCAACAAGGAGTTTGGCTTCAGATCTTGCTCACCAGACTCACCTTGGTTCAACTCAAAACTCAGCGAACTCAATTTAATGAGTCGAATCTACTCGACTCGGCAGCAACCTAGACCACACTTCTCCTCACTCTTTCCCTTTTCTTTCTTTCTTCTTCTTCTTCTTTGTTTCTCCTCTTTTTTGGTCAACTGCAGGGTCTGGACAGATCCACACTCACCTAGAACGACTCAGGGATTCGGCTTGACCCAGCTAAGTCAGGACCGATAGTAACCCGATGAACAATTCGACACCCATCTCTCCCTCTATCTTCCTATTTCTTTCTGTTATCTCTGTCCAGCGACTGGACTTAATAAAGTTCAACCCGACTCGCAGCGACTCACACCAATGACTCAGGTGAGTCAACCTGGCGTGGCTGCCTTCGACTCTCTCTTCCTTCCTTCTCTTTGACTTTCTCTCTTCTTCGTTTTCTTTTTCTCTTCCTTCTGCTTCTTTGCCTTCTCTTTTTCTTCTTTCTTTCTGCTAGGAGGACTTGAGGCACGGGACTCGGCCTGGACTTACCGCAACCCGAACTGAGTCGAATGACTCAGTGCGATAATAAGAATGACGGCGCTTTCTTCCTCTCTTTTCTGATTTCCTTTTTATTTCCGGAAGGGCTGCCCTAAAATGCAGCCTTTTATAGGTCTTATTAATCTATTCCAAACGGTTTGAATCATAACTAATCAAAGGATTAGTTACGATGTTTAGTTGTTTAATCCGTGCCATTTTGTGACGTTATAAGCGGATCATAATTGCATGGCTGTGATCAGACGGTATGGATGGACTTCTAGGACTCTGGCCCACCTAAAGGATGTCTTCAATCAGAAGAATGGGGTCCACCCAAGAAAATGGGTTTTTCGGTCGATTGGAGAAGACGGTGAGGTTGATCATGGTAATTTCTGATCCATGGCCCCATCCTTTGATTCATAGCTTTTGGATGGATCGGATGGGTCCCTTGATCACTGAGGGGCCCACCAATGGACAGTTATTAGTGTTTTCCTTAGTGGGTTCGAGTGCAACATGCGACGGCGGCTCTTGTTAAGCGATGAAAGCCCTAACTCGTGTAGAGGGGAATGGATGGCTAGGATCGTCCTGCATAGAGGGCTAGAATTTAAGGATGAGGAGGCATGCATGATGCCAGCTAGCGTAGAAAAAGCGAATATTCTATTTTTGGCAAAAACAGTCACACGCAACGCACTTCGCGTTCCTGTTTGTGCATACGTGCATATGCATGATCTTGTACGGACACCATGGGCTTGGACGGTTTTGGCAGACAAACACGATGGACAATTTAGATCGAGCGAGCCGATCACAAAGGTGGGCCACAGACGACGGGATCAACGAAAAGTTTCCATTTTAGGAAACCATCGCACGCACCACTTGTTTTGTGTCAGCCATTGTGTGTATGAACACGTGTGGAAATGTGCAGAACTAGTTGGGTTCGGTCGAATTTTCCTGCTTTGTAAGATGAACGGTTCAGATAATTGGAGATGATTATGATGGTGGGCCATGGCGAGCTGAAACGGATGGTGTTCGTTTAAACGGAATCCTGGTCAGAAAATAGGGGAAAAATCTACTTTTTCTGTTTTCATCAAGTCAAACCCGGTTTGACCGGAAATTTCAGTTTGGTGCACCGCGGCTATGCACAGTTTGTCCACACACACCCATGAATGTGGGACCCACAGGGATGTTTTGAGAGATCTACTCCGTCCAACGGGCTCTACGGTTCGTGAAATGGTATCTGACCAAAGATGAGGAAAATCAGAAACTCAGGTGGGCTATATCAATGGGATTATGGTCTTTCTGTGTTAATTTCCATCAATTTAATGGTTAGATTAGCTTCATGTGATTATCAATAGTCCCAGGGGGTTCTAAAGTCCATTTGGGTGAGTTTTTAGCAGTTGATTTATGAGATATATGGTCACGGTCTGTGAAGATTTGATGGTCGAATCATTCCATAGAACGAATTTCTCGACGATTTAGGGTTCTAGGACTAATTACATGTAATTTAATAGCTAATAGTCAATCTGTTACATTTAGGGTGGGAATTTTATCTGATTGGACACTAATGACTAATGGATGGTGGATCAAATTTATGTCAGAGTGAAGTGAACACTCAAATGAGTCAGGTTTGTGCATGCAATAAGTCAGGTCTTCATGGTAACACCCGAGTACTGAAAAGTACAGGGTGTTACATAGGGTTTTAGAGAAAATCGTTGAAAGACCAAAACAAACTTATAGACTTGTGATATTAAGGGCAAATCATTATTGAAACCCTATATTACAAATGGGATTTAATACTTACTTCCAAATGTTACTGGGAAAGCTCCGACAATGACTTTGGTTACGACGGGGCGACTAAAGAGGGGGATGAGAGGGTGGAGGTGCACCAACACTCACTCTTCCAAGGTTTCTCTCTTCTCCTTTCTCATCTTTTTCTTCACTCTCCCTCTCCCTTTTTCTCTTGTTATAGGGGAAAATCAGATGGGGGCAAGGGATGCCCCCAAAATCCCTATTTATAGCACCAAATTTGGTGCAAATGGCCTTAAGGACTGGATTTTTTTTTACTATACTAGTCTTAGGGAAGTGCATTTCCACCCTTTGGGGGCTACTATGGGGCGTAAGGGTCGACACCCACTGTATGATAGTTGGCTCTAGTGATGATCTACACATAGACACAATCGACCTGTCATTTGGACGCACCGATCGACGGGTATGATCATAAGTCGGTTCGACGGTCACCGACCATCGATCGGGCCCACAAATATTCAGATTTATGTAGGACATTATTCTAGGTTTTTTTTCTAAATTTGGCAATAATCTAACAGCCCGAAAGTCACAACTTCGGCAAAGACCGGACACATGAAACTAATTTAAGTTATGAATTGATTTTAAGAATATTCACACATCTCATGCACCAGCCTTGTAAGTCATCTTAGCTTGATGTCCCGCAATGGACGCCAAGCCCGCTAAGTCGAACGTATTTCCATAGTCTCGGGTTTAGTGCCCTACTAACTAGTGGTCTAGAACTTGTTTAAAAAATCGGGGCATTTCTGTAATGAATTGGATAACGAGATTTCTTGTACACGATAACTAGAGTTTTTATTAGCGTAAACGATGATTCAACTCTAATCACCCTAATCACGAACCATAATTCAATTATGTTAGAAACTACCCGAATTAGTAAAAATATACTAAAAATATAAATTTCTAATTTAATTATATATGATGATTCCTAGCATAATTAAAAGCATTTCCTAAGAAGACTCTGAATACAAAAAATCAAAGATGAAAAAGATATGTGTAGTCCATCAGCAACATGAAGTTGTAAAAAATTTCGGTTTCATTAAGTTTATCGCTTATAATATTTTTAGTACTTTTAATAACTATATTATTTTTATAATTTTTATAGTAGTTTATCATCAAGTCTACTTTGGCCCCACCAAATTTTATTACATTTTTACTTTTAGAAAATTTCTAAAAAATTTAGAAGTACCAGTTGCTTGAAACCAATGATTTTCGGTACATTTTCTAGGACTCCTAAATTTAACCTTATTTGAGTTTTATTTTCATTTTTTATATATATTTTTATATAAAACGAAACTCATCGATTTTCAATCTGGCTTTTGAATTGCCTCAATTGGAGTTGTAGAAAAATAGATAAGAATTTCTGAAGTCAGTACACTGAAACTATCAAAATCTAAACATGCATAATATTACCAAACAAGGGGTGACGATGGCACCATCAATTTCTATCCAGATTTTGGCAGTGGCATTGTCAGGGTCTGTCCAGAAACTCTATTTTTATTTTTTTATTTTACAGTGGCACCGCCAGGGTCGGTCGATGCTCTGTAAAATTCGAACTTCCACTCTTTTGGACTATTTTGAGGGACCCCACAACACTCTTTTTAATCCCAAATACATGTGAACACATGCACAAATATGCACTCAAATCGAGAAATCAAAGGTAACACCCTACGACGTCTAACTCCCAAGTTGGTAAAAATCTAAGACATTACATGGGTCTAACCCATCTAATGGTTTTTGTCATAGTTGAATTTGAAAAATTCAAATGATTGCTCAAATTCGAATATACGGCATCTACAATCAGTTGTTAAAACTATTTTCGACAAAACGATCATTAATTATAAAATTTTGTAAATCACTATGGAAAATCTATTCGTTAATCCAATATAAGATTTGATACTCTAACACGATTTGGCCTTAAGATTCGTATATTTGGATTTCCTTATACTAGAACAATTGGATTTCTCACAATTGATCATCCTGTTACATAAACTTGTTAAAAAATCATTTTCCATTGTTTTAAACTTCTTCCTAGATCAAAATGATGGACGTAGGGTTAATCCACCATGTCCATTGGTTAACTCCATGGTTTTTTAGGTAGGAAATTGTAGAAAAATAAAAAATGAAAAAGTGAAAACTTACCAGCGGAGGCTCTTTTTTCGTAGGGCTTCTCTCTCTTTGTTGTTCTTTGGTTTAAGATTTTCTGCATGAATTTTCCGCAGCTTTTCCCTTTAAATAGAGAAATCATTAACTCTAAAATATTCCACCATAATTTTCTTATGAATTTTGGTAAAAATACAATTCTTGCAATGTTAAGAGTTAATCTCTTAACTTATCCCTCCATTAAGAGTGCTCTTATCAATTAGGCTAAGGACTTGGTTCTATTAATAAATAAAAATTAAATTATTAATTTATTTAATTAGGGTCATGTGTGGGTCATAAAAACTAGGTTTATTATAGTACCAATCACTTCGGCCTAATTTACCTAGTCTAAGGGCTCTGAACAAAACAATGAGCCTTGTGTTCATTAGAAATTAAGGTCCAAGTCTAATGAAGTGGCTAGACATACTACGATAAAGTGACATATATGTCTCCGTTTACCTGTCTCTTTGTTTATGGGGCATTGAAAATATCCATTAGGGGCAATTGGATTGGGTGTGATCTTAGTTTTTAGGAATTAGTAGGTACCATTGGCTACATGTTCCACTAAAGTGGTCATGACTAAGAATGCACATTGCCTCTTAGATTCAATGGCATGGCGTAAGCATTATGCATTGAGAATTAATAAGGTGGTGGATGCCTCCAAACATGCGTTGATTGATTCAAAGGAGTTCGCTGTCTAGCTAGAGCCAAATGGGGTGGATGGTGTTAGTAGCATAAGATCAAATACTCTATGCCACAAATGTGTTGGGCCATTTGAGCTTATATTGTGGACATTCAATCAACCTCATGTTGTGAAAACCACTTGTGTGTTATGATCTCGACTCAAAGAGAGGGGTCATAATGATGCACTGGGTTTCATACTAGGATTGATTATTAGGCTCATTTTTTTGGATAATCTAATCGACTATCTTGTTGATTAGAATGTTTAGTACAATAAAGTTTCTTTTTTATGCTTAGATTTTAATAAGACATTTTCTCTGATGTGGGCTATTGCACCTTTTACGCAATCATGAATATTGAATACATTCTCTCTCAACTAAAAAGCATTCCTAACCTTAATGACTCCAACTTTCCAAAATGAAATGAGGCCTTAGAAATTATCCTTAGTTGTATGGAATTAGACTTGGCCCTAAATGAAGATCAACCTACAAAACCCACCGAATCCAGTCATGCTTGATTGTCAAATATAACAGGTCATAACGAATAAATAAGCTAAGTATAAATATTGTTAGACATTCAATTTCTAAGTCTTTTTGTGGGAGTATACTTGAGAAATAGAACGTGAAAGAATCCATTGAATATCGAAAAAATGTTCATTAAATTTAATAAGGCAAACACAATAACAGTTTTTACTGAACTTTTGACTTTAAAATATAATAGTGATGGAATTAGGGAGTACATTATAAAGATGGTTGATCTTGCAACTAAGTTAAAGGAACTTTAGTTGAATATTTTAGAAGACCTGGTGGGTCTATTTTGTGTTAATTTCTCTTCCCTCCAATTTCAGCACTTTTAAAGTTAATTACAATACCCAAAAAAGAAAAATAGACCTTAACTGAGCTAATCTCGCACGGTATGAAATAGGAATATAAACTTAGACAAGAGTGGCCAAAGAGTGCTCATATCACATACTTATCTTAAAGGAATAACCCAAAGAGAAAAAAGAGAGACTTTAAGAATAAAAGTAAAGACAAGGTAGAAGGTGGTGGCACAAAATCAAAGGACGAAAGTAAGATTGTTAAATTCTACTACTTCTACGATTAAGATAGTCGCTTAAAAACAGTGTTATATGTATAAAGCTTAGCTCAAGAAGAATATAAACAACAATAAATGTAAATATTCTTGTTTGACAGTATACAAAGTTTTAATTAATACATATTAGAGATGACATGAATCAATTTAAGGTCGATACTCACATCTTGAATTTCATGCAGTGGCACTTAAGGAGGTAAAGATTCAATGATGCAGAGTGTCACGCCACAAAACCCGGAGATCGGACTCATAGGAATCCCGATCACCGAATCCGGTACCGACAGCCTCCATAGTACCCCATTCTCGGCTCCAAGCGCCCATACGCCAGATTTTCGATCCTGGGATCCTACAAGGAAGATTTTCCAACGTACATTTTTCTTGTAAGAAGCATAACCACAAGTTTACCCAAATCACAAAGGCAACATCATCATCACATATCCATTAATATAATCATTTGAATACAATGCTGAAAGGGAAATACATATATTGAAAATCAAAGCTCCAGAGGTCCGCTGCATACTCCAAGCTCAACGCTGCTGCAACCTAATGCCACTTGCACCCATCTATCGTGCGTATGCTTATAGAAAGCTTAGTGGGTGATGAAAGTGTGTGCATAAGGTAAGTGTCAAGTAAGCAATATCAGAGTAATCAGAGTAAGCGAAAATACTGACAAGTCCATGAGTCATACAATATCAGAGTACGCAATACAAATCAGCTATACAAAAGAGGAGTCAAAGAGAGTCAAATATCAGATGCCAAGGGTACAATCTAATATGTAAATCCTGCTAAGTCCGTCTAGGCTATATAAGCGCAGAAACATAGCGACCTAAAGTGTCATATGCCTGCGGATATAATGCAATATACGATGCGAATGAAATAACCAAGCCGAAGTGTGAAGTCGGGATGATAGTACCTAGTATCGCAAGTTAAAGGGTCTATCACAAAGGACTTCTATCCAAACCAGTCTCATACCTAAAATTGGATAGTCAAACTCAATGTGGTAGACTCCTGATCTCTGGTTAGTCACACGCCCAACCGAAATCCTGGCTATACGAAGGTACACAATAATTAGTTGCGCACCACCAGCTCGAGTGGATAGTGAATGGAAGAATGAATGAGTATGCAACTCCTACTCAATAAGCCCACATATCATTAAGGTTCCTATCTGGGAAATCACCGGGGTCTATTACACTCCAAACCAGATTGCCGCCCCATCTCGTGCAACAAGATGAGTGGAAGAGACCTCACTATCCGCCTGCCAATATCGGGTCCGGCTTGTCGATAGCGGACCCATTCCTCGAGCTGGTCAGACTCAGCCTAGCATTGCCCCCTTCTCTCGGGCAGGTAAGGCCGTACCCCCTTCCAACTGACCACGACATAGTGGGAGACCGACCTAACGGTATATGGCCCTCATGCATCCACTCGGTCTAGACGTTGGAGCAACCACTGGAACCAAGAGGGTTTAAGGACTTTCACCCATGGATATCTATAGCACCCCATGTAAAACAGATTTTCGGTGTCCCCTCTGACCATCCACGAAATACCCGTGGAAGCTACGGCCCTGATGTCGCTAGGGAGTACTATGGTCATGTCACACAAATGCGAGATGCATGAGTCACACAATCCAATCATGCATCAATCCTACGCACACTGTGGGTTCATGTAGGGCAACGCCGCCTATCAGGGAGCCCCATGAACAACCTGCCCTATGGCATATGCAATGGTCAATCACATCTCATAACAAATATGCAGATATTGCGTATGGGCATGTATCATGATGCTATGCTATCACATACTCATAATCGGTATCAATAACCGGACTCAATGTTCACTCCCCAAGTATAGGGTTGTGATGTAGTAATAAACTCGGTGAGACCGAGGTCGAATCCACAGGGACTGAAACCTGTACGTCGTCTGAAACTAAGTAGAACTAGAACTAGAATAAGATGAAATCTAAATCAATTATAATTTGAGGAATAATGGTGAAATAATTATCTAAAACTTAAAGAATTCAGGGAAAGCAAACTAGGGGTTCAGAGGATCCACTTATAGAGATCAGGGAAATCTTATGCCTGCATCAAAAACTCAACTGGACTTAGAGTCCACCTTCATCCAGTTGAAGGGTGTAACCATAGAAATTAAACTGAGCTTCCTTTGATATAGTTTTAAAGAGATAAACGGTATATGAATTAGAATGGATTCCATCACCAAACCATGCCCAGGAGACAAAGTAAACAACATAATTAAACTAATTACCAACCAATCAACAGATATATGAAGGTTAGGAACGGTACCAACATCTAACCATGCCCAAGAGACGATGGTGAACAATAAGGCTTCCTGACGTCATAATCATAAAAAGGAAAGGAACATGCTCAAAGCTATTGCAAACCCATTGTAATTTTAGTCACAACAAACCATTAAAAACTAAAAACATTCCCTTAATTAAACCAAAATCAACATCAGTTCAGTCTAAACAAAAGGCCTAACAAAAAGTCCCCTATCACGCTACAAGCTTCACCTCTTAGCCCTAGGTAAGAGGTTCAGCCCAACATGAATGGGTTGGATCCCTTAAACAAAATAAAATAAAATAAAAAGAAAAAGAAAGAAAAAAAAAACAAACTCTACTATCTCCCTGCCTCTCTGCTCTACGTCCCTGTAAAATTGAATGCCTCCCTCACTCTCTCTCTCTCTCTCTCTCTCTCTCATAAGCAGGGAGGTCGGCGCATCAGTGGAGTTGGTGGAGAAAAAGCTCTTTACGCAGCAGTCATGAGTCGGTGCAGAAGTTTTACGCACTCCCTGCCTTTGAATTTGCGCTGACATGCTTGGTGGGGCCATGCTTGGTGTAACTTGACAAATCCAGTCCGTTCATTGGATTGTGCTCGGAAAACTGGTCGGACATGACCGTTTTCCTCTATTTTGGTGCAGTCCACCTGACTTTCAGTGCTATCGTTCATTCTCTGTCAGATGGTTGAGATCATCCTAACAGTTTTGCCCTCGGATTTTTGACACCTAAGCTTGGATGAGAGGGACCTTGGGCTCCTAATGGACGGTCCAGATCCGATTGATGAAGTATGGTGGTGGCCCATAAGATTTCTCCGCAAGCTATGTTGCGAAACAGAGCCTGCGCGACCCGCTGTGATGGTGGTGGGGCCCAGAATCAGTGTCATACGGGAAATCCACCTCATCCATTGGCTTCATGACGAAAAACCATCCGGACTTGCTCGGTTTTGGATCCAAACCGTGGTGTCCCATGAGATTTTAACCCAGCCATCCATCCTGCGTTTAACAGAGATCTGCGCGTATATCCATGCATGGGACCAAAAGGACATCTAGGCGTTGGTCTTGGCCGTATCCTGAGATAGGTGAACGGTTCGGATCATCGAACCAGATGATGAGTGGGCCTTACTACTGAACAACGGACGGACGGACGGACAGCGTCCGTCCGTTGTTCCTGCGAAAAAGAAGACGGGTCAGCCTGTCTTTGACCGGGCTGACCGTCCGGTGCACGGCGGCTGTGTCTGCTATACACATGCATCGCATGCGTGGGTCCCACGGTGATGTATTTGAGAAATCTACACCCTCCATCTTGTTTCTCTTATAATTTAAGGGGTTGAGACCAAAATTGGAGCATATCCAAAGATCAGGTGGGCCTCAATTCACTGATTTATAGGCTGATCTATCCGTTGGGTCACTTCCAGAGGGATCCAACGGATGAATTTCAACTTGTATGGTTAATATAGGGTCTTCAGGCCACGTATGAAGTTTTGAGTCGAACTGATGGTGGGAACCCTGTGATCTTGCATTCTTGTTGACTTTCAGGCCTGTTTAACGTGAACAGCTTAATTCCCGCGGTTCCCTAATGTGTAAATCCCTCAATCTTGGTCCCCTAGAGTTTGTCCCTTACCTTGGTAGTTTCAGGGCATCAAATCCATGCTCTTAGCATCCTTTTCAGTCTTATGCTCTTGAATTCACCTTGCACAACAAACACAATTAAGATAGACCGTTTCGCAATATCATGTTCGTAAATCCAAACAATAACTGGGGTCTAATATGTAATATTTGACCCTCAACACTCAATAATCGGCATCGACAATCGGCCTCGATAATGTGGACATTTAACCAACATTGCCCCCAAGGGGTGGCCCACATAGAGCCTAACATATAGTGGACCCATGGCCTCACAAAGGGCCTAATATACAACACCATGGGCTTCACTTAAGAGCTTAATACACATCACGATGTGCCTTTCACATGGGCCTAACATACATCACAATAGGCTCCATCGCCGACCCTCAAATGCATCATAATGGGCCTCATCACATAGGCCTCATATAAATCACATTGGGCCTTAAACACGGGCTGAATACACATCACAATGGGCCTCAAATACGGGCCGCATATACATCACATAGGTCTCGACAATCGGCCTCGGCAATCGAAATCGGCCTCAATAATCGGAATCGTCACTCGGAATCAGCCTCGATACTCGGTCTCGACAATCAGAATCAGCCTATACAATCGGCCTCAACAATCAGAATCGGCCTCGATACTCGGCCTCGACAATCAGAATCGGCCTCGACAAAACGAAATCGGCCTCGATATTTGGCCTCGACAATCAGAATCGGCTTATACAATCAGCCTCGACAAATCAGAATCGGCTTCTATACTCCACCTCGACAATCGGAATCGGCCTCGATACTCGGCCTCGACAATCGGAATCGGCCTATACAATCGGCCTCGATACTCGGCCTCGACAATCGGAATCAGCTTATACAATCGGCCTTGAAAATCGGAATCGGTATCGATACTTGGCCTCGACAATCGGAATCAGCCTCGATACTCGACCTCGACAATCAGAATCGGCCTATATAATCGGCCTCGACAAATCAGAATTGGCCTCGATACTCGACCTCGACAATCGGAATCGACCTATACAATCTACCTCGACAATTGGAATCAGCCTCGATACTCGGTCTCGACAATCGGAATCGGCCTTGATAATCGGAATCGGCCTCGACAAATCGGAATTGACTTCGATACTCAGCCTCGACAATCGGAATCGGCTTATACAATCAGCCTCAACAAATCGGAATTGGCCTTGATACTCAGCCTCGACAATCGGAATCGGCCTCGATACTCGACCTCGACAATCGGAATTGGCCTATACAATCGGCCTTGACAAATCAAAATCGGCCTCGATACTCGGCCTCGACAATCGGAATTGGCCTCAATACTCAACCTTGACAATCGGAATCGACCTATATAATCAGCTTCGACAAATCGGAATCAGCCTCGATACTCGACCTCGACAATCGAAATCGGCCTCGACAATCAGAATCGGCCTATACAATTGGCCTCAATAAATCGGAATCGGCCTTAATACTCGGCCTCCACAATCGGAATCGGCCTATACAATCGTCCTTGGCAAATCGGAATAGGCATCGACAAATTGAAATTGGCCTCGATGCTCGGCGTCAATAATCGAAATCAGCCTTGACAATCGAAATCGGCCTCGATACTTGGCCTCGACAATCAGAATCGGCCTATACAATCGGCCTTGACAAATCAGAATCGGTCTCGATACTCGGCTTCGACAATCGAAATCGGCCTATATAATCGGCTTCGACAATCGGAATCAGCCTCGATACTCGGCCTCGACAATCGGAATTAGCTTATACAATCGGCCTCTATAAATCAGAATCAGCCTTGACAATCGGAATCGGCCTCGAATACATCACAATGGGCCACGACATATGGGACGAAAATACATCTCAATAGGCTACGACCCATGGGCCTCAAATACAACAAGTAGGCCGCATCAATGGGCCCTATATGCACAACGGGTGGGCCCCATCACATGGGCCAAATGAACATCAGGTGGGCCCCATCACATGGGCCTCAAAACATCGCAATGGGTCATATCCCATGGGCCCGAAAACTAATGGATGACAAGGATAAAACATATATACCACGACGAACCATAGCCCATGAACAGCGTGCATACAAAACTACTTCGGGTGGGTCCCGTCCCAACTGGGCAGTGCCGATAAAATACATACACCACGGTAGGGCCCACCATCCTACAGACGGTATAGATAAAACCCATACATCATATTGTGGCCCGACAAATGGGTGGCGTGAACATACAATACATACATCAACGTGGGCCCCACACCACCCTGGACAGATGGATAGAGTGGATATAGAATAAATACATCAAAGTGGGGTCCATGTCCCCAAACGGATGGACGTTGAGGATACAACACATACCTCATATGTGGGCCCCTTAGAGACTTGTTGACGTCATACAATGGGACCCACAGAGCTTGATGGATGGACGGTGTTTGATAAAACACATGTCAGGGCGGGGCATGGCAGCACTTGTCCAAGCAGTCCAGCACCGTCCCGCACATCTGGACGGTGTGGATGAAACAAATATATCACAGTGTGGCCCACATGGCATAAAGTACATACATCGAGGTAGGGCCCCACCCCACACGTATAGCACGTGTGGGTGGGTCCCATGCCCAAGATAAAAATGGATGGACGGTATGCATGAAATACATACATTAAGAGGACCCCACATAACTGGTTGACATCAACCTCACCAGCTATATAGTTGGTGTGTGGTGGACCAGCCAATTCACATCCAATCCAGGTGGGTCCCACGTGGGGCCCACCATAACGTTTATTCCCATCCAACGGTTGATAAGATCACATAGACCCGGATAAAGAGGAAAAACAAATTTCATAACGATCCAAAACTTCTGTGACCCAAACAGGGTTTCAATGGTAGTCGTTCATTCCCATTGTTTCTTGTAGTGTGGTCCACCTAAGTTCCTTACACGACTGATTTTTGGGGTGGCCCACAGCTAGAAGGGGCCCCATCAAATGCACGGTGTTGATGTTCCACACACATCACGGTGGGGCCTACGGTTGGGACCCACAGTCCCTGCCTCCAGCGCCCTATGCAGTAGGACGTTGCTGCAGCGTCCTCTGGACGCCAGTAGCAGCAGGGTCTGCTGCTTATATTTTTTTTATTATTATTTTTATTTTTCTAGGGTTTTTCCTAGGTGGGGCCTACATCAAGTGGATCCACTTCACCCATTGGATTCTATGGCTCAAGACAGTTCAAACGAGCCCAATATTCGGCATGTTTTGGCGTGTAAAAACATCAAGGTGGGCCCTAATAGATTTGAACAGTAGAAATCATTGTTTTCTATGCTATGGCCCGCCAGAAAATCGGATTAGCTTCATTTTTTGGCTCAACGCCTAAAATGGGCTGAGAAATAGGATGGACGACGTGGATTAGATTCATACATCAAGGTGGGGCCTACATGAGCGGCCTGCCCAAAGTTTGTTGAATCAAGCTAATATTTTTTTTGTTTGCTGGTCAGTACACTACACTGTCAGTTCACACTTCACCGTGCGGCCATGTCCAGCGTCCCTGGACGCTGAATGGTTTGAATACAACAATATTTAAGGTGGGCCCCACCTACACACGTGCAACCAGGGGGAGGGCCTTGCCCAGGTGGGCCACCAAATGGCTGGATGGTGTGGATAAGACATACATCAAGGTGGGGTCCATCCGGGTGGGCCACACGGCCACATCATCATAAAAAAAGATAAAAGAGAGGGAGAGAGAGAAAGGAAGAGACACGTGCGATGAAGGGCTCCGCCACTATGAGCCCTCCCTGCAAAGCATTCAATCATACATTAAGTGGGTCCCAATACATGTGGGCCCACCAATTCAAAAATCAACGGTGGAGATTTCCTTCTCCACCAAAATGGAAGGTCTAGATGACCTCTTTCAAACTTAGAAAAGTAAACATCATGATGGGGTCCATGGAGAATGACCCCATCATGGAATGATCATGTGAATCATGGTGGGCCATTGGCCACATCTAGGGTCCAAAGTGAGATCCATACCATCAATCGGAAGGCCCCACTCGGTCCATCATTAAAACATGAAATTTAGGCTTATAAAATACCCACCGTTTGATCTTCTTGGTCCGATGGAACGCCGAACTCCTTGTGTCTCACTTTGATGGAAGATGATGAGAATTAAAGGGCTAGGATGATGGATCTTGGGATAAGAAGTGGGTCATACAAAGCCCTCTCATGGAGATCTCATGGACGTTGGGTTGCTTGCTTGAAAATGGAGAAAAATGAGAGAGAGAGAGAGGGATGAGTGATGGAGTGATGGGTGATGGAGTGAGTGATGTGTACTTGACATGTAAGGGTGTGTAAGAGAGAGAGTTGACTTTGGGGATGGTGTACTTGACATGATGTGGTGATTGATGGGATTGATTTAATTAGAGATTCTCTTGGGATTTGCAACGCGCGGTGTTTTCCTTGAACTGAACGCGGGCCCACATCTCCAGGCCCGGGTATCGCCTCAGCGCGTCATACGCAGCGTCGAAACCACAACGATGACGTGGTCTCAAGGGTACAAGTCTCGGGTCGAGCCAACTCTGATATACGGGACACGACTCAGGATCGCGCGCAAATGCTGATAACAGATCATGAGTTGCCGGAATTCTATCGGGAGGACCGCGAAAGTTTATGGAACATTATGGGCTAGGAAACAGGCCTCACACAGAGCGCTACATATTCAAGGGGTGGCTACGAAGTGGAGAATCGAGGCTTATAGTTTTGTCTTCCATTTTAAACATAGGAATTAGTTTGTATTTGAATATTTTGAAACCTTTATTTTATTTTATTATACATTGATTAAAAAATAAAATAATTACTTAGATTTTAAAAAAAAAATTAAATGTTGGTTTAAGCTTTGATATTCCAACCGTACATAGAATGTAGATGTGAATGATGGCAACCTTAAAATATGATATGTACAAAAAAATTTAATCCAGACAAAAGACTACTATCACTTTTGAGTTGTACCTATAATGACATTCATGACAATGAGCAAGAATTTCATGAAAAAGTTTGATATGAAAAGAACGAGAGACATTTGTTTCGAATTACAGAGAACTCTGAAGTACGCAACTTGAATTTTTTTCTCAAAGTTCATATATGCTCTCTAATTGCTTGATTACTGAGGGAACAATGGGAGTCATTTTTTAGTATTGTGATAATTTAAGGCCTGCACTCAGCCTTACAGAAATCACAAAAATTATTATATGAGAGAAATGTAAATATAAGGAATTCATAAATAGGTAACACATAAAAGGTGATAAGATATTATGCTCATGTATAGTAACACTAGTTAGGTGGGACTATTAGAATGAACAAAT
Source organism: Magnolia officinalis (assembly GCA_021015155.1). NCBI lineage: Eukaryota > Viridiplantae > Streptophyta > Magnoliopsida > Magnoliales > Magnoliaceae > Magnolia > Magnolia officinalis. The sequence continues at coordinate 76,708,069 of JAJHSJ010000007.1, forward strand.
TGGATTACACTGAGTACCTCATCAGTGAAAAGTCTAATATCTGATTTTGTTCATGGCACGTTGTTGCATGGAGGAATCCAATACGGACGCTTACGACACCATGCATTAAAACATAATTTTAATATCTATTACATAGCCAGGTAATAAATGTTACAATATTGCGTTCTTCTCAATTAAGATAAGGGCAAAAGAGCACATGCTAAAGTTTCTTGAAAGAAAAATTATTTATAATTGTCACGTGTTTGTAAACTTCTACTGATAATTGCATCATGTCTTATATGATGCTCAGGACTAGTATGAGTACAACCATTATAGTTGCGTACACAATTTAGTTAATTAAGGCTTAATTAATGATTCACGTTTTGACTTATGTTCATTATATATACTTGTCATGCATGTGTAAAGTAAAATGAATAGTTGGTTTAACTATCTTTAAGGTAAAGGCATATCCTAGTAGAGATGATAGGACTGCTTCTTGCCATGAGATTTTGATACCATGTGTCCATGTCATCAGAATCCACATCGTTGCAAATTCTGATATTTGTGATCATGTTTGGTCTCAATTTGATAAATGAAGTGATGATTTTCATGGTCCCGTATCGGTAGTTGCAATTGACCGGATTATTTAGGGTACTGCCTATAATCTATAAAAAAAAATATTTTGTAAAATTTAAGATTATAATGTAACGTCCTGAATTTTTGCTATTTTGGATTGCTAAAAATCCTTAATATATATTTTTATATATATAACTAGCCCACGTCTTCACTTACTAACCTTTGATGCTCGAAGTGAGCCTATACGCTGGTAGTACCGATAAAAAACTATACAAATAAGATTGATCAACTGTAGAAAGCCAATGAATCCAACCAATTTCTTAAATATCGAGTTTAGCCCTGTGATTTGTCCACATAGGGCCCAAATCTAGCCAACTTATCACTGACCAATCGAGACAACCATAACAAAATAAAGACTTACCTAAAGTCGAGACGACTATGGGTCGGATCTTAATTAATAAACTAAATAAACCTAGTTACTCATTTAGCATAAGAACCAACGGTTTAGAGTGATTTTGACTGAATCATCATTTTCGCTAATTACGAATAGGCCACACTATGAACATAGTTAATCGAAACCCTAATAATTGTGCAGAAGAAATCTTGATACCCAATTCATTCAAAAAATACCTTGATTATCCGAACAAGCTATAAACCACTCGTTAGCGGGCTACTAGTTTCGAAACTATAAAATAATGTCCGTCTCACTAGGCTTGGCATCCATCGCGGGTGGCGAATCAAGATAGTGCCTATAACTGCACAGCTTGAACCAGAGGCTGGGTGCTTGAAATGTGCAAATACCCTACACTGAAGCCTGAAACTTAAGTGAAATAGACCTTTCACTAGTTCGCGAAGTTGTGGTTTTCCGATCGTTAGATCGCAACCAAACTTAAGGTATGAGTTAAGGATATTTCTTTGCTCATATTTGTATAATTGTGGCATCGATCGAGCACCGATAGCCGTCAATCGCAAGTAGGGTCCCCGCGGTCGATCAAGACATCCGATCTCTACCAAAATTAGACTAATCACTCATCTTATGATGGGGCACCTACCCCATGGCGCAAATGATCCAATGGGCCCCTGAAGGAGCCATGTGGGCCAAAATCCAGCCCACTAGGGGCATGCATGTTAGGAAAAGGACCACTAGGGCCATTTAAACATAAAATCCAGACTATTTAAGGCCAGAAATTTTACTCTCTCACTCCCATCCGAATTTCTAATTGTAAGGGAGTGAGGGAGAGGGGAGAAGAAAAGGTGGGAGCTCTTTAGGGAGCTGGTTTGGGGGTTTTCCTTGCTACCGCTGCCCATGTCTAAGCCCACAACTTCACCTCACCGTAGAGAACGACCCACTGACAATAGAAAAATAATTCTCTAGCCCTCTTTAAAAATTCGAGTCTTCGGGCAATCGCATGTGCCCTTATGAGCTAACCTATTCGACGCAAGGCGTCAATCCATTAATTGCTTGGTCGGTATCTTAACATCGACATTAGAAAATTGTCGGACCATCCCTAGGTGCGGACCATTACCCTTAGGTTGCCAATTATCAAACCTATGCCACAATTAATGATTGTGTAGTGAATTTGTGATTGCATACAAATGAGTGAATACCCCTTGATCGATTGTCCTCCATGAATTGTGAATCATGCCTAATGTAGCTGAACTTTGAACCAATGCTTGAATAAATAAAGCTTACTCAAATGCTTGCCCATTTATTTTACATTGTCCCCTGATACATGCATTTTTTTATCATAATGTTGTAAATTCTATGATAATTGTGTATTGCACTCGCATGTCCATTTGATTTTTTCCATATTAATTGGAATCTCCTAAATTTTTGACAAGTATGTTCGTCTATTCTCGAAATAAAATGTGTTTGTAGCATGCTATAAAATTTTAGCCTATTGGTCGATTAGGTTGGCTAGTAAATATGAAAAACTCATGAGGGCAGCCTTATTGGATCAGCTACCCTGGGCATATCCGACCAATCAAGGACGAAGACGGACAACCGATAGTAGTCGGACTACATGAGACGCTTGCACCCAGTGCTGGTTGCGTTGTAATTCGCCTGAGTCAGCCGAATTAGTCCACTAGTTGGCCAACCACATATATTCACCATGTATGTTCACACCTGTCTGAACCTAGGACATCACATACCCCTAGAACGCCCACTTACAACTGATAATGATACGATTCACAAGTCTCGAGAGCTGGGCATGGTGGTATGAGACACTGTATTCGAGCTGTCGGCTTACGCTGGGGGTGACGAGCCTTCCCGTAGTGATCGCGAGCAATTCAGTCTATAATCCTGCCTTTCGTATGATTTCATTTGGGAGTGACGAACCCAAACAGATCAAGGGTCGCAGGCATGGGGCCGCCACGCCCGCTCTGGGCCTTACGATCAGGTCAGGGCTTTTGATTTCATGGGAGTGCCTTAGTTTCCCCAACCTTGTTGGATGAACGAACTTAACTAAACACTCGGCTAACATAACCAATGTGCATTGCATTAGTTAGGTGTGGCGACTTGGCAGTTGAGGTCGCGTGATGAGGGAGTGTTGGTTATTTGTGAACGTAAGATGGAGTCGCTATGAGGGAGTGTTGGATGACGATGACATTCATCATATCATAATGGCATGCATGTGCATTAACAAGAGTGTCTAGGGATTGTATATTTAAATCGCTTTTCATTAAGTGCACTTGTGGATTTGATAACTTGAGTAGCTTGATGTTAATGAAACTACTGAGTTAATCAATCACTCCCACTCTGAGGCGATGTTTTAAAACACCAACCGGACCCTATCTTAAAATGCAGGTATCAAAGAGTCTAAGGTGTCCATAGACTCGGAGGTGGAGCTCTCATATTTTCAGTTCCTGGGTGGGTTGCTATAGTTGCCTTAGGGCCAACGATAGGGTTGTATGATATGAACATTTTGTACATTTTTGGACACATAATTTTGCTAGTTAAATCTTAAAGTTATGTTTACTTCCGCATACTGGCATGATCCATTAATTTTTTTGAATGCTCATACACTAATCAAATAAACTCGAATTTTCTCACTTTCGTAAGGCATAAGTGGCACCCGGAATATCCGGAGTCAAGTATCAACTCACCTCCCAAATTTTGGGGTGTTACATATAAAGTATGAATTAGATATATACATAACTTTGTAGGATATATTCTAATGCCTAAGTCACCCAAGTAGGAGAATGTTGGAATTTAGTGAGCCATCGTGACATTAGTAGTGAGGGAATCAAAATAGATAGTTTGGATAAGTCTCGTGAATCTCAGATGGCGCCTACATAAATAAGGTGTGTTGAACCCTATCATGTTCTACACAAGTATCATACTATCTTTAATAAGAAATGTACAGTAAAAGGGGGCCTTTTCAACTATATTGGAATGTAAGTCTTCTCCCACGGGAGAAGCAAGGTGAAATGATTTCGACAGTGAATCCATTTATGGGGTAGGACTCGTTGAATCTAAAATAATAGAGCAAAACAGATGATAGGGTCACAACCTTAGTCTAGCTATAGTCATTGAGGGTTAGTGTGCTCACAACCCTGCTAGCAAGAGCTTTATCATCTAGACCGTTCAAATGCAACTGCAGATGCACCCACATAAGCCATGCGGATCAATGTAAGACCCAACATTGCTGGTCCATCGTGGATGGACAACATCCACTCTGTAAAGATAATCCTAACCATAAGAAAGAGGACCCGAACTGAATGTAAACCGTTGACCAGTCTAAACTTTTCTATGGGTTCAAATCCAATTGCCAGGATCATTAGGGCCCGTTTGGACGGGTGGATTGGAAGGGATTGAATGATATTAGGGTGGATATGGTATTAGGGTGGATGACATGGATTTCAAGGTAATGATGTTGTTGTCAGTGGATTGTCTTAAGATCCGTAGGATTGCTATATCCCTGGATTACTATATCGAGTCTGTTTGGCATGCCCGACGAATCCCAGGATTAAACCTTCCCATCCCTTCCAATCCCTCGAACCAAACACGTCTCAGGGCTCGTTTGGCTGGTCGGATTGGGAGTTAAATCCCGCGATTGGCCGGGCGTGCCAAATAGAATCGGTGATCCGATCCCAATCCCATGGATCTTAAGACAATCCACTGACAACACCATCATTACCTTTAAATCCCATCCAATCCACCCTAATCTGTTCAAATTTGCCTGCGACGTGTTTGGTTCGAGGGATTGGAAGGGATGGGAAGGTTTAATCCCGGGATTGGCTGGGGGTACCAAATAGACCGGATATAGCAATCCCATGGATCTCAAGACAATCCACTGACAACACCATCATTACGTAGAAATGCTTGCCATCCACCCTAGTACCATTCAATCCCTGGCAATCCACCCGGCCAAATGGGCCCTCAGGCAAATTTGAATGGATTAGGGTGGATTGGATGGGATTTAAAGGTAATAATGGTGTTGTCAGTAGATTGTCTTAAGATCCATGGGATTGATCAGATCACCCCGTTTGTTTGGCAAGGCCGGCTAATCCCGGGATTTAACTTCCAATCCCTTCGAATACCATCCCATCCCTTCCAATCCACTCTTCCAAACAGGTGCTTAATGGGAACTCATAAATTTCCCAGGATCCGTTAGTAAATTTCTGCGATGGAAGGGCTAGCTCTATTCACGTGTAAATATATGATCATGCAAGTATATCTGGACCCGGAATTTGCATTTCCTTGGTGGGACCTATGACTTGGACGGCTAAGATCACACTGTGGACGGTCTCACCAGCGGACTACAAGTTCACCCCAATAGTCCACGAGACTACAAACCAACCCTTTTTGTTCTTTGTTTTTTTTTTTTTTTAAAAAGAGAACGCCATCATTTCTCGATTGGAATCTCCAGGTCTACACACGGCACCCTTACTTTGTAGGAAGCGGTTTGGGTAGTGACCGCAACACCAGCCAGCTAGGTGCCGTCAAAGCTGTGTAGGACTCAGCGTGAAGAATGTTTTTTTATCTACTCTGTTCATCCATTTTTCTAGCTCATTTTAAATCAGGAACTTAAAAAAGAGGTATATCCAAATCTCAAGTAAACCACACTATAGGAAAATAATATTGATTGAACGTCCACCATTTAAACTAACCTAGGGCTCACTATAATATTTATTCACCATTCAACCTAAACGAAGGAAAAACTTAAATATCAACTTGATTCAAATCTTCCACGATTTCCAATGGTAAACATTCAATCTCCACTATCTAACATTTAGATGTACCTCATTTTTGAACTAATTCACCCAAATAAGCTGTAAAAATAAATAGACAAAGCATTCAATCTCCATTATTTCTCGTGGAAGCTAGGTCCACCTAAGATTTGGATCTGTCTCTTCTCAGGGTTCATGCCCTCAAATAAGCCGAAAAAATAGCTAGACAACCTCTATAAAACATATACATTATGGTGGGGCCCACAGAGCTTTGTCCCCGCTAGCTTGATGATGTTAGGTCACTTGCCAAGCTGCGTCCAACTTTGTACTGCATAGTGATGTTTTTGTCACATCCGGTCCGTAAATTAGCTGCCTATCATATATTAAGTACCTCAGCCAGATAATCCATACCATTCAAAACTCAGATGGGCCACACCAGATGAAACAGTGGTGACAGGGCCGCATGTGATGGAAAAAGTCTTGGGCCCACCTTCATGTTTACACGTCATCCAACCAGCTATTAAAGTGAGCCCCACGCCAGGTTGAAGAGACATCTCCGAAAAGAGCATCCGATATAGAAATCAGGTGGGCCACAGAGCGTGAATTTAGAAGTTGTAGGTACGATTTTACACTGTTCCCGTGGTGTGTGCCCTAGCTGAGTTTCGGATCCAGCTGATTTCCGTTACATGCCGTTAACATTGAGATAGGGGCCACTGATGGACGGGTTGGATTTCACACGCATATAAACAGTGGGCCACACAGAGGTGAGGTGCTGCTCGCGTTCATGACAACGTGTTGCAAGGGATTCCATTCCGGTCGTCATTTCCATATCTTCTTCTTATATATCCGTCCGTCGCTATATTTGCCTGCTGCTGCTGTTGCCGTTGCTGCTGCCTCCTTCTAACTCTCTCTCTCTCTCTCTCTCTCTCTCTCTCTCTCTCTCTATCTCTCTCTCTCACATCTGGCGCAGGAGAAAAACGGCCTCTATCTGTCCATTTCAAGCTGAGGTAAGGGTTCCAGATATCTTTCATTAGATCCCCAAAACCTAGCTAGCTTTCTCTCCATTTCTCTGAAGAATCGGCTTCTGTTTGGTTGATTGCGTTTTGGATATTGGATTTTGGGTATTGGGCGTTTGTGTTTCTGGTGATGGGAGAGAAAAATGGTTTGAGGGTTTATTGATGTGGTTCTTACTGCGAATTGAGTTTCTCTCTCTTTCTATCTCACTCGCTTTTTTAAAATTATTTATTCATTATTTTTATGTTGGGAACATGGTTTGAGGGTTTCTTGATGGGGGCGCATCTGTTTGTTTTTTGTTTCCTCTTATGTTTGCGGAGATAGGTCGTGTTTGGATGTATTGGGTGTTTTTAGGAATTGGGTTTTCCTGCAATTGGGTTTTTGGAGATGGGTTTATGCTGTTGGTTCTTTTTTTCTTGCAGGGTAGGTGTATTTTTTCCCCGTTTTGATATGGGTTTATCTGGAATTGTGTTTTGGATTTTATTTATTTATTTTTATATATTTTAGCAATTAGGTTTTTGCATTGTGTTCTGTTCTTTTACTTATTTGTTTTTTGCAGCAATTGGTATTTGTTGGATGCGACGTTGGTGCTGTTTCTAAAATTTGTCTGTTTGATCATTTCTATAAGGAAGAATTGCTCCTCGCAGTGCATATGGTGAACATTAATGGTGTCAGGAGTGTTGAGATGGCGGGCCACTGTGTGGATGGGCCAAAAATCGTAGCAATTGGGCAACTCTGACTATCCAGCTATTGTAGTTTTCTGGTTGAATGTGGACCACTGCTCTGTTTTGAGCTGACGGTTCCTTACTCTTGGGGAATGAATGATTACCACAGTTGACTCCCTTACTCTTGGGGATGGGATATGGGCTATCCATGTAGGGGCCCGCTAGATTAACACTCCCACTCACCACCAATGTTTGTTGTTTGTACCATGAGAAGGGAGCAACATGGAACTTCTGTGTCATAAGCTGCATGTTGGCATCTCCCTCCCTCTCTCTATAATTTTTTTTTTTATTTGAGATGGGTATTTTCGTGGACGTGGGTTTCTTTCCCTTTCTTATTTTTTCTTCTTCATGTGAATTTCCAAGATTTGGCTCTTCAAAGTGGGTTTTTGTGATTGGGTTCTCTTTTTTCAATCACTTTTTTGAAGAAATGGTTTTCGTTTTTGCAGACTCTCTGTTGTTCACCTGACGCTCTTTAAAAAAAGGGTTTCTTCGAATCGTGTTTTTCTGGAATTTGGTTTTTGCCTTTTTCGGTTTTTTCGCATGAGGCTTGCTTTTTGGAGATAGAGATAGTTGAGGGTTTATTATGATGTGATGCGCTGATTTGACACGTTCATTCTTAATCTTTAAGTGGGTGGGGTAATTTGTTAATTTTTTGATCTCTTGACTGATATTGGAGAGAAGTGGAGCAAGCTGAGTTCTTCATCCTTCTTTTTTTCATTTTAGTACTAACACAGTCACACATTTTGGCATATACTTGGTTAGAAAGCATAGAGATGGCTTGTTTGGTTTTGGGAAGTTGGAAACTGTTTATGATCTTTGGATAGGGTTCTTCTGCAACCAAGGGTTAAGTTTTGTTTTTGCTCGTTATTGTGATCTGGGTGCAGGTGAAGTGGGATTTTAGGGAAATCACTGGAGTTGGTGATGGCTGGGAGTGTCAATGACGATTGTGTGGCGGGGAGGTCTTCGGAGGGAATCTCAAGTGGACAAAGGTGCCAGTCCAGGGATTCCTTGACGGAATGGCGGTCCTCCGAGCAGGTGGAGAATGGGATTGCTTCTACTTCACCTCCTTACTGGGACACTGACGACGACGATGATAGTGGCACGCTCTCTTTTCTCACTCTCTCCTTTTGTTTTAATTGCTGTTCTTTCTTTCAATTTGTTGATTGTAATCAACCTATGCGATAGACTCTTAGAAAGCTCTTGATTGTAATCAACGTATGTATAGTCTATTACATTGTGCCCGTGGGAGTTTTATGCTCTCATTGCCGGTCCCCAGCCTGGATAAAGGAGGGTTGCACCAGGTTGGCACCTGGTGTCAAACTGATGCCATAATTTCCAACATCAATCTGAACAATGATGATGACGTTAGTTATTTCTTTCCTTAACTATGGTCTTGCTTTTTCTTTTTCATTGTAGTTGAATACCTTTCATTGTTTTTCAGTCTGTATGCTTCTCATGATCTACACGTAGTGATTTGTCTCCTTCTACCAAAACAAGTGAATAGACAAAACTTTGGGTTGGGAAACATCTTTTTGTATGAGTAGTTGGTGGTTGGTAGTTTGGAGATCGTTTGATACAAGACAATTAACCACTTGCTCTAAAAGCTCGAACTGTTAGAGTATGACGAATTAATCCCTTTATCTCATAGCCCAGGCCCCACATCATATGGGTTAGGACCTCGGCCGAACCCCCTTCGTAAGCCCCAAATCACATGGACCGCCCACCCTGAGTGTGTCCCCGCATCCCACGGGCTATCCCACTCGAGCCCGTTGTGAAAAGCGCATTAATCACCCCTGGTGAGGAGTCTCGAACATGAGACCTCCTCCCACCCCGAGTGTGCCCCCGCATCCCACAAGCGACCCCACTCAAGCTCGGTGTGAAAATGCCCCTGCATTAATCACCCCCAGTGAGGAGTCTCGAACACGAGACCTCTTTCTCTGATACCAATTTGATGCAGGACAATTAACTACTTGCTCTAAAAGCTTGAACTGTTAGAGTATGACGAATTAATCCCTTTATCTCATAGCCTAGACCTCACATCGCATGGGTTAGGACCTCGGCTGAACCCCCTTCGTGAGCCCCAAATCACATGGGCCGCCCACCTTGAGTGTGTCCCCGCATCCCACGGGCTACCCCACTCGAGCCCGGTGTGAAATGCGCATTAATTACTCCCGGTGAGGAGTCTCGAACACGAGACCTCTTCTGTGGGCCGCACCCACCCCGAGTGTGCCCCTGCATCCCACAAGCGACCCCACTCGAGCCCAGTGTGAAAATGCCCCTGCATTATCGTTAGCATCTGAAAGGAAAAAGGTGATAGTTGCATTGGTTCATGAATCAAATTTTAATTTCTCTAGCATTTTTGCACTGCTAAGTAAAAGGAGCTTCTCTGGACAATTTACGTGTACATTTGACCATTTAACCCATAACTCACTGTTTAGGATGTTCTTTCTTTCTTTCTTTCTTGTTGTTTCGTATGTGCATGTGTACATTTGTATATATAGGTGGGTGTTTTTTTGATGCACATTCATGCTCCTTTTATCGGTAAGTGCTGTGCCCAGTGCTATTAGCTACCTGTCACATAGATACTTGCTTTCCTCCTCTTGTAATAAGTTAAATGCGCATGGAGAAATGAATCAAAACATGTATATGATGAGTTAATAAGGAGAAAAAACTGGGGAATCTATATTTCTAAACTTGCGATAGGAGGCCTATTTCAGTTCATCATCCATGTTGGTTAAATAGGTAGTAATGAATATGAAGTGTTACAACTCACAAAAGATGATACGATTATATATGTGATCCTTTATAAATTAATGGGGATTGGTTGTGTCCGTAGGAGTAGAAGCAACACACTAGGTCCCGTGCATGAGACCATGGCTGGTGGTGCCTTTTATGATTTATTTGTGCCGGACTTTATTCTTTTCTAAAGATGCTTAAAATAGATGTTTGAGGCGCCACTTCTATATCATTTTGTACATGGGGAACGTTGGATTGCAAATACTGATTCTCCAAGGTGTTTCTTTGTCTCGCTGTTGACTTTTGGTATGAAAGATTTAATAAATTCAGTATCCTTTACTAGCCCTTTTTACTAGAGACTCTTTGTGCGACCTACTGAAGAAGGCCCCTAATGGAAGTGTTGGCTCCTTCATTTCTCTCTTTCATGTTTAACATTGTAGTTTTTGCCATTTCTAATAAAATGGTTCGTCTAGCAGTTTCTTCAGTGTGCTCCAATGAAACAATCTTTCAAATTTTCAATAGATTTGGTGTCCTATTCATGTCCGATTAATAAATTGGCCAAGGCAGCTGAGCCTGGCCATTGACAGCCCTAGGATTTTGACAAGCAACATATAGCAAATAAACTTTCGAGTCTTTACATATTTGTTGCTTCAATAGAACAGACTACTGCACTATGACCCCTTGGTTGGAATCGTTAATAAGTTGACCGGATGTTTGTGTAGGGGCTAAGCCTTCTGAGCTATATGGAAAATTTACATGGAAGATAGAAAAATTTTCAGAAATTAGCAAAAGAGAACTCAGAAGTAACGCGTTCGAGGTTGGCGGGTACAAATGGTATGTGTTTACATCTTTGTTCCACGTCTTGCTGTTTGTCTTTTCAATTTTTTTGTGCTATCAATTAGGGCGCATTTGTTTACTTGGAATCCAAGGCCAAAAAAAAAAGAAAAAAAAAAGAAAAGAAAGAAAAAGAAAGAAAAAGAAAAAGAGGAGAAAAGAGCAATAATTATCTAATGATGATTTCCATGAGAATTATTGAAACATGGCTTCCAATTTTGAGTTCGTGTTTAGATAGCAAGTGGAATCTCATATTTCCTTTAAAAAAATCTCATATTCCTCTCACAATGTTCTCCCAGTTTCTTGTGCCAAGAATCCAAATATGGAAAGTGTAATGATTGCTTGATGGAATCCACCCTTTGTCATCCAAACAACACAAATGGTCACATCAAAGGAAAATGCTTTCCCTTTTCCATTGTTTGGCATGGAATTCAGGTTTCCAAACATGGCCTTAGTATTTTCATATGATGCATATGCTTGGATACTCTCTCTTGCCCTCTCATTCACACCTCATACATGTCCCTGTATATATGTGTGCATATGTACATAACTACATATGCATATGTACATAACTACATACACGTAGATTTACATGCATATGATGTTTGGAAAGTGGCGCTTGTATGTCCGAGGCGGTTTGATTTTAGGAGTGATGTAGGAAGAAACAAAACAACTAAAGATTTTTGTTTTTCTTTGATTTGTAGAAAGATTTTATTAAAAGCTAAAATCCCAATGAGCAAAAAGAGAGCCACAAGGGGCGCAAACGCCCATACTGAGGCAGAAGTGCATCTACCCAATCCCCACAGGAATCATCTAATTGCAACTTGTTTAAGGACCTCACTCAATAGCTAACATAGCACCTCACACTGTTGATCACCTTGGCATTACATTCACTTTTGTTAGGAAAATTGAGTCTCTAGATTCTAGTAGCATGGCTGTTGCTAGGAAATAGAGTCTAGATTCTAGAAGCATGGCTGTTGCTCCAGGCATTAAACAAGCAATTGAAAATTGGCTAAGACACCAATTCCATATCATGACAGCAAATGGTCAGTGGAGGGATAATTTGTGTCAAGGAGGGATAATTGGTCGACACGTTCAATATCCCTTGGACGAATACAATAGCCATTAATGATCATTTTTTGTCTATTGCACAAGTGGTCAACACCTTATCACAGCCCGCCAACCACCCAAACACAAATGACTCTAGGAGGGTCCTTCACGCCCTATAATCATGCCATAAAATCTCCCTCCCCATCCAATCATCACTTTCTCATGGAAGGATTTAACGGAAAAGTTTCCACCTTTCGCCCACTTCAAGAGTCCCGTATCTTTACCCGTCTGATTGAATTCAACACCCTTCACAAGGCCCAATAATCCGATCAGATCCTCCACCACCACCACCTCCTCAGGTCCCTCTTGAAGGTAGGATTCTGTATTCATTCCCATCTCTTGCCAGAGATTAGTTCTATATGCGTGAGCATCATAGCCAAGAATAGAGGAAACACTCCTTTGCAGGCTAGATTAAGCATTCTAACTACCATCAAAAGAGCCTCATTAGTTATTACATGTGCATATGTTTTCGTGAAGCATAGTAAAATCCTAATATTATTCTAACCGTCCGTCATATCCAACTCTATCCCTTAAAAACTCTAAATAGGCCTAAATGACACATTTCTCTTTCTAAAATGGAAACCAACTAATAAACTAAATAACAACTAAAACAAATCCCAGGTTGAGATAAACCATGTTGCAGGATCCTTCTAACTACTCGCAGCTCCCACTTTGAATCATGCTTCGGCCTCGTGCACCTCCTGCTTCCTAGCCGTTTATGATTGATAACATTTTGAAACAGACACTTCCCAGCACCTGAATGTGTTGCTGTTTTGCTTCACGCTTCACGTGACTATAGTCATGTGCAATGAAGATAAGAGATGTCTCCAGTAAGGACCAGAACATTGATTATGAAGGGATACTAAAGGCTAGTTCGCGTACCAAGGATAGGGTCTTAGATGGGATTTATGAGCAAAACAAGATTCATGATGCCAAACTCAACCAGCTTGGACAAGGCTATGATGATGAGAGTGATGATGCTGAAACAGACTTGAAACTTGGGTTCCTACCATCTTCTTGCACCATAGCTGAATTTTGACTGCAACAGTACAGTTCGTGTCAGAATTGCATCATCCTGGGCACGTCTCCAAGGTAACTAACAGGCTATCAAAAGGGAACCGTTTAAACCGTTTTAATGTCGCTGGGTACCCAAAAAGTGGTCCATAAAATGAGTGATGATAATGAAGGCATCGCTGATTATGATATTGACCCATCTAGATTTTTTTCCCTTCCAAGGGCGCCTATCATCGGGCATTAGGCGTATGGTAAGATTCTTTATATATTTTAGCATCTTGTCATTACTTGTAAAGTGAGGTCAGGTGGGCAGCAGTTGTAAAACTTTGTCCAAGCAATCAAGAAAATATCTGTTTTTGTTCAAGCCAGGCGCCCTTGGAAGTGATGTGCGACAACTCGTAGACCAATTTGTGGTGACAAGTGTGGAAGAATGATGTCGTTTGTTGTAACCACTGGTTGTCTTTATTGTGGCGTGACATCCGGTAATGTTGTGCAAACAGTTAGCATTACTGCAATAAATGGCAAAACTTTGGCCAAGCAATCAAGAAAATATCTGTTTTTGTTCTTCAAGCTAGGCACCCGTGGAAGCAATGTGCCACAACTCGTAGACCAATTTGTGGTGACAAGTGTGGAAGAATGATGTCATTTGCTGTAACCACTGGTTGTCTTGGTTGTGGCGTGTCATCTGGTGATGTTGTGCAAACAGTTAGCACTACTGCAATTAATGACAAAAATTCAAATATTTGTTGGGTGTCACCAAACCACCGGTATGCATATTGAAGGTGATGGAGGATGATGCATATGCTGAATTTTATGTTTATGCATGAAACTTGACACGACCTATCGTAGATGCATATAATCGAACATGTGATATGTGTGAAATGACTCCTACGCTAAACCAGGCTGCAATACCAAAATTTGATGTAGGATGATGTAAAACCAGCTATGTGACCGAGATTTAACTTAAAATCAAAGGAATAAATAAAATCATCAAACTAAAGTGTTATGCACATGCAAACAACATGAAGCCCAAGAGATGATGGGTATGATTCGAGGCCAAATCACAGTCATCAGTCATTTGACCAAACAAAACACTTAGAAAATTAGGCCCAAGGAAGATAAAGATCTTCTGACTAGCATAGGAGTAGTCTGGGTTTAATAGGTGAAAGTTTGATGTTTTCCGGGTTGGACCAAGGTAGTTCCAATGCAAAAATCTTGAGATCTAGGAATATTAAATGCAAGCGGCTGAAACTGAGTTGCCTATTATGGACAAAGGAACACCACTGACTCAAAATCAGATCAAGTGGGCCCCACACGTGCGTGTGGCAGTCACACGGGTGGCCGTACGGTCACACATGTGAATTAATCGTGTGGTCCACGCACGGGTCAAGTCCGTTAATAATGGAAGATGGGTATAGATGGCCCATAGGATCAAGTAAAATTAGATCCAAGTGAAAATAATGAAAAGATCTTACCTTAGGATTGAAGATTCAAAGTGAACTACCCCCTATGATTCATCAAGCATGAAGTTGAAGAGGAAGGATCTTAGGGACGAAGGATAGAGTGACTTCACATCCTCTATGCTTCTATTCAAAGATCTAGCCTTCACAACAATGAAGGAAGAAGAAAGTGACTCCCACAAAGCCTCCTCAAGATTTTCTCCAAACTCACATTAGGGTTGGATGTCCCCACCCCACCTGCTTTATATTATTCCAAAAATGGTTGAAATGACAATTCTGCTCCTTTAGTAATAAAAACAAAATACCCACTGTGTCCTAAAAGGTAAAAAGTCTAATCTCCCCGCTCAAAAGAAAAAAAATGTAACAAATAGATATCCATTGTCCAATCACAAACTAAAATATCCAAATCATCGAATAACATAAAAGAACTAACTAACAAAATAGTCCAACATAATCCAAGATGATCCAATGGATGGACAATCATGCAGACCATGATCAACGGTGGGATGGTCTCCAAATATGATCCATGCCATCTATGCTTTTTCTAATACTCGCCGATGACCACTGGTTATCACCATTAGTTGCCTAGCCAAAGCGAAAGTGCCGATGTAGCTTGTCGACGCCTATGTCTTTGATATGTACGGAGTGGTGGTGTGATGTCCGCATCAGAAGGGTAGTCCACATTCCTAGTTTTCTCAACAGTGATCACTACCTTCATAATTTTCTGGTGGGTATTAGTGGAGTTGATGTGTGTGGTGAGGGCCAATATTTCCACATGTGCATGTGTATACGGACAAATCATATGCAAAAATTTGGATCTGTCACTCACTGCTTTGTGATTTTAACTAATGCATGATGGAACTGGTTCGCAGGTACATCTTAATTTATCCCCAGGGTTGCGATGTCTGCAACCATCTCTCTTTGTTTCTTTGCGTTGCTAATCACGACAAGCTTCTCCCAGGTTTGTGATATACAGTGTAATTTTCCGACTACATTCTTAGATACTTGCAGTTGATGTCAATAATTTTACTTCTGTTTTCAAATATTAACAGGATGGAGTCATTTTGCACAATTTACGATTGCTGTGGTGAATAAAGACCCAAAGAAATCTAAGTATTCTGGTTGGTTGAATTTGAGATACTCTATTTTAGATGCTGTAATGGAGCTTGCATTCTTTCTTGGTTGTCCTTTTATTTTTTATATAGCTCTCTCTTGGTTGTCCCTGAATACCTTTCAGGGCTTATACAATTAAGTGAAATTTTGCAGATACGTTGCACAGATTCTGGAAGAAAGAGCATGATTGGGGGTGGAAAAAGTTTATGGAGTTATCAAAAATTATTGATGGTTTTATTGTCTCTGACACTCTTGTAATCAAGGCTCAAGTTCAAGTCATCAGGTGTCATTTTCATCAATCTGAACTATTATTGTTATGATTTGCTGTCAGTACTTATATTCATCTACTGTTCTATGTTTTGATTTGTTTATCTACACAACAGGTTTGCAGCTGATGTTGTTTTCAATTAATTTTATTTCCTCAGTATTGGACCTGTTCTTAGACGCATTCTTCAATAGCTTAACTTTATCATGTCTTTGGAAATGATAAAGCAACAGTCTTGTGAAACGATCTTTTGGGTAATTTTCCTCTTGTAATTTTTATTGTTTTGGGGTTCTGCATGGTTGAAGATAAAACATTGAAGAAGTGCTGATTATTTGGTGGATCCCTGATTCACCTGCTCCATGGAGGTCATGCATCCCCCAATAGCTTAATGTAATGCTATATGGATGTTCTCTTGCTGAGGTAAAAAGTGGAAAACACTTTCATCAAGGCCTAATTTGTGTGTAATTTTGAATGGTGTTATGGCGCCATTGGCTGCTATAGCACCATGAGAACACCACTGTTAATACATCCAAGTGCAGCCTAAGTATATGGATTACAACATCAACACTTAAGGATTTCTCATAGTTACGGATTCCGTAGAAGCACAATAAATTACTGACAATAGTTTTGCTTCTAAGCCGACTGTCTATCATTCTATATGTAGAGGTCAGTGCAACAATAGTGTGGATATGAAGATCATAATGCACTATTTCAAGAAGCTAGCAACTGTAAACACCTAGGAAGCAGGAATGAGCTCCAAAGTGGGAGCTGCACCTTGGGCATAAAATTGCTAAATGTGTCTGATCTCATTTCTGACAAGAAAGTTAACCAGCCTGGAGTCTGTTTTTGGTGATTATTACATTAATCTCATCTTAGACACTTACAAGACCCGTGATGGGTATTTTGGCATTTTATCGGGTACTTTTTAATGGTGTTTTTCACTAGAACTTCATTCTTAAATGTTTGTGGACAACAAGATTCACAGACAATCCTCCATCTCAATCTCCATTTTTGCAGTCCTTCACAATTGCCTTCCTCAAAAGCCTTAGACACAATGTTATTCATATGCTATTGTCCAACATAGAATGGTAATGGAATATGTAGCATAGGGTTGGTTTGACTAAATGAACCTAAGGGATTGTTTGGATGCAACGAAAGATATTGTTGAAGTTTGCTTTTAGCCATTATTACCTTATGCTAATCATAGACACTTATAAGGCGTAAGGATGGGTATTGGAATTGCAACTGCTTAATAATTAATTGCTTAGTTTTGCTTTTTATAAGAAATGGAATGAGATTATTTGATGTATGATGATGGAACTATCCTAGGATGCAAGATGAGAGATCAATCCACACATTAATTTCAACAATCAATATGTAAAATCAAATATATCCACATAATAGATTTGGAAATTCAGATTTATAACATGAAAGTCCTAGGTTATCACAAATACGGTGCAAGAAAATATAAAATAATTCAAGAGTGGCCCACTTGGAAATAGGGACTTCCAATCTAGCGTGAGTAGTGCAACATCCACGTGGATAGACAATGATGTAATCAAAATTCTGATTTGGGGAAAGTTTCACGAAAAAATTCAAATTTTCATTAGGGTTTTGGATTCATGGATGGAGATTTAGGAATGGGGTTTTTAGGGATTCAAAATATTTAGGGATTAGGGAGGTTTGGAGAGAAATCAAAGAGGGAAAACACCAAACGGGGGCCCACATGTGGCTTCCCGTATGGATGGGCGTGCGTGTGCACGTGCGGTCCACACGTGGATAGGAAAGGGGAAAGAGAGAGAATGTGGATTGGGTTGGGTTTTGACGGGTTGAGAAGGTTGTATGGGAAGGGGAAGAGAGGACGAAAGAGAATAAGAAGAATACCTTGTTGGAGAAGAGAAAGAGGAAGAATACACCTTGGGGAATCCACCACCAATCAAGCCTCTATCATTTCACAGTTCAATTGGAAGGGAGTGTTTCTCAAAAACCTTAGAAAACAAGGAGGAAAATTCCTTCACACAAGAGAGCTTTTTTTTCCTTCTCAAATATCCACTAGAGTTGGACGTCTACCCCCCTATGCTTTTATAATAAAATTTCAACATAATTACAACGATGCCACTTAAGTGAAATGGCCCATCATCCAAAATAAGGTAACTAAAACACTTATTATCAATCTCAACCATAAAATAAATCCTAAAAATAACAAAAAAAATATAAAGGAAGCAAGATCAAAGTCCAATGGGCCAAGATTTGGAAGATCTGGTGGCTTGATCGACGAGATTCAACGGTCCGATCGACACGAAATAAAATCCTATGACTAAAATGGTCTCCTAAGCAGCTCACATGCATCATCCCAAAGTGGGGTCTTCCTGATTCACATCCAATGTATGTGGGGTCTTCAAAATGGCCCGGCGGGCCCCATCTGGAACTCGTCTCTCATCCGTAAAGAAAGCTACGCTGATGTGGGTAGTCACCTCTGTCTCTGGTACACCCGAGTGGGTCCTCTGATGTCTCCATCATTAACTTTCAAAAAAGAAAAGAAAGATATGAAATGAGATTCATAATTCTGATGGTTTGGATTTGTTTTCTGAATGATGTTTTGTATTGCATTAAAATTTATTGTCATCGTCATAATCTTAGGTATTTGGGATCTTGGTCATGATTTTCTTAGCAAGGGTTTGATTACCAGTTGCCCACCTGACATCAACCCCCCTTTAGTGGGCATGTGAACATCTGACATGAAGCTATGGGATGGGAGTTTAGAGCCCTAACAACGATGGTATTATTACTGTTTTCTTGATTCACACACAATTATAAGTGAAATGATTTTGAGTTTCTCAGGATTTGATTGGTAACTCCACCAGAAGCTATTTTTAGCAGCTTATTGTAGTCTATATTATAGAAATTTGAAAGAGAGGTTGCTACCAAATGCACTATTAGGATTCAACGTCTATATGTAACAACTTTAAGCCTATTTTGGTCTGTTTCATTTTGTTGGAACGAGTTCCAAAGCTCTCTTTCTCTCTATCTAATATATATCTATCTCTATACGTGCAGAGGGAGGGAGGGAGGGAGGGAGGGAGGGTGGGTGGTTGGGCGGAGGGAGGGATGGAGAGCAAGAGGAGTCCAACCAATTGGACCAGAAGTTGTAATCCACCCTTGATGTAGAGCGGGTCGCGGACACTTTCATGTCCAAGATGGACTAGAGAAGGCTCAATAGAAGGCAGAAGTCATCAAGATCGTTAGAACCTTAAAACAGGCATATCTCGCAAACCAGATTTTAGGGTAGGACGAGCTACTTTAGCCAACCAACCCGGCTATGCCGGGTTGCCCACGCCGAATTTGCGAGATTCCATCAGATCGACGGTCGAATTCCATGTTTATTTCCGTTTTTAGTAATTTTAGTAAGTTTTGGTTTGATTATAACTCTTCATCCGTTGGGCTTTAGGAGTTGTGTCCAACATGAAAAGTGCTTAGAAAAATTAGGAGAATAACGTGGTTAAGCCACATAGGACCCTTACCATAAATAGTAAATTTACTATTTATAGTAAGTTACGAATTTTAGGGAGTTTGAGTTGGAGTCTAATGCTGAAACTTCTTCCAAGGTTTGGTATCACTATTTAAGGGTTGCAAATTCTTATTATCAATCAATCAAATTACGAATTTTCTAGAATTTATTTATATTTTTCTTGCTTTTTTCTCGTGGATTCGAGAAGTCTCTACGAGGAGTCCAGAGAAGCTCTGTGGATTAGGAGTAGTTATCCTTGAGGAAGACGATGATTGACCTCATCACGCTCATCCCTGCGTCAATTGGTATCAGAGTGAGGACTCCCCTCAAACCAATGACAAACAACGAAGGTATGAACTAAAATCCTTTGGACGGTGATCCATAGATTTGTTATCTTTCAGAAAGAATGGAAGCTTTCCACCGGGAGAGTTAGTTGACTATGCAAGGGCTGCAGGCAACCCTCGACCGTATTGCAGATGTGCTAATTCCGCCCTGAGCCCAAGGCAATGCTTAACCGCTTGTGGTCGCTGTACGAAACAATCCCGATTTCCGCAGAGTACCCACCGATAATGGTGAATCGCAGGCCACCGTTGTGAACATGAGGAAGCCATTGTACATGCCAAAGGTAGAGATAAATTTACAACGACACAACATCTTTCGAACAAGATGCACTGCATACCAAAAAGTCTGCAATGTGATCATCGATGAGAATTTCGTGTCGAAAATAATGGTGGAAAAGCTACAACTGAAAACAGAAAGGCACCCATCTCCGTACACGATTGGATGGATCAAGGAGGTCAACAAAATAGAGGTAACCGAACGATGCCGTATATCCTTTTCCATTAGTAAATATTATAAGTATTAAGTAATGTGTGACGTGGTCGACATGGAAGCTTGCCACATGTTACTTGGTCAACCCTGGAAAAATAATATCGATGCTACACAGAGATCGGGATAATGTATTTATATTTATTAAAGATGGTAAAAAGATTATCCTCGCCCCTATGGGAAAGGGAGAACCAACCCAAGACTTCTAAAGCGGAGGGACAGTCTCTCACAACTGAACAGGCTTTTGTTAAACAATCTGAGGAAACATAAGATATATATGCATTAGTTGAAAAGAAAGAATATATGGAGAGCCTGTGAACATCCCAGGGGATTTGAAACCATTGTTGCAGGAGTTCAAGGCGACTATGCTTGATGAACTCCCTAATAAATTGCCTCCCATACGAGATATACAAAATCACACTGATCTTGTCTTATGGGCAAGTCTGCCTAATTGCCCACATTATCAGAAAGAATGTGAGATCTTGAATGCAAAAGTGAAGGAATTGATTGATATTAGTCAAGTCAAGGAAAACATGAATACACGTATTGCGTCAGCTCAAGAGCCTAATGCCAAGTACAAGAAAAAGACTAATAAACATCGGCATTAGAAGTTATCTCAAAATCATGAACCAAGTCCCTTGAGTAACTCGAGGACGAGTTTTTTTTTTCCAAGCGGAGGGGTCTGATGTAGGACATGGCATCGATACATTCCTAGCATGGTTGGACCAAAAGAAGGTGAACCGTAAATTGACCATAACTTTTGATCCGGGTATCATTACGGCGCACCAGACTGAATATCAAGAACTGAAGCAGCACGAGAACTCGAGGACAAGTACTTTTGAAGTGGAGGGGACTGATGTAGAGCGGGTCACAGACACTTTTATGTCCTAGATGGGCTAGAGAAGGCCCGATAGAAGGCAGAAGTCATCAAAGACCATTAGAATCTTAAAACAAGCATATCTCGCAAACCGGAATGAGTTACTCGACGTACCATATGATTTTGGGGTAGGACGAGCTACTTTAGCCAACTAACCCGGCTATGTCGGGTTGCTCATGCTGAAGTTGCGAGATTCCATCAGATTGATGATCGAATTTCATGTTTATTTCCATTTTTACTATTTTTAGTAAGTTTTGGTTTGATTATAACTCTTCATCCGTTGGCCTTTAGGAGTTGTGTCCAACATGAAAAGTGCTTAGAAAAATTAGGAGAATAACGTGGTTAAGCCACATAGGACCCTTACCATAAATAGTAAATTTACTATTTATAGTAAGTTACGAATTTTAGGGAGTTTGAGTTGGAGTCTGATGCTGAAACTTCTTCCAAGGTTTGCTATCACTATTTAAAGGGTTGTAAATTCGTTTTTATTATCAATCAATCAAATTACGAATTTTCTAGAATTTATTTATATTTTTCTTGTTCTTTTCGTTGTGGATTCGAGAAGCCTCTGTGAGGAGTCCAGAGAAGCTCCATGGATTCGGAGTAGTTATCCTTGAGGAAGACGGTGCTCGACTTCATCACGTTCATCTCTGCGTCAACCTTGTGGATAACTTCCAACCTAATAAGTGCATGAGACATCCAAACCTTCCAATAGGTTGGCCCAACCATGAGGATTACCTAGTGCAAAAATCTGCCCCATCCATTCATCAAATGGCCACTCCATAGAAAATAATATCTAGCCATTGATAAATAGTGAAATACAATTGTGGTCCACTTGAAGAGTGGTTGTGGGTGATTTTTGCAGGAGGTTATCCTCATTATGGAGCCAACCTATTGGATGGGGTGGATGTGGTTCACACATGAAAGGTTGGAAGTTATATACTGCGTGGACCATAACTTATGGTCCAAACAGTTGGTCTTGAGATCTTCTCCATCTCTCTCTCTCTCACGCATGCACACACACTCGTGCGCGCGCACACACACACGCACACACACTGGCAAACCATACATTTTTATGTCTATAATACAAAATGATTAAAAAAAATTAAAAATTACATGATCCTACAAACCATATCCTGTTTCTTTATTTGCCAGTGACGCAGTGAGATGAGAAAGGGGGCTAATGCTAAATTGGAGGTTTAGAGGAGTGCCTTAGAATCTAGAGGTGTGAAAATGAACAGCTTCAAGACTATCCAAAACACGTTTAGCAGGAATAGTCCTAGTGACACAAGCAAATCAATAAGGAAGAACCTCGATTCAGATGCATACCTTCTTTCTTGAAGATTGAACCAGAATTTTCTCACTGATGCAACAGAAACTGAACATAAAGGACTAATTGATATCCAACATCATACTAGCCGATATGCTAGTAATCACAAATTCCCCTCTTCTTTTATTGTAGGCAACACGTGGCAAAAGGGAAGCAATACTTGCTATAATCCAAGAAAACAACTTCTTTATTCCCTCGTAAATATTCATAAAAGAGTCTTTACATGTTTATACAAGTCTTTACCCCATACATGGAGGTCATGCATCTGAATAGCTTGATGTAATGCTATATGGATGTTTTCATGTTGTGTAAAAAAGGTGTAACACATTTTCATCAGACCCAGTTTGGATGTAACGCCAGCTTGTGTTATGGAGCCTTTGGCTGCAATTTAAAAAGCGCCAGGAGAACTGCGCTGCCTAGGAACCTGGTTACATCCAATGCAGCCATAAGTATGGGTCACAATGTTGACATTTCAAGGATTTCTTGTGGTTATGGCATTCTGTTTGAAGCACAATACAGTAGGAATGATGTTTTTGTATCTAAGGTGATCTATTTATCATTCTATCTAATACCGGTCAGTGCCACAAGAGTGTAGGTATGAAAATCATAAATGCACTAGTTGTACCAAGAGTAAGGGAAAGCAGGGCAGATTCAGGTCTGTAAGTGGTTGGTGCTAGTTCAAAAGGTTGCGAGGATAGAAGTCGTGAGAAGGATATGAAGGTCTTTTCATTTAATGAACATAGGCCTTAGGGATTTTGGCAAATCATGATTTGTAAAAGCTGACCCCAAATAAGCAGGAGTAGGGAATGATTCTCCCCAATATTTGCCTTCTTTGTAAAAGGGATGCTGAATCCGTCTTTCATCTCTTCGTGACTTGCTCTTTCGCCATGGGGCTGTGGTGCAGTATTTTTGACTTCTATAATATATCCTGGGTTATGCCAGGATCTATAGAAGGGTTGTTTGCTTCCTGGCAAGATGGTGTGCCTATTCCCAATGTTAGGGCTAAATGGAGATTAGCCTTATTGGCAGGTCTGTGGACAATTTGGGAGGAAAGAAACAACCACTGTTTTCATATCTGTGAGGGAATGAGACCTTGATTGGAGTTGGTCTTTGTTCTCTTTTCCCTTGTTTCTGCTTTTCACTTTTCGTTGTATTCTTTTGCCCCTTGGAGTCTTCTTTAAAGAAATTCTTTACCTTTCAAAATAAAAAAGAAAAAAAAACCCAAGACTAGGGCATGAAGACGTCGACAACATGCTGCCTGTTTTCTTTTGTTTGTCATGCATGACATATCGTGAAATCTATACACTGATAATTGGAATATGCATTAATGATAAATGAGAGAATATGCATTAATTTCTTTTGTTGTTTTTGCATCTGATCTGTCAGAAAGCAAACAATGAGTCTAGGGAATTTGCTTAGAAGTTACCTAGAACTCTCAATGGCTAAGGCTGCTACGTGTCTGAGTTGGATTTGTATATGTGAATTTTTCTCAACTCAACTAATGCATGTTTTATTGTGGAAATTGATAAGAATTGTCCACTTTGTTGATTTTTACTGCCATTTTTTCTGTTTTACATGGTGTGGAATTTACCATTTTGATAACCACTTCTACTTCTGCAATTTGGTGCTTTAGGGAAAAAGCACACCGCCCTTTTCGCTGCCTTGACTGTCAGTATCGGAGAGAACTGGTTCGGGTATATCTATCTAATGTAGAGCAAATCTGCCGGCGTTTTGTTGAAGAGAGAAGAGGCAAGCTTAGCAAATTGATCGAGGACAAAGTGAGGTGGTCAAGGTAGAATCTGTTTTTCTTTTTTGTTGCATTTATCATTAGCTAATTAGTTTTAGACCTTACTGGCTTTCAGTTAGAAGCATTCTAAGCTTGTCAAGTATTTCTGTTGTGCTATATGTTGGCTGTGTCAAATGAAATATGATTCAACTACACCTATTTTTCTTGAAGTTATTATGGGTTTAACAGATTGTTATTTTGGATGGTTGCAGTTTCCGTGCTTTTTGGTTAGGGGTTGATCAAAATGCCAGGCGCCGCATGTCAAGGGAAAAGACGGATTCTATCTTGAAAGTAGTTGTGAAGCATTTTTTTGTAGAGAAGGAAGTCACATCTACATTGGTAATGGATTCTCTCTACAGTGGGCTGAAGGCTCTTGAATGCCAGAGTAAGAACAAGAAAGAGAGAGCAAAACTAGTGGAAATGGAGGAAATGCCTGCTCCCATTGTCTGTGTTGAGGAGGACACATTTGTTTTGGCTGATGACGTTTTGGTTCTGCTTGAGAGGGCCGCGCTGGAGCCTCTGCCTCCAAAGGATGAGAAGGGTCCTCAAAGTCAAAACCGTACGAAGGTATGCTAGAGAATCATGTAACTATGTTATCATTTCAGGAATTTTCTGTCTGATATGTTTCCACACATTCTAGTAGTCACAAAGACACTAACTGAACAGTGTCAACAGTGCATGAACTTAAACAACTCTAAGCGTTATAGTTACATTAGTTTCTAGTGTATATTACATAATAGGAATTTAGGAACTGATGTGTTGCTTTAGAAACTAAAGGGTTACTTTGATAAACTACCATCTTATGGCTTTTATTTATCTAAATTTGGGTATTGATTTTGTATTTTATTTTACTGAAATAGGGGTTTATGATAGTTATTTGATGTCTTGGATGGATTTCTTTGTTTATGTTTTGTTTCTTCAGAAAAACCCCTTAGCAGTTTTCCATCATCCAGAAGCTGATTGTGAATGTACACATGGTCTGCTAATGTGGAACTTAAACTTGAGAGTCATTAAGCTTTAAAATAAGAGTTAGTCAAATTGACTTCGTAACTCAAATTATCTAACCGTTCTTTGATAATTCTTAGAGCTTGTGGGGGCAGTTGAGAAGGTGCTTACTGCAATGGGCAAGGCTAAGTTCTAGAATTTGCAAATACACTCCAGATGGTACTTTCTCTTCTAGATTTTCAGTTCTTTGATTGTGGGGAAATTCTGTACCTCCTAGAGTGGAAGCTATTATCTTGGACGGCTATGGGATACAAACTTCTTATCCTTCATATTCTTTGGCAGTAGATCAATCTTCACCAAATATGTATTTCTTGCGTTAGAGGGGTTATGAGCACCAAACAAAATAGGGGAAATACAAGAAGTAAGAGAACGAAAAAGGGATGACGAGAAATCATCCCATCACCCACTATTCAGGAGGAGAAATCTTCCCCAAAGACCCTAAGCTTGTTTGGATGTATGGAAAGCGTGGGAAAGAAAGTGTTTCTCAGGAAACCTTATTTCTAGAAATAGTGGGAAAGGAAAAATTGTTTCCTCTTTTTTTTTCTTTTTGCTTTTTGTTTTTCAACTAGGCCTCGCTGGAAAATTTGGGCATGTTTACTAGCATGTGCCAGGTTGGCACATGTGGGATGCTTGAAGAGTTATAGTTAGCACGTTTGCTCATGTAGGGCAATTGAAGCTGGATGGGATTGGGAGGATGTGGCACAAGTGACCGTTCGCACATGTGGCACATGGCGGGCAAAAACAAAGATGGGCGTGGCACATGTGGCACATTTGGCACTTGAACACGGGGCACGTGTGGGGCACTTGAAGTTAGATGGTGGCGTATGTGGCACGCATGACAGATTAGCACATTCAACACTTTTGGGGCTTGAGTGAAGCTGGGCGGTGGCACACGTGGGGCGTTTGAAGCTTGTGGATGGTGGCGTGTGTGGCACAAGTGGCACATTAGCACACGTGGCACAATGACTCTTTGTGGCACATTGGAGAATGGCATGGCGGCACATGTCAGGTGCAAGCAAGGTATTCAATAACAGTAAGAGTGGTCGTTACGACCACCTTTTTTCTTTTTACGGGCTGTAATGACCTTTTTTTTTTTTTGAAAAAAATGGACCGCTACAAGGCAATTTTTTTTTTTTTTTTCTATTAGCAGTTGTTACGGCCTGTAACGTGTAACGTTGGCCATTGTTATTGTTACGTAATCGTTTTTGGATACCTTGAGTGCAAGTGAAGATAGACGGTGTTTCATGTGACAATTGTTGTCAAATAGTGTAACCAATTGTATGCGATCCAAGGGGGCTGTGCGCATGTGATCGCACAATTGCATTTGCCATTGCACAACCCCTCAAAAAATTATACATTTTTATCACATAAGCAATGGCATAATCATGTAAGCGATCACATATGCCATGACATAATGCCCAATGTTTATAAAATGGCTTATGCGATATATTGATGAGGACATTCGAGCACCAGTCAGAGTATACTAGGGGGGAAGAGACCTCCCGTTTCTTTATGGCTAGGTGATGCATACATGGTGCCCCGTGGGCCCAATTTGAGTGCCTAGCTTGTTGAAGACCCCACATGCATGATTATGCATCTTTGAAGGCCCCACACTGGGAAGATGCATGTGGGCTACTTAGACCATTCCGACCGTTGGATCATCATCATTGGACATCTTGATCGTATGCCACAAAATAGTTTAGTGTATTTAGTTGTTTATATGTTTGTTATTTTTGGCTTATATTTTTGCTGATTTTAGGGAGAGCACATTTTATTTTATTGAGTCTCTTTATATGAAACTTTTTATCTAAGAGTGTCTTTTTGTAGGAAGTCTTTTATTAGACTATAAAGGCTTGGGCGTCCACACCCTAGCTCATTATTGAATATATGAAAAAAAGTTCGTCTTTCTCTTTGCTTTGAGATGAAACAAATCTCCTGTGATTGGAGTGAATTGGTGTGATGCCATGGAGTGAATGTAAGTTATCATACTTTCTCATTCTCTTAAATAAAAAGGTATTTCTCTCATTTTTTCTAGTTTTCTTTTCTTTCTCTAACAACAAACCATCTCTATCTTCATCCTCGTTCTTCGTTCTTCCAATCCATACGCCCGCAACCTAACCCGTCCCAAACTCCCATCCAACCACACCCCTTAACCGAACACCCGTACGACCATACTTGGGTGTACCCACCCCTCCGTACGGTCAGCCTCTCCCTCCCTTTTATCATTTATTTTCCCCAATTCAAACCCTAATCCCCAAATCATAACCCTAGTTTCCTAAAACCCTAAGCCTAAAACCCTAATTTTAAAAATTCTAATTCTCACAAACCTAATTCTCCAAAACCCGAACTCTCAAATCCCTAATTCAGCATAACCCTACTTCCAAATCCTAATTTCCAAACTTTAAAGTCCTAAACCTAACCTACCCAAAACCTCACAAACCAAGTGAACCCCTTTGAATTGAGAACAACCCTTATGCTTAGATGGAAGTCCTACCTTCCATAGATCCTGATGATTTGGTATTTCATTGGATCTGCATTGTGGGACTGTCTATCGTATGGCTTGAATTCGAACATGCTACATTTAAAAAAAACTAGTGTTAGGTTTGCTTTATTTTGTGCTTTAAATTGTTCTAGTTAATCCGTTGATGATCTCATTGCATTATTCTAGGCTAGGCCATTCGTCTTGCATCAAATTTTCGTATCAGAGCTCTGCATAGGATTTTCATATTGCATTTAAAGTCTAGAGTTGGGAGTCCTTCCATTCTCATCACACTGTATTTGAGTTTTTAGAGTTTAGGTTCTCCATTAGGTCCTTAAGTTTATGCCAAGGTGTACCAAATCGGTTACGTATCGGTCATAACGGCCGATACGTAACGGTAACAACTGAGTCCGTTACGTGATATGGGGGTCGAAACGGTGACCCCCTAGTTTTTGGCTCGGATCGGCTATTACAGGGGCTGTTACACCCCACAGTGGCCGTTACTGGGCAGTAACAGTTAGGGCGCAACGGTCATAAACGTTGGTTTTTTTTTTTTTTTTTTTTTTTTTTTTGTCTTTTTAAGTTTGCGTTTTCTCATTTTTTGGCAATTTTCCTTTCCAAATTCTTTCTTAAACTATTTTACTGTAAATTCCGACCACTCTTAGCTTGAATTTGAGGATCAAAACAAATTATTTCAAGGGTTTTGTTGAATTGAAGCTCCGTGGGCCATTTTCTGGAAAATCTTCAAAAATAGGTATTTTTGCCATTTGTTTGAATATTTGTTGTTATAGTTGAATATGATGCATTATTCAAATTAGAACATATGAATGTGCATTTTATAGATTATGCAACTGATTTTCTATTTTGTTATATATATATATATATATATATATTATTTTAAGACTAATTTCAGTCAATTTTTAAAAATTTGCAAACGCCTACACATGTGAGATATTTTGATATTAAATTCATTTTAATATATCTATCATTAATATTAGATAGAAAATTAAACCTGTGAGTTTTGCAGTCAATTCCAGGCTGTCAGGTTTATAAATTCATCAAACCACCTGATAGAGCTTTCTCACCAAAGAGTGGACTGTTACGCCACCATAAACACGTTCAAAATTATAAATGAATGTATATTTGGAATATTTAGAATTTTCTGGATTTTTTTTTTTTTTTTGATTTTTTTGAGAACATAAAAATTTCTGACCGTTACGGGGCCATATCGACCGTTACGGCTTGTAACAGTGTTGGTAACAATGGGTACTGTTACGCCCACCGTTACCGCAAAGATAGACCTTGGTTTATGCCCACTTGTATTGGGCATGGTTTTGGTCTACAATCCACAGTGAACTTGGAATAGCTTGCTGAGGCTATCAATGCCATCAACGCCCGTCTTGCGGCCATTGAGGCCCAAGGTAGGACCATCAGTAACCAATTGACATCCTTTAGGAATAAGACCAATAATCGCATAACCTAGTTGGAGACTTTCCTCTAGGCAAACCCCGACAATGGGGAAGTGGCCAATCTTAAGCGGGAGGTTAAGTTGGAGGACGTGCGAGAAATCATGGCCGAGGCATTGGCCGTGGTGTAGTGTGTACCCAACCACCTCGTGAAGAGTATCAGGACCACCATGATCTTGATGAGCGCGTGATGAAAAATGTGAAGTTTGAGGCCCTGAACTATGATGGTCGCTTGGCCCCCAAGGCCTTCCTCCGTTGGCTTGCGGACATGGACCATTATTTTGAGTGGTACGATTTGTCTGATCGTCGTCGGGTGAGGTTCGCCAAGATGAAGTTGTTAGGCCAAGCCAAGTTATTTTGGACAAATGTTGAGCGTAAGATGGAGAGGTCTAGAGATGACCGGGTCTCACTGTGGGTGGAGATGAAAGAGATCTCGAAAGACAAATACCTTCCTCTCTCGTACTGAAAGACGCATTTGGATCAGTGGAAATCCTTTCGTCAAGGATCAATGCCCATGATTGAGTACATCGCCAAGTTTGATGAATACATGATGTGATGTAACGCCGAGGACCCGTTAGTGACACTTTCCCATTTCAGGATGGGCCTCCGACCCAAGCTTTAGCGTGAGCTCATTCCTCACGACGTTAGCACCCTAGAGCATGCCTACCAAGTAGTGCAAGAACTTGAACGATATTTGAAACTGCAATTCGTGAGGCGATTTGACTCTCCTGAGTCCAATGTCAGGGCCACTCCCTAGGGAGCTAAGCCTAATTTTGAGAGTCAATCCAAAACCCCTATTGGTACTCAATCCAACAATAGGGACATAAAGGGCAAATGTCTAGCTAGTACCAGTTTAAAGGGCAAATGCCAATGATATGGTCATTTTGCATAGTAGTGCCGTACGAAAGAGTGAGGTAAGGTCCTCGTATTTGACGAGTTTGAGGTATATGCGAATGATCAGGGTGATTATGAAGAAGGAGAATATTAGCTTGAAATCGGTGCTAGTGATGAAGAAGTTGAGACCGCGCCACTTGTAGTTGTCAGATGCGCCTTAGCCTAGGTTAAAGAGAGCGATGATTGGTGCAAGAATTCAATTTTCCACACGTTAAGTGTGACGACAAAAACTGTAAGGTGATAATTGATAGTGGTAGTTGCACCCAGTGTTTCAAATATCGATACTATCGGCCGATATATCGGCCGATATTATCGGTATCGCACCCCTGCGAGACGACATACTCGCGATAACGTCGGGAAGATACCAAAAAACCCCAAATCTAGATATCGGCCGATATTATCGGCGATATCGCACGATATGTCGACGATATCGCTTTCTTTCCTCTCCATTATTGTCGGACATCAACGCACGGACAGTCACGGGTGGATTGCAGGGGACTCACGGGTCCCACTGTAGCTAACCACCCACATGCGCCATAAAAATCGGATCCGAGCAATGGAGAATCAAAAAAAAAAATGAATTAGAAAAAAAAAGAGAAAGGAATCGGAGGGTACCTGGCTGTAGCGGTGATCGGAGGTGGGCCATTCGACAGGTAAGTGCCATTTTCTTCCCGTTTTCTTCATCTTCCCTTTTTCTCGAAGATTCCGGCAAGGAATCAGGCCGGATCGACTCACCTTTGCTTCCGGAACGAGATTTGAGTGGAGGAGTTGGGTCGGACTGCGTGAATGGAAGAGGGAAGATGAAAAGAAGGCGCGTCACGCAAATTGGGTTGCGTACTGAGTCACGTACGCTCTTATCGTACAGAGTAAACTCAGTAGGGCCCATTGGTTAGGATCTCAAGTTCATCCACGCCGTCCGTCCGTTTTTTCAGATCATTTTAGGGGTGGAGCCCAAAAATAAAGTATATCAAAATCTCGAGTAGACCATACCAAAGGAAACAGTGGAAGTATTGATTTCCACCGTTGAAATCTTTATACGGCCCCCAATGATGTTTATTTGTCATCCAAACTGTTCATAATATCACAAAGACATGGATGACTGGAAAAAATAAATATCATCTTGATCTAAAACTTCTGAGGGCCCCAAGAACTGTTCAACGGTAGAGTTCAATTCAAACGGTTTCAGGTGGTGTGGTCCACTTGAGCTCTGGATCTGAACCATTTTTTGGCTCATGCTATAAAATTATCTCTTCAAATGTATAGACGGTGTAGATAGAAAAAATACATCATGGTGTGACCCACGTAACTTAGTGATGTGCCGTGCACCCGTCACTGACGGGTTCACGTTCGGTCGCGGTGTCAGGGGGGAAATCGGATTGCGTACTCAGTACGCTTTTATCGTACTGAGTAAACTCAGTTGGGCCCACTGCGATTATATGTGGTTTATCCACACCGTCCATCCATTTCGCCTGATAATTTTAGGGGTTAATCCAAAATTTAAGTAAATCCAAAGGTAAAGTGGACCATTCCACAGGAAACAGTGTGGAATAATAATTTCCACCGTTGAAACCTTCCTAGGGTCCAAAGTAATGTTTATTTGTCATCCAACCTGTTCATAAGATCACGAGGACATGGATGAAGAGAAAACAAAAACATAAGCTTGATCCAAAACTTCCGTGGCCTCCAAAAATTTTTCAATGGTAGAGGTTCAATCAAACTCTTTCCTGTAGTGTGGTCCACTTGAGATTTTGATATGCTTAATTTTAGGCTCAAGCCCTAAAATTATCTTTTAACATGGATTAACGGAGTGGATAAAATAAATAAATAACGGTGGACCCCATGCAGTTTACTCAGCACGCTAATGGTACTGAGTTACTCAGTACGCAATCCGCTTCCGTCAGGGGGAGTAGCCAATACGTCTCCACGGGTTGCGTAGCCATCCCGCGGAAGTGACGCACCAAGTTCTGTGGGCCCCACCATGATGTATGTGTTTCATCCATTCCGTTCATCCATTTTTAAATATTATTTTATTACAATAAACTCAAAAATGAGAGGGATATAAATCTCAGGTGGACCACACCACATGAAAACAATAGTGAATGGTGTTGCCATTTAAATCCTCCTATGGCCCACTATACTGTTTATTTGACATCCAATCTGTTGATTAGGTCATACAGGCCCAGATGAAGAGAAAAAACAAATATCAGCTTGATCCAAAACTTTTATGACCCCCAAAATGTTTTTCATGGTCTACCCTCATTTAACACTGTTTCCTGTAATGTGGTCCACTTAAGATTTGGATATATCTCATTTTTGGACTTATACCATAAAATGATCTGTAAAAACATATGGATGGCATGGATGAAACACATACATTATGGTGTGACCCACATAGCACCGACCACAGCGGGGTGGATTGCGTCCTACCCCCGCCTGGACGGTAATCCGTCCGGGCAGGGCTCTGTGGAGCCCACCGTGATGTAACTGTTTCATCCTGCCGTCCAACGATTTTTTCAGAAAATTTTAATACGTGAACCAAAAAATGAGGCAGGTTCAGGGCTTGAGTGGACCACAAAGTGGGGATTGAACGTCCACCATTAAAAGCTTCTTTGGGGCCAGAGAAGTTTCGGATCAAGCTGATATTTGTGTTTTAAGTTCATCCACGTCTACGTAACCTTATGAATAGGTTTTATGGTTTAAAAAAACATCACGTGAGCCCTTACAAATGTTTCAACGGTGGGTGTCATATCACGTGCGTGCATAGAAAGTTTGTTTCACGGTGGATATCATTATCCCTGTTGTTTCCTGTGGTATGGTACACTTGATCTTTAGATATGATTCAATTTTTGGCTCAACCCCTTAAGGGCCCGTTTGGCCAGTTGGATTGGAAGGGATTAAACGGTAGTGGAAGGGATTGGATGATAAATCCCGGGAATGGCCGGGCGTGCCAAACAGTGCAGGTGATCTGATCCAAATCCGATGGATCTTTAGACAATCCACTGACAACACCATCATTACCTTTAAATCCCATCCAATCCATCCTAATCCGTTGAAATTAGCCTGCGGCGTGTTTGGTTAGTGGGATTGGAAGGGATCGGAAGCTTTAATCGCGGGATTGGCCGGGCATGCCAAACGGACTGGATGTATGAATCCAGGGATATATCAATCCCATGGATCTCAAGACAATCCGCTGACAGCACCATCATTACCTAGAAATCCACGCCATCCACCCTAACCACCAAACGGGCCCTAAATTAGATGGAAAAATGAATGGACGGTGTGGATAGATCATAGACGTTCAAGGTGGGCCCAACCCACAAAACATTATGTGGCCATAAAAGTTTCAGATCAAGATGATTTTTGTTTTTTTCCTTCATCTGGACCTCTATGACCTAATCAACATATTAGATGTAAAATAAACAGTACAGTGGGCCTTAGGAGGATTTTAATGATAGATATCCAACCACTATTGCTTTCATGTGGTGTGGTCCACCTGAGATTTATATACCTCTCATTTTTGGGACCAAGCCATAAAATGATCTGTAAAAATGTGTGAACGGAATGGATGAAACACGTACATCATTGTGGGGCCCACAGATCACCGACCACCAGCCTCGGGGCTGGTGTCAGGGGGAGTAGCCAACCCGTTTCCATGCTCCTTGAGCTCCAGTTGCACGGACGGTTCAAAGGAGATCAAAGTTACGTGGGCCCAAAGTGATGTATTTATTATATGTACACCGTTCATCTATTTTTGGAGATCATATTAGAGCATTATCCAACAATGAATCATATCAATATCCAGCTGGACCACACCACAGATGGCAGCGAAACACCGTTAAACAATTTAATTGGCCTTCGTGTAAGATCAGTTGGCCCAAAATGATAAAACATCACTTAGAAAAATGTACCGGAGTAATCTCGACTTAGTGGAGGATAATTTTCTAACCCTTCTCCATATGAAAAGACATTTTAAATAAAGTCACGGTGGCCCACACATGAACTTATGGTTGACATTCCATTCACACTATTCCATATGATATGGTGCATTTGAGTGGTAAATGTAACTGATTTTTTACCTCAAGACCTGATAGTGAATATAAAATATGATGAATGGAGTGAGTTTTACACTTAAAATATGGTGGCCCACATTGACTTGAGTGTTGTAGAGAACTCTACCTCTATCACATTTTGCTCTCTCTCTCTCTCTCTCTCTCTCTCTCTCTCTCTCTCCTCTCTCGTTGTATCCCCTCTTTGTTCAATGTTTTTCACAATAATAAGGGTTTCATGGTAGACATTCAATTCACATTGTTTGCCTTCGTGTGGTCCACATGATTTTTTAGTAAGCTTCATTTTTTGGATAAAGACTTATATAATATTATTTTACAGAGAAAATATGTCAGGAGGAAGAGGAGGTAGGCAACCTGATATAGGGTGGAGGTACGGTCAGCCCATTCCCGATAATCAATTCGGGAGTATTTGTAATTTATGCGGCCATGTATCGAGGAGTGGTGGAGTAACCCGCTTAAAGGAGCACTTAGCGGGAGGGTATCGCAATGTTGTGGATTGCCCAAAGTGTCCACAAGATGTGCGAGAACAGATGAGGAGCATATTGAAAAAAAATGTGAAGACAAAAGATGAACGACATGCACGGGAGAGGGAGATTAGGGAGGAGTTGGGGCGACCACCATATGCAGGTGAGGATGATGTAGTGGATCTCGAAGATGATGATGATGATCCCGAATACAACCGCGCAATGCAAGAGTCCATACGGGATCGATGGGAGAGGGATCAAGATAGGAGGTGGAATACAAGTAGGCCTCGATTTGAGGGGTCTATCCATGAGCGTGGTGGGGGGAGTGGAGCAGGGGGGAGTGGAGCAGGGGAGAGTGCTAGGGGTGGATCAGGGGAGGGAAGTAGGCGAGGAGGAATATGGGGCATGGGCAGGAGTAGCAGCATGCGGGTGCCGGATCTACCTTCGGATCCGAGGATGTACAAAGAGGCGGGAGGGACACAAAAGAAAATAAAGGAGATGTTTAGTGGAGGGGATGTGAGGAAAAAGTTGGAAAATTTATAGCAAAATTTTTTATATACGGTCAAATTCCCGCAAATGCCGCAGCAAGCCCACACTTCAAAAATATGATAAGTGAAGTGCAGCGTGGGGGAGAGGGTGTGCAGCCGCCTACACCCGCACAGATCATGGGAAAATACTTGGATGATGAACATGCAGAAATGAAGACATACGTTGATTCGTATCGGCAGTCATGGGAGATGTACGGCTGTACCGTCATGTGTGATGGTTGGACCGGACCGACGAAGATGTCGATTATAAATTTTATGGTTTATTCCAGGGGACGGGCGGTGTTCCTAAAGAGTATAGATGTGAGTAGTAAGATCAAAGATCATAACTACATTTACAAACTAATGCACAACATCATGCAAGATGTTGGGAGGAAAATATTGTGCAGTTTGTTACGGATAATGGGAGTGCATTTGTTAAGGCGGGGAAAGATATTCAGAGCAAGTATCATATGTATTGGACCCCCTGCGCAGCCCATTGCATCGATCTCATGCTGGAGGGGATCGGGGATAGGCCGTCGGTGAAGACTGTAATTACTGATGCACGACTCATCACAAACTTTGTATACAACCACGGCTGGTTATTAGCCGCAATGCGCGAGAGGTGTGGTGGGGATATAGTGCGCCCCGGAGCGACGCGATTCGCCACAAATTATATCGCCTTAAGTAGCCTTCTCAAACACAAACGGGTTACGAGAGCTTTTCGCCTCTCATGATTACGTAGAATGGAAAAGGAGGTTGACGAAAGTAACCTATAGAATTGAGGAGCTGGTGCTGGGAAAGACATTTTGGGATAAAGTGCGTGGTGTTGTGGGTATTCTAGAGCCCATTTATGTGGTGTTGAGGATGGTGGACAATGAGACAAATCCGTCGATGGGGTCGTTGTATCCGTCTATACAACTAATGAAAGATGCCATTATGATTAAAGCTCCCAATGCATATAAGTGGGTGCATGCAATAATAGACGATCGTTGGGAAAGGACGCTTTCTCACCCACTACATCAGGCTGGTAAGTACCTAAATGGATTTATTTTTTTCCATATGCAATAATAAGCGAGAGTTGTACTAATGTGTATATGTTGGTTTTCAGCATATTTCCTAAATCCCAAATACCACTACAGCCGGAACCTCTTCGCAGATAATTCATTAAAGAGGGCTGTGCATGAGGTGTACGATCACTTATTCCCCGATTGTCCGGGGAAAGATACCTTTGGTAGTGAGGTAAATATGTTCCGCACTTACATTATCATTATCTTCATCTCGATTATTAAATACTTATTCTAGTTGTTATACGCTATCAACAGATTGTTAAATTCCGCGACGCAGTTGGGATGTTTGGGTGTCACCCTGCGGTGAAGTCAAGGAATGCCATGATGCCATGTGAGTCACTGTAGTAAACTTAACATTTATACTAAATCCCAAATTTTAGGATAATGAAAGAATCTTTGATACGCAGGCGAATGGTGGTCCATGTATGGGACTGACTGTGAGGTTTTACAACGATTGGCTGTCCGTGTACTTGCACAGACGGTGTCCTCGTCACCCTGTGAAAGGAATTGGAGTACATTCTCCCTCATACATACAAATAAACGTAACAGAATAGGGTATGAGAGGCTTCAGAAGCTAGTGTATTGTCACTACAATATGAAGTTACGAGAGAGGTTGCTCCGCTCGGAAGGAAGAAGAAAAGCACAGGAAGACCCACTAGACCTGATGACGGTCGGACAGCATGCATATGCTGAGGATGCGGAGGATGACATAGTTTACCAGTGGGTTAGGTCGGATGACTTAGATACCTCGGATGGGCGTCCAGAGCCACATATTGCGGCAGAAGCAGAGACACAAGGGATTGATGTTGACAAACATGTGGAGCAACAGAGGTCTCCTGATAAGGCATTCGACCCATTAACGAGGAGTCCGGAGGGCCCCGCGGCATTCACTATCACGAGGGACACGTGGTGGGGAAACATTGTCTGACACCGAGACTCAGTCAAAGAGTGATGCGGGAAATGAGTCCGGTGATGATGGTGGCGGCGATAAGGGTGACGACGATGACTCTGATGACAGTAAGATGATGATGATGATGATGATGATGATGGTGACGCGGGTGGGAGTCAGGATAAGAGGCCTCTTAGCCCTTTTACCGGGGAGGAGAATTTCGATCATTCCACGCAGGACGCTGACCATGGTTCTCGTCCAGGAGAACAAGACCTCGTCTTGTTTACAATAAGACATACACGCGTCAAAAGCTACTGCAGAAAAAGAAGACTCATAAACTTTCTGATTTTGAGGAAGAGCTGCTGGCAAAATGCATGAGGGACACAAGCGTTCGTGGCAGGCGAGGTGGCTCCAGATTTGGATCACGGACGAGGGAGGGGAGCTCGAGCTACAGGCCACAACATGAATCTGGATCACAAACACTGGAGAGTAGCTCGAGTTCTGTGCCACAGCATGGGCATGGATATGGACCTAGTGGATATGCGACGAGTGACTCCAGCAGTTACGGCACATCATTTTTCAACCCTGGTCAAGAGTTCACTTCTGCATATGGGCAAGGATATGAGCAGCAGTATGGATATGGCCAACAATATGGATACCAAGGAGCTTCATATCTGCCCTTTCCAGATCCATATCAGTTACAGACTGTGACGATTACGCAGTACCCACGAATGGGCGTATTATTTCAGTTCGGAGAGGATGAGTACCAGCGTTATGTCAGGGAGTATCTTAACTGGTACCACTCTTCTATGACCTGGGTACAATATTGTGGATTAGTGGAGCAGCGGTACTATGCCCAGCCACGTCGAGATGGAGATGATGATTATGAGCCACCACGCAACTCTATGTGGGTCTAGACCACAACTAGTCCTCATCAAGGAAATGTATATTTATATTATCAGATTTTACTTCTTCAGTTCTTATTTTGTTTTTCAATGAATTGGTTGTGTTTTCATACATGACTATGTATATTTATAAATATCATGCATTCAATTTAAATATAGTTGCATTAGTTCAGTTAAACATCGCATAACTTAGGACCCTATACAAAGGAAATTTATTATGTGCATCTTTTTTTTGAGATGTTATGATTTAAAAGTGTGTATTAAGGGCCTTTTTAACAATCCCCAAAGTTTCATTAAAAAATTCAACCATTTTCCCAATGTTTCCCCATGTTTTCCAAAAAGTGCGATAAACTATGCGATACAAACGATATATCCCGTGCGATAACCGATACGTATCTGTATCCCAAGGGTGCGATACATTGTGCGATACCGATATTGCGAACACTGGTTGCACCAATGTGGTTTCTACTAGTACTATATCTCATTTGGGCTTGAAACCTGTCCCTCATCCTCATCCCTATCGAGTTTCTTGGGTAGA
Organism: Magnolia officinalis; assembly: GCA_021015155.1. NCBI lineage: Eukaryota > Viridiplantae > Streptophyta > Magnoliopsida > Magnoliales > Magnoliaceae > Magnolia > Magnolia officinalis. The sequence continues at coordinate 76,746,700 of JAJHSJ010000007.1, forward strand.
TGTGTCCTTGATATCGGTTTCTCAACGGTGTCTTATTCCCATTTAGTTTACTTCGTACAAAGGCATGCTATGGTGTGATGTTTTGCCTATGGACGTATGCCACATCATCTTGGGCAGACCTTGACTATATGATCGTGATGTGACATTATTCGGCTGCTCGAATACATGTTCATTTATGTATGAAGGTAAGAGGATAAAACTAAATTCTCTCCCTCTCAAAAGCACCTAGGAAAATAAAGATGACGTCAAGAAGGCTGATCTAAAAGATGTGAGGAAGTCTCAGCTTAAGCCTCTCCACATCATAAATGGCAAAAAGTTTAAAAGGGAGACTAAGGCTGATTCGATGGTATTTGCCCACGTGTCAAGTGAGGTCATGCCTAAGAAAGATGACACTTGGTGCATGTGTTTGGACAATCATGTCCACAGACATTTAGAGTCTACAGATGCATTCGCATGTCATATTCATGATTTGCATAATGAGATTAGAAGACGAATTAATATGAGTAATGAAAAGTACAAAATATTTGTCGACTCTCATTGCAAGTTTAAATGATTTCAAGTAGGTGACTATGTGATGGTTTGTATAAGGCCATAACGGTTTTCGCAAGGGGTCGTTAGGAAATTACAAGCCCATAGTGCCGATCCTTATAAGATATCGAGAAAATTGGGCTCTAATGTGTATGTTGTAGAACTTCCACCCGATATGGGTTTTGCTCTATATTCAATGTGGAAGATCTTGTGTCCTTTAAGGGCCCAACAACTACACCCTCTAGCACTTGTTCCGACCCTGACATTGACCCATATAGCTTTCCCGATCTGTCCCATGAACCATGGCTTTTGCTAGATCCTTCTTCTCAACCTTTGCCTTCTCTACCGTCCATACTCAATAAAAGAGAATGAAGATATTTTGGATGAGCAAGTAGTTTCCACCAGACACGGAGGTTTCCAGAAGTATCTCATCAAGTGGAAGAACAAGCCAGAGTCTGACTGTACGTGGATCACAGAGGCAGAGCTTCATAGGTTAGACCCGGATCTCCTTGAGCATTATCATGTCTTTATTTTGCCAGAGGCGAACTCCTCTCAGTCGAGGGGAGTTGACGAGGACATCCGAATACCAGTCAGAGTATACTAGAGGAGGAGGAGAGCTACCGTTTCTTTATGACTAGGTGATGCATACATGGTGCCACGTGAGCCTAATTTGAGTGCCTAGCTCATTGAAGACCCCACATGCATGATTATGCATCTTCGAAAGCCCCACACTGGGAAGATGCATGTGAGCTACTTAGTTGGACCATTCCGACTGTTAGATCATCATCATTGGATATTTTGATTGTGGGCCACGAAATAGTTTAGTTTATTTAGTTGTTTATATGTTTGTTATTTTTGGTTTAGTTTATATTTTTGCTGAGTTTAGGGAGTTAGGAACGAATTTTATTTTATTGAGCGTCTTTATGTGAAACTTTTTATCTGAAAGTGTCTTTTTGTAGAAAGTCTTTTCTGAGACTAAAGGCTTGGACGTCCACACCCTAGCCCATTATTGAATATATGAAAAAAAGTTCTTTTTTTCTCCTTGCTTTGAGATGAAGCAAATCTCCTGTGATTGGAGTGAATTGGTCTGATGCCATGGAGTGAAACCAAGTTATCCTTCTTTCTCATTCTCTTAAATCAAAAGGTATTTCTCTCTCTTTCTTTCTAGTTTTATTTTCTTCTTTCTCCAATAGCAAACCATCTCTATCTTCATCCTCGTGATCTGTTCTTCTAATCCATACACCCGCAACCTAACCCATCCCAAACTCTCATCCAACCACACCCCCTAACTGTACACCAGTACGACCATACTTGGCCGTACCCACTTGCCCGTACGGTCAACCTCTCTCTCCCTTTCATCATTTGTTTTCCCCAATTCAAAAAGTCCCCAAATCCTAACCCTAGTTTCCTAAAACCCTAACGCTAAAACCATGAGTCTCAAACCCTAATTCTCAAAATCCTAATTCTCACAGACCTAATTCTCCAAAACCCTAATTCATCAAACCCTAATTTCCAAAATCCAATTCTCAGACCCGAAAGTCCTAACCCTAACCTACCCAAACCCTCACAAACCAAGTGAATCCCTTTGATTTGAGAACAACCCCTATGCTTAGATGGAAGTCCTACCTTCCATAGATCCTGATAATTTGGTATTTTATTGGATCTACATTGTGGGACTGTTGTATGGCTTGAATTCGAACATGTTACATTGTTGAATTAAAATTTTGTGTGTGTTAGTTTAGCATTATTTTGTGCTTTAAAGTTTTTTAGTTAATCCATTAATGATCTCATTGCATCATTCTAAGCTAGGCCACCCGTCCTGCATCATATATGCTCCCATGATGGCATATATGATCACTTATGACAACACATGGTATATTGACAGATGTGAGATATTGTCACTTGTGGGCAAGGTGTTCCGTAACGGTAATGGTGGTTGTAACGGCCACCACCGTTACCTTTACGATACAGGGCATAATGGCCGTTACGGTCTCTCTTATTTATTTATTGAAAAAACCCCCGAAAAGCCTGTATCTGCCTCGTAATGTTGATTAAAAAGTATGAAAAACCTATATCTGTCCCGTAATAGACCATTACGGGGCTATTATGGCTTTTATAGGGGACGTAACGTGCCGTTAACGGCAGTTACAGGTCATTTTTTTTCCATAACGGCCGTTACGACCCCGTAACGTGTAACGGTTGCCACTGTTACCTTTATGTAACGGCCGTTACGGCCCCGTAACGGCCTTTATGACACACCATGCTTGTGAGAAACCAAATTTTCTTCCATCGTGGGGAAATGCCTTTCTTAGGGGTGAGGTGGGAAAACCATTTTGATGATTTCCAGGAAAATGAGGAAGTGGGAACCAACTTTTCCTTTCACAAGTAGTGGAAAGTTTTAGGGCATGTTTGGGTTACAGTGTGCCGTTTCGGTATCGGTGGGCATAACTGTTCCCACTGATATCGATACGCGTAACGGCCGTTACGCCCATGTATCGATTGATTTTTGGAAAAAAATGTGGAAAAAATTCCAAATATTTAGTGAATTCCAAATATGTATTCTTCTTCTTCTTCTTCTTCTTCTTCTTCTTCTTGTTTTGAACGTGTTTATGATGGTGTAACGGTCTACTCTTTGGTGAGAACTTGTCTCGGCTTCTCTAATGATTTTAGGAACCCGACAGTCTTGAATTGATTGCAAAACTCCTATATTCAATTTCCTAAATATCTAATATCAATAATAAATATATTAGCTTGAATTTAATACCAAATATCTCATTTCTAGGGTATTACTATTTCTACCTCGCGTACATTAGCTGAATTGGTCTAGACTTTTGTCTAGTCCTGTCATCCTCAAGAAAAAAAAAAAAGAATTAGTATTATTTGATTGACTCCCTTGCGCGAGTTTCGTTATTTGATTGTACCTTCCTTAATGGTTGGTCAGGAGAGTTATTTTAAGCACAAGTTCGGTAGTGTGTGCTTGCGATGTATTGTGTAGAAAAATACTTATATGAGGAAGAGGGATTCTAAGTTAAAGCTCACCACCAATTAATCACCACTAGAATGAAAATCTTGCTGCCTGTGGTTGCTCGACCTCCACGTTCTTGTCATCATCCAAGTGCGGCTGTGGCATTGGCAAATGTTGGGCATATCCATAATAGCAAAACACCCACAACTGCAGGGAAGGGCCATCAAGTCAACGAAACCTGACGAAGATGAGACTGATCACGTTCCTAACTGGGCATTTGCTGGGTCGACCTCGTATTTGAATAAGAATATCCCCTGTGCCATAGTCATACTCGTAACCACCAGGCTCACCATAGCCACACCCATATTGTGGAGGATGACTGATCATGATCTTCACCGGACATTTGCTGTGTCGACCCCATACTTGAATAAGGATATCCACTAGTGCCATAGTCATAGCCAGTAGGTCCACCATAGCCGTACTCATGCTATGGCTGCCCTTTGTACTGCTGCTCATACTCGTTTTGCTCATCGTTACCATTCATGCAAAAATAAGGAAAAATGAAAAAAATCACAAAAAATAAAAGAAGGGGTTTCAAATCCCTAATCTATAGCACAATGTTGTACATGTAAGCATCCTAATTTATCTGAAGCATCCCCATTTAGTAATAAAGAAAAAATAATATTTTTTTGGGTTTTTTTTTTTTTTTTTTTCCTCGTAGTTACTGTTCATGTGAAAATAAAAACAAAAAAAAGGGTTAAAATTCCTAATCTATGGCATGATATTGTACATGCAAGCATCCTACATCTATTTGAAGCACCCATATTTAGTATTAAGCGAACAAAATAATTTTTTTGGGGTTCTTTTTTCCTCATAGTTACTCTTCATGCGAAAAAAAACACAAAAAATAAAAAAAGGGGTTAAGATCTGTAATCTATGGCATGATGTTGTACATGCAAGCATCCTACATCTATTTGAAGCACCCACATTTAGCATTTAACAAATTTTTTTGAGGGCTTCTTCTGCACAGTTACTGTTTCTGCTAAATCAGCAAAAAAAAAAAAAAAAAATCACAAAAATGGGGTTAAAATACCTAATCTATGGCATGATGTTGTACATGTAAGCATCCTACATCTATTTGAAGCATTTAAACTCAAATATGTAACAAGTAAACTAATTTTTGCCATTAAAAAAAAAAAATGTAAAAAAACAATAATTTTTTTTAAAAAAAGCAAAAACCCCTACTAAACCGACCATGAATCTAGCAAGATGTGGTTGATTTGGTGTTGTAATCATCATAAAAACTATTTTTAGGAAGAAATAAAAAATGAACACTTGCCTCTTTTTCAGAATTTTTTCCCAAAATGGCCCACAGAGCTCATCCATCCAAATCGCTCTAATCTAGAGTTTTTATCTGTAATGTGTGCACAATGTTGGTTGAAAATGTCCTAGGAAAGATGAAAAATGAAAAACAGTTGCAAAAGATTGGAAAAAAAAGAGGATTTGGGGCACACGTACTTAGCGTGCGCGCACACACACACTTAGCGCACACACACACGCACTCAGATAGCCGATATTGTTACATAACAGCTGATACTTAACTGATACAGGACACCGTGGTTTGGATAAGGTGAATATAAGAGGGGAAGATGAAAAGGAAATGTAAAAGATCATGGGTTACCTAAGTAAAACTACTAGATTTCCATTTCTCTTTCACTTGTTTGGTGTGCGTAACGTTTGCTGTGGAAATGTATTTTCATTTCCTTTCCACTTGTTTGGTTTGCACACATTTGCTGTGTATTTTCATTTCCATTTGATCTGTTTGGATTGACATGTAAAAGTAGGGCTGTCAACAGGCCGGGCCTGGGTTAGCTCTCGTCCCGGGTTTTGAACTGTTTTGGGCCGGGCCTATTCAAAATTTTGAATTTTCAGGCTTGAGCCCATTGACACCCCTATGTAAAAGTGTAGAAATCCAACCTAAAATGTTATGGTGCTCCACAAAATTGTGATATTTACATAAATACCCATGCTATGGTGGTCCATAGCAATCATGTTTATATGGCATCCAATCCATGCATCTATTGTGCCTCATCAGTATGAAAGAATTACCCAAAATGCATGGTATCCCAAAACCCAAGTGGGCCATACCACGTGAATTTAGATGTCTTGGGTGTTTTTTTATGGAGTGGCCCATTTGAGTGTTGATTGTTGAGTCAGTCTGATTTTGGGATCAAGGCCAAACAAGGGGTGGTATACCTGATGGACGAGGTGGATTTATGCATGCTAAGTTATTTCGCCCATGGTAAAGAAATTAACCTTGGTATAGAGACCTAAGCTCCCCCCCAATTGGAGAAATGATGTGAATTTGTTTTCAATCCACAAGTGGAAAGGAAAACATATTTACATGGCTAGTTTGCATTTCCAATCAGGTGAACCTGTCTTGTCGGGGGAAACCCTTGTCATTTCCTTCAGGGAGAACCCATTTCATCTTCTCCAAGCAGGCCCTCAAGGGAAATGACATTTCCTTTCCTTTCCTGGATTTTGAAATGTCATCTAGGTTACAATCCTTGAAACGGTTGGAACACCACAACAATGGAACCCAACCTAGTATTATAGATCTTGTTGTTGGGTTCCTTCCATGGGGACCAAAACAGGGTTAAGCAAAGACAACCAGCATCTTATTTTCCACCTCCCCCCCCCCCCCCCCCCCCCCCCAAAAAAAAAAAAAAAAAAAAAAAACCCTATTTCCAAGCTTGAAGTAGCTCATTGATTGAATCATGCATAAACTAATGCATCTCGAGAAGGTCCAAGATCTTCCACCACACCACAGGCAGAGTCGCAGTGAAGGAGGAAGTGATTCACAGGCTCTTCTTTAAGACACATGATGCATCCGTCTGTGATCATCATATTTCTATAACGGAGGTGAAGAATACCAATTATCAGAATTTAATCATTAGCAGCAAGCCAACAGAAGACAACCACTATCGGGGGACTTGAGAATTGCCACATGTGAGAGGGCTCACCAACTTTTCCAGCACACTCACTCAATGCTAGAGAGATGGAGCCACTTTCATCTTTTCAACATGACTTGCAGAATTGGTGAGGTGGTTATAGGAAACAGTTCTAATTCGAGTTAGATGGTTGCACACCCTTTACAATAATGTGGGGCCTTTAAGAGGAGAGATTAGTAGTAGGACTTTTTATAGCAAGGTTAAGCTTGTGGGGTTTACTAAAGAATCTCACCAATTCTTGTCTAGTAGATGTTGGTAAAAGATCAATTTCACGAAGTAACAGTTTGTGATTTACATAGGGCTTGGAAGGTTGTACTGGATTCTGCAGAGAAGAAGATCAAGTGCAAACATTTGAGTTGAAATGGATTTCCACTCCCTTAGACAATTGGAAGCATAATTTCAATGGTAGCTCCTCATGTAACTCAAGCCTGTCCATGCAGGGAGGATATTAGAAATAACATGGATGTGGTCAAGATGGTCCAATTGGGATTAAAGATTTCAATGAACTAGAGCTAGAGCTCTTGGACAGGCTTTTGTCCTTTGTTGGATTACTTTTCTGTCTCTTTGATTGTGGTGAGAAGTCTTCTGGGAATTGGTTTGTAGGCTGTTCCACTTAATAAATTGATAGGGATGAGTACTTTCGTGTCCTAAGCGAAGGAGAAGCCTCATGGGGAAAGAAATAGAAATGCTGAAGTTGATGTGTGGAGAAGGCCTTTCATTGGGATGTGAAATGATAGAAGAACTAGGACCCCCCCCCCCCCCCCCCCCCCCCCCCAGTTTTTATTTTATGATCAAGCGTTAGACACACATATACATACACATACCTATGCCCAATGTTGTCAATATCGTTATCATATCGTAAATTGTAAGATTTTTTTTTACATTAAAAAATAATAATTAAAAAATATAAATAAATTATTTAAAAAAAAAAAATTCATCAATCTTCCTTTTGCCATCAATGTGCACCAAGTAATACCACGTCATGATAGTGTTAAAGGATTCTTATTCCTTTATTATTATTTATTTTTTTTGTCTTTGAAGAAATTTCCTTTAAAAAACATACAAGGGTCCTTTAATAATTTATGCTCTTGTTACCTTTCTTTAATGCAGAATCACGGTGGAAAAGTGGCCTTTGATACTATAGACCGACAAAAAAATATATTTTGATTTCTAAACATCATTCCATAATACATATAAGTCAACATGATCGTAACCATCCATAAAAACATTATAGGCAAGTCATACATCAATTTGGTGCTTCGACTAGTTAAGTAAGAAATCACAAAAAAAGCTACATGATTTAACGTTGAGGAGAATATATATTATTTAATCTCTTATAACAAACAAATAAAATAATTTACCTTTTTGAAATGATTCATAAAGCCCTCACCGATTTAAAAACATAAAATGAAAGCCAAGTGAAGCTTAAAATAGAAGATAACAAGTATGTGTGAATCGTAAATCGGGATTTGAATCGTAATCGTAGAATTCAAATCATAGAATCGTAGGATTCATATAAAAAGGGATTCAAGGTTGGGATTCAAATCATTTTGCTTAAGATTCGACTAAAATCGTATATCGTAAATCGTAGGATTTTGACAACACTGCCTACACCATATGCACGTACATACAAACATGCTAAAAAGAGAAGGGATAAAAACTCACTTCAGTGGGAGTTTGTTGTCAGTGGATTTGTATTTTCATGTAGTTTCAAAGCAACAAAGCAAAGATGGTCGACTGTCTTGTCCTATGGTGGTGTGGTTCTACACTCCTACTAACCCCAAGTTTACATGCCTTTTGTTGCGGACAGTGATACAAGAATTCTTTAGGCATCTATCTTCTTGGACTTCTTTTGGATGGGGGTTGATGCCATGTGCAATTGTGAACCCCGTGGATGCCTGGTTCATTTGTACCCAACACAGATTCTTTGGTGGATGTGCTCTGTACCTATTCTATTAACTTTAAGAAAAGAGAGAAACTATAGGATATTTAGAGGCATGGAGGTAGGCATTCGGGTTTTCATTGATAGGATGAAGAGATCAACGATTTCTTAGGCTCTAATGTTAAAGAGTTATAAACATATCCGAGTGGATGGCCTAGTCATAAGTAGAAAGCAGTTATTATGACCAGGAGTGTTACCTTAGAAACCTTTGAAAGGTGTGAGGAGCCATTGTCTGCATTATTGAATTGAATTTTGATGCTAGCACGCATGTGTTGGAGGTTTTTAAGTTTTGTAGTGCTGTGTGGCTTACTTATGCTGGGCACGTGGGCAATATCTAATGAAGCTGAGGATATTACTTATTTAGGTTGAACTAAATCTCCATGCCTTATATTTATAGGTGTCAATGGGCCGGTTTAGGGCCCGGCCAAGCTCTGTCCATGCCTAGACTGCATTGTTCAACATAGCCCTGAGTCTAGCCTGAGTCCGTGACGAGCTGAAACAGTCCAGCATGAGCCAGAGCCCGAAGGTTGGTCCAGTTGGAACACACACACATTACAAAATTGCCTTTGTGAACCCTAATGGGGTGGGGGGACTTGGGCCTTGCTGCCGGGCTGTTTGTATGTGGTCCAAACCCGGACTGATTGAGAAATGGGTCTGAATTTTAAGCATGAACCCGGCCCCCGGGCTTTACTCCAATCTAAGCCTGGCCCAAGGCTGGTCAGGCCCGAAAGCCCGATTGGCCCGCCCGCCCACCCATTGACAATCCTACTCATGTTGCCCAAGTGATTGATGGTGACTCTATTAATACTATTTTATGTACAACAATAATATACTGCTTCTAGTTCAATAACCGAAACGCTCCTCTGTAGTTGGAAGTTATGATACTTCATACTTGGAATAAAGAATCAGCTTTATGCAATGAGCACATAAATGTGAAAACGACTAACTGAGGTGCATTTAAATATTGAAAAGACATCATGGAAGAGGCCTGTGAGATTGGTGTCTGGATGTGTGGGTCCCCTTACCAACTGATCTAGGGCATGTGCAATGGATGTGAATTGAACCCTGACTTGGTCCTTCACCCAGTGTCTTTGGGCTCGAGCTCCTGCATTCACATAATCGACTTTGATGCATCATTTATTTGTGTAGAATTTGTATGTTGAGGAATGATATGAACTTATGCCTTGTGGTTTTCATTCCATAATTTTTATTTGAAGTCTTTGTTAATAGTTCTTTGTGCATATAAAATACGGAATGATTGAAGAGAGGCGGTTTTTCACCTAGCTCGTCATATTTCTAAGCTCTTTGAAGGGCCTACAAAGTTCGATAGAGTGTTTTTTTTTTTTTTTTAATCAGATATCTTCATGCTTCATACTTTAATTGAGTGTATACCATGTTCCTATCTTTATAAGCTCTGCATCTTTTGCATCACATATGTAGGATCTTCCTATCTTTATAAGCTCTGCATCTTTTACATCGCATATGTAGGATGTGAGTTGTGGAGAAGATTTCAACAAAGATTCAATTGAGCGCGATGAAAGGCGGCTTACAGAGATGGGTCGTAGAACTGTGGAAATTTTTGTCCTAGCCCATATCTATAGGTAATCAATATGTCAGCATTTTCTCAATTCTTGATAGAAATTTAAGCCATTTTACTTGCTCCCTTCTTTTTTTTTTTGGGTTAGCTTGTTAGTACATACCCATGTCAGTACACACACTCTATGTTAGCCACCCCTACTAAGGTTCGATGCCAAGACATCAAGTGTTGAAATGAGGTATCTCAACTCAGCCTGCCAATTGAGCTATGGATCTGGGTGTACTTGCTCCCTTCTTATTTATAAATTATATTGTCATGTTTTCATAGGCATACTATATATTTATGTTTCTTGTTTTAGACCAACTTAAGCTTATTCTGCTTGGTCTGTGTTATAGTTCATGTATTGAAGAAATCGCATAAACCACAGACGAGCATTTAGGAATCAGGCTCCTGAACCGCCCCAATATTGTAAATGATAAAAGAACCATAACATTGTATTCTGTAAACTCTATATCTGATCCCTGCACTAACCCTTGCTTTCACTATTTTGCTGAGGTACAGACATGTTCAACGCTCGAAGGACAAATCTTAGTTTTGTGAACCTTCTACATAGCTCCCTCACACCCGCGCATGTATCTGTGTGCATCAGGGAATGATCCCATCATGTCGGCACTGCTGTAATAACTTACAGTAGTGTCGAGCTGTGTTGGCTCACCATGATGTGTGCATGGTCCACTTTGTTTGTCGTGTGCACCTCCCTCATATTCTCCATAGAACCCAAAAACTCAGCTGAACCACAGTGTGGCCCACCCGAGTTCTGTAATGGCTTGATTTTTGGGCTGTCTTTTCATCCTGGTGGGTTGCGTTTGATGAATGGATTGGATGGCATATACACCCCATGGTGGGCCCTACAGAAATCTGGAAGGTTTTAAGGGTGGGTGTCCCTTCCCAATGGTTCCCTGTGGTGTGGCCTTCCTGAGTTTTGGATTGGCCTGAAATTTGGGCTCTAGGCCAAACTTGGGATGGCACACCTAATGGTTGGAGTGGATGTCATGCATACATCACTGTTGCACTATGACATCCAACCCATCCAAGTCCAACTAAGGTTAAAAAAGAAAGAAAGAAAGATGAAAAAAGAAAAAGAAAGAAAGAAAAGAAAAGTCCAACTAGGTTGTCCCCAGCATTAGTGCAAACATCAGACTGATCCACTCATTAGGTGGTCCAATGTGTACCTTGGACAATTGGACTAGAGTGGTGGGTGTCCTTTGTTTTCTATGGTGTGGCCCACATGATGAGTGGACTGGTCTGTTTTTGGCAACAACTGTTCTTCATGGTTGGGGCCAACCTTTTGGATGGGTTGGATGTTGTACACTCTTGACACATTGACATTTACATGCTAGTTGGATGATTACGCTATCTCCCAACTATTGTGTGTGAGAGCAATTGTGGGAATTGAAAGCCTGCTCGATGGAAAAGATGCAAGCTGCCATGACTTACCTGATACAGGATCTCAAGTAACACCATGTATTCACATTCAACTGTAGGAGCACGACAACACCAAGAGAACTAAAAAAAATAAAAATAAAATCTAAAGCTAATTGTTAACTGCTATTGCTAGTTATTGTCCCCTTTACATTTGCACACTTGCATGCGCATGCACATATGAGGTCCCGATCTAATACAGTTGACTCTACTGTAAGTTATGGTAGAGACAACCTCTATGGGCTCTATCATTTTTGCATGACATCCATTCCATCGATTGTGTTTGCTGCCTCATGTTACTTTGGAGCCCAAAAATTAGCCTGGACAAATACTTAGGCGGGCCATGCCAAAGTAGAAGTGAAAAATCTTGCCGAAAACCTCTATATTCACCTGGTGTGGCCAACTTGAGTTTTAGAAAGACCTGACTTTTAGTGTCCCTTCATCTTGTTGGGGGTGCATCTAATGAATGGATTGGCTGGCATAGACACAACAGGGACCAAGCTAAATGGGTAGTGGTTTGGGCTCAGGCTAGAAATGTGATCCATTTAAGTAAATGGGCCAGGCTTGGGTTGAACCCTACCTGACTCGACCTACCCTTATAGGTTATCAATAGGTGGGGCCAAACAATCTGACCCGAGCCAAAACACGAAATAAAATAAAGAAGAAAAGTACATATGATTTATTATGATTTTAGTGTCCCTTCATCTTGTTGGGGGTGCATCTAATGAATGGATTGGCTGGCATAGACACAACAGGGACCAAGCTAAATGGGTAGTGGTTTGGGCTCAGGCTAGAAATGTGATCCATTTAAGTAAATGGGCCAGGCTTGGGTTGAACCCTACCCGACTCGACCTACCCTTATAGGTTATCAATAGGTGGGGCCAAACAATCTAACCCAAGCCAAAACACGAAATAAAATAAAGAAGAAAAGTACATATGATTTATTATTATTAGTTTTTTGTCTGGGCTAGGTTGTGCATAGCCTTAGTGTCTTATTCCATTCTTAAACCAGAATAGGGTCATGGTGGGTTGTGTCAAGTTAGTTGATCCCGACCCATTTAGTAGGGTCATTGTGGGTTGGCTTATGTTAGTTGAGCCCGATCCATTTACAATTAAATGGTTCGGGTTGGGAGTTACTTTTCAAAAAAAAAAAAAAAAAAAGGTTCGGGTTGGGTCGGTTTGGGCTTGATGAAATTTTAAGTGGATCGGGTCAACTTAGAGGGTAATGGTTTGGGCAAGAATATTGGGCCCGTTTAGTAAATTGGATGGGCTTGGGCTGATCCCAACCCTGTTTGAACCTGACCCATTGCTACCCCTAAATATGGTGGCCCCACAACAATAGGGGAGGTTTTATTAGTTGGCATCCCCTCCCAACTGTTCCCTGTACTGTGGCCCACTTGAGTTTCCGATTAGGCTAATTTGTGGCCTCATGGCCTAACATTGAAGGGCACACCTCATGGATGGGTTAGATCTGATGCACAAATCATGGTGGGGCCCACTGATGTCATCTCTACTGTAGCTTACTGTAGAGTAGACACTGATCATCTTCCACATACGCGCACACACACACACACACACACCCTACTCTTTCTCAAACGTGACTTCCATATGAACTCAATGTGCTAATACAATTAGGACTTGAATAATTCTCGATCCTGCTTAATGGGCTAACTCTAACACTTTTAACTAAACTACTAACTTGAAATCAAGTTTATATTAGGACTCTTAACATTTCCTCTCATCACCTTGCCTAGATCTGGAATCATCTAGTAGTGTTGACACCACAGTTACAGTATTGTTGATCTTTGAGGGCTCCATTGTGATATGGTCAAGAAATCCAACTCATCCATCAGGTGCTCCCCTCAGTTAGGCATAAGGCCAGAAAATTCCAATTCATAACTCAGGTGGCCCATGCCACATGAAACAGTGGAGAGGGAACACCCACTGTTGGTCTCTTTGTGGGGCTCATCATGTAGTTTATACGCCATTCGGCCCATTCATTGTGTGCACCCCACGTGGATGAAGGGAAAACTAGAAAATTAGGCCATTCCAGAACTTAGGTGGGCCACGTCACATGATTTAGTGGTTGTATGGATGATTTTATGCTGTTCTTGACGTGTGGCTCGCCTTAGTTCTGGATTTGGCTGATTTTTAGCATTTTCTAGATAGTCCGTGTTTGATGCATGGCTTGAATGTTTGACAAACATTATGGTATGCCTCACAACAGGTCAACTGCACCATACAATCAACACTATTGGACCATTCTCCACACACACATCCACAAAAATTGCGATCACATCCAACCGATTGGATGATTAATTATGAACCAACCAGGGGATAAGTTCCAACCTTTCGTCACCTACATCATCTGAGGCTTTATTTCAACTAATTGGGATTGTCTACACGAATTCTGTTATGCCATTCCACTTTATCATGAACTCTCAGATTGCTAGGATTCACGGGAAAAAAATGTGGCCATAGTTTGACACTGGCTGCCAACTTGACGCGACCTTCCAATATCTGGGCTTGAGACTGACAATGAGAGCGCAAAATTCCCGTTGGCGCTATGCATGCATGCACATATATATGTATGTGCATGTCATTGCATGTGTGGTGGTGTGCGTGTTTTTGTCTTGATGGTGTATGTATGTCTTTTAAAAATATGAATGTGTTTTCATTTTTGTAAATTCAAATCCTAAAAATAAGAAAATTACTAGGAAAAAAAAGAACATATATGTACGTGTGTGTGTAAATTTTCTTCTTCAAAATATTCAAATCCTTAAAAATAGAAAATACTGTGAAAAGGAGAACATACGGTACTCAACCAAGCAACACCAAAGGCCACAAAGGAGAGGTCCCAGGATGATCATAAATATCCAATTGGACTTTTGTTAATGGCGGATCATTCCATTTTTTGATTGTCCATTTGCAAACCACTTATCAGCTGATTAGGATGGTCTAGTGGGGATTTTTGGGCACAACTCATTCCAGGGTTACCCAGTGGTTTCTTTTTTTAATTGTGGATCTGTGCATCATCTTTCAATCATCCATTTGCAAACCGCTAGTGAACAGATTAGGATTGTCTGGTGAGGATTAGTGCCTCCTACATGGCTGCTAGAGTTACTTTTGGGCCACTATGTATTTTTTATAATATACTTTGAATTAGTCAATTCTGTTGAGTTGACGGCTGATTCACCTATTCAACATACAAAACTGACTGATTTTAAGCTGATTCCTGCTTAATTTCTAGGCAGCTGGTTTGGACTGGAAATCTGGTTCAGTTCTTGGCCGTCCTGCACGGAATTGTCTGATTCAAGATCCAATTCGAAATCGACTCGGTTTGCAAAAGTCGGTTCGATGAGAGGTGCATTGGAAGTTGATTTGTAGGTGGGACGAGTAAGACCTGTAACCATGCAGCATTGGGTATGTTCTGTATTTTCTTTAGCAATCCTCTAGTACAATATGTGCGAAAGGAATTCTGTTTAATTCACATGGTGGCTTTTGTGATGCCTTGAAGACATGTGCTTTTAGATTGTGTTCTGTTTCTTTTAGTCCACATTGGTAGTGTTCTATTTCACCTGTGAAAACTGATTCAACTCAATGTATTTCTTTAATATAATGTTGAATAGTTTCGTGGCTTTCGTTCTGCAGCAATAGAATTGAAGTTGCATACCAGGAGGCTGTCGCTTTGAAGAGGCAAGAGGAGCTTATTCGTGAGGAGGAGGCAGCGGCGGGGCAAGCTGAAAGTGAGCTTAAGGCAAAGCGTGGAGTGACCGAAAAGGAGAAGCGAACTAAGAAAAAGCTGGTCAGTTTCTTCTCACATCTTCTGAAACAGGGTTACATCTGTTGGAGCTTAGAGGTATGATAGTTATTTCACAGAGTTCTGTGAGTGCATACACATGTGCAATAAAGTTCATGCACATATCACACGTATGCTACTATGGCAGATAGGTGCGAGATCCAAGCCATCCATTAGGTCAGACCTTGTACATGCTTTCCAAAAATGAATCTGGTCCACTCAGCATGTGAGCCTCAATACTGGAAACAGGTGGATAGGTTAGAAAAGTTCAACCAACTTTTTCAGAGCCATACTTTTGTTTTGCAAACTGTGGCCCGCCTGACCAATTGATCAACCTGATTCCTGGGATAATGCATCAATATAGTGGTACTGTCCTGATAGATGGATTGGATCTTGGACCTACCATGCCATGCTAGCATGTCTGGTGTTTACATGAGATTTATTGCACGAGTGTGTGGGCCTAGCAAGGCTCTGTTTACATGGATCCTTACTCTTGCTTGGGTGGTAGACTCTCAGGAGTTTCAACACCCGGTCAAGGGTTCGAGCATCCATAGTTGGTGAAATCCCACTACGGCGTGAGTGTGTGGGGGTGTGTGTGTGTAAAAAAAAAAAAAGGCTCTGTTTACATACTAAACATAAGAATTGTAAGATGGATAATCCGTTGAATCTATGTGGCTCTGTTTAGCTTAATTTTGCAATCCATCGAGATACAAATGGTGTACAGCAGCATCCAGTGGTTGAATTCTCCCTTTTTCCATAAGTTAACCAACAAAAAGAAAAGAAAAGATGGGAACAACGGTGAGAAGTACATTCAATGGTGCACAGGGGCCTACACAGCTGAAGTTCTGTTTCACTGTAAAATGATCAGCCTGAATCAAGGACTGATTGGGGTTGATACAAATAAATGAAAATGTTGCCGAATGGATGCAAGGAGAAAACAAATGTTGCAATAGAAATTTTCCTAACAGAAGCACATCAGTATCACATGGCCTATTTTATTATTTGAAGAGTGATTTATTTATTTATTTATTGTGAACCACATTGAATAGTTAAAAAAAAAAAGATATTTATGTGCATTATTGTGGGTTCCAATTTTTACCATATTTGTCTAGAAGTAAATGTGGAACTGATGCTCATAAAAAAAGGCAAACGTGAAATCAATATGCCAGCTAAAGATGCCACTTTTGACTCTTGGGACAGTTTCCCCTTTTGTAATCTGTTGATTTTTCTGTTTCTCCTGTGATTATGTTACTAGGGCTATTGTTACCAAACAGAAATAGTGTTGTGGCTCTATGGTAAAGTATTATCTGTACTCCATGAAACTAGAAAGTAGCTGGCTGATCCGCTTAAGAAAATGGTCTTGGATTCTTTTAGCGTGGACTTCAAACAATGTTCAAGGAGGCTGTGTGTGTCCAAAAGATTCAAGTGTCAGCAGATTCATGTTCAATGGAAGCTTTGGAAAAGAGTGTTATGACAGTTTTAGAAATTTTCTGAAACGATGATTTGTTTTCTGTTTCACATGAAGACTGATTATATTCCTGGACAGTGACTTAGATTTGTCCTTACCAAAAGAGGAGAGTGGAAAACTAAAGAGGCCTGCACCACCAAAACCCAAATTATATGAACTGCCTCCTGGAACACTCCCTGGAAAAATCCAGTGTAGCTGTACTATTGGTGATTGAGCAGTTCATCTCTCCTGGTTAGACTTGACAACTGTTCGGTTACACACACATGGGGAAAGAATTCAGCACTAGCAGTTTTTACTTTTGATAAAAATTGTAGCTTGAGCTCTTTGTTCGTGAAACTGATTGACAGTTTGCTGGCATTTTCTCGTTGGCAAACTCTATCGAGGTTTGCTTGAATACATCCTGACGTATTATATTAAGATAGGTCAGGACTCTAGCCGGTAGATTGGGCCTTTTTCCGTGATTCAAATTGTTTATTTGATAGGGCTACCCTTGGATGAGAGATGCCCCCCTTCCATGATTATACAAAGGTTATGGTGACCGATCATTTTCAAAGCAAAAGAGCTAAACTATTGAAGGGTTGAAATAATCTAATTAGAGCTTTTATTTATTGTCTTATCATCAGATACAAAGTAAGACTTGTTATATAAATGGTTTGGATAACCCAGATTCGAAGGCTAATGTCCTGATGTTCATATTGCAATACATGGGGATGTATTTGAGCAAACCTCAACTCTATCCGCTGGACTTGTCTTTGAGTTTGTGAGGGAGCGGGAAATTTAATTATCAGAATTTCATATATGTTTATTCTTTCGTGCGAGTATATTCTTTCATATCTTTCTTCGCAGCTTGCATTGACTGGTAGTTTTGTCTATTTTGAATTTTTCCATAAATGCATTCTTGTCTACATGCATCTTATATTAATATTAATCTGTTCTCATCTTGCTTTTAAAACAAAACTGATTTTAATGAAACTTTCTTGTGGTAGTTTTAATGATTTTTCTCAGCCCACTTTCTTTCCTTTTGTTTTTTTTTTTTTTGTTTTTTTTTTGTTTTTTTGTTTTTTCATTTTAATTCTATGCATTTCGTTTAGACTTTCATGTGGTTTTAGTTGTGAATTTTTCTCAGACCATTTCTTTCAGTTATAGTTTTTAACATTTTCATTTTCTCCATGTTCTGTTTAAACTTTCGTGTGGTTAGGACCAATATTGACAATATTGATAATATTGGCCAATATTATCAGTATTGCAAGTCAGCGATAAGTTATCATTCTTCCCAATATCGACAATAATATCACATTATGTCTCAAAATATCATTGATATCACGATATGCATCAATATCTCGCTTGAAGCCCTTTATAAAGTTTCATGGTATCGACGATAATCGATTCCAATAGATACTGTGCAATATCGACGGCTGATTCCCAAAACCTTGAAAAAAATCCCAAAAATTCTCGTTTTTTTTTTTCCTACTCCTTAATCCTTCCTAACTTAATTTTGACCACTCCCTAACAAATCTTTGGAAGAAAAACCAAATATTTTGGCCGCAATCAAGATCGGAGTCGGTTTGGGACCGATTTCAAAATGGTGAGATTTTTTGGTTTTGATTCCTTTATAATTCAGTTGTAATTCGTGGGAATAAGTTCATGTAAAATCATGGATTTGAAGCTTCAATTATTAGGAGATTTGGGAAAAATGGGGGAGATTTTTCTGACTGTAAATCTCACATTTCATCCACCGGCTTTTCTGAATGCTCCTAAACTTTACTTTCCAAGACTAAACCACTGCCTTTTTCTGGACAAAAATACCTCTGCATTACAAACCCATTTTTTGTAATCTTCTCTCCTCTCCTCTTCCGTAAAAACACATATTTTGGATTCTTCTCTCCTCTTCATACAACAATACCCCCTCTACCTAAAACCCAATTACTGGAATCTTCTATCCTCTTCATACAGTCATACCCATCTTACCTAAAACCCATTTTCTGAAATCTTCTCTTCTTCATATAAGAATATCCTTCCACCAAACTGTTATTTCTTTGTTTTCGTTTTAGTTTGTCAAGAAAGGACGAAAATGGTGCCTCCATCGAAGAAAGCACGTACTACAAGTATATTTGATCAAATTGCCCTAAACCTAAACCGAAAAAATTTCTTGTGGGCCATAGAAGTTTTGGATCAAGCTTGTATCTGTGTTTTCCGTTCATCCATGTCTACATCATCCTATGAACAGGATGGATGACAAATAAAACATCATTGTAGGGCCTAGCAAGGTTTCAATAGTGGAAATGATTATCCAATTTCATGTTAGGCTCGCTCAATTTCATGTTAAGCTCGCTCAATTTCATGTTAGGCTCGCTCAGTTTCATTTGAATCTCGCTCAATTTCACGTTAAGCTCGCTTAATTTCATGTTAGGTTCACACAGTTTCATTTGAAGCTCGCTCAATTTCATGTTAGGCTCGCTCAATTTCATGTGAAGCTTGCTCAATTTCACATGAAGATCGCTCAATTTCATGTTAGGCTTGCTCAATTTCATGAAGCCGGAGTACATCCATTGCAGTCATTGGTCTTATTTGAATCACTAAGGCCGGAACGGCTGCGGTGGCCCCACGCCTGTGTCCTTTGATCCGCCTAGGTTCGTCACTTTCAGTTCATTGCATACGAAGTGCTCGATCAAGTTTGAGTTGAGAAGAATACCGGGGCATCCCGATCTTGCTTTGAGTAGTGAGACTCGCTAATGAAGTGACGTCAACCAAGTTATGTGGGTCCCACCATGATGTATGTTTTCTATCCACACCGTCCATCCATTTGGAGAGATCATTTTAGGGCATTGGCCAAAGAATAAGTCAAATCCTAGGCTCAAGTGGACCCCACCACAGAGAGAGTGACGCCCACCATTAAAAACTTTTAAGGGTCACAAAAGTTTTCAATCAAGCTGATATTTGTGTTTTTCCTTATTTCATGTTCGTGTTAACTGATGAACAGGTTGGATCTCAAATAAACATCATGTGTACCTTAGGAAGGTTTCAACAGTGGGCGTCACTCTCCAAATGGATGGACGGTGTAGATACAAAACATACATCATAGTGGGACCCACACAACTTGGTGAAGTCACTTCAGTTGTGAGTCTCGCTACTCAATCTGTTAGTAGCTAATCCGTGGACAGCAAGACGGGGTTGACCGGGTGTGGAGCCGGTCAACCAGTTTGGATAGGCAGCAAGATCGGGTCGACCGGGTTGGAAATCTGTACAACATTGGTTTATTTATGAATAGTAAAGTTTGGGTGGTTTTGAAAAGCCGGTGGGTAAAAGGTGAGATTTATAGTGGGAAAAATCTCAAAATGGGGAAAATTTGAAATCCAAAATTTACCCAATTAAATTGCAATATGACTATGGAAAGATGAAATCAAACATGTCGGTGGCTGATCTACAAATTCATGGTGGTTTGTTTTTTTTTTGTTTTTTTGTTTTTGTTTTTGTTTTTTTTTTTTTTTTTTTTTTTTTTTTTTTTGTTTTTGAATAAATAAATAAATTTTAGTTAAAAATATTTAAAAATAAAAAAAATATTTTCTTTTTTCAAAATAAGAAGTTAATTAGCTCCAATTTGAGTGTTTAGGAATGTTTGATGAAAATATCACTATATATACACTCTAATTTGGGGATTTGGGAAAATTTTGAAAGTTTTCCAATTTTACCTAATTAAATTACAGTTTGACTATGGAATGATAAAATCAAATATGTTGGAGGCCTATCTACAGATTCATGGTGGTTTGGTGAATTTTTGAAAAAAAAAAGTAATTAAAAATATTAAAATAATAAAAATATTTTTTTTTTCTTCGAAAATTTCCACTATGATCAACAGTTAATTAGCCTCAATTTGAGAGTGTTTTCTTACATTAATAAATGATATGAATTAATTTTGAATATAGTTGCATTACTTCAGTCAATGCATAGATTAGGACCCGATACAAAATAAACCTATCATGCGCACTTGTTTTTTGTGATCTTTTGGCTTCTAATTATGTATTGATGTTTTTTTTTTTCAATTTTTTTTTTAATTTTTTTTTTAATTTTTTAATTTTTTTTTTTTTTTTTTTTTTTTTTTAATTTTTTTTTTTTTAACATCTAAAGTTTCAATGAGAAGTTAAACCAAGGGTGTGATACATTACATGATACATCCAATATTTCCCATGCAATAACTGCTATGTTTCCGTATCCCAAGGGTGCGATGCATCTGTCATAACGTTACGGAAAACATTGGTTAAGACTATGTGATTAGGGTTTTTTAATTGAGATTAGGGCTTACCACACCCCCTCTCTAATTTTTATTAATGGGCTAATAAGAGACATATGGTAGTCCACAGGACTAGCCAAAATACAATGTTTCCACTTTAACACTCCCCTTGAAGCTGGAGCATAGATATCTTTCATGCACAACTTGGAACATAGTAAAGAAAATTGTGCATATGGTAACACCTTAGTGAGGATCGAATACCCCCCTCTACCTCTGATCGAGCCCCCCGGAGGTCGAGGACCTCTTTCCAGGAGGCAACCACAGTAAAGCAGCACAGTCGTCTCCACACAGCTATGGGACCTTCATATAAAGAAGCCCTAATGGATCCATACGTTTCCTCTAGGTCGTTACAGACCAATGATCAGCCGCAGATGTCGGGAAAGGAAGTGGCCAGAAAGAAACACTTAGATCCCAAGCAATTGAAGGAAACATACTCGCTGCGAATCAGTAAAGAGTGTATAGAGCAATCAAAACAAGAACTGCGGGACTCTGTGGTGATTATAACGAAAGGAGTAACAATCCCTCAAGTCAAGGAATGGATCGACGACGTTAGCAGAATTCAAGTCTTTCACTACTTAATCAAACCGATAGGATATAATGAGTTGTGGGTCAAGCTCAGTCCCGGTTTGAATCCGGACATCCTCGTCATGGCAGGTGCTTTACACAAAGACGGACCGGTTTTAACAGTCCAAAGCTGGGAGGAATTTTCTATGTTCGATTTCGAGGAGATCTGGATCCTCATTTGGGGGATCCCTCTCGAATTCTGGTATGACGAGTTCTTCCTTGCGGTGGCGAAACTTCTAGGTTCGCTGGTCGAACTGGATCCCAAAACCAAGCTCGGATTGGAGATGGCGGTTGCCAGGTTGTGGGTGCGCAGGAAGAAGGGAGAGCATCTCCCGACCCAGATTAAGGTCCTGATAGAGGACGGGGAGATTTCTCTCCCGATACAGGAGGACAAGCACTCTCCATTACCAAGATGGGGGGATCTATGGCTTTCCAAAGAGCAATCTCTCTCTCCGGTAGCGACAGAGGTGGCCGGAGCAGAGCATGGGAGAGTACCGATTCAATACTCCCGAAGAGCACCGGATACTACCGCAGTTATTGCTTCACTCAGAGATCAGTTTCTCTGTCAGACGCGTGGCGCAGAAATGTCTGCCCTTTGCCTTCCCGAGGACGGTGTCGAGATAGGAGGACCCTTCGTCTCCCGCCAAAGCGCGGAGATTGCGCCAAGTGGTAGAAAAGACGGGACCTCTTTTCGTCTATCTGACCGTTTAGTCAACGAAGCAGAGATGCGTGGCGAGGCTACGACAACAGATGGGAGACTCGATACCCGTATTATTAAAGCCGGACCCAATTTTCGACCCGACTACAAGTCCTCTTCGGACAGGTTTTTATCGGGTCTCAATAAGAAAGTATTGGGTCTCAACGGTCTCGGGTCCAACCAGCATTTATCGGATCCGGGCCTTTTAAATCTTAACTCCATTCCCGAGTCGATGCAGAGCGCTGACAGAAGGTTAGTTTATCACCCTTTCGACCCATCTGAAGCGTATGTTATTACTTCAGCGCCCACAGCTAAGGCGGTTTCAGCTGTCGAACCTTATTAGTTGAGGCAAATTCTTTCCCCGAGTCAACTTCGCCTGAGGAAGACGTTTCGGGGAACCGAAACTGCTGAGATCAACCAAGGATTCTTCAATCAGATAACCTGCCATCTTTGATGACAATGCAATCCTCTCTCTCTTCATCCATATGCGACTGGACGGATCAAGGTCTTCTCGCGCTGTTCCAAGAACATCCAGACCTTGAGGTCTTAGAAGCGGAACCGCTACAATCACGTTTGGGAGTTGAACCGGTCTTGGCAGCAGGTGCCCCCCCTTTGCTGGTGGATGATGCGGAAAGATTAGACCTTTTGGACAAGATTTACAACAAGAAATGGATTAGAGATGCGATGGGACATGTGGGCAGGTCTCTCGTTCTATCTTTTGGAGACTACTCAGAGGATTTTCTAGCCCTTTTTCAATGTGTCGAGTCCAGTGGAAGGTCCCTCTCAGATTTGAAATCGCCCAGAGGACGCCAATCGACTCAAGGAAGCAGGGAGCCGCAGCGTCTGCCGGTTAAACGGAGGAATGCAGAGGTTTGTTCTAAAAGGGATTCATCGCAGGGCTCTCGGGGAAGTTATGTTTCCAAATGACGCTGATTTCATGGAATGTGAGGGGGGTGGGGTCCAAACAGAAAAGAAGACTCATTAAAGATTCCTGTGATAGATATAATCCAGATATTGTATGTCTTCAGGAAACAAAGTGTAAGAGCTTCGACGACAGGCTATTGGGCACTATCTGGAAAGCTGCAGATGCCAAATGGGTCGCGCTTGACTCCACAGGTAGTGCAGGTGGTATTTTGATAGCATGGAAGTCTTCAAATTGGTTGCTCCTAAATAGTTGGTCTGACCATTTTTCGCTGTTGGTTGTTCTTCAGCAGGTTTCTTCTGGCTTTACTTGTCTTTTTTCTTCTGTTTATGGGCCTTCTCTTGATGCGGACAGAAAGTCTTTCTGGGAGGAACTTTCTATCTCTAAACAAAAATTTTCAGGCGCTTGTTGCATTGTAGGGGATTTCAACATCATCAGATTTGCTAATGAAAAATCCCATGGGCATTCGGTTTCTCCAGCAATGGCATCATTCTCGCGCTGGATTGACGATCAGGAGCTTGTGGATCTGCCACTTCTCGGGGCCAGATTCACTTGGTCCAACGGAAGAGCGAACCCCACTATGTGTAGGCTCGACAGGTTCTTAGTCTCCCCTGAATGGTTGGATCATTTCCCTTTGACCTCCCAATCCGTTCTTCCTAGGATTACGTCAGATCATAGTTCGATCTCCTTAGAAGTGGAGGAGCAGAATTGGGGTCCCAAGCCTTTTCGGTTTAACAGTTCTTGTCTTAAAGTTGAAGGGTTCTATTAGAAAGTGGCTGATTGGTGGGCAAGTTTCCGGGTCGAAGGTTTCGCAGGATTCAGGCTTTCTTCAAAGTTGAAATTGCTGAACGCAACCCTAAAGGAGTGGCACAGGAGTGAAATGTGCAAAAGGGATCAGGAAACAAAAACTCTGATATCAGAGCTGAAGAATTTAGGCGCCCAGGCTGAAATCCAACTGCTGCCCCTTGAATCTCAGATTAAAAGAGTCCAGCTGGTTCAGTCCATTGCTAACAGGGCTCTCGAAAATGAGATTTCCTAGAAGCAGAAGTCTCGGCTTACCTGGATCAAAGAAGGTGACAGGAATACACGTTTTTTCTATACTATTGCAAGCATGTGTGCTAGGTATAACAAAATCACCAGTATTATGGTGAACGGGGTTCGCATAGAAGATAAAGAAGAGATTGCGGAAGAGACGGTATCTTTTTACAGCTCTCTGTTGAGGGGAGAAGAGTGGAGAAGGCCTTCATTGGAAGGCATTCAGTTTGACAAAATTTCGGCTGAAGAGGCAGAAATGCTAGAAACTCCTTTTTCCAGTGAAGAAATCAAGCAGCCAGTTGATTCCCTTGGTGCTGACAAGGCCCCAGGCCCGGATGGCTTCCTGATTTCATTCTTCCAACATTTTTGGGAGGTGCTCCATACCGATGTTATCGATTTCTTAAACGAGTTTCACCAAAGGAGCAGGATTTCTAAGGGCTTAGGGGCTACTTTTATAGCTTTAATCCTAAAAATGTCTGGAGCTGCTTCCCTTAAAGGCTACAGGCCGATCAGTTTGCTGAGAGGGCCCTACAAGATTTTGGCAAAAGTGTTGGCGAATCGGCTTGGAAAGGTAATAGGGAAGCTAATTTCAGAAAATCAGTGTGCTTTCATCCCCGGAAGACAAATTGCTGACGCGGCCCTGAGCGCAAACGAGTGCCTCGACTCTAGTTTCAGATCGGGATCCAAGCATATCATGTGCAAGTTGGACATCGAAAAGGCTTACGATCATGTTGATTGGGCTTTCCTTTTGTATTTGCTTCATCATATGGGATTTGGGGAAAGATGGAGAGCTTGGATAGGAGAATGTATTGGATCGGCTAATTTCTCCATCCTTCTCAACGGTTCCCCTAAGGGATTTTTCAGAAGCTCAAGAGGTTTGAGGCAGGGCGATCCTCTATCCCCTTTCTTATTCCTTATAGTTGAGGAGGCTTTGTCTAGGATGATTTTGAAAGGGCAGGCGGAAGGCTTGTTGAGCGGAATCAGTATCAAAGGTATGTCAGCGCCGATTTCTCATATTCAGTATGCGGATGATGTCTTAATATTTTCGGAAGCCTCGACAGATAAGGTGGAAAATCTTCGAACTGCAATCCGATGTTTTCAGGCTGTTTCTGGATTGAAGGCGAATTTGGCGAAATCGAAAAGAATTGGGATTAATATGGAAAAGGGTGAGGTCGAAAATCTGGCTCAAGTTTTCGGATGTGCGGCTGCTTCTCTGCCTTCCTCCTTTGTGGGCCTCCTTTTAAGTGTAGGAAGACCCGCAAAAAATGTATGGGAAAAAGTCATCCACAGATTTCAGATATTCCTGGCGCGATGGAAATGCCGGTACCTTTCTTTAGGCGGCCGCCTCACCTTAATCAAAGCTACTCTCTCTAATCTCCCAATTTACTTCATGTCCCTCCTCAAGTGTCCAGCTTCGGTGTTGGCTACTATCGATAAATTGAGACGAGATTTCCTATGGCACGGTAAAGAGGAAAGGAAGAAGTTTCATCTTCTTAAATGGGCGGAGGTTTGTTTACATACAGAAGACGGGGGAGCTGGGGTTAAAGACCTAAGAGCTATGAACAAAGCGTTACTCGGCAAGTGGATTTGGAGACTTGGGGTGGAGGAAGGGAGTCTTTGGAACTCCATCATCAAAAGCAAATACGGGAGATCTCCTGGTGGATGGTGGTCTAAGGAATCCTCGCCATATAGGGTGTCTCCTATTTGGAGAGATATTATAAAGATGAAGGAGGTCTTCCCCGGTATCGGTTTCATCCTTGGCAATGGAGTAAAAATTCGTTTTTGGGATGACAATTGGATTGGGGACCAGCCGCTTAGGATCAGATTCCCGACAATTTATCGTATCGCCTCTTCTAAAGTCTCCTTTGTGGGAGATCACTTCGTGATTGAAAACGGTCAAGTTATCTGGAACGTGACATGCAGAAGGGATCTCCAAGACTGGGAGATATCAGATTATGCGGACCTAATGAAATGCATCTACGCGGCAATTCCTTCTCCATCTTCAGACGATAGCATTTTCTGGAAACTAGAAAAATCTTCGTCATTCTCAGTTCGTTCTCTCTACAACCGTTTGCACCGCCAGCCCCCCGCTCATTGCTCTTTCATTTGGAAATACGCCGCTCCCCCCAAAATTCTCGCTTTTGGCTGGTTGGTAGGCAAAAAGAGAATTTTAACAGTGGATAACCTAAGGAGGAAAGGGATGGTCATTCCTAATATATGCTTATGTTGCATGCGGGCAGAGGAGACAGTTGACCATCTGCTTCTGCACTGTCCTTTCATCCAGTCCATTTGGGTTAATTTTCTGTTACGGTTCAACATGTGCTGGTGCGTCCCGAGCGAGGTTCAGCTGTTTATTCAGGCGTGGCATGGGGTTCATCTAGGAAAGGCGAAAACAGTGATTTGGAGGATGGTTATCCTCGCAGTTTGGTGGTCGGTCTGGGGAGAAAGAAACAATCGAGTTTTCAGGAATTCCTCTACTATTGCAGGGGAGGTTGCGTCTAGGGCTAAGTGTTTGTTGATCGAGTGGTGTTCCAATGTCAAGGGCCTTAATGCTTGTGATTTTTTCTTTTTAGACATGTAATCGTTTTCTGCCTTCTCAGCAGACTTCTTTTGCCTTTCTTTTCCTTTTAATAATAATTTCGTCATCTTTCAAAAGAAAAACAACAAAAAAACACCTTAGTGAGGATATCTGCAACCTGTGATTTTGGACTGAATATATGCTGTGGTATTCTCTTTGGAAGTGATCTTCTCTCAGATGAAATGGCAGTCAACTTCTTTGTGCTTGGTCCTCTCATTGAAGATTGAATTATTTGCGATGTTATCACAATAAAGCACCATAGGATCACCTGAAAACAACTTAAGCTCTTGTAATAAGGACTTGGGCCATAACAGCTCGCAAACTGCAGACTACTCCTAGAACTACCTATGTTGCTTGTTTCTTCTTTTATGTTTCCTTTCTTAAACTCATCTGGCTCCTCTTTTTTCCTCCAAGAAAGAGGAAAATTGTAAGAGCTCTGCTAAGCCCAGACATGCCTTTTGACATGGTCCTCTACATGCAGCTGCAATGCAATCTGGCATGTGTGTGGGGATCGTCCATCAGGATGTGTGGGCGATTGTCCGTCAGGCGGGACCTCCTGTGCAGATTACCTGTCCCAGAAGTAGCTGTAAGCTTATTGGATGGGCCAGACATTTACAAAAACAATGGATGGTTAAACATGATTTTGCCAGTGGTCCTTATCCAACATGCATCCCCTGTCCAACTTGATGCACAGCTAAAATATCTCAAATTGCACATGGAGGTGCACGTATTTATAAAAACCTTAGCATAGCCTTCTTTGATGAATAACACTTCTTTGAAATGGATAAACAGAAAGCTTAAAGTAGATCATCCTCTTTACAGCCAGAAGTTTCAGTCCATCTTTTCATTTCTATATTATTCTGGTCCAGGCTAAACAGAAGCGCAGCAGCCGCAAAGGAAAAGACAGGGGCAGGGATGAAAAGTCTGAATTGATGGGGCAAGAGAAGCACCTTCAGGAAAGTCCTTCCGGTAAGAGAATGTTCGACGGCTTCTCAGTGAATCAGACACGATCCATTGTTGAAAAGCCTGAGATGCCAGAAGATGTTTCCGGCATGTCTGATGATGGAGAGGATGTTTCTGAAACACTTCGACCTGATTTAGAAGAAAGAGACATGAGTCGTGTACAGTGGGACACAGATATGTCAGAGATCAATCCTTCCACTGATGCCAGTAGCAGCGGCATGAGCTGCTTACCCATACAAAAGGGAGGATCGGAGAGGAAGAACCTGTCTTTTATGGATGACAGTTCCTCGACATGTTCCACAGACTCAGTACCCTTCGTTGTGGTGAATGGGCCATCCAAAGGGAGCTCCTTGCAGAACAAGAGTCAAACATCATCACCCAGCAGGTAATTTCCAGTTTGCTTCCATTCCATGGTTGTATGCTTTCTAATACTGTGTGGGTATTTGAGCTGTAGTTTGAATTTTCAGAGGGAAAAACCAGAGGAGTAGAAACACTCGTGACCGGGCTAGTCGAAGCCATGACACGGATAATCAGCCACTAGACCCTGCTACTGATGCGAGCGGTCTATGTGATGCTACCGGCAGTGGTAGGGAAGATGGACCAGAATCAGAGGCTGTTGTTCTCTCGTTGAAGGACAGAATACAGTGGCTCGAGCAACATCTTGTCAAAAAGGTGGAATCATGTTATTTTTCTTCCATTTTCCCTTTTTAATAGGGGAATGATGTGTTTAAACTTATGATGATGGCACTAATAAAACAGTAAAATGATCAAGTGCAAATGCTTTCACCACAATTGTGGTGCAAACAACCTCTGTGGCCCCCACCATGATGTGTTGATGACATCCACTCTGATCATAATGCATGCCCTCCCATGTTTGGCCCTGGGCATAAAAATCATGCCAATCTACGACTCAAGTGGGCCACATCATTGGGAACACTAGAGAGGGCACTCCCCTCCCAACTGTTCCTGCTTTGTGCCCCACCTGAGTCATGGATTGGCCTATCTTTGGGCCCATGGCCAAATGAGGG
This sequence comes from Magnolia officinalis, assembly GCA_021015155.1. Taxonomy (NCBI): domain Eukaryota; kingdom Viridiplantae; phylum Streptophyta; class Magnoliopsida; order Magnoliales; family Magnoliaceae; genus Magnolia; species Magnolia officinalis. The sequence goes on from JAJHSJ010000007.1 coordinate 76,775,507, forward strand.
TTGCATGCATGATGCTTGGAGTTGATGCCACGAACTCATCACGGCGGGGCCCACAACTCATTTGCACTATAAATATAGCGAAAACATTTGCACTAGATCATGACCCAAGAAAATCTAAGATGAAGATAGCATGAATCAGCACATCTGTTTCTGAGCCATCCTAATACTGTACCTGCATGGTCTTTTCCAACCCACTTGCCCATACACATTCATGTATATGTGCAGACATGCATGAATGTCACCATATCGAATTAGAAAAGGGTTTTTGGGTTTATCCCACCTACTTCATTCCCTTTCTAATTTGAGCTTCCATGGACCTTTTAGTATGTCAGGACATGCATGAGCTTTTTCTAATTCAGGCAAGATATGACGGCGTGTGCATGTATCTCCAATTGAACTGAATTCTAGTTCATCTAATTCATTAGGGTGCGTTTGGTTGTTCAATTCAACTGAATTGCAACAATCCAATTCAATGTAGAAGAAATTAGTAAGTGCATAATCCATTTTACAATGATTACCATACCCTAATTGCAATTTCATGTGTTTCAAGTCATATCTGTAACGAGCGTAATTTCATTTTGTGGGCTAGTCTAATAATCCATGGGGTTGTGCTCATGGTTTGATGCATCATCTGAAACCAGCACGTATCACCTACAAACACGAAGGCTGTATCGGCCCAAAACAGTCCGATACTGGGGCTACATGAACCTGTATCGGCTGTCCGATATGGTAACACCAAAACGGATTTGGAACCCTTAGTTGGCCAGCTCCACTTTGGTTGTTTCTACTGCATTGATCTGAAATGTTGCAATCGAATTCAGTTCAGGATCCAAAAACAGTGTGCAGAGGAAATGTACAAGATTGCGTTGCTCCATTTTATTTCATGACAACATGAGAGCCCCCAATTGCAGTTCAGTGTATTTCAAGCTGTACTTGAAATCATTCCTTCTCTGGAGTTCTAGTTCTTTTTTCCCTCCTTCCCTATTTTCTGTTTTTGAATCATTGCGGCATAGTCCAAAAGTGGAGCTTTAATAGCATTTATTTGCAGGATGTGTATTGTTTTCCTAATTTCATACCATGTCATTTCCCGTTCTGACTACATGTTCTATTACTTAAATTTTGTACCAGGAAGAGGAAGTTGTGACGCTGCAGAAGAAGCTGAATGTCAAAGACCAGGTAGACCAGGTTGATGTCAACCGTCCATCCAAGCAAATGACAGCGGAAGCATCATGCTCTCCAAGCAGTCCCACCGGAAATGTACCCTCCGCTTCTCAGCCAAAGCAAGCTGCTGCGAATACAGCTACAGCTGAACCAATTCCAGTCAGGGAAGCATCTTCAAATGGTCCAAGTCGAACTGAGAAAACCGTCCCTCTAGTCACAAGATTGCCCCAAATGTCATCCATCTCCAGACCAGATGCCCAAAAAGTCACGGCTCCAGCAAAGGCTGCTTGTACACCGACGACGGTTGAGAGGCCTGCTGCAACTCAACAAGCTTCTGTGATGTCGCGGCCCTTAAGCGCACCTCTTGTCCCTGCACCAAGGCCAAATGCTCCTGTTGTTTCTTCCACAGTCCAGACTGCACCATTCTTATCACGATCGGTGAGCGCAGCTGGCCGATTAGGCACTGACCCATTGTCGGCATCTCACGTTTATGTTCCTCAGTCTTATCGAAATGCCATAACGGGCAAAACCGTAGCTGCAAGCTCTACCAGTTTGTCTCCCCGCCCCTCTTTGAGTTCCTTGGGCCCATCCCCAGCTCATTCTCAGCCCCCCTCTGGCTCAGCTACCCTGCCCATGCTTTCGCCTCAAAACTCTGCAAGGAACGACCAAAGCTCGGTAAGATCAGGCATTGGTTTCAGCAGTGCAATGTCGGAAGTACCGCACAGTCAGCCTCAATGGACAAGCCGCTCTCATCAGGAGACAAAAAGCATGCCGCCTGAGCAATATCTGCTGAACAACATTCAAAGACTTGGCATTTATGGTGCAAGTAGCGGCAGGTCTCAGACATTCTATGCTGATGAGGTGCCAGTGGGTGTGTCTGCCCGTCAGTCGCAGGGTGTATCTCCAGACGAGTTTCCTCACCTCGATATCATCAATTCCTTGTTTGACGATGATCAGCACGTCATCGGAAAGGCGGGGAAGGCGAATGGTGTGTTCCCTAGCCCTCACAATGGTCACCACCACCCTCTGAGCCGGCAGTTCACCCTTCCTAATGATGTAGGTGCAGTGGATGTGGGGCCCTCAATTAACAGCAGCAGGTTCGATCGGTCAGCCAGGTACCCCGACGATGGAATCCGAAGAGCCTACAGCTCTTCCAGTGTGCCTTACGATGGGCTGAGAGATGTAGTCCCACAAGCGGGTCTCCCGGGCTACCTGAATGGGCAGATTGATGGGATGATCCCAAGCCAGTGGCCAGGGAATGGCACAGATCTCTCCTTGCTTGCCATGAGGAATGTGGAGGGTGATGGGTTCCCATATCAGCTGCCTGACTACTCGAATTTGGCTGGTGGAGTTAATGGGTACACCATGTTCCGGCCTGCGAATGGACACTGAACGCCCATAGCCGGGTCCCACCCTGCGATTGATCGCCGCCGATCATAATAATTGTCGGTCTCTGATTTGGAGTGAGATGTAATCCTTTGATAAAAAGGAAAGAACATTTTGTAAAGAGTGTATCTGGCTTCATTTGCTTACAGGTCTGCATTCAGCTGCCTCTTTGGCTTATTTCGTCCTTCTGATATGGGAAGGGTGCTGGTTCTGCTGGAATTTCCAGCCCTGAGGTATAATTCTGGCAACTGTGTGGGCTCATTATGGCCAACGCTGCTGCTGCTTGAAGCTGACCCGAATTGTCATTGTAGCCATTGGTGGTCTGTTTTCAGGGTTACACATGGTTTTAAGACTTGAACGAACTGGGTCAACAATGATTAGGTTCTACCCAATACAATTCGATGCCATGAGTAAACCCCCGACCCGGGCGAGTCGGGATGATGCATTCCTTGACTTGGGCGGGTCTTGAGTCGTGCTCGAATCTTTGGATTCGAATCCGAGTTGCCATGACTAAAAACGAAGAGGTTACAGTAACAAATCAATGTTCTCATCTGTTGCTTTTCTTGTTGAATGAATGGTGTTAAGATGGAACTAACCTGAGTATGTCTAGGATCTCCGTTCGGAGCTTGTTATTCAGTGATTGATGGTAATCATGAGCAATGGTACACTGACCCCACTAGAGGAGTTTTGGGTTCAACAGCATCCGAGAGGTGGTCCATTGGTTGGATGGTCTGGATCGATGATCCATTGCATTGATTTAACAGAGAATCTGTGGACTGTATACATGCTTGTTTTTGTTGTAAAATTTACCTGAGGCCTGAATGATTTGGAGGACTATTTACCGAAGATATCATGTGAAAAAGCAAACCAAGTGCAGGCGGAGTGGTCCATCGCTTAGGTGGACCAATCCACACCCTTAGTGTTCCACCTCAACATGATGATTCTGTGGGCCCTGCATGATATGTGTTTTATCCAAGCTGTCCATCTATTTTTCCAAATCATTATAGAGCATGAGCCCAAAAATGAGGGAGATCCAAATCTCGAGTCGACTACACCACAAGAAAATAGTGGAGATTGAATGCCAACCATGAAAAACTTTCTAGGGCTCACTGTAATGTTTATTTGTCATCCAATCTGTTGATTAGGTCACACATGCCTGGATAAAGAGAGAGCACAAATATCAGCTTAATCCAAAACTTTTGTGGTTCCTATGAAGTTTTTAATGGTGAGTATTCAATCACCACTCTTTCCTGTGGCGTGGTACATATCAGATTTCGATCTGCCTCATTTTTGGGCTCAGGCTATAAAATAGTCTGAAAAAATGGATGGAAGACGTGGATAGGACACATACATCAAGATAGGGCCCATAGAACATTGTCAGTAGCCACCTCTCAACTGATGCCGTCAGTACGCAATCCGCGTTGGTGCTTCCCACGTCTTTGAGAACACCCTTTGAAAGGTCTCGCATGCAACTCAATTGCAGATGAAAGAACGTAGAAGGAGCTGTGGGGGGGCCCACGGTCGTGTATGTATGACATCCATATTGACCAACAGGGTTGCTTCATCATGAAAATAGGATGGCCCAGCAATCATGCCGATCCAATAATCATGTGCGCCACATGATAGGAAGCAATGAAAAACCGCCCCAATATGTGGTGGCCTACTTGATGGTTATATAGGCACGATTCTTGTGCTCAGGCTTAATATCCTGGAGCATGATCATCCAAAGAAATTCATCAACCTAATCTTTGGAGTTTATAAAATTCACTGATGGCTTAGTGGACCATGGTAAATAAGAGACTAAATAATTGAAATTCAGTAAGTTTGTCTTTGGCTAGCGTATTCTCTATGAAATATGAAGTCTCTTCAGTTCAAATTCTAGTTCCCCCACCTTTAATGATAAATATTCATGATCAGTGGAAGGAAGCACTTCGGAACAAATTTTCCCCCAATCAATTTTAGGTACTGGGGTACAATCCTCCAAGGCACGCACTATTTCCCTAATTATAGGATTGTTCGAATATGCAAAATATGCCAAGAATGCTTATAGAGGTTCAGAAATTTCAATCGGGAGAGGCTCATCATCCACAACACACTCACGCCGTAGTGGGATTTCACCACCTATGGATACTCGAAGTCAAGCTATGGATACTCGAACCCTTGACTGGGTGTTGAAACTCCTGAGAGTCTACCATCGGAGCAAGAGTAAGGATCCACAAGTGTATCAATCAAATTCACCTCATGGATCACATCCTCATCTTCTTATGGCTTATGCAAATTAAACACATTCACCTTTAAGGTCATATTCCCAAATGATATATTCGTAATTCCATTGCGGCAATTGATTATAGCATTTGCGTTGGCTAGGAATAGTTGATCCAAAATAATAGAGATTTAGGTACTCTCATTTATAGCTAACTGGGTGCGTATCTAAGATGACAAAGTCTATCAGGTAGTTGAATATATCAACTTGGACCAATACATCTTCAACCACTCTCTCGGTATTCTAGTCGAACGGTCAACCAATTATGAGGCTTAATTGCTCGTATACCGAGTATGGCATCAGATTAACACTCGCCCCAACATCTATAAGTGCTTTTGAACCCGGAAGTTTCTTATTATTCATGAGATCGTAAGACTTTCAGAATCCTGTATTTTAGAAAAGTATTTTGATTAATAATTGCACTCACCTGTTTTGTCAAGAAGGCATTCGTATGTACATTCAGCTTACGCTTTACTGCACATAGATGAATTTGGTATAAGATAAAAACTGTCTAGTTGTATCTAATAAAGGGATGTTGATATTGACTTATTGAAAAATCTCTAAAATGTCCTGATTTTTACTTGGCCATTTTGATAAGGCGAGACGTTGGGAAAACGGGGTCACAGGCTTAGGCTCGTGCTCTGGCTCTTTGTCATGTGGAGTATTACTAGATTCACCATCATCCTTTGAATTTTTCAATTTGTCAGGTTTCTCAACCTTCTTAGGAATATCCTTGTTAATCCTTTTACAACTTTTCAGGGTGGTGATGGATTTAACATGTTTCACATGTTGGGCTGAAAAATTGGGATCACTTATATAAAATTGTCTATTAGGGTTACATTGAGGTTGGGTTGGAAATGTCCATTTCTCCCAAACGCTTAGATGTGTCTAAATTCTTGTAACAGAAGTTTCAAGTTCATTAATAGCTTGCATAGTGTTATGATTGCATTGCATTTGTCATTGCATGAATGCATTCAACGTATCCTCAAGGGTTTTCTTCGACGAGGGTCTAATAGATGGCACTTGGGGATTATTATTTGCATTCACAGTTGGTCCATTCATCCAATTGAAATTTGGATGATTCTACCAATCGGGAGTATACGTGTTGGAATTGGGTGCACTGAAGGGGCATTGGTACTCTTTCATTGCATTTACTTGAGCATGCAATACCTACTAAAAAGAAGTGGTTGTAGGACAATCCTTAGCCATGTGAGCATCATTTTTGCAAATACCACATACAGTTTCATCGACCTCAATGGGTTAGATCACTTCCTTCCCAAGTTCCATGGCCTTAATCTTCATTGTGAGACCCGCCAACTTTGCATTAATATCGTCCTCCTCTTTGAGCACATGTATTCTATTTTCTCTTGGCACCGCCTTTGGATTACTAGCTTGGTTGGATGTGTCTCAAGATTGGGCATTTTTAGGTAGCATGTTAAAGTAATCCCAGACATCTTCTGCATCCTTACTTAAAAATTCTCTGTTACACATCATTTCTAGTAATTGGCACATGTTTGAGCTTAGTCCATCATAGAAAAAGCTTATCACCTGGCAAATCTCGCAGCTATGGTGTGGGCAAGCGAGGAGTAAGTCATTGAATCGTTCCCAACACTGTAAAAAGTTTTATCCCCATTTTCAGAGAAGTTCATAATGCCATGCATGGAAGTGTTGATTTTATGAACCAAGAAGAACTTTTTAAGGAACTCTCGTGTCATCTCGGCCTATGTGCCAATAGATCTCGGCCATAAGGAGTGAAGCCATGCTTTAGTATTCTCTTTAAGAAAATGGAAATAACTTTAGTCTAATTACATCAGTAGGAATATTGTTAAAGTATATGATTGCAACAATTTCTTCAAATTCTTTTAGGTGCAATTATGAACTCTTTAAATTAAGTCCATGGAATTTAGGGAGTAAGTGAATAACTCCTGGTTTAAAATCCATGTTTCCTGCATTGGTTGAGAAAATTATGCAAAATGTATACTTGTTCTCACTGGTTGTAAATAATCATGTAAAGTCTGTACTAGCGGAACTTGGTATACCTCATTCTCGTCATACGCTGCCCGAATTGGTGGTATGTTTTGCAAAGGATTCTCATCAAAGTATTATTCATTTTCAGCCATATTTTCAAATGATGTTTCAGGAGTATTTAGGTGTTTCCTAACTGGGTCCTTGCTCTTTCTCTAGTGGTAGACTCTTAGGAGTTTCAACACTTGGGCAAGGGTTCGAGCACTAGGTGGTGAAATCTCACTAAAGCGTGAGTCTGTGGTGGTGTGCAAAAAAAAAAAAAAAAAAAAAAAGAAAAAAAAAAAGAAAAAAAAAAAAAAAAAGGGTGTTTCCTAACTCGTCGATGGATTGCAAGCCCGTCGACCAAACCTCCTTAACTCAGAAGTCTCAATGTGTGATCCCTTTTACTTACTTGGGCATGAACCACATATACCCTAATTCTAACTCTAAGTCTTATAGTAAAAATAAAAATTCTACAACAATAGGGAAAGCAAAAAGAGAGTATAAGGAAGGATGTTACCAAAAGAGAGGAACTAGACTTGAAGACCCTACAAATGAAAACAAGCAACCGATGTTAGTAAGGTTAAAAAATCTAAAATAGAACAAACCCTATAAAAATTTTAAGATTAGAAAACTTAAAAGCCCTATGTTAGAAAAATTTAAAGAAATAGAAAAATCTAACCTAAAACAGAAATCAGACTAGAAAACCTAAACTTAATTGTGTTCAATGCTACTCCCCAACAATGACGCCAAAGACTTGATCAAACCCAAGGGTTGACAACCCCAAAGGCAAGGCTGCAATGTAGTTTTAACAAAGTGAGACCAAGATCAAATCCACAGGGAATGGGGAACACAACCTATAACTGATCTAAATTTAATAGTTTATCTGGGTTTTTAATCCGAAGAGATAAAATGGTTTTAAAACAATAAAAATAAAAGACTAAGGATCCAAGAATCCACTTATAACAATTATAATATCTTATTTACTGATTCAACTTTTATAACTCAATTGAAATCGAATGCATATCCTATCCAATCGAAAAATAATTATATTAAACTAATCATCAACACCAATAAGAATATGAATTCAATTGAACGATTATCTCATAAAGCATTTGGACATCAATCGTAGGGAATCAAGAGCGTCTAAAGCACCCTTGGGTGACAATAGATCAATAAATTATACAGATTGATTCATTCTTTAATTTAGTCTAAGTACTTTTTAAATCAAAATATTCATTGTAATCACAATTCACTGTAAATTCAGAAATCAACAACTCGAAGACTTTAAAGTAATATCCAAATAAATTTCGATCTATTATCATCATTCAAATGCATTGTTTGTTAAATCAAATAAACTAAATAATGTAATGAATTACAACCATCATTCCTTAGCCTTAGTTAATAATTAGCCTAGCATGACTAACATCCTAGAACAAAACAAAAACAAAAGATCTACTAGAACTCATGAAGAAATTGAAGTGGAGGAATGTTGTCTGCACTCCACCTAAGCTCTCTCTCTTTCTCTAAACCCTCGAAGACACCTAAGAACGTCCTAAACAACTCCTTAAATAGATATGAGCTCAAAACTTATGCATCGACTTGAAATTTTTGTAAATCGACTTTGAATTTACATAATTGCTCGTACTGTTGACGAGTCTTTGATGACATTGAACTCCCATCGAATACCTTGTCGATGACATCGAAGTGCTCCTCAAGAAATTGAGTAGAAACACATATATTGTCTAGCAACGGTTTTTTAAAATTTGAAAGTCTATCGATGGCATCGAGTAGTGAGTCCAGCAACTAACTTTGAAAATCATAGAATTTTTTGATTTATGCTCGATGACATCGACCTTCCATTGAAGTCTACTCCATGGGATCGAAAATCTCTGAACTTCTTTTATTTTTAGCTCTACTTTAAAATTTCTATATATTTTTTTTCCTTTTGCACTTTAGAATCTTCAATTCTTCATTATATTTTCTTTTGAACTCTAATTCCATCACTTTAAGCACATTTTCATCATTGGTTCCAAAATCACCTCGCACGTATAAAACATATATAAGTATATCAAATTAATACTCAAATTCATGAAAAGAGAATGCAATTGAGAAGATAAATATGCAATATTTGAGTCTCAACACCATGCGGGTCTAGGGTAAGCCTTGTAGAGCTTGGGAGGCTATGCGCTATTGTGGTGGTCATTTAACATATAGTCACCTGTGTGTAGAGACACTAGAATCCCGACTGGTCCAACTTACCCGATTCTTACTCCTTGAACGCAACCTCGATCAATCGTGTCAGAGCGGACCCTATAGTACTGTGTTCTTCACTATGAGGTTGAGTGGGAGATGTCCGTAGCTTGCATATGCCACATGTGGTGGCATGCATGTGTCCCACATGTGGCACACTTATTTAGTGTAGGCAACCCCTGGTGGGGCCCGACCTAACATGTGTCACTGGGGTGGGATGCTGGCCCACTGACCCTCTTTCACCACCTCTCACACCATCCCTCCCCTTTCTTATTTAAAAGGCAAAGGTGGGTGTGGGGTGTGTGCGTGTGAGTGTACATCAACAAAAATAGGAGAGAGAGAGAGGAATTTTTGTGCATGTGGCACGTGGTGTGCGCAGTGGGTACATATAATACATGCTGCTGTAAGAGAAGGGTTTGTTCCTATGATTGTTTGAGGCCGAGTGTGTCGGCATACCATCGTCGTCGTCAGATCAGGTAAGTGAATTGGCTCATCTGCTCTGTGTAGTTGATTTGAGCGGGCCGCCGATTTCCATATTTTGGCTTTCAATTCGATCATGTAATGGACCTAACCCACCACACTGTTCATCGACGCCCAACATAATCAGTAGGTAGGCATGTTGAGTAAGTATGTTTTTTAAACACATCGTCCGTAAAGCCTGTTGGGTTGATGAAATACCCGATCTAGTAATGCCGTGATAGTGGGGCCCACCTTAATGTATGTATTATATATATGAGTCGGGATCCTCTGTTATCGGGTCAACTGGATTTTCCTGTTACCCTAGTGGTTTGGCGTCCGAAGCATTTTTTTTTAATTTTTTGAGTGAGTGTTGACGTAGACCAATGAATTTTAGGGTATTAGGAATTCTCTGTTGACCGGGTAACAGAGGATCCGGACTCATATATGCTCTCTCCATCATTTTGCCAGCTTATTTTAAGATATTGGCCAAATAAAGGGCTACATCCTAATCTTAGTTGGATCACACCACAGGGAACAATGGTAATGACCGCCCACCATTAAAAACGTCCTAGGCCTACCATAATGTTTATTTTCCATCCAATTTGTTGGTAAGGTCTCATAGACTGGGATGAAGAGAAAATACAAATATCAGCTTGATCTAAAAGTTTTGTGCCCCCAACAAGTTTTTAATGGCAGATGTTCAATCATTATGTTTCCTCTGGTGTGGTCCATGTGAGATTTGGAGGTGTTTCATTTTTGGGTCATGCCTAATGCCTTAAAATGAGTTGGAAAAATGGACAGATGGCATGGATATATAACACTTATATCAGAGTGGGTCCACCACCGCTTGACTGAACATGCTGTTACCCTGACCTTTCTAGGTGAACCCAACTCCACATGCCTAGGGTCCACCATGATGTTTCTTAGAAATCCGCCCTATCCATCCATTTTACCAAATCATGTTAGAAGGTGAGCCAAAAAATGAGGTGAATCCAAAGCTTAAGCAAGCCACATTGAAGAAAATAATGGAGATTGAACAACCACCATTGAAATATTTCCTAGGCCCACTATGATGATTATATGCCATTCAAAATGATCATAATGTCATTCCAACCCCTATAAGACCATATGAAGAAACATGTGGATATTTCAAAAAAATAAATGTGCACCTCATGACTGTTTTAATAGTGAAGGTTCAATTCCGTCTTTTCAAGTAGCGTGGCCCACTTGAGTGTTGGATTTGCTTCATATTTAGGCCCATAGCCTAAAATGAGTCAATGAAAATGGTGAACAAGCTGGATTTCTTAAGAAAATTATGGTGGGGCACTTCAATTTTTTGAGCCCCTCTATTGTGAGGTGGGGGTTTAATAATACTTTTTTCAAGTTGTGTAACCCACCTCAGTTTTGGATCTTCATTATATTTGGATACACTGATTAAAATGAGCTGGAAAAACTAGTGGTCATAGTAGATTTCTCAGAAACATCACGGTGGGCCACACAACAATGGGTGCGGTTTCTAAAATGATATGAATAAAATGGTTGATGGGGGTGGATTTCTCAAAATCATTAGGGGATGTATTTCCCAACATGGCACATTCATTCATTAGGCTCTGTTACCCAGTATAAGTTACTTTTTGTAAGTTGAAAAGAAAAGAAAAAAACTTATGAAAATAAGTTACTTTGTGTTATGAGTTACTTATTTAAGTTTAATAACAAAAATAATTTAAGTTGAAAAAGTAACTTATTAATTTAAAAAGTTACTTATTGCATGGTATCCAAACCGGCTCTAAATATCTGAGATGTGCATTTAAATATTGTAAATATACTGTGGAAGAGGCCTATGAGACTGACTCCTTCATAAGCTGTTGATATGATACTTGTGTCATGATTTGTGGGTTCTTTACCAACTGACATAGGGAATGAACAATGGATATGTGACCTTGACTTGGTCCTTAACCAAGTGACTTAGGAATGAGCTCCTGATGTGCACATGGTGGACCTTGATGCATTATTTATTTATCTAGAATGTGTATGTGGAATCATGTAACACATTTATATGGTTTTATTTCCATAGCTTTTTATTTAAAGCCTTCTATGATAGCTCTTTGCACATATTAAGATGTGGAGTTATTTGTCTAGCTCATTATATTTTTATGCTTGTTGTAACACCTATGAAGTTCTGTATTAGTTATCTCTCTGCTTCATTCCTTCTCCTCCTTATATAACACCTTCATAGTTTTTTAACCTCTGCATTTGTTACTTTGCATACATAGGATATAAGTTCTAGTGCAGACTTCAACAAAGATTCAATTGAGCACAATGAAAGGTGGCTTACAAAGTTGGGTTATAGGACTCTTGAAATTCTTGTCATAGTTCATATCTTTAGGCAATCAACATGTCAACATTTTTCTCATTCCATGATAGAAATTTCAGCCATCTTGTTCTCTTGGAATTTATGTCATTTTAGACCAACTCAGATTCATTATACTTGTTCGGTGTTATTGTTCATTTATTGAAGAAATCTTGAAAACTACTGAGCCAAGACATTTGACTGTGGGAGCCTTTGCAAGTTTTTTCCCAAATGACGCTATTAATCAGTTGTATAGAAACTAAAAAGTTTATGGACTCAATAGTAACACAGTCAAATGCACCACTTTACATCATTAATAAAAGTATTTTTACAATTAAATAACATTAATAAAATATTAGTTTCTTATCAGAGTTGTCTGAAAAATTCTCCTAGGTGCAAGTGGATTTGAGAAGTTGTCTTGGTAACATCAACATATTTTCAATTATGGACAATACACCCGAACTAATAAAAAAAAAAAACATGCAACGAATAAGTAATGACCAATAATTAAAGAGTTGGACTCATTTCACCGAATGCCCTTATTTGAATATACAATGCCGTGCGCATATGAAATAGAATGGATTCTTCATCTTGCCAATGGGGCACTGCACGGACACGAGTATAGTTCCTCCGCGACCGTAATGACAGGGTGGTCGATATGACAGCAGTATCGGGGTTCCGATTACTCAGGTACGGACTGCGCATGGAGAGTTCAGGGCCAACCAGGAGCGTCCGACATCACACACACACACACACACACACACACACACACACGCACACACACGCATGAAAAAGATACGAAAGGGATGGGGTCTTACATTGTACATCCCGAACACTCATCTTTCAAGGCCAAACCTGGATGATTGATCGCCGAAAAGGGAAAACCTTCCATACTCTAGCTAAGTGTGGATAATACACATGCACTTAAAAGTTAGGAATTGCGCACATGACATACAAGTAGTGAACACCGGGACCCGGAACCAGCAATGTGGGTATACCCTGACCATGGGCCCACCTTGCTGCATGCGTTGTATATATATCTACGCTGCCATCCATCCATTTCGCCAACTCATTTTAAAAGCATGAGCCCAAAAATGATGCAGATACAAATCTCAGGTGGACCACACCACAGAAAACAGTAGCCATTGATCGCTCCTCATTAAAAACTTCCTATGGCCCACTGCTTTAAAGACTTCCCTTGACAGAAACCCTAGCATTAAGGAGTTCCCTCAGTTCATTGAGGCAAGGTAAGCATGGGTGAGCTTTGGCGATCTATCGCTGTTTCCCAATCTAATCAACAAATGATTCTCCAATTGCCTTGAACAGTCTCTCTATCTGGCTTTGTTATTATTATTGTGCCATCTGCAAACTGTGAGATAAGTGGTGCCATAGTTCTTGGAGAGATCTGAATGCCCTGCAGTTGTCCCTCTTAGAAGCTATGTTTGAGCAGTCGATTTCATGTCTCTGCAACCTGGGAAGCCAGTCGTAGAAGCTAAGCCTATCCCCACGCCCGACCAATATCAAATATGAGATTAGTCCCTTCTCAAAGATTTGATGGAATGGCCCACCATCAAATTGGTGGACATTTATTGTAGGTGCTTAGCAATGAAAATATACGACGGTTCTATTTATTGGAGGCATTTAGAAACGAAAATATTCGATGGTTCTATTTCAACAAACAACTGTCCACGAATCAGAGCTTAGAATTATTCAGCCAATCTGAACTTTGGATTGTGAATTAGTGACGCTAGAATGCAAGAGTCTAGTCAGTTTTATTTTGAGTTAATATATGGCATGTACACAACTTCTGAGAGCCTAAGTATCAAGTGTCAACGTACGCAACCTGAGTATCAAATAACGAGGCCCAAAAATCCCATTAGATGGGCCACCTATGCAACATTAGCATTGTCATAGTAGGCAGAACTAGAGGAATCATTACTTCAGTTGTGTTATCTAGACCGTTGAATTGTGGGACCGTATTCTCTTTGACATAAATAATTGATTTATGCCAAAGCTTTGCTGAAGAATCCGGACTACGCTACCATGGATGACCTTTACCTGAAAATCACAAGACTAGAATGACCTTTCAATTTCCCATTTGCAATATTGAAATGTCCAATTGGTGCTCAGGTTGCCAAGCAATATGAATTTTACGATTTGAGCCGTCCATTGTGGGACCCATCAGATGAATGTTATGGGTCTTGGACATGGATAGAGGAGGGCAGGTTTTGAGTAGGGTATGTGAATGGGACAGGCTTCGGCCAAGGAAACGGATTGGCTACTCCCCTTGCCACTAGCCAATGGCTAGTGGTCGGTGCTCTGTAGACCCCAACACGATGTATGTGTCTCATCCATCCATTTTTCCAGATAATTTTATCATGTGAACCCAAAACTGAGGTAGATCAAAATCTCAGATGGGCCACACAGTGTTAATTGAACTCTCACTGTTAAAAACTTCTTGGGGCTTCAAAAGTTTTGGATCAAGGTGATATTTTTTTTTTTTCCTTCATCCAGGTTTCATCCAGGTCTTTATGACCTAATCTACAGGTTGGATGTCAAATAAACATTACAGTGGGCCCAAGGATGTTTTTAATGGTAGATGTTCAATCACTACTGTTTTCCCATGGTGTGGTCCACCTGAGATTTTGATATACCTCGGTTTTGGGTTCGTACCATAAAATTATCTGGAAAAATGGATGGACGGCATGGATGAGATTCATACATCATGTTAGGGTCCACAGAGCACTGACCACTAGCCATTGGCTAGTGGCAAGGGGGAGTAGTCAATCCGTTTCCTCGGCCAAGCAAATGCAAAAGTGTAAATAGACCCAGCTGAAATTTTCAAAACATGGGTCTAAAAGAATCCAAGCCCTGGCCCGTCGATGGCCCTAGTTTTAGGTGTTGGATAATGTAGTCAACATGGATCGTTTGCTCTTTCTTTACCTCTAGATATTGTATGATTGTATGGGCTTGATACTTCATGAAAATAGGGAGCCACACCTGAGCTCAATGCTGCTAGGTGGGGGCCTACAAGTTAAAATCAACCTAGAAATGTTGAACCATTCAAGCTTTGATGGGTACACCTATCATCAGCCCTCTGACCTGAGCCTAATTTCATGAATAATTACTTCTTCAGTTAAAAACCAAGTCCAAGCCCAACACAAACCCAGTCTCAATACAGATCTGACCAGACTCAAGGCAGGTCTGTGCAGCGCCTAGCTGCAACCTGATTGTGGGTTCATAAACCCATTGCATATAAAAAGCACACCAGAACATCCTCGGGCCTTCGGTTTGTGCATGTGAAACCCATCTAGACCATTGCCTGATGGGCCAGTCTTAATTGGGCCCTTGCCCTAAAAAGTCCTGCATCGAAGAATCCTAGCCATTCAATGCTTTCCTAGCTGCAATGTTTCTTAACTATCTTTCAGGATGGCACATCGAAGGGTCAGAATAATACAATCAGGGATATTTTTGGGGTTTATCAATCAATGCCAATGCCTATTAGAGCAGCAGTCAGGGTCAACCCTGAAGCCTGCTAGTACATATTGAAAACCTGAGGATACCAGAGTATATTGATGATCCCATGATTCCTATAGACACATGAATATGAACGCCTTCTCAATATAAATTTACCGACATATAAAGTCAGTATCATTAGACAATACACCATCTAAATGGAAAGAAAATGAATTGAACATCCAAAAGGAGATAAAAAGCTGCAATCATACTTTGACAAAGGGGGTGTCCCTTCTCTAAAGCATCATCCAAAGGAGAACGAAGAAGGCTGAGCTAGCAGCTGGATACATTTCATTGGGTTGCGCATTTCCAATCAGAACCATTTGATTAATCTTTGATCCAACGGCTGGATAAATTTCATACGGTTGGGTTTTTCCCATTGGAAGGGAAGCAATTAGACATGGCAAGGGAAAGTCAAAAGAACAGCCTTAATACAAGGCAGAAATGAAAGATGACTTAGAAGCAATGTTTGAAGTATCAATATCGCTATCAGTTTCGCTGGCCAAGGATACAGAAACAATATCGATATCATTGATAATATCGCTAATAACTAGAAATGTAGAGAAATATGACAAAAGTAGTGGAATTTTCAGTGAAACTTCAGGATATGTTAAAATGTACATAACAAGTTTAGAAATTGCAAAAATAATGCATACATAACAAGTTTCCATTTAATTGAGCCTTAAAAGCATGTGTTGTTGTAAGAAATTAGTCCAATCATCCCATCCGGCCTATTTAACCATCCAACCTTCCATCGAAACATCCATCGATATTGTGAAATATCAACAACAAATGATATTTCACCAAGAAATCATCAACAATTGGAAATGAAACGAAAGATTGTCCTCTCAATATCGCGCATGTTGCAAGATCGATATTATCAATATTATCAATGACAAATTAAACACTACATACAACCATGTGCCCATGATTATTTTTTTTTAAAATAAATCAAAATTTTGATGATATCAATATGTTGGTGATATTATTAAAATATTGTTGATATACTTATAATACAAGCATTACTAGAATTTACATGGTCAAAAATATTAGCGATACATTAGCAAAATATTTATGCATTGACAATACAAGTGACACCTAAAATTTACATAGTTGAAAATATTGACAATTATATTAGCGATATTGATATGTTGGCGATACTTAGCGATACATTGCTAATACTTGGAATTTCTGATACTACCAGCATTATCGGTATCACTACCAGTGTTATCAGTATCGCCAAGCTGGAGATAAAGATAATATCGGAGATATTTCGATAATATTGGAGACAATTCGAACACTGCTCATAAGCCCGTCAAAATTGCAAGTGTATATAAAACTGATTCTAACGTTTTGAGAATACATACATAAACAACACTTACTGTCCATTTGGATGCTAAAATTACTGAATGCAGTTCATTCAATTCATTATATAAGAAATGACCTAACTGGGGCAGCACCATTTTTATTCATGGTGACAACCAAACCTGAAACTAAAATTCCACATGCTTTGAGTTGGACTTGAAATGATAGTAATGCTGTTTGGGAGAACACCCTCAATGGAGTGGGGTAAGCCCCACTATGGTCATCTACTGAGTTGAATAGTTGCAATTCAAATATTCAATTCAATTGGACATCCAAACAGTCTTTAGGGTGGGAAATCGACAAGAAAATGATGTGAATAGTGGTTATTCAGCACGTGGCAATAAGAACACAAAGCCCGAGTGCTCCCGGATGAGTGGTGGTGGTTCGGCTCTGGAGATGTCAATCTTGTCTATTGACTTTGATATGTCATCAACTGAAAATGGAATGCTGCACATTGAGAAAATGCCAGAGAGCATCAATCAATTAGGGTCGCAAGAAACTGCCAAGGGCATGTTTGGATTGCACGGGAAATGGAAAGGTTAAAAAAATCATTAGTTCCATGAGCATTATTTTCCCTTGGATTCCAAACTTAGAGGTTTTGCTTGGATGACAAGTGAAAATTTTATATTTGTGAGACAGTGGTCATATCATTTTTGTGCTACTATAAAAAAGAACAACGATTGCCTGGAATCCTTCATTTTCTTTATTATCCAAATATCCCAAAGTATCACATCAATGGAAAACCTTCTCCATTTCCTTTCTTTCCCTTGGATTCTATGTACCTGACCATGCACTAAAAGGAATGTAGCTCTGAAGAGTGAAAGTATTTTTACCTCGAGTCATCATCCAGTAGGAAAGAAGTGCTGACAGCATCGTTCGAGTCTTCAGTCATCAAAACCCTCATGTTGGATATAACCTAGCAAAAGGGACCCAGTAACACAAAACTAACCATCATCAGATACTCTCAAGTTATCCAGGATCCAGGTGAGCAAAAGCATCATGACAGTGAGAGGTTTCCTAATTCCACTGCCATGATAAAACCTAGCAGAAGGGACCCAGTAACACAAACTAACCATAATCAGATACTCTCAAGTTATCAAGGATCCATGTGAGCAAAAGCATCATGACAGTGAGAGGTTTCCTAATTCCACAAACATGTGCGGCCTGACCCCCCTAAATGCCAATGTACCAATTAGAACCAAGCTGTTCCTCAGGCAGGCGTCGCCATGTAGAGGCCTTGACCCAAAATAATCAGATCAGTACACGCATCAGGTGGGGCTCAAATGGATGGTCATGCTGTTTTATACCATCCAGTTGTTTCTTACCCTGCCGTATGTGGTGAATGAAGTATCCTACTTTTGGTATATGACACATACACAACAGGCCCATCCGATGGACAGCTTAGTGTTCCACTCATGTGCAGCTGGACACGTGCTGTACATTCAAGTGGAATTTGCAAACAATTAACAATGATAATCGAACCTATCTCAATTAATGACATGCAATGCAACTTACATCCAAAGACAGGCCATGCGTGCCATACTTGTCATCATAGAACATTGTACTGATCCGATATAGCTGTTGTATGCTGAGCATCTGCAGATGGAGAAGCAGTGTTAATTGCAATTCAAGGGAAATGTGTAAGAGAAAAAGAAAAAAATATTAGCAATGAAAACATCACTCACAGGGCAAAGATGATGACATATTTCATCCAGTGTCTTCTTAGGCTTTTGATGTATTACCTGATCCAGATGAAAAAAGTATCAAGATAGTACTCATGATGTGTTGAGCAAATTGGACAACGAAAGGTTGTAGTCCTTTGGACACTTGAATTAGAGCTAGGTTTTTCTCCACCTTTAGGGTCTGTTTGGTAGTACGATATAAAAGACGACATGGTAGGAAAAACTACTGCAATGCTTGTATCTTTTTCCTTTATATCATGTCTTTTAGTAGGCAACCTTAACTAAAAGCTTTTACACATTATTTTTTCCTTGGCAATTGTACACCTTCCAACAATAAAAGAAGAAATAGAAGTTAAAAATGCAATGATTTCACATTTGCATTGGATGTTACTACCACAATGTCTTGTGCATCCTGCTGTAAAGGAAAAGGAAAGCCTTTTCTGCTTCTGGTTTGCTTTCAATTTTCCTTGGTCATTTCACTTGATTGTCTTCATGAGTGACCAATGATATTTTGGCATTTTACATCCTTAGTGTACTAGTTTTATGTGCCCTTTAAAGCCAACTGGATATCTGTTGATTGGAATTGGGTCATTAGTGACCCCTATTGATGAATGAAACTTGGACATTGGTGGCCTTCTTATGTCTTCTCTTAATTGTTTTTTGTGTGTTAAAGTGTACTATAGAGATTCCTTAGGGATTATCTCTTGTGGCCCATGGGTGAAGAATGAAGTGGACGCAATGGCCTAGAGTCATAGAGAGTTGTGATACCACAGTTTTTTTAGTATCCCAAATTCCATAGCCACTTCAGCAGGTATAGACAACCTGGGATTTGTTTTAGGGTCATCAAGGTGTTCCAAAACGGTAACGGTGGCCGTAACGGCCACCACCATTACCGTTATGATACGGGCTGTTACGGTCCTTTTTATTTTTTGAAAAAACTGTTACGGGGCTGTTATCATGGTGTTCCGTAAAGGCCGTTATGTAAAGGTAACGGTGGCAACCGTTACACGTTATGGGGTCGTAAAGGTCGTAACGGCCGTTACGGATAAAATGACCCGTAAAGGCCGTTACATCCCCCGTAAAGGCTGTAATGGACCCGTAACGGCCCGTTACAGGGCTGATACAGGTTTTTTGGGTTTTTTTTTTTTTTTTTTAAAAAAAGAAAAAAGAAAAAAAGAGAGACCGTAACAGCCGTTGCGGGGGCTATAACGGCCGTTACAGTCCGTATCGTAAAGGTAACAATGGTGGCCGTTACGGCCACCATTACCGTTACGGAATACCTTGGCCATTATGGGGCAGTTACGATCTGTTTTTTTCTTGTAACGGCCGTTACGACTGTTTCTACCCCGTAACGCGTAATGATTATGACCGTTACTGTTACGAAACCAATTTTGAACACCTTGATGATCATCCTGTGTGACGTGGAACCAATGATGAATTGAGATAGAATAATCTTTACTATTGGGCATCTTGTAGCCTCTACCCTTCACCACATGGGAGTGCGAATACCATTAGTTCACGAGTATTGAGATGTGATTGATTGAATGTTCATATTGGAAAATTGCATTAGGTGTCCTAATTGAGAGGCCCATCATGCTTGGTATGGATTGACTTGATCATGCACCGACTTTGAATAATCCTAATTTGAGGTTGCACAAGGACTCATGGTCGTAGTGCAGTGAGCCTTTATACATCTTTTTGAGGTCACATTGGAGGCTGATATATGGGTGTGATTGGGTACACACATTCGAATATGGTTGAAGCCTTACATGCATCAACATGGGATCCAAGTGGTCTTCCGAGACTTAGTTGTGGTTAGATCTTATTGATCAGACAGTCCATCGAGTGTTTTATAGTTGACTAATAGTCTCAAATGTTTTCAAAAGTTATCAGCCATTAGATCTTTTGATCTGACAAATCCCTAGTTTGTCTATGAAGAGCTGATATAATTGTATTAGTGTCTATAATTGATTTCTTCTATGTAATACTACTAATTAATAGAGCCTCATTGATAAATGCTACAACATCTTGTGCATTGGAACCCAATTTTGGCCAAGAGTGAACAACATTGACAATGGAAAGATTTGAGTCAATTTGAGCACATGAGATAGGCAGATTTATTGACTTTTGATAATGTAGGTAATGCAGGGCATTTTCACACCGGGCTTGAGTGGGGTAGCCTGTGGGATGCTGGGACACACTCGAGGTAGGTGGCCTGTGTGAGGCGGGCCCCACTTATGTAAGACGGTACCCATGTGATGTGGGGCCCATGAGGGGGGTTCGATCGAGGTCCTAACCCATGCGATGTGGGGCTTGGGCTATGAGATAAATGGATTAATTCGCCATGCTCTATCAGTTCGAGTTTTTAGACCAAGTGATTAATTGTCCTGCATCAAAGTGGTATCAGAGCAGGAGGTCTCGTGATTGGGACTCCTCACCAGGGGTAATTAATGCAGGGGCATTTTCACACCGGGCTCGAGTGGGGTAGCCTGTGGGATGCGGGAACACACTCGGGGCGGGTGGCCCGTGTGAGGTGGGCTCCACCCGTGTGATGTGGGGCCCACGAGGGGCGTTCGGCCAAGGTCCTAACCTTGGGACCTTGGCCGAACGCCCACGAGTGGGGTAGCCTGTGGGATGCGGGAACACACTCGGGGCGGGTGGCCCGTGTGAGGTGGGCTCCACCTGTGTGATGTGGGGCCCACGAGGGGCGTTCGGCCAAGGTCCTAACCTGTGCGATGTGGGGCCTGGGCTATGAGATAAAGGGATTAATTCACCATGCTATATCAATTCGAGCTTTTAGAGCAAGTGGTTAATTGTCTTGCATCAGTAGGGTATGTCGAAGTCCATTGGGGTAAGGAGCACCATGCTTGGTGCTCTCCAAAAACCCTAGAAATCTTCCTTATATAGATCCTATCTCAATGGGAGAGTACAGAGAGAACTCCAAACGGTTATGGTCCCACAATGATAAGTATGATGGAGCCCCAATAACCATAATCTAAGACATTAACTGTAAGTTCAAGACAACGGTGGAATCTTTATTAAATCACAAAAGGTTCCTTAACCACGTTGCATGTACCCAATTACATCTATGTTAAATATGTATTGCAGCATCACTAGATGTGTCAAAGTCATCACATCAAAACTAAGATCACCACTTGCATCCTCAAGTCAAAGGTTGAGTATGAGTTACTGCATTATCAAGTCAATCCAATATAAGCATGTGAGGCCTCTTGGTTACGAGACTTGGCGATACTCCGATATGGATATCCAAAAGGTTTGATATTAGAACCCATAAAACAAATGAATATTCATACTACCATGTAGCAAAGGGCCTAAAACAAAGAAGCGACAACTAAACCACCCAATGGTGGAGATTAAACCATCTCAGTTCATTACAAGTTCACTAAAACACAGGATAACCACAAACAAGAATTATATGGTCCAATATCCCGGAACGGCTCATGAGAGTGTTTCTTCTCTTTTTTTAACAACTTTGTCGTCACCTACTCCCAAATAAACCCTTAGGACGTGCTTATATGGGTAGAGTTTGAGTTGTCCATATAAGCACATGGGTAGTTAGGTAGTAGGGGTCCTCATGTCATTCAACATTATCATTTAAAGCTTGCTAATGAGACATTTACAAGAGCCCTCATAAGTGCCCACTGCCCTATGAGTAGTTAACAAAGCTTTCTAATGCGACATGTGCAAGAGCAGTCATGAGTGTCCACTACCACATGGACCCTTGGGACGTGCTTACTTTATTAGAGTTTGAGTTGTACATATAAGCATACATGTAGTTAGTGTTCGAAATATTGGTATCGCATCCTTGGGACACAAATACGTATCGGTTATTGCACGAGATATATCGTTTGTATCAGGTAATTTATCACACTTTTGGGAAACATGGGGAAACATTGGGAACAATGTTCGAAATATCAGTATCACATTATGTAACACCCCGGATTTTTTGCCAACTTGGAAATAGACGTCCTTAGGCAATGGGTCGATCCTAACACCTTATTAACTTGTCAGAACTCAATCTCAAAGTCTAAAATCACTTTTTAACCCATTTCCTTCAAAATCTCACCTTTCACCACCTTGTCCTTCAAATTTTTCTAAGTACTTTCACACTATACACTAATCCTAAATTTTAAATAATGAAGAACAGTACTTAAACAAAAACTTACTGTAAATGGTAAGTACATAAATAGAATGGGCTTTTGACCATTAACCTTCTTAGAATCTCGCCATATAAATAGGTTATTTGGATATATCAGCTTCTCCTACCCCAAAATCATATACTGCATGTCGCGTAACCCGTTCCAGATTGAAAAATGCACCCGTTTCAAGTATCGGGTGGCGAAACTACATCAAACGGACTCGGAGGGCCAAATGACGCAAATCGGGGGGACTCGAGGTGAGTCCTGCACTTTTCCGACACCCCAGGGGGTGGATGCCATCACCCCCAGGGTGAGCCATCGCCCCAGGGTCCAGCGGGCGATGATGGCATCGCCGGATCGGCGAGGCCTCGCCGGCCAGTGGGCTGGGCGGCTCGTTTTTCTGCACTGTTCGTCCAACTTCAAAAAATCATCTCCTTCGTTATAGCTCCGATTTAGGTGATTCACAAACCAGATTGAAGCTTAATAAGTCTAATTTCATATAAAAATAAGTGAAAAATATAATAAAATTTTTAATATAGTTAAATATAGGTCGTTGTGACAACTGTCCGAAAATCATTAGTTTGGACAGCTGCCGCTTTTAGAATTTTTAGAATTTTTCTACAACACGAAATCTAATGAAATTTGGTAGAGATAAAGTAGAATTGATGACAAACTACAAGAAAAATAATTAAAATAATATATTACCTAAAAGCGCCAGAAAGGGATGTAAAACTGCCCTAGGACCTTATTCTGTCGTAATTAGGGCATAATTTAGTTAAGTACTAAACTGAATAATCAGTAGAATTAACTTGAACCACTTTAAATACGAATTATAAGACCCAAAACGAGTAGAACCGCTAACGCTACGTTACCTAAAAACCTAGGATCAATCTCAAAACCCAGTTGCTCTCGGGAGCATCTTGAAACTCCGTATCGGACTTGGACCGCGCGTCGAAAGTCCGATGACGGCGAAGCTATACGGTTATGACCGTCTTGCTGGACTTGACAACCATCTCGGAAACAAATCCAGATAGTACCCAGAAGCGCACAACTTGAGCTCCGAGCAAAGTGTGTGAGAAACGTGAATATTTTTAGAAAGTGAACTCAGATTTAAGTGATTTGGGCCATTCGCTTGCGGGCCAATTTTAAGGTTCCAGACAGTCAGAATCTGACCTAAATACACCCTCGGATCAGGGAAAATTTCATACACATGTCAATGTACTTGTGGCCCTGATCGACTGACGGTGACCGTTGAACTGAAACTGGTCTGCCAGGGTTGATCTGTAAATCCGATCGGACCGAAAACTTAACTCGACCTAGATCTAATGCCAGGCAGCTTAAGTCCGACCGCATGCAGAAAAGGGGTCTCCAGAAGTGCTCTGTTGGACCGGAACAGTCCGTCTTTGGCTATAACCTAAGTATACCATGGCCCTGGGGCCATTCCCATCACTTCTGGGCCTATATAAGGGCCTTAAACCCTCTCACTCCCAAGCCATACGAATTTCTTAAAAACCTTAGGTGAGAGAGAAAGAAAAGGAGAGAAAAGAGGAAGGAAGGAGGAGAGATTCTTGGGGATTGTCGTTGGGATCTTTTCCCACAACTCCACACGCCGTTTCACTTCTCTACTTCGCTACTCAACTTGTTTCGATTCCGATTTAGGTAAGAAATCCTAACCTTAATCTCGTTTTAAAAATCCAAATAGAGATATTGACGAAATAGCTAATCTATTTCGTGATTCAGGTAGCCGTTGTGCCGTAGACAAAGGCGTTGTGTTCAAACTGAGTTCGGTTCGAATTTATCGACGAAAGGTGCAGACTATAAACGTTTAGGTTATGGTTTTTAAGACTTTCAATGTCAGCTAATGATTTATGTTTGATTTGACTGCTGCCATATGATCTTAGATACGATATTTACCACATACTACACATATACGAACTATGTTGTGAATATAATGCATTCTATGTGTTTGTTGAAATGTTCGAATGAAAGTGAAAACATGATTTATGCTTGCCATGATTATTAACCTAGAATACGGGATTGTTATATGTATGACAATACCCTGGTGAAAGGATTTGTCATAATATATGCCATAACTAATTTAGTTCATATATGTAGTAAAGTGTAGTCTGAGTGTTTGTTGAAATGTTTGAATGGACATAAAATTATGATTTGTGCTTAACATGATTATTGATTGGGAATACATGATTGTTGTATGTGTGACAAGTCCTTTGTGAAAGGGTTGGCTATAATATATGTTATAACTAATTTATTATATGTATGTTAATATGTGTAATCTAAGTGTTTGATAAAATGTCTGAATGAGTAAATGTTTGATGTATTGTACTTTCTGAGGGTGTTGAGATAAAATTCTCAACCACCTTAACTATATGTATAGATTCCTTCATGTAACTTAAATCTCACTACATAATTTATGTATGAAATGCATATGTGTGATGATATGTTCATTTTGTATTTCATAAAATGCTCAAATGATTGTAGTGTTTAAATTGTTTGTTCAATATTGATACGACTATCACGTGTGATTACCTGTTGCGATTGAGTATGATTGGGACTACTACATAGTCCAGGCAATCGGTAATAGGTTCTGATTTGGTGGCTGAGGTTGTTTCGCCACATAGGATGTGATCGATGAATCCGAGCTGTACTTTGGTTGTCGACAGTGGTTAGGCCACACGGAGTGCTTACGCACTTCATGTCGATCAACTTGAGGTGCGCTCGTACTAGTCGAGCTCGTCAAGTAACCCGATTGGCCTTATGTATGCAGTGTTCATATTATCGGCGAAAAATCGATAATATCGCCGATATTATCGGTATCGCCGGAGTTGCGACACCGAAACTCACTTTTTTCGTTTCTCTTCCTAATATCGGCGAATATTCGGCGATTTTATCGATTTTTCATGTAAAATACTGTTGTCGACCAGAAATCGCGGGGTGCGTAAGTACCAAAAAAGTTTTTTTTTTGAAAATCGCAAAAAAGGGGAAAAAGAAACTTTTGGAAGTGCACCTGTAGAATCGGATCGTTGATCACGGCCTTGTCAAATGATGATTCCGACGAAGAACATGCGAAATCTTGGGAATTTTTTGAGATTTTCGGGATTTTAGGGTTCCCTTGAAAGAACCTCTTCTACGGGCATGTTTTTCGGGAGTTTAGGGTTTTGAAACCCTTTTACAGGGAGGACGCGGATTTACTGCGAAAGCTTTTCGCAGGAACTTGCTGCGCTGGAAACTTAGGTGGGGCCCACCGTGATGTTTGTGAGAAATCCACTCCGTCCATCCGTTTTCTGAGATATTTTTACAACAAAGAGCTAAAAATGAGCCCTATTTAATACTTAAGTGGGCCTAAAATGTGAGTATTAAACGTACACAGTTGAAATATTCGTGGGGCCATAGAAGTTTTGAATCAGGCTAATATTTGTGTTTTCAGTTCATCCCAGTAGGAATGACGTTATTAACGGTATGGATGACATGTAAACATCACTCTCTACCCCAAAGAGTTTTCAACGGTAGGAATTTTCCTACCCACCTTTTCCTCTAGTGCGGCCCACTTGAGTCTTGGATCCTTCTCACTTTTGGTCTCAAGTCCTAAAATGGGCTAAGAAAACAAATTTACCGTGTGGATTTCTCAAAAACATCACGTTGGGCCCCACCCAAGTTTCCAGTGAGGAACTTAGGCTTTCGCAGGAAATCTGTCTGCGGATTAGGTGTTACACATGGAGCGTGCACCTCGGTGGCGACGTGGAGTGGATGTCACCAAGTTCCATGGACCTCACCATGATGTATGTGTTATATCCACACGGTCCATCCATTTGGAGAGATTATTTTAGGCCATGAGCCAAAAAATGAGACAGATCCAAGGCTTGGGTGGACCACACCACAGAAAGCAATGAGGACAATGATTTCTATTGTTGAAAACTTCCTAGGGCCATAGTGATGTTTATTTGTCATCCAAGCTGTCCATAAGATCACATAGTCATGGATGAAGGAAAAAAACAAAAATTACACAGATCCAAAACTTCTATGGCCCCTAAGAAATTTTCAATGAAATTCACACTATTCACTGCAGTGTGGTCCACTTGATCATTGTATATGCTTCATCTTTGGAATCAAGAGCTATAATTATATGGTAAAATGGATGGACGGAGTGGATAAAGTATATAAATCACAGTGGGCTCCACAGAGTTGACTTGGTCCACTCAAGGTGATAATTTACATGGTGCGCCCACATCTAACTCGTTTAGGTCTCCAGAGTTGGTGGCTCGGTGCTCTATAGGGTCCGTTATAATTTGATATATTTTATCAATACCATCCATATATTTTGCAAGATAATTTTAGGGGATGAGCCCAAAAATATGGTAAATCCGCATCTCAGGTGGACCACACCAAAAGAAGCAGTGGTGATTAAATACCCACCATTATAAACTTCCTAAGGCCATTGTAATGTTTTTTTGCCATCCAACCTCTCACGTGGTCCATTTGATCATTGGATATGCTTCATCAGAATCGAAAACACAATTATCAGCTCGATCGAAAACTTTTTGTGACACCTTAAAAGTTTTTAATGGTGGGATTCAATCGCTATTGTTTCCTTTGGTGTGGTCCACTTGAAATTTGGATCTACCTCATTTTTGGGACTGTGTACTAAAATGATATGCTGAAATGGATGAATGGGGTGGATTTCTGGCATATATCATGGTGGGCCCATGGAACAATGTCCAATAGCCACCTCGTTATTGGCAACATGATAAAGCAGATGAGTCACGATTTGGCTAGTGACGTTAGCCAGATGGCCAGTGGTTGGTGCTATATAGGCCTAATCGTGATGTATTTATTTGATTTACGCTGTCCATCCATTTTTTCAGATCATTAACATCAAGCATATATAAATCTCAGGTGGACCACACAACAGGAAATAGTAGTGATTGAATGCCCACCATTAAAAACCTCCCAGGGTTCATTGTAATGTTTATTCGACATCCAACCTGTTGATTAGGTCATATAGACCAATTTGATGCAAAACTTGTGGCCCTTGAGAAGTTTTTAATGGTGGGCATTCAATCAACACTGTTTCCTGTGATGTGGTCCACTTGAGATTTGGATCTACCTATTTTTTAGGCTTATACTATAAAATGATCCAAAAAAATGGATGGATGTGTCAGTATGTCAAACAAGTGTCATATCCAAGCCATCCATCACCAAGTATACCACTATATAGATTTCATGTCTCAAGAAAGGTATACTTTTTTAGTTCGTTAACTTTTGCATGGCTTAATTATCATATGCTAGTTGCATTTGTATTATATGAATTCATTTTGGTTACAATTGGAGTGATTTCTTACAACAGAGCATGATTTTTGGACCCCATTTATGAAAACTTATTATTTAATGCATTATTTTTGTAATTTTTTTTTTAATTCCTAAATATGCAAATATGTGTATTTAGGCATACCCTGAAGTTTCATTGGAAAATTCCATCATTTTCCCCATGTTTCGCCATTTTTCTTCACATTTCCGGTTATCGACGATATTATCGGCGATAACGATATTATATCTTTATCTCTAGTCAGCGAAACTTGTAGCGATACCGACAACTCGAACACTGTATGTATGTTCACCATGTATGGACGCTACTGCTTGAACCTAAGGTACCAAACTCACCAGTGAATCCCGTTAACCTTGTTACCTCGATCCGCTAAGACTCATGAGCCGGACATGGTGGTATGGGACACCGTGGTTGAGCTGTAGGTCTACGCTGGAGCGACGAGCCTCCCCGTAGTGACCAGTGAGCAACACCGTCTCGTGAGCCGAATATGGTGGTATGGGACACTGTATTCGAGCTGTCGGCCTACACTGATCAGGTGACGAGCCCTTCGTAGTGACCTCGAGCATATTCTGAGACTGCGTTGAGGTGACGAGCCTTCCCGTAGCAACTAGAGTATAAACTAGGCCTATACTGATCAGGTGACGAGCCCTTTGTAGTGACCTAGAACCGCAACATCGTATGAGATTTACTAGGACTGACGACCCTAGAATGGATCATTATTTGGGAAATGATATAAGGGAGGTACCTTAGTTTCCCAATTCTGCTGTATGAAAAGGACTAATAAGAACTTGGAAATCACGCTCATGCACCGCATTGCATGTGCCGTTTGGCGTTGGGTAGAACATTAAGGAAGTGACTGACATGCCGCGACCGTGAGATGAAGATCGCAGAGGGAGTGCAAGCGAGGGCATGCATCATTACTACATACCATTCTTGCATTAATCAGAGTACTTAGAGATGTTTGATTGTATTGCTTTATCATTACTGCTTGACTGAATTGATAACATGTTAACCTTTGCTTTATAGCTCCACTGAGTTGATCACTCATTCCCACGTTACGGGACGGTGTTTTAAACACCAACCAGACCCTGTTTTAGTTTCAGATGATGGCGATGCTTACGAAGCAGAGCCGGACTTTTATGATGTCGAGAAGGGTTTCTCCTTTATGCAGCTATCAGGCGGGTCTATATAGACCATGTTTTGATCGACGGGGTTACAGGGGTGCTGATAAGATACCATTACACTTGTTATTTTGCACTTTTGGAACACCCATGTATATTCATTTTGTTCATTTTTGGTGTATATATGTATATATTTAACCTGGTAACATGTTTACACTCTGGAGACTTAAAACAATTTATATATTTTATATATCTATCACAGTCTTCCGCTTGCGTAATTTAACTGTCTCTGGAGTATGATATGTTGTTTTGGTATAATCTCACTCATGTTTAATGCACTAATACGGACAACATTTAATCATCATTATCTATGTTGCATAAGTGATGCGTTGGAACTTGGGAGTGGAGCTTATGCTCGACCCCCGATTTTCAGGGCGTTACACATTACATATCGCACCCTTGGGATACGGATATATATTGGTTATTGCATGGGATATATCAGTTGTATCGCGTAATGTATCACTGTTGTTGGAAACATGGGGAAACATTGGGAAATTGGTTGAATTTTCCAATGAAACTTCAGTGATTGTTAAAAAAGACATCAATACACACTTATAAATCAAAACATTACAAAAAACAAGTGCACGTAATATGTTTTCTTTGTATGGGGTCCTAATCTATGCATTGTCTAACTGAATTGATGCAAGTATATTCAAAGTCTATTCATATAATTTATAAATGTAAGAAGACATATGGAAACATAAGCAATACATTTAAAAGCAAAAGAAGAATCACTAGATCAAGTTACATACATGTTTGATTTTTGTTTGGACATAAAGATTACAACTAATTTGCGAGAAATTGAAAATTTTTAATTTTTTTCAATTTTCCACAACTCGGCCCATCTCCTCCAAATCTTGAAATCGAAGCTCCCAATCCAAAACATGAAAAATCATGAATTTGTAACAATTTGGTATTGATTTAACGTGATTTACAGGAAAAAAATGATCGAAAATGCTCATCAGATCAAATATATCCCACTAATTGTGCGTTTCGTATTGCACAAGTGGGATACAAGATATATCGTGGGATATATTGACCGATATCAAACTTAAAACATTGATTGAGACAATGGTTGAATTTTTTAATGAAACTTCAGGGATTGTTAAAAAAGACCTTAATACACACTTTTAAATCCTAACATCTCAAAAGAGAAGTGTATATAATATCGGCCGATATCGTCAATACTTCAAATACTGATTGGGAAAATGGTTGAATTTTTCAATGAAACTTCAAAGATTGTTAAAAAAGACTGTAATACACAATTCTAAATCATAACTGGAGGTGTACACGAGTCAAGCTTGGCACAACTTGACTTGGCTCGGGCACTAGCTGACCCCAGCTTAAACTCAGTCCTCGAGCCTGACTGGCCAGCTCAGTCCGGTTCAAGCCAAGATCGAGCCGAGTTCGCTTGTGCAGCATTTTCACAAACACATGGACTGCACCTTCAAATTCTCACCGTATTTAAAACAACAGCAGTGGTTTTACAAGTATTTCATCAAACACCTTGTAGGCAACATCAAAATCAAGAAAAAATATATATTTGTTTCATATACATACGTTCCTTACCACTAGCCGACACTTCGTTGAGTCATTTCATCAGACACTTGGTGAGCAACATCAATATCAAAGTAACCGAGTCACCGAACTGGTTCGATCCGAGTCGAGTCAAGCACAAACTTGGTTCGAAACTTTTTCGAGCTCAAAAAATCAGCTTGACTCGGCTCGAACTCAGTTTCGAACCAAGTCGAATCGAGCTTTTACAAGTCGAGTCGAGCGAGCTAACCGAGGTAACTTGGTTCGTGTATAGCACTAATCATAACATCTCAAAAAAGAAGTGCACATAATAGGTTTTCTTTGTATAGGGTCCCAAGTTGTGCGTTGTTTGACTGAACTAATGCATAACATTTAGAGTGTATGTGATGATCATTTCATTGAATACTCTTAAATACTTCGAAACTAATCTCAAGTGACAGTTGGTTAAAGGGGCATTTCAAAAATATATATAATATTTTAATATTTTTTTAATTAATTTTTAATTTTGAAAATTGACATGAACTTAACAAATCAGTAGATCAGCTCTCATACATGCTTGATTTCATGTTTGGAGTCTAACATTGCAAGTAGTTTGGGAGAAATTAGGAAAATTTTGAAATTTCCCCAAATTCCCCAAATCAGATCACCGACATTCAAATTTCGAAACTAGAGTGTATGTGATGATCATTTCATCAAATACTGCTAAATATTTTGAAATTAGTCTCAATTGATAGCTAGTTGAAGGAAAATTTCGAAAAAAAAAAAAAAAAAACATGGAGAACATGAAAAACCACTAGATATCAAGATCAAAGTTCCAACTCTATGATTTTTCATGCAAAACATGGAGAACATGAAAAACCATTTGACACCGAATTGAAAATGCTCACCGGATCGAACATGTTGGATATATCGACACTACCTGTGCGTTTCGTATCACGCAGGTGGAATGTAAGATATATCGTGGGATATATCAAGCGATATCGTTGATATTTAAAACATTACATGTAGTAAGGTAGTGTGGGAGTTCACATCATTCAACATTATGATTCAAAAAGCTTGTAATGAGACATGTACAAGAGCACTCCTAAGTGCCCACGTGGCACGTACACATGATCCTAAATACTTATTAGGTAGGGCCTATATAGATGCTTTGGCCCAAAAGTAAGTTAATACACTCATCACGCGAGCCACATGCATGAATTTTTTTTTTAAAAGGTTAAAATTATTGATCGACGGTCCACAATCAATGTACATGTGGTCCCAAAAGAAAATGTAGGTGTGGTCCACTAGATGTGTGGACCAACATTACTTTTGGATGAGTGCATTTATAGTGGGGTTTTCTCGAATAGCAACTTTGATATACATAGGTGCCAGAACATGTGCGGTCATGTTTCCCACAGATAATTATCCATCATTTACCATTGTAGAGATTATCACCAGAAACACGCAATGAGATGGGCCACAACATCTAGGTAGGGCTTGCCCAATTAACATCTTGGATTTGCACACATGCCGCAACATATGCATCCATGATTGCTTTAGTGATTGCATTACACGAGTCTCATTTATGGTTCATCATTATTATCGTGGAGATTTTATCGGTATTTTCCAAGGTGTTCAATAGTAGTAACAATGGGCGTAATGGCCATCACTGTTACCATTATGATATGGACCATAATAGCCCTCATAATGGGCATTACATTTTTTCTAATATGTTCAGGGACTCTTACAAGACAGTGATTGCAAAGAGAACACCTGCTACATCATTATTCGGGTAAGAAAAACAATGACGTCACATGTGAGTGGAAAAAGAGGAGATCACCGTATCGAATTCTATTGTGTTGACTCATAGTGATCATCTTCTCAAGAATAACCCTTGAATCCACAAGGAGAGAAATCTCTAAAAGTAAGAGATAAAATTGATATTATTGATGAAAGGTCTAAGTAAAGCCTCTTTACAAAGCCATTAACATGACATTATAAGCCCTAAATCCTAAATTCCTAACATTCACAAAATAGCAAACTTTCATAAAATAGTAAACAACTTCTGAACTAACTCAAATCTTTCTCATGATTCAAATAAGGACCTCAAGCTATTCCAGGACACTCCAAATCCTATAATACCCCCCAAAACAAAAAGCATAACTTACTAAAAATAATAAAATTTGACTAAAAACTCAACGACATATCATATGTTCGAAATGGATAACTAGTTGCGAAGTTATGGCCATTAGAAGCTGTAGTGCTATAGCGTGTGGCTAGACCCTTAAATCGAACTTTTAGCCTAATTTTTTTCAATCATAGCCATCCATGTGGTTGTCCTTGACGTTGTCTTACATTAGACCCTCAACTTGAAAAATCAAACTTGTTCTCAAGTTTAGAATGATAGTAGCACATTACTCCATACTGTGTCTTCTTCAGTGCCAACACGTTGGAACTTCATAAAATAGAGCTTTATAAAATGAAATCTCACCTTCTCCTTCTTTGCAATCCTCCACGTCTCTTTAAACTTTGGTTGTTGTTGATGAGGTAAAAATGTGTTGATCTTTCATCATGATGACCGCAAAAGTGTCCATTAAATTGTCCTTAACCGTCAATCCATAAATTCTTTCTATTTGGCCATTCATCAACTGATGTTTTGACTCAATTAGAATTTTTTCAAGATAATCTATCAATCTATCAAATAATTCGATGGTGGATTCATCAAGAGGCACTCCATTTGAATAGGTCCACTCTTATCCTTCATCTGTATAAGTCCACTCATCTCTTCTTTAACATCTAATTGGCTAAAAAGCATCTAGCTCCCTAGGTTAGCCTCGCCTCCATAGGATAGTAATTTAAGGTTTAGCATGGGTGTTGTACTAGTTGGACTCCGTAACTAGCTAACTATGAGCGCCTTCAATAGTTGTGAGCCGTTTATTGCCACAAACATGTTTAAGATCCATGGCCCGATCAATCCTCACATGCAACTCCTGCATTCAATGTCAAATTCTCGATAAAAGGCCATCAACTCTGTGCTTCTCAATGCTTGTTTCGCTAGAGCACTGTTTATAGGATTGTTGCTGCTCGATCCACTATTGGAAGCCATCCATCTGAGGGAAAGACCTTGCTTTGATATTAATTGGCGTAGTGGCTCTAATATCAAATAACATAATGGGTTGATGCAGGACATGAAATTAAATATGAGGTGCAAGATTTCAAGCTTTAGATCATACAAATTTATAAACAATCACAAAAAAATAAATTCACATCCCACATATGTTCAAACATTCAACTAGGGGAATCTACGGGGGTCCAAGCCTACACACATTTGGAGCTGGATCAAGTAGAATTATAAACCAAACAATACCCAATGGAGTGTAGATTCATCCAATCCTGCAAAGGACTGTTCCCCAATTCGAGAGATTCACCATGTTTCAAATAGGGGAAAACCTAGGGTTTGCAAAAGTTGGAAATACGTAGGATCTGGGATTTTCTAGGGTTAGGGTTTGGGATTTAAGGCGAGAGAGGAGAGGAATAGAGGAGAGAGAAGAACCTGAGAAGGATCCTGTGTGTGAACAGCAGGCCCACCTGGACGCAAGTGCGTGGCTGTCTTGCCGCACGTATGTGAGGCCTACGAAACTGAAAAAGGACTCCTTGGGTGTGGTCGGCCAGGGGAGGCCCACTCTCACACCAAATTTCACGACGATCCGCATTCCGGTGTGTGCGTGGTGCTCCGCCGAAGTTTCAACCCCTTAGGTGTGCCAAAATCTGAAAATCTACTGTAGTGGAGAACTTGGGCACAAAAAAAAAGAAGATAAATCTGAAGAATGGAGGGCTGTGGAAGATGGTGGATGTGGGTGAAAAAGATGAGGATAATTTGGAATAGTTGTGGCTTCGCACCATGGTAGTTAGCCCTTCGAGGAAGGGAAGGTTTCGCACCTAATTAGCTTATTCGACTCAGAGGGATAAAGAAGAAAAAACGCAAAATTTTATTCATAAGCTTCAATGAAAAAAAACAAACCTACATGGGGTTGCCTATTTATAAGAAAACTTTAAACCCCAAAAGCCGTACCATTTGCGCACACTATTACTTGGAGATGAAATAACAAAAATAACAACTAATCAACGCAATCAAAATTGTTCATGAGGTTTCTAATAACGATAATAACCAAAACTCAAAATCCTAAATCATCTAGGGTAGTGGGCCACGATCATGAGATCCAATAGTGAAATCCACATAATGATCGGGTCCACTCCAATGCTCCATAGCACGGGCCCCTAACTAAGAGGTCCTCCATAGATGTTGTCGTCGATCCAGATCGATAGTGGGGCCTTCCTATTCCTTAAGTACATGCGTAGGGTGGGGGCGTGCGCGTGTGCATGATGTTCCCATCAACTCTCCCCGGCTGCAAAGATTTCTCCACTGGCGAAACAAAACTCTTAAACCGCTCCAAGATGTAAGGATCAAGTTTCTAAAGCTCCTCCTCAGTGAGCCACACACTGTCTGAAGTTGAGCGTGACTTCCACCTGATCAGGAACTTTTGAAATCCGACGTCCAACGTCGATACTATCTTATGGTCCAAAATATCCTCTATCTCCTCTTTGGGTGTGGGAAGGGTAGGTATGGGAGGTAGAGGTTGGGAAGATGGGTCGGGAAGAGGCCATGAATCAAGGGAAAGGTCTGGGGAATCAGGATGGTTCGGTGCAAGGCTGGACAATGTATTTGTGGTCCCCTGAAATGCAACTAGATCATCCACATTGAATGTGGAACTAATTCCAATGGAAGGTGGAAGATCTACCACATACGCATTAAGACCGTTTCGTTTTATAATTTTGAATGGTCCGGCGTTACGCACATGTAATTTACGAATGGCTCCCTGAGGGTACCGCTCTGGCCTGATGCGGAACATCACAGAGTCCCCTACATTGAATTCCTTGAATCGTTTATGTTGGTCTGCAAAAATTTTCTAATGTTCATTACTAGTATTGATCTTTTGCCTAATTTCTTGATGCAATGAATGAATGTGATGTGCAAAGGACTCTGCAGACTCTGATAACCTATGGGACAGGGACATAGGGACAAGATCAATAGGCTTCCTAGGAACAACATCACACCAAAGTGTGGCTTTATATGATCCCAACTGAATAGGAATAAGACAACGGTGCGATACTGGACTGGAAGTTTCATCAACCCAAGACACTATAGGGTTGAGGATAGGCTTCAAGCTTCAAGCTTAAACGGTTCACAGTGCTAGTTGATGCCACGTTGGTACAACTACCACTATCCACGCTCATCTTGCAGCTCTTATCATCACATTTTGCGTGAGTATAGAGGGTCGTCTTGTGGCGCCAATCGTCGGTATTCTTTGCTTGAGCAAAGGCGCGACGCAAAACTGCAAGGGTCGCAGACTCTTGCACTCCCTCTTCCTCATCACTAGGGGTTTCTACTGGCTCATATTCTTCCTCCTCACTGTCACTTTCTGGGTGCACTACTTTTACTTGCCCATCAATAAGGAACACATTGGTGCCCTCTCTTGTGCCACACTGGTGGGCAAAGTGACCAAACCCTTAACATCTAAAACACCTAGATGTATCACTTTTACGCGAGCTAGACCCAACAACTCATTTATCCTTATCATCCTTGGGCCCAAACTGAACACTACTGGAAGGCTCGTATTGATATCCAGTGCTAGGCTTAGCCCCAAAAGGGTTGGCCTTAGCGCCAGAATCGCGAGGCTCAAACCGCCTTTCCACAGGTGTTTTGAGGTATTGCTCGACCTCCAACACTACTTAATACATCTGTTCAAGAGTGTCTATGTCCTTGGCGAGCAACTCTCTCCTAATGTCAGAACGGAGGCCCGTCTTAAATTGAGCAAGAGTGAGTACGGGATCCTTATCAACTTCACACCAAGTCAAGTTCTCTTCGAACTTCTCAATGTATTCAGTCACACTCATGGAACCTTGTCGAAGAGACTGCCATTCTTCAACCAACCTCAAGTGATAGGAGAAAGGGAGGTACTTTTCCTTAAGAGTTTCTTTCATTTCTCCCCAATGGACTATTGGGGGCTTCTTCGACCTTTCTTTCTTTCGCTCCACAGTGGCCCAAAACCTCTTTGCTTGGCCCACAAGCTTCTTCTTGGCAAATCGAACTCGACGAGCATCCAACATGTCGTACCACCCAAAATAGTGGTCCATATCCGCCAACCAATTTAGAAAAGCTTTAGGGTCCAAGTGGCCATCAAACGTAGGGGCCTCTACTCTAACTCCCTGGAGGAGTCGCGCATCTGGGTCATAGTGATCATGATGCCCCTCGCGAGGTGGATGCACGAGTGCACGCCCAGACCGATTCCTTGTCCACCTTCATTCCTTTGTCTATCCTCCTGACCACTTGCTTGAGATTGGGCATCTTCTCCAATGGTGGGGTTTGCCCGGGCAGAGGTCTCTAGTTGAGTAACGCGCACATTAAGCTATTCAAAGCGTTGGTCAATACGTTGTTCTAAGCGCCTACCCAAAGACTCAAACTGTCGGGTTATATTGTTCATTGACTCTTGCAATTGCTCCATGTTTAGTGTAGGATGCAAGCCAAAACCACGACCAATATGTGAAGGGATACAACTACTCACTCAACTCAAGGACCCTCTAATACAACTATAAGTGTCTAAATGGAACCGAATGATCCTATAGGACTCTATATGAGAGAAACTACACAACGCTACTAAAATTCCAGCAATATGACTGCCTAAATAGTTTGTTAACAGAAAATTCAGCCAAGAAATTTGGCGATGTTCTGACAACATAAAATTCAGCCAAGAAATTTGGGGATTTTCTGACAACACAAAATTCAGCAGCCCATATTGTGACTTATGGGTCCTAATCAGCCCTATATGAGGAGACTTGATGCAAAAGAAACGTGAATAGACTAAACCCTAAACATGTAATACATTCCCCTATGAAAACCCTAATCTCTGTTACCAAATTTAATGCAGGACATGAAATTAAATATGAGGTGCAAGATTTTAAGCTTTAGATCATACCAATTTCTAAACAATCACAAAAAAAAAAAAAAAAAAAAAAAAAAAAAATCAAATCCCACATACGTTCAAACATTCAACAAGGGGAATCTACGGGGGTCTAAGCCTATACACGTTTAGGGATGAATCAAGTAGAATTATAAACCAAACAATACCCAATGAAGTGTAGATTCATCCAATCCTGCAAAGGACTGTTCCCCAATTCAAGAGATTCACCATGTTTCAAATAGAGGAAAACCTAGGGTTTGCAAAAGTTGAAAATACTTAAGATCTGGGATTTTCTAGGGTTAGGGATTTAAGGCGAGAGAGAAGAGGAATAGAGGAGAGAGAAGAACTCGAGAAGGATCCTGTGTGTGGACAGCAGGCCCACCTGGACACACGTGCGTGGCTGTCTGGCCGCACGTGTGTGGGGCCTACGAAACTGAAAAAGGACTACTTGGGTGTGGTCGGCTAGGGGAGGCCCACTCTCACACCAAGTTTCGCGACGATCAGCCTTTCGGTGTGTGCGTGGTGATCCGCCGAAGTTTCAGCCCCTCTGGTGGGCCAAAATCTGGAAATCAGCTGTAGTGGAGAACTTGGGCACAAAAAAAAAAAAAATCTAAAGAAGGGAGGGTTGTGGAAGATGGTGGATGTGGGGTGGAAGAGATGAGGATGATTTGGGATAGTTGTGGCTTCGCACCACGGTAGTTAGCCCTTCGAGGAAGGAAGGATTTCGCACCCAATTAGCTTTTTCAACTCAGAGGGATAAAAGAAAAAAAATGCAGAATTTTATTCATAAGCTTCAATGGAAAAAAAAATCTACATGGGGTTGCCTATTTATAAGAAAACTCTAAACCCCAAAAGCCGCGCCATATGCGCACACTATTACTTAAAGACGAAATAATAAAAATAACAACTAATCAATGCAATCAAAATTGTTCATGAGGTTTTTAATAACGATAATAACCAAAACTCAAAATCCTAGATCATCTAGGGTAGTTGGCCACGATCATAAGATCTAATGGTGGAATCCACATAACGATCGGGTCCACTCCAATGCTCCATAGCACGGCCCCCTAACTAAGAGGTCCTCCATAGATGTCGTCGTCGTTCCAGATCGATAGTGGGGCCTTCCTCCTCCTTGAGTACTTGCGTAGGGTGGGGGGCGTGCGCGTGCGCATGATGTCCCCATCATGGGTGCAGGGATAAAAGAGAGGTGATCACTGTTTTCTTCCCTAAAACAGCCCTTGAATCCACAAGGAGAGAGAAATCTTTAAAAAAACGAAGATAAAATGGATATTATAGATGAAATTCTGAACAAAGCATCTTTACAAAACCATTAACATGACTTATATAAGCCCCAAACCGTAAATTTACAACTTTCGTGAAATAGTAATCTTTCCATAAATTACAAACTTACTAAAAAAAATATTAAACTAAATGACTTCTAAACTGTCTCAAACTCTTTCTCATGACTCAAGTAAGGACTTCAAGCTATTCCAGGACAGTCCAAATCTGAAAATACCCTACTATTGGAACCATCTCAATTTTCTCTCGATTGTTTTAGCTATTACTGGGACTACTCCTAGGTTGCTAGAGATAATCATATTCTTAATTCTACCCTTCCTAATCTATCCACACATCTATCTCAACACTCATCTCTGCAGCACTTGATCTATGCTCATGCTACTTTGTAACTGCCCAACGCCCTGCCCAAAAGCATAGACTTCTTTCTTTAAGCTTGAAAGAAAAAAAAAAAAAAAAATCTAATACGCAGAAATAATAAAAATAAGAGGATGGGATGAAATACCAGGAATCGTATAGCTTGTTTGATATGCTTGAGCTCATCCCAAGAAGAACCTACATACTGCATTTTATTTTATTTTATTTTATTTTTTTGTTTATTTAGGAAAACAGAAATAGAAGAAATTAGGCAGTGTGACAGAAATTAAAATGAAGTACCTCCTCAGTCGCAGCATAGCACCATTCTTCTAGTTGAGCTAATCCCGCTTTGACATATTCACCATTACTAAATGAGCAACACTCTCGCCTCAATAGAAGGCTGTGGAGGGAAAGATAGCATGTATCATAGTAAAGTGAACAACTTTTAGTATGCAGCAGACTATAACAACTCTTTGAAAAGACAAGCTAAAGGCTAACCCTGTACCTGTTGAATAACTGTACATTGATGAAGGAGAAAGTCTGTGAGAAAATCTTATGAATTAAAAAGGGGGGCACCTGACGAAAGAATATGCGAAAAGTAAGTCTGGAGAAATCTAATATCAGATGAGGAAAAGAAGAAGACAAGGAAACAAGTTGAACCTCCCCATAGGCAATTAGAGTTCAGTTAATTGGTTTTGGGGTTGGCCTCAACAAGGGAACCTACTCGAGCAACTCATACATCAAGTTACAGAATAGAACATGTTTGGACTGATGCATTTTTTGTGATGATTTGAGGGAAACTTTAGAAGGAATGATAGAACCAGATCTCTCTATCCATGTTTTATGTCCAACCGAACACCCTCATCCCAAAATTTATGGACAAGAGTCACAAGACAACTCCCATACTGACAATTATGATTGCAGCAACGACATCCCAAGAGGCCATGAGGGCAAGTTTGGGGGTTCCTAAAAATTTGGTGGAAGCATGTGTCCACCACCTACAATGAAAATGCAACGCTAACAGTCGGACTCATTATCATTGCATTCTCATTTTGGCGTAGGTTTTGCAGAAGGAAGCATTTGGCAGAGCCCACTATTTGCATTTTTAGGTGCACCAAATGGTTCAACCCATAGTTTAAAATCTCAAAAACTCGAATCGATGGGTCGGGTTGACTTGATGACTTGATTCAATATTTCAACATTAAACTAGGAAATATTCAACTAATAATAGGTACTTAGAACAGTATGATTATAATAATAGGTGAACAAAATCACAAAACAACTGTGCAATTTCATGGCTGCTGATAGGATAATGCTTGTTTGAGGTTGGGAGTTCAAATCCCCAACGAATTGCATTTTTCTTTTTCATAAAGGAACTTACTCAGCGAGTGACTCCGTCCAAGTCATGTCAAGTCGACCGAATAGGCAGGCCGACTCGACGAGTCAGTTCAAGTCAGAACCAAGTCAACTTGCCAGCTAGTTTCATGGTGGCTCAGCTCAATTTCTCGTTGAATCGAGTCGACTTGGCCTTTTGACTCGAGTCATAGAACTATGGTTCCTCTACAAAAAGGTGCATGGGGAGGCTGCTATCTGTTTCATTTTCATCCGGAAAAGGTAAAAGAGCTATCACTTATTAGATAGAGACAAAAGACAAATCAGGAAAGAAAAAGGGAAAAGAGACATCTCTTATCAGATAGAGACATAAGAAAAATCAATAGAGATTCAACTAACAAGATTTGCTTTCAGTGTGTTCAAGAATTTTCCAAGCATCTCCACAATCCCTTGCCAGTGAGCAATCAATTCTTGCTGAGCTGCAGCGTTTGCAATTGAACGGGAAGATACCAAAATTATTCTGGATGTTCTTGGTGCCTACATATTCAATGCCATAGATGGGAATTATTCCAAATAATCAGTTAATGGAAGGAAAAACAGTGTGATGCCAACCAAGCCACCATAACTGTTATCTTTTAATACGGAATATAAGTCTTAAGAGCATCAAAGGAATGAGAATACCTGGATACACGCCACAAGCAATGGAGAAATTGCATTCTTCAGATTATCCCGGATCATTCCATATAGCTTTTCTACATATGCTGTAAGTTGCTGTTTAAACAGCAAAGCAGGGTATTTGGCTTCAACTTGGCGCAAGCTATCTATTTCACCGACTGGACCTCCATTTATGAAAGCAAGGTCGACGCTTTTAGGGGCTCCCCGGAAACTCTAAATGAAATCATAGAGCCAGATTGAACAAGTATCCTGGAGACTGGCTATCTTCAAAAGTATAAAATTTAATAGAAACATATAAATAACAGTAAATAAAAGGACAAGACATGGTTTGCATTCACCAGTCACCTCCGTTTTCTTAATGGTGGAGATTCATCCACTCTCAATGCGGCAGGCATGCAAATCAATCCAAAACAGTCCAAATTGTGGGGTCCATCATGTATGTAGCATAGCCTGAAAGTTACACTGACAAATACTACCTACTGCCCAATTGGTAGCAACAAATGGAGAACTAAAATTAAATAGGTCTTTGGTCTAAATTCAACATGCAAGACTCAGATGGTTAAGATCATCTGAGCAGTGTGATTTTTGGGCTACTGGATTCTAATACATGGTAAGCAACATGTCCAGCGGATGAGTCGCCACCATTTAGAAAATAATGGTGTATACAGACTTAGTCTATCCCTGAACACAAAACTGTTTCTTACTTGAGTCATCCTTCCAAATAGACTGGCTGATGATGGTGGACGGCGTTGTGTAGTTGTGCCAGAAGCACCACTTGCTTTTAGAGTGCGCTGGAGTAGCAACAACAAAGTGGACGTGTTTGATAGCCAATAGGCCAATATGTCATTGTCCTCTTGAGTCTTCAATGTATAGAGATAGTAGTTCAGTTACACAAAAAGTAAAAATAAAATGAAACCACAGTATAGAAGATCACTGTACGAACCTCAATGGCATGGCCTATGGCCTGAATAATCCGGTCGAAAACACTCGTGCGTTCAACTTCAAATGATCCCCATTGAAGAAGGCACTTGTAAAGAATGCAGGCAGCAATGGGTTTGCTTCCTGTGAAGCCTAGGTTCTGTGCAATGCATCGAATCAGCAATTCCTGGTTCTCCTGAAAATAGTGATGGCCATCGAATCAGTTAGTAACAGAATCTTTTTTACCCTCAAAAGGCGTGAAACATGGTTTGTCAGGAAACCACAACGAAATGTACTGAGAGTATGCATGGTGTAAGGCAATCTTAACGGAATACTTGTTGTTTGTCATTGAGAGATTTCTGTGGTTTCGCCTCTACTTCAGAAGGTTCCCTTGGGGTTGTTCCAGCACTTGGTGAATCCTAAGATATTTTCACGGATGATCAACAGACAGCCATTGCCAAAGAATCTAAACATATAGTATCAGATATGGATCCCAGCTAAGGCTACTTATGAGAGTTGCCATCTGGATCCTATTCTCCCTACATATGTGCCAATGGTGGCACATGCGTGCAAGATCAAGATGTTCATTAGGTGGCCCCACCATATATATTTCACAGCCTGAGAATCATGCCGATCTACACACATAATTAGATATGGACCATTGGTCAATTTTTAATGACTTCCATTTTCTTCATACATGTGTGGCCCACTTGATGAATGGACCAGAATGATTTTTTTGGCCACATAGCATACATGGAGGCATCAACCAGATAAATAACCTGGATTTCATCCACATGGCATGTTTGTGTGGGAGGAGAATAGGATCTTACTGCAGCCACTGCATTTCCTCATGAAGAAGAAAGAATCCACTTACTGTAGTTGTCTTTGTATCTACATTTACAACATGACCACTCTCCGGAGGACTCTGTCAAACAAGAGACACAAGAAACACCTCGTTAAACATTGTACAGCAACAATTGTTAATCGGGGGTCATCAAGAAGATCTTCTGATGTAGGCACCTGAAGAGTTGATTTATGTTGTCCAGAGAGAAACTTATTATTTTGAGCCATGGAAAGAGCCTGCTGACGAAGGACTTTATTTTCCGATTCTAAGTTGGAAAGAGTCTCTTCAAGCCTGATTTTTCAAAGCACAAATAGGGCATTGACTATACCGGATGCAATACATAGGAGCAGCATAGACCACTTAAAATATAAAGGTGTGAACTAGTGAACAATGAATCATTTCATTTCTAGATGGTCACATGGAATTTCAAATATCAAGTAATCTTGAAATGGGATGTGCTGATGTCAAGGCTAACAAAAAATGTCAACCGTAGGAAACCAGGGAAACCAAAAATACTGACTGGTCAATATATCATAGTATTCACAAATATGAAAATAAGTTTGATGCAATAGAAAAATCAAGTCTTCTTCATAAAAGCATCCTAAACATAAAATAATGGCATGCACTTGGAAGTGAGATTACATCGCCTACGAACAGGAAAAAGTAGCAAAGTTAGAAAGGGGGGGGGGGGGGGGGGGGGGGGGGGTGTTCCCAATCATGTAGGGAAGCTACTAGGCCAAGGAGCATTTATCAAAACTCATCTTCAATGCCACTGATGTAGTTTTATGGCTCCGAGATCTTGCAGATGATCAAATTAGAACAATAAAGGGAGCGTGTGACAAAGAAAGGTATAATCATTTGTAAATTTTATGTATTTTATTGTTGAAAGGTGTCCTACTAACACCAACTCAATAGGATAAAAAATGTAATAGTGAATAAAATACCTGGAAAAAAAAAAAAAATCAGCGTGCATCCAGTTTTCCTGTTAGTCTTGTGAACACTGGTGTTCTGCAAAAGAGGTGCTGTTGCACAGAAACCAGCAGAAGATTCTAGGTCCCATTGTTTGGGTAGGAACCTAAGACAATCATTTTACAAATTTTGACCCGAGACGCACCAAACTGATGTTGACTATGTGTTTGATGATGAATTTTCATTTTTTTTTCTGTCATAGGTACACTATTTCAAACAAATTACAA
This sequence comes from Magnolia officinalis, assembly GCA_021015155.1. Lineage (NCBI taxonomy): Eukaryota > Viridiplantae > Streptophyta > Magnoliopsida > Magnoliales > Magnoliaceae > Magnolia > Magnolia officinalis. The sequence continues at coordinate 76,819,783 of JAJHSJ010000007.1, forward strand.
AATATTAACAAAAGGAGCCCTGTTTGAGAGGACTCAATCAGTTCTGATTGAGGATTTTCTTCTTGGCACAAGTGCCAAGTGCCAATTTGGAAACATTTGTGCGAGATCTGGGTTGTTCATTGGGAAAGGCCCATCATCGACATGACCAGGCTAAACGATCAAGCTGGCCCACTCATCAGGTGGGCTGAAAGTGTATGAGAAAATGGTCCAAAATCTACATTTACATGCAGCCAGCCAGATGGTGGCTTGATTTTCAACCAAGGCATGTTCAGTGTGGGTCCTCACTTGATGAATCGCTTGGATCCCACACAAGTGCTGTACCACTGTGCAATGAAGAATTCCCTCAATCTCATATGGATGAGTCTTGTTGTATTCCACTTGCAAAATAGGTTCCACCACTATCAAGGCTTGCTCTTGATTATCTTACCTACTTCACAATCAACCAAAACTTCATTTCTTTAGGTTTAATTGCTATAAATTAGTTTATGTCACCACCCAATAGCTCAAGTAGAAAGATATAGATATCACACTTAGAATAATAAATCTAATTTAGACAAATGTGAAGTTTGGTTAGCCACGGATTCACAACAATGTTGGCTTATACTATTCTTAAGGGATTATAGATACCTTGTCAAAGATTCTTGAAGTTGACTTATTTTTCCTTCTGCTGCTTCTAACTTTTTGTGTTTCTCTTCACTTGCACGTTGTGCTTCAGTAAATTTACTCTTGAAATCATCAGCTCTTTCTGTTTCTGACTGTAACAAGCTCTGTGGAGGCATAAAGTGATGATCAACATTACAAAGCGAAGATGCCACAAGTCCCATACAACCATGTCAGTAAAGTCATTACTTGCCGAAAAAGGCATCTTTGATAAAGAAAACACATAGTAGGACCCAAGGAAAAAGTTTGAGAACCTGAAATCAACTCAAATTTGAAAATCTAAATCTACAAAATTGACTTGGCTGACTTTTTGAAAAACAAGTAGGTTGACAAGCTTGATGAAAGGAATATAGATCTAAGTGAGCTCCTAAATTGTTCACAATTAAAGTTCTTGCATATCTCTAATCTTTCGTTCCTGTAAAGATTGGCTACAGCCATGCTCCTATTAATTTTTTTTAAAAAAAAACTACTATAACATTTTTACATGCATCTTGATCGATATTCTAATGGTTTGCCTTTTTAGTTTTACTTAATAACTTATGTCCATGCAACATGGCTAATTAACCTTAGAAACCTAAGACATCCCCAAAATCCTGCAACGCGAACATTAGGAGTTAACCTGGTGATTTGAGTTCTTGGAAACCTTGGCAAATCTAGAGTCTTTAGAAAGGCCTAATCCAAACGCAAGAACCCCAACTCCTCCGAGGTGAAAGATGGTATTAGTAGTGCCTTCCAAATCCTTGATTCTGAAAGTTGCACCATGAGGTAATTGAGCAACACTAGATTTTCAATAGGGGTAGTCTTGGAACTTGGAACTTGGTCATATCCTTTCATTTGCACAACAAAATTTGATCCAGTCATTTTAAAACGTCCTATAATTGTACGAGGAATCCAAAGATTGTTATGGTGAAATTGGTGAGAACATGAAATCCATACATCTAAAATCCCTAAACAGGGAATCTCTCTCCTGCGGTAACGAGCTGTTCAAGAGCCTAGAAGAAAGAATCTAAATGACTAAATTACCTGTAAATGCTAAAGAGACCAAAATACCTTGCATAATTTAAACAATGTAATAGTGCAGTACGTCAATCCACATAATCATCATCTGAACTCTACTAATTTAGCCTCCTTGCAACCAAGGAAACATCTAAGCAACGGATATAATGCAGCATTACTAACCAACTGACAGAAATTACTGGTACGACATGTGGGAACTGAAAATCCCTCATATAGAAGTAAATATCACATGTATCGTGTGATATATCGCACAGAAACTTCATGAAATGGCATTCTATCATTGATACATACGATAATATCACATGTATCGATGGCACGATTTTAAAATCCTACAAAATTCAGGGAAATTTAAAAATTGTTAAAAACCAAAAAGCCCCTTTTTCTTCAAAGTTTTTAGGGGAAGTGTGTTGGTGTGTTTTGACAACTCATCAAAACATGATTTTGGTGGAGAAAAGGTTAGATTAAATGTATTGAAATTTGTTTATTTTGTATTCAAAAGAAAATAGCTGCAAATCCATATCTATGTATGGTTTTCATGCATTGACATGGATTTGAGGCAAGAGTTTTTAAATTTGAAGGTGGAAAATGGAAGAAATTGGGAAAATCCAAAATTCATCAATTTTCACCTTTCCAAATATAGATAGAGCATGGAAAAATTGTATGTTGATAAGTGTGCTCTGACCTACGGTTTGGGCCCACGCATTTATTTTTAAGAAAAACTTTAATTAAAATAATTAAAATTGATTAAAAAATTGCTTCTTTAAAAATATAGTTGACCATAATTGGTTGATCTACATATACATTGATGTGTCCAAACCAATCTACAGATCAGGTAATCATTTCTATTTTTTTTCAAAAAATATTGAATAAAATGATTATACATATATAGTGCAATGAAATACATATCAAAAGGGCATAAATTTGAGAATTATATGTTCCAAACTATTGCATCATTTCTGAAAAACAATTGCATTAAATGTAACCATTGTTTCTAAATATCAGTATCTACGAGTGTTATCAACCCAGCCAAAAAACAAAACGATATGGACACCTCGTATTATTATCCGCCTTGTATCGGTCAAAACATTTTTTAAGCAAAAACAATTAATGAAAAGTATAAAATAAAAGGAAAAAATTGAAATATTCAAGAATCTATCATCTTTTGTGTTTTGAACATGTACTCAACGGTATATTGGACCATTCTTTGGTAAGAATATTGTCTTTCGAGTTAACATGTTTGTAGTCGACCAAATGGACCTTAGTTGAACACAAATCAAGCAAGATTTGGTGAATCACACCCCGTTACATTAAAATACAACAAGAAGATAAAAACATAGCAATAAGATATTGCTTATGCTTTTTCTTTGAATCCCACTCAAACCTTTTGTTTTGATCCCAAATAGACCTAGAACTAGTCTAGAACGACTAAGGTTCCCATATGGTAGGAATTAGAAAGGAGGAAGAAAAATCAGAGAAATTTTGAAAAACAAATATCAAAATTGGGTCTTTATGGCCGTATCAGTGCTGATATACTCCGTATTAGCCTGTGGTTGACTTATTTTCCATGGGGCTGATACAACCCCATATTGCATATTGCAACAACCCAATACAAATACGATATGTTCATATTGGCCAGATACAAAACATGCTTATTTCAATCCATGGTCACAATCGATAGTCATAGCTACAATTTTTACACAGTATCCATAAATGGGTATATTGGTGCAGTTGGCGGGGATGAGTATTAGAGATATGTTAGAAGGTATATGACATGGCATCATTAACTCATGGTTTATGCACAATAATGTCATTATGTGGAGTAGTAGTATCATGGTTGCTCCAGTGGGGATAGTGACCACTTCCAACTACCTCATAACTCCATGTGGATATAAGACCTGTTAGTTGATTTTGAAAGATGCGGAAGCGTAAGGTTCTAAAAAAGAATCGGATCTTAGAGTTTCTTAATGAATCCGCATGTAGATGCAATTAAATTCCAAAAGAACATAAATCAAGGGTTGAGATTTTACCAGAGATTCATGCCTTGATCGTTGAAGAAGTCCAATGTTGATCCTCTTAAAAGATATGGAAGAGAAAGTTTCTCGTGCTCCCACAATAAGGGACATGCGCATGTAAGAGCTGTCCACAAGTGGACCACACACACATACGATGAGAAGAGAGGATGAAGAATCTCTCCCTTCTTTGTTCTTCTTTTTTCTCTCTACACGTCAGCGAGGGGGTGGGGGATGGGATTCTATAAAGAGCCAGTGTTTCAATGAGATACAACTATTACGGTGTTCCTCACCCCCACAAGCATCGGCAAGCCCTACATCATGAAGGCATATAATCCTGTCCATACATGAACCCAACTTGACCAAATCCTTCCACTCTCAAACTGTAAGGCCTGGTACCCTTCGAACCTCTCCGTGCCTGTTCATAAGCCGTCTGGGTACGCTCCATTGGGCTTCGGACTGTGTGCGCAAGTACACACCCAAGAGACCCAAAAGCTAAGGACCCGAAACCCACATTATAGTGACTGCCCCACCACCACAAGCGCAATGGTACCATCTGTGCATCGATGCAATAACCCGTTGGGGCAGTACGATGTAAAGAACTAAGTAATGTGCATGTGCATGAATACCCCATCTTCCAAGCAATACACCCCTCCCCTTACCCCTTACATCATGGTTATCTTATGTCATCAAAATGACGTCATCGGTGATGCCACCAAGCCAGTTTTTTTTCTAGAAACCATTAAGAGTATTAAATACCCCCATTAGCCCTTAAACCCTTGATTAAGGACATTAATCAACAACCTTTTTCAAAAGTCAAAGCATTCTTATCACTTTTGCTTAAATTAACGACGTGAACACCTCACATTTTCTAGAAAACATTAAGGGGAGCTAAACATTCTTTATTAGCCCTAAACCTTGCTTAATTAGCCAAAAGCTAAGATTTGTAAAGTATCTCTCTCCACCTTTTTTCTGAAGTAAAAAGTAAAAAAAAAAATAAAAAAAAATGGGGCCCTTTTCCTCAAAATAAAGGGAGATGGGCCACCTAAGGAGGCCACTTTTCTAGAAAAGTCACCTCATTAAGGCAACTTTATTAAGGGCCTAATCACCCTAATTAAGTCCCCTAATGAGTCAATGCATTGAGGAGATTGTGCCACCATCCTTCTAGCCTCTTCTCTCCTTAATCACCCTTCTCTCTCTATATAACCCTCAAAGCCTTAAGCTAAGGGCTTGGGTAGAATTTCAAGTAGTGAGAGAGAGAGAGTGGAGGGGGCTGATTCATCAAGGCAGTCTTAACCATCTAAAGTGATCCTAGTTTTAATCAAGGTGAGTGCACTCCCCCTCTCACATTTCCTTTGCATGGATTTCCTTGACTTTTTTCTTATTTGAAGTAGGTGTGGGATCAGTGGGTGGTGAACCTCACGGTGGAGATTAAGAACCGATCGAATCATCCGACAGTCGGATGGAAAGAAAAAACACAAATATCAATTTGATCCCAAATATGTGTGGGACCCACTGACCATGGGCCCCACTTTGATGTTTACAACCATCCAGCCTATTGAAAAGGTCACAAAGATCTGGATGTAGGGGAACCACAAAATCAGCCCGATCCAGCAGATTGTGGGAACCACTGTGATGTGTATATGCCATATGAACCATTCGAATGGTGGTCCCCATATATATATATATATATATATATATATATATATATATATATATATATATATATATATATATATATATAAGGTCAGTAGAAAGGGATGTGATGTCCCTATAGGATCCACCATGAATGTGGGCCTCACCATGTCAGTGGGACCCACCCACTGGGCAAGGCCCTTGTAAATGAAGCCAAACTTGATCTTAAGTGGGCCACGCCATAGGAAATAGTGAGGTTGAACGTCCACTGTTGAAACCTTCCTTGCCCCACCTTGATGTATATATTATGCATCCACTCCGTCCACTTGGTGGGGCCCTTTGTGGCCCACCGTATTGTATGGGTTTTATCCACCTCTTTCATTGATGAGTCACCCTGAAAAATGACACATATCCAAAACTCATGTGAACCACATCACTGGAAAAATTGTTGATTAAATGGCCACCATTGAAACTTCTTAGGGCTGCTAGACTGTCCAAACCGTTCAAATTGTGGGGTCACTATGGACCCCACCTTGATGTATGTGTTGTATACCCTAGTTGTCCATCTATTTTGATAGCTCATGCAATGTATGAGCCCAAAGTGCAGCAAATCCAAATCTAAAGTGGACCGCACCACAAGAAACAATGTTGATTCAACGCCTACCATTAAAAGCTTTCGGGCCCATTGAAGACCCCACCTTGATGAATATGTTGTATATCCATGTTGTTCTTCTATGTACCCCAACTGTGATTTGTGTGTTTATCCATGCCGACCATATGTTGGGCCGGCATGTGGGCCCAACAACGTAGGGTCACCCTGATGTATGTGTTTTCCATGTCGTCCGCCTGTTTTGCCAAAGGGTGGGCCCATCTACCGTGAGACCTACCATAATTTATACACTCTATCCACGCTAGCCACTAAGGACTCCCATTTGATGTGCATCGTATACCCCTATGCCATGCACCTATTTGACCAACACAATCTTAAAATGGGCCCAAGACTTGTAGTAAAACCTAAGCTTGGTCGGGTCCACTTGGGTAACATATTGGGTCAATCGTTGAACCCACTTTGTGGTATGGTATATATGGGGTCGATTTAGGGCCCGCTTAATGTATAAAATAGGGCCTTGATAAGCCCACACAAATGTGTGACAAAGATGGCAACAAAAAAAAGCCCATGAATGAGTCAATTGTGGTACACGTGACAATCTTTAAAATATTCCCAAGTGGTATGTGTGGAGACTATTAAATCAACCCATTTATATTGGGCCTAGGATTGGGCTAAAGCCGCTAAAGGATAGTTGCCTTGCAACGAATGATGTGTGATTGTGAATGGATGAGAATGTTAATGATAAATTGTGATTGTGATGATAGATGTGGATGATGGATACTAAGTGATGATAATTACAGATTAATAGAGGTATGTGATGCGATGCCTTGATTATCGTGATTCTATATCCTAGTATGCTAATCCAATGACATAGACATGTTGATCATACTCGTGCATGAATCGTAAGGTGTAACACACTGTGTGCAGTATTGATCATGGCATAATCACATGCATACATATGATATGAATCACTTACGAACATGAAATGGGCCATCAAACCATGATCACTTAATAGCCAATGATGGCGTATACCGGTCTACATGACCATGGATTATGCATGGACACGATTAGCCGAGGGGCTACTTGGTTATGAGTTATCTTATGAGCATACACCATAAGTGCATGGTACATTTAGTTATTCATGCATACTCTTAGCATTCATTTGGATATGGACATTTTGGTGAGATATGGAGGTATAGATTTGGGCACCATGGTTGTATTCGTAGTTGCATGGGATGGATATCATAGATATGATCATGGTTTATGGCTTGGATACCCCAGATGTATACGAGGTTAAGGAGCACCGAAAATGTGAAAATAGTTGAGGAGGGAAGGGCCTCATGGGTTGAAAGTCCCTAAACCCCGATGGTACTTAGAGATACCTTATTATCGGGTCGAGTGGATAATATGGGTCATGGTGCGTTTGACTCCCACTGCGAAGGTCGAGTAAGAAGAGGTGTGTCCAACTTGCTTTAGGGCTGAGGTGTGAACAGGGATTGGTTTGACCCACTGAGGAAGTGAAGTGCGAATGGGGTCCGCTATTAGCATGCCGAGTGGGTGTCATACAGCCTCATAGACGTGGCAGGTATGCGAGGTCTTGCTCATATTATTGGATGTGTGGATATGGCCCCGATTATTTCTAGAGATGATATGACTGGATTTGGGCATTGGAAGCCGTGCAGATGCGACTACAGTTGTGGTTTTCCGTGTGATTGGTTGTTTGCTTCGACATAAGAGGCTGGGCAGTGACATAGTGGTACTGGAAGCATTAGTTATAAGATTCGGAGCATGATCATGATGCACATGCATTGCATTGCATTACATTGGCGTCGACATCATCATACTTTACCCCTAGATTATTCACATGCACGAGACGTTGCATGCATTTCGTCATACATGACTCCTCCATAAAAAATTTATATTATTTGCCAGCATGTTGGACACATCGCACACACTGATGCGCTCAATGGGCTTTTTAATTTAAAGCCCATTCATTCCTTTTATAATTTTTTTCTGGACAATGCCAGAAACAGGAGTAGCGGATGAGACCTGTTGTGTGATTCTGGACACTACACTTTTGATATATTTTGATGAATATGTACTCTTGTGGAACCATTGTTCAAAGTATCTCTGATATTATCCGTATTTTCAGATTGAAGATACCGATAACATCGGTGGCGATATCAATAACATTGGTAGTATTAAAAAATCCATGTACGACAGTGATGTATCGCCAAGTATCGGCAATGTATTAATATCTCCAATATTTTCGACTGCATAAATTTCAAGTGTCGCTTGTATTGCCAATGTATCGATATCACCAATGTATTGCAAATATTTTTGACTATGTAAATTTCAAGTGTTGCTTGTATCGCCAGTGTATTAGTGATATTTCGATAATATAGATAATGTATCGATATCGCAAAAAATCTTATTATTAAAAAAAAAAAAATCCATTTAAAATTTTTTATGGGCACATGGTTGTATGCAATGTTCAATTTGTCAACAATAATATCAATAATATCGCAATATTATCATTATCACAACATGAGAAATATCGACACCACAATCTTTTGTTTCCATTCCAGTTGTTGACAATTTCTCGGCAAAATATCATGTTGTCAACATTCTGAAATATTCGTGATTGTTTGGATGATTAAATGGATAAATATGATGGTTGGGTAGATAAATGGGATGGATGGGATGGTTGGATTGATTTCTTACGACAACACATGCTTTTAGTCCCCCTTTCAATGAAAACTTATTATATGTAAATTCTTTTTGCAATTTTGTATCCCTAAATATGCAAATATGTGTATTTTAGCATCTTCGGAAGCTTCACTGAAAAATTCCACCATTTTCCCATGTTTCCTCAATGTTTCCCCGCATTTCCGATTATTGCCGATATTATCAGTGATATCAATATTGTTTCCATATCCCTGGCTAGCGAAACATGTAGCGATGTCGATACTTTGAACACAGTGTAAAACAGATGTACTGTATATATATTGTATAGTGGAAGCAAGTTATTTTGCTTATGATGGAAATACCAATCTTTATGCTTGATATCTATTAGTGACAAAAAAAAAAAAAAAAACCCAAAATTTACAAGTTGTACGCCAAACTTGGAACTCGGTGTATGGGTGTCGGGTACCGGATTCGGGGCGTGACATAGACTATCCTAGCCCCATAAATCCCATGCAAACTTGGAACTCGGTGTATGGGTGCCCAATCATCAAGATTAGTCCAAACACTTGATAGATAGCCCAATCATCAAGATTTGTCGACAATATGCATACCAAGCAAATATGTGGATTACATATGGGATCATGTCAGCTTAAACTACATTCTAATGCATGCGTCCAACCACACATGTACATCAGTCACTAATGTAACCTCGAGCCAAAGTGTATAACACTATGACCCCATGGAGCTCTGACACGATCTCAGGTTTATATATTAGTCCAAGATAGTTCAAGATCAAGTTGATCAAATTCAAACATGATGGGCCTCCTGAATTCGAGACTTGATTCAATCCACCATTGCGGGTATCTAGTTGGGCCTAAGCATAAGAATCTGCAAACATAATGAACACTCACACACCCATATGAGGTAGTGCAAAGGCACAAGATGATTGATGGTGGAGATTGTCCATCCCAACTCGTTAATGGTTCTCATCACACAACACGACCATGAAACATGATCACAGGCCCAAACCCACTTAAGTGAGCATGGAAGTTCAGGTTACTGGAGAACCATCGCCACACAACTCTCCCTTGGCTATGATAGTCGTTGTGTCCACTCTCATATTCCCCAATGAAATAGAGGAAACACCCTTTAGTAACTGATAAAGTATCCACATGTAGTTGCAGTCAGTGTTCAAATTATATCCGATATTATCGAAATATCTTTGATATTATCTTTATCTCTAGCTTAGCGATACCGATAACACTGTTAGCGATGTCGATAACGTTGGTAGTATCAGAAATTCTAGGGATTAGAAATGTATCACTAAGTATCGTCAACGTATCAATATCGCTAATTTAATCGTCAATATTTTTAACTATGTAAATTCTAGGTGTCGCTTGTATTGCCAGTGCATCAATATCGCCAATGTATCACCAATATTTTCGACTATGTAAATTCTAGGTAATGTTTGTATCATAAGTGCATTGATGATATTTCAATAATATCGCCAACATATTGATATCAAAATTTTGTTTATTAGAAAAAAATTATTTCATGGGCACATGGTTGTATGTAGTGTTCAATTTGTCATTAATAATATTGATAATATCTCGATATTATCGATATCGCAACATGCGAGATATTGAGACCACAATCTTTCGTTTCCTTTCCAATTGTTGATGATTTCTTGGTGAAATATCATGTGTTGCAATATCGATGGATGTTTGGATGGAAGGTTGGATGGTTAAATAGGCCAGAGGGGATGGTTGGACTGATTTCTTACAACAACACATGCTTTTAAGGCTCCATTAAATGGAACTTGTTATGTATGCATTCTTTTTGCAATTTTATTTTATTTTTTTTTAATTTCTAAATAAGCAGATGTGTACATTTTAACATCTCCTGAAGTTTCGTTGAAAATTCAACCATTTTTTCTCTGTTTCCCCACATTTCCGATTATCAACGATATTATCGGCGATATCGATATTGTTTCTATATCACTGACCAGCGAAACTTGTAACGATATTGATACTTCGAACACTAGTTGTAGTGACACACACAATTAATGAGGCAAAACGAATGCTTCCATATATTTATAAACAAGGTTTAATAAAGAACATAGACTTTCTAGGGCACACAACACTAACAAGTTTGATATATTATATATATATATATATATATATATATATATATATATATAATATATATGATTCTTTTAGTTTTCTTTTGCAATGTTTTAAGTGTGTAATCATGTTTCTTTTAACATTTATTTTAATTTCATTGAAAAATCCCATCATTTTCCCAATATTTTGCTAACGATTCCCACAAATCCCAATACATTTATGATACGTGCAATACTGAAACGTTTCTGTATCCCAAGGGTGTAAGACATGATCCAATACCGGTATCTAAAACATTGGTTTTCAAGAAGGGAGTGGATACTTGTAACACCCCGGATTTTTGCCAACTTGGCAATGGATGCCCTTGGACGTAGAACTGTCCTAGGACCTTATTCTGTTGTAATTAGGGCGTGATTTAGTTAAGTATTAATAGCTTGGATCACTTTATATACAAACTACAAAGGTCCAAGTACCACCTTAGGCAGAAATCAAATAGGACCAAATCCTTTAGAAACTAAACAAGAATTAATTTAGCGCTAAACTAGATTCCATGCGAAATCAGCACTAATCACTTTAAATACGATCTGCAAGACCCAAAACTTGTAGAATCATTGACGCTAGGTTACCCTAAAATCTAGGATCAATCTCATTACCCAGTTGCTCTCGGGAGCACATTGAAACTCCGTATCGAATCTGAACCGCACGTCGAAAGTCCGATTTCTACGAACTTATATAATTAAGACCGCCTTGCTGGACTTGACAACCATCTCGGAAATCAACTCCAGATAGTGTCCCGAGGCTATTCGCTTGAACCCGGAGCGAAGAGTGTGAGAAAACGTTGTTTCCTTTAGAAATTAATTTGAATCTGAGACTTGTCGCTTGCGGGCCAAATATAAGCAATCAGACCGTCAGAATCTGACCCAAATACACCCTCGGATCAGGAGAAATTTCATACACAGGTCAGTGTACTTGTGGCCTTGATCGAGTTTCGGTGACCGTTGAACTGAAACTGGTCTGCCACGTGCGATCTGGAAACCCGACTGAAACGAAAACTTAACTCAACCTAGATCCATGGTCAGGGAGCTTAAGTCTGACCTTTGGCTCAAGGGGGGCTCCGGAAGTGCTCCGTTGAGCCGAAACAGATGGGTTTGGACATAACCTAAGTATACTTTGGCCCTGGGGCCTTCCATCAGTTTTGGGCCTATATAAGGGCCTTAAGCCCTCACTCTCTCATCCCATACAAGAATTTGGGAAACCCTAGGAGAGGAGAAGAAAGAAAAAGAGAGAGAGAAAGAGAGAGAGAAGTGGGGATTCTTCCTGGGATTCTTCCCTGCTAATCCACCTGCTGAAACACCACTCCCATGTAGTTCTTCCGGTGTTTCCAACGCCGTATTTGGGTAAGAAATCCTAACCCTAACCTGTTGTAGAGATTCAAATAGAACAGATGGTGGAATAGCTAACCTATTCCCTGTTGTAGGTTGTTGTGGTGCCGTTGACAAAAACTTAGTGTCTAAACTGATTTCGTTTCGCGTCTACGGCGTAAGGTGCGGACTTTAAACGTATAGGTTATGGTTTTCAAGGCTTTCAATGTCAGTTAATGATATATTACTGACGTGGATGCTATTACACATGTACAAAGTGCTGTCTGTTTCGTTTTTCAGATATACGTTAACTATGTTGAATATACTGTATTCCTCGTATTTGTAGAAAATACCGTATACGTATGAAATACGGATTTGTGCTTGCCATGATTAATTGCTATCTATGTATGCTAGATGCATGTGTATCAACTTTTGTGTGAACGGATTAGCCTAATACATGTTATCCCAACATACGTTGTATATGTTATAACGTGTAGCCTAAGTGTTTGTAGAAATGTTCGAATGAATATGAAACTATGATTTATGTTTGCCATGACTATTGGTCGTGAATGCATGATCGTGGTTCATGTGGCAAATCCTTTGTGAAAGGATTCGCTACGACAGGTGTTTTAACTAGCATATTACAGGTATGTTGAAAGTGTAGTCTAAATGTTTGTAAAATTGTTCTGAATGAGTAGGAGTTAGTGAATTGAAATGTATAAGGGGTGTTGAGATATGATTCTCAACTACTTTAACTGTGTATGATTTCCTCCATGTATCGTATATTATAGTGTCGTTTATCTACGTAATGCATATGTATAAATCCATGTTTAAGTTGTGCCGTGAAGGGGGATGGGGGATGGGGGGTGGTTGTAACGATTCGTGCAACAGCCCTGGCAACCCTAAAGCGGACATTATTGGACCTTTGATTATATGATTTGCAATCTTTATTCATAACTGCTTTAACTATCTTCTAGGATATTTTGTTGTAATTGAATGTGATTGAGGCTATTGTATAGTCCAGGCAATCGGTAACAGGCCTTGATTTTGTGGCTGAGGTCATTTCGCCACAAAAGACACGTTCGATGAGTCTGAGTCATACGATGGTTGTCGACAGTGGTACCTTGTCGGTTACTTCAGCGTACGCTTGTACCAGTCGAACTTGTCTAATAACCCAATTGGCCATTGTATGTTTACCATGTTTGAACGTTACTGCTTAAACCTAAGGTACCAAACTTACCAGTGAAACCCCGTTAATCTTGGTACCTCGATCCGCTAAGACTCATGAGCCGAACATGGTGGTATGGGGCACCGTGGTCGAGCTGTCGGCCTATGCTAGGGCGACGAGCCTCCTCATAGTGACCAGTGAGCAACCCAGACTCGTGAGCCGAATACGGTGATATGTGACACTGTATTCGAGCTGTCGGCCTACACTGATTTGGTGACGAGCCTTTTGTAGTGACCTCGAGCATACTCTGAACCTGCATAGAGGCGACGAGCCTTTCCGTAGTAATCAGAGTATACATTAGGCTTGTACTGATTTGGCAACGAGCCCATTGCAGCAACCTAGAACCGCAATATCGTGTGAGATTTACTAGGACTGACAACCCTAGAATGGATCCTTGTTTGAGAATTGATATAAGGGAGGTACCTTAGTTTCCCGATCCTACTGTATGAAAATGACTAATAAGGAACTTGGTAATCACGTTCATGCACCGCATTACGTGTGCGTTTGGCGTTGATGGTCAAGCACTGAGGGATGTGGCATGCCGTGATCGTAAGGAGTCGCTGAGGGAGCGTAGGCGGAGGGCATGCATCATACATACATACCATACTTGCATTAATAAGAGTACTTAGGGATGTGTGATTAACTTTATCATTACCGCTTGATTGAATTGATAACATGTTAACCTTTGCTTTATTGTTCGACTGAGTTGATCACTCACTCTCACGTTACGGGACGGTGTTGTACACACCAACCAGACCCTGTTTGAGTTTCAGATGATGGCAATGCTTGCGAAGCGGAGCCAGACTTTTATGATGATGAGGAGGGTTTCTCCTTTATACAGCTATCAGGCGAGTCTATGTAGACCATCTTATGATTGACGGGAGTACAGGGATTACTTTAGTTTGCACTTTTGGAACACCCATGTATATTCCTTTTGTTCATTTTTGGTGTATACATGTCTATCTTTAACCTGGTAACATCTTCATACTCTGAAAACATACAATAGTTTATATTTTTATATATCTATCACAGTCTTCCGCTTGCGTAATTTAACTGTCTCTGGAGTATGATATGCTTGTTTTGGTATAAATCTCACTCAT